>OX637316.1:9110000-9747546 GCA_951799385.1 Hyppa rectilinea
TTGTTCTTAAGATGCCTACTCTTCGAGAAAAGATAATATTTGAGATTATTATCTCAGAGAAAAATTTGTACAAACCTTAAATGGGTGTTACATCCCTCATGTACAATTTACTTTTTTACGTTAATTTGTATATTTATTTTAGATAGAAGTACAAATAAATAAAATTTAAGTGCTTGTTTGCAATGACAGATTTATAGGAAAGTATGATTATTAAAAGGAAAGCTAATTATTTGATAGAAAAGCTTCATATGCCATAATAAGGCTAAATAGAATATAAGACCAAATAATGTAACATGTAGAACCACCAATTGTATTTACTCTATTTAAATGTGAATAAATGAATTTAAATTGAAAAAAAAAACTATTTTTATTCTTAATTTTTTGTTTGTCTGTCTGTTTGTTCTCGCTTATCTCCCAAACAGCTGGACTATTTTGATGGGATTTTCACTGACCGATATTTGCTGTTAAAAGGAGTAACTTAGGTTACTTTTATGTTAGCAAAAAGAATTAGGTAGATACTAGGCGGGTGAAGTCGCGAGCAGCAGCGAGTCTATACTATAACATTATAAAGAGGAACAATTTGTATGTATGTTTGTAACGAAATAACTCAAAAACTACCAAACGGATCTGGATGAAACTTGGCACAAAGATAGATTATAGTCTGGAATAGCATATAAGCTACTTTTTAACCCAGAAAAAATTACGGTTCCCGTGGGATAATTTGTTACATACACGGTAGCTAAGCCGCTGGCAAAAGCTAGTACCTAAATAATAAAACATACCAATTGGAATTGACTTCCGGCGCATTATAGAACTAGATTATATTAAAAGCTTTAACCACGGCAAAGCCTTTTAATACTATCTAGTTCGTGCCGAATGAAAAAGAATAATGTCAAAATGAAAGCTTATGCGGAAATATGTTACACAATAAAAGCCGTTATGTCCAGTGTTAGATAAGAATTTAGATACTTATCCCATTTTGGCTTGAAACTTTCTATCTCCAGCGACCTTTGGAATCCAGCCAGTTCTTGAACAAAACCGATGTCGAACTGTCTTATGTAATTTCTATACGTTTCTTTGACAAACTCAAACTCAAAGCATTTATCACTACTTAGTATAAAACAAAATCGCGTTCTCTGTCTCTATATCTTAAATGTATGTATGCTTAAATCTTCAAAACTACACAACGGATTTTGATGCGGTGTTTTTAATAGATAGAGTGATTCAAGGGTAAGGTTTATGTGTATAATTTGTTGACATATTATGTGGGCGAAGCCGCGGGCGGACGCTAGTTTCAAATAAATCAATTACAGGTACTTTTGAATTGTCAAGGGGTCGGTCAGTCAGAAAGATAAAGCTAGTTGCCCATTCCAAAGCAGTAGGTACCTGTGGAGAAGAACGGGCAAGTAACTCCACGGACACTCTTTTAAATCAGAATATGGTAACAAAATATGGGTTACTTAATTCATGTTAAAATAATACATTTGAGAACGATGCAAAACGTAAAAAGCGTGCGTAATAAAAAATTTAAAAAAGTAATCAAAAACAATTGAAAAATTAAATTAAATTTTAAAAGATCTATGGCCAGCTAAGAGATGACCAGTCTCTACTGACGGCGCCCGTTCACGAACATGACGCATGGATTAGCACCATAATTCAGCTCAACCATTTTGTAGGGAGCTAAATGATCCAACACACGGGCCACCAACAGACAGATATCACTCCTATGTATGTATGTGAATGTTCCTCCAAAGGGACAGACTAAGTTGTTGTTGTTGTCTTACCAAGGGGTATCGTATTGCCCAGTTACTGGGTTGTGGAGGTCAGATAGGCAGTCGCTCCATGTAAAATGCTGGTATTCAGCTGCATCCGGCTAGACTGGAAGCCGACCCCAACATCGTTGGGATAAGGCTAGGAAGGAAAGGGGTTTTCACAAACACACGTTATTTTTTTTTAAACTAGATAAAGCCGGGTTTTCCTAACGGACTACTCTGAGAAGAAAAACCGGAACAGACTAACAGGTCACAGTCTCTTTTAATATCCAGACATAATGTTTGTTAAATCATGCGAAGACCATGTAGGTTGGAGTCTGAAATGTCCTTTTGAGGAAAGAACCATACAGATTGAGTGGGCCTGTCTAGTCCGTGCACATATTTTTCAGTAATCGTGCAGCTCAACTCAAAACTTAAGGTGTATTTATGTATTAGTAACGGATAATAGGACACCTCTTGGTAAGACTGGTTGACAGACTTTCGGGCTTCTTACTACCCATAACGACTGTCAAAGATCCACGAATGACAGCCGGGACCAACAGCTTAACGTGGTTTCCGAGGCACGGAGAAGTCTCGATATGTAAAGATGGTCACCCATCCACGGACCAACCTCGGCTAGCGTAGCTTAACTTGATGGAACGATTCGTGCAGCTGTTCTTACTCAATAAAATCATTCATTATAAACATACGCCTGTAATCCCCGAAGGGATAGGCAGAGGTACACCCGTATTTCACCAGTTATGTTTCAGTCCCATGTAATAGGGGGCAAAGGAATACTTTCAAACTTTAGTTGAAAGGTAATTGTTCACACCACCAGCGAATACTCATTTGTCACTGCGTCAAGAGCTGTAAAAGAGAGTGTAACTCACTCGTTGGCAGACAGAATGCTCCCGAAAACTCACGCTTGGTACAGACGCCAGAACATAAAGCAACCAAAACAGTCAAAGTTTCCCAATTGAAAATGAACCTTATCTTTTTCTCTTAAAGTTGAAAACCTATCAAAGAAATTTGATAGATTGGGGTAACTAGATGTGCTGGCCTCTGTACATACGCATAGCAGCGAGTACTGTCGGGAACCCACTATATGCTCGTTGCTGTTCAATTCGTTTTTCGTCGCTAGCTCTACTTTTAATTAGCTGATAATGTTCCCACTGCTAGAACACAGGCCTCCACTCTGTGAGAGCGAATGGGCCATAATTCACCACACGGGCTTAGAGCGTGTGGGTGGATCTCTTCTTTCTTTCTTTTCATGTGGTTAGTGACTAACCTGGTGTCAGAGTTTTTATGCTGCCCATGGGCTTCTGACTTAGCTTCACATACTGTTGAGAAATATCTCTAAGACATGCTGGACATGCTGATGCTGGCATGCATGTTGGAGGATGTCATGAATTATGTCTTCGAATTTATGGTGTTAGGACATGCTGGTTTCCCCACGATGTTTTCCTTCACCGTTTTGAGCTAGTTCTACTCGCTTCTTATTAATCGACGGCGTTGAGACGAGAAAAACAGGCAAGGAACAACGGTATCAATCTGTTCCTACAAGTTGCTGCAGAAAAAAAAAGTTCCAACTAACCGGTTTTGAGTCCAACCTTTATTTAATCTGGCAACAATAAAACAAATATGAAACGGATTCGAACAAAGCATAAAATATCGAAATGTAAGCGAAAACATATGAGTTTATGAGAACAAAACGCGAACCAATAAAATGTTATTGGCAAAATTCGCCAGTTGCCATTACTATGGCCACCTGCTGCCAATAATGCTGGCTGGCAATTTTTTGGCAAATGTGCTTGAAGTTACGAAGGTTTTATTGGACCTAACATGAAACTAATACTGCTTTCGTGTTGTGCCGTGTGAAAAAAGTTTATGAAGAATAGTAGTATTCTTCTTGGGGGCAGGGCCATAGCATTATGCTGAGCGATGGTCCTTTTGCGTGGATGATACTCAAGTTTTTTTTTATGTTCACCAACAATTGTTTAAACTCAAACTTAAATTGTTTATTGCATTCATGTGTACATACGTAGGTGTTACATTATAAAGTAAATAAGTTTACACTGATACAAACACATAATACATTTTTAAAAGTAAAATAACAGTGCATTAGTTACTTATAATATAGATAAACACAACATGCATATTACAATAAATCACTGAAATAAGCTAACTTAGAAATAAGCGTTATCATTTTAAAAAAAAAATAGTTTACGTGATTAAATTTAAAATAATTATGATTAAAAATATAAAATTGGGAAAGGTAAAAAGGTTTTCCCCCAATTTACTAAAGAATGGGTGGATTTTTTTATGGCATTTGGCACACAGATAGTTTAGGTATAACCTAGATTAACACATAGAATGGGGTCGGCTTCCAGTCTAACCAGATGCAGCTGAATACCAGTATTTTGCATGAAGCGACTGCCTATCTGACCTCCACAACCCAGTAACTGGGTAATATGATAACCATTGGTAAGACTAGCTGTCAGAATTCCGGGCTTCTGACTACCCGTAACGACTGTCAAAGATGCACAAATGACAGCCGGGACCAACGGCGTAACGTGCTTTACGAGGCACGGAGGAGTCTCGGTATGTAAAGATGGTCAACCATCCACGGCCAACCCCGGCAAGCGTAACTTAACCCGATGGATCGACCTGTGCGGCTGTTATGACTAAGCCACGAGCTCTTCTAAACCTAGATTAACACATAGAATACATTTTATCTCGGCATAACGTTCCCGTGAGATGATTTCTGAAATCCACACGAGTGAATTCGCGGCTAGTAATAAATAATAATAAAGATAAGTGAAAGGATTATCGATCCTTTCACTTATCGGCTTATTCTCTCGGGTATCTTCCTGACAACAGATATCTTTGACCTTTTCCCAAAATAGAAAATATTATTTTGGTACTTCAAAGAATAGATAATAGAATAGAATGGAATAAATACTCTTTATTATGTAGGTCTTCTTCTTTTCGTGTGGTTAGTGACTAACCTGGTGTCAGAGTTTTTATGCTGCCCATGGGCCTCTGACTTAGCTTCACATGCTGTTGATAAATATCTCTCAGACATGCTGGTTTACTCAAGATGTTTTGATTCACCGATTTTTAAGCAAGTGATAATTGTACAATACCACATGAATCCATTAAATCAGAGGTGCGTGCCTTGGGTTCGAACTCGAGACCAATGACTTGGCAGTCCGACGGTCATACTACTAGGCTATCACTGTTGCTAAACACCGTAGGTACACCATAAACACCCTGCTGTGACTGTTCCGTTGGTGTCGTGGTCGCGAATGCTGAGTGTGTGGTCCTGGTTTCGATTCCCGGGTCGGGAAAAGCGTCATTGGTTTTATCTATTAGGAATTTCTTTTCAAATTCTCGGCTAGTTAAATATAGTACATAATGTTGATAACATTGACATCAATTGTTGAGGCCGAATAAAATGGCGTAGAACACAATTTAATTCGTACGGATACTCCAACGTACGAATTATACAAAACTGGCGTTTCACTTTTGTTTTTCTTTTTACAATCTGTTATTCTTTTTTGAAATATGATTTTTTTCTGCCGACCTTTACACGGAATACATAATAAGCCTATTATGTTAACTCTCCTGAGACACAAGCCTCCTCTCTGTGAGAGGAAGTATGAGGGAGAGGCCATTATCTCTGGGAGAGGCCATTATCTACCAGGCCCAATGCAGGTTGATGAATGTCGTACGTCTTCGAATTATATAAGGTGTTAAAAAATCAACTCTAAGAATTTCGTGGGAGCATTGTACTCATCGTTACGAACAACTTTTACTATGGGATGAACCCTGAAATCGCGAAAAAAATATGAGCTGTTCCATACATTTTATTGAGTTACGTGTGCATAAATGTATGGAACAGCTCATATTTTTTTCGCGATTTCAGGGTTCATCCCATAGTAAAAGTTGTTCGTAACGATGAGTACAATGCTCCCACGAAATTCTTAGAGTTGATTTTTTAACACCTTATATACTCAATAGTGTTCATTTTAGCCGAAACACGTCTATTGCTGGACATAGGCCCCTCCCACCGCCACTTTGACTGGTTGTCCTTTCCTCATCCAGCGGATTCCTGCGGTCCTTACAATGTCATCGGTCCACCTTGAGGTCTTCCAACGCCACGTTTAAAGGCCAACCGTGCGTTCTTACTTACATAATCTGCCTATTATGTTCCCACTGCTGGGACCTATGCCACTGGGACCGCGCAGGCCCAGAGCGGGTTGATGGATGTCGTATGTCTTCGAATTTTTGGTTCTAGGATATGCCGGTTTCCTTAGTTTTTTACGATTGAATACAAAAATACAGGCGTTCTTCTTCTTCTCCGTGTGGTAGTGACTAACCTGGTGTCAGAGTTTTAATGCTGCCCATGGGCCTCTGACTTAGCATCACATGCCGTTGAGAAATATCTCTCAGACATGCTGGTTTCCTCACGATGTTTTCCTTCACCGATTTTAAGCAAGTGATAATTATACTATACGCACATGAATCCGAAAAATCTGAGGTGCGTGCCTTGGGTTCGATCTCGAGACCTATGACTTGGCAGTCCGGCGGTCACACCACTAGGCTATTACTGCTTTTTTTGATCAATACTTAGTCCGAACATAAAATACATCTAATATAAATACAATTAAACGCCTGTATTAATTGTATTTATATTAGATGTATTTTATGTTCGGACTAAGTATTGATCGGGATGCGACAGTTGATATATACGTTGTCGATCCCCTGTCAATCTTTGTCAGGCGTTTGTAGGCTCGGTGAATTAATATAAAATGAAGATAGATTATGTAGGATTTGGAGCTTTAACTAAATAAATAGAGCTGTGAAGTTCAAGTAAATGTATTGCAAATCAGCTTCTATTTTTGAAATACTACTCTGTCAAGAAAGTACCGGGAAAAGATCAATAATACACAAAATGTTTTGTTATTCATCCAAATTTATTTTATCACCTTCAAAGTATGCTCCTTTAGAAACGATACACTTGCGCCAACGAATAATCCATTCACCAAAACATTTTTTAAACGCTGCTTCCGGAATTGAGTTCAGTTCTCGCCGCGAATTCTCCTTTTAAATGTCTTCTATCGATTGAAAACGGGTGCCACGAAGTGGTAATTTGAGTTTAGGAAAAAGAAAAAAGTCAACAGGAGCCATATCTGGTGAATATGGTGGTTGCTGGATGGTATTTGTTGAGTGTTTGGTCAAAAATTCGTTCACCAATGATAGCCTTGTGCGAAGGCGCATTGTCGTGGTGCAAAATCCAAGAATTTTCTTTCCACAAATCTGGCCTTTTTCGTCGAATTTGCTCTCTTAAACGCCGCATAACGTTCAAATAATATTCTTTATTTACCGTTAGACCTTCCGGTAAGAATTCAGAGTGCACAACACCGCGATAGTCAAAGAAAACAGTCAACATGACTTTGACTTTTGATCGACTTTGGCGTGGTTTTTTCGGTTTTGGTTCAGTTGGAAGGCGCCACTCCGAAGCTTGTTGACTAGTTTGCATGTCAAACTCGTAAACCCACGTCTCGTCACCAGTAACAATGCGTTTCATGAATGTTGGGTCCGAACTGACTCGTTCTAGCATGTCCTCAGCGACTTTCATGCGATTGAGTTTTTGGAGAAAATTCAGATCTTTTGGGACTAGCCGAGCAGCAACATGTTTCATACCCAAATGATTAGTTAAAATGGTACGGATCGACGCGTGAGATACAGAAAGTTCGGCGGCTATCTCTCTCAGAGTTGAATGGGGATTTTCAGTCACTATTTTCTTCACTTTTGCGATGTTAACTTCAGTTGCAGACGTTGACGGCCTACCAGAGCGAGGCAAATCTTCCATCACATCTCGACCGCTTTTGAACGCTTTGAACCACTCATAAGCACGAGTTTTTGATAAAGTCGATTCGCGGTAAGCCTTCTGTAACATTTTTAGTGACTCCGAACACGAAATTCCATTGGCGATGCAAAATTTAAGAGAAACTCTTTGTTCGATATTTTTGTCCATTATGAAATTCGCAATACACACTATATATGATATTACTAAAACCAGCACTGTATCACTACATAGTATAAAACAAAGTCGCTATTTTTGTCTGTTTGTTTGTCTGTATGCTTAAATCTTTAAAACTACGCAACGGATTTTGATGCGGTTTTTTTTTAATAGATAGAGTGATTCAAGAGGAAGGTTTATATGTATAATTTGTCGACATATTTTGCGGGCGAAGCCGCGGGCGAAAGCTAGTTTAATATAAATAACAGATGCAACTCAAACTCCAAAATGGAAAACAGTTGTGCCAATCTAACAACTACAAAAAAAACAAAAATTTGAATTTGAAACCATAAACAAATCATCCATTCCCGAATCTTTTTTGGCTGAATGTATATGAGAAAATTTTATGTGAAATTGCATTTCTGTATAAATATTTAACCAATTTTTCTTTTTGTTTCAGATGAAATGAATACCCCATAAAAACCAAAAATAGTGTTATTAAACCTAACTATATACATTAAAATTAATTAAAAAAATATTTTTAATAAACACATTGACAATAAACCAGGCCAAATCATAGTTCAAGTAGACTCTATTTAAAAAAAGAAATAATTTTCATATTTACTTTTGAATATAGAACGGTAAAGATATTTTAAAATTCGAATTAGTGATTGACGTCAAGTTATATTTTTTATCGATAATACGGATTTTAGATTTGCAGTGATATTTCGGTCGAATTATTTTTCTAAAATGAGTATCGATTCGAATTCTTCTGCCAAAAGGCTAAACTTAGAGAGGGCCACCAATTTTATGAGGCAGTTCCGTGATCCTGACTCTCGTGAGTTGAAGAAACTATCAGCGAACCAGTTCATGGAGGTCTGGAGCCATTACGACAGGGACGGTAAGTTTATTTTTATAATTGTATTTTTTAATTTTACTTTAATTAGGTAAAGGCAAATGTATTAAACCAAACAGCCTACGTATGTCAAATGTTGTGACAGTTCTTCTTTTCGTGTGGTTAGTGACTAACCTGGTGTCAGAATTTTTACGCTGCCCATGGGCCTGTGACATAGCTTCACATGCTGTTGAGAAATATCTATCAGACATGCCGGTTCCCTCACGTTGTTAAGCTTCACCGATTTTTAAGCAAGTGACAGTTAATCAGAGACATCCAAACTTATAATCAGAATGCGAAAATAACTTTGTTTGTTAATTATTATTTTACGTCAAAACGGCTGAAAGGATTTGTATGAGTGTACCTATGGAGACATCTTTGGCTATCCCTTCGGGACAACAAAGCGCGTTTATATGTTAGGTTTTTGCTACTGTAAAAAATTTATTAAAAAGTTTTTTTTTTTGTACCGACATAATGTGTAACATAAAATGTAAGTTAAATTATAAAGCGGTCTGGTGTACCTATATTACTTCTTGCAAATATTTATAAATTTCCTAGTGAAGCCCTTGGGTCCACCAGTGTCAAATAAGTCCACAATTTTCCGATATGAAAAGTAGAAACCGGTACCGTATCTTCATTTCCATGATACTTCTCGAAAGTAACAAAATAACTAAGATCTCAAATAAACTCACCGTTTCGTCCCATGGGAGTCAATCAATCTGCCTGCTTTTCCCCAACTATGTTGGGGTCGGATTCCAGTCTCACCAAATGCAGTTGAATAACAGTAGGTTACTTAGAGCGACTGCCTATCTGACCTCCACAACCTAGTAACTGGGTAATACGATACCCCTTGGTGAGACTGGCTGTCAGACTTACATTTTGGTATATTTATTTTTATCTGTGGTCACCGCTCAGAGCGGTAAAGTCATGGCCAGGCTCTTGGACCAGAAGCCGTAACGACATTGGTACAATAACAATTATCTACAATGCCAGTGTTAAAAAAAAATGACTATGTTCCTTTACTTTGTAATATACAGGGTGAAAATGCTCGCAAACTCGTCAAAATGTAGGGAACATCTGTTTTTTTTTTACGATTTCAGATTTGTTCCCATAGTGATAATTGTTCATAATGATGGATACAATGACCCTATAAAATAATGTTCATGATTTCAATTTCATCCTGTATAACCATTTAGGAAGATTTGTGATCTATGTGTAATCCCCAGTCGCTTCTTGTAACATTCACAGGATTGACTAGGTGAAGCGAATAAATTCACTCCAATACATTTCACTTCAATATTTAGGCTTATTAGTCGATTCGCACGAGTTTTTTTCGCCCGCTTGCAAATAATATATTTTTATCTGTAAAAGACTGTACACTTCTTGGTGTGAGAGTGTTAGAAGAATGTAGATCATGGCACCAGAAAAGACCCAGACGGCCACAGATGTGATGGAAGGATGACATCAAAAAAGTGGCGGGCAGCAACTGGACCCTAATAACCCAAGACAGAGGAAAGTGGAGAGGATTAAAGGATGCCTACTCCAAATATTTGCTTGAATAAGACTAAAGAAGATTTTTTTTTCTGTAGGCGTTTTACACGAAGTAAATTTCTTTGTGGCCGACAATTCTATAAATACACGTATTCTATGCAATAAAGTTTAGTTAAGGGTAGCTAATAAAATAGTACATGAAGTAGCAGTAAAATTCAAAATGTGACAATTGCGTAATACGCATTTCTGGAATTGTCGATTCGCCCACAAAGAAATAAAATTTTATTTAAAAATGTCGATTCGCACATTTTGCGATTTTGCGCACATTCGCACAATTCGGGCGAATCGACGAATAAACCGATATTTACGGCCAGTGAACGTTTTTGAGTATTTCATAAAGACATACTGTTGTGGGTAACCTTCTGCTCTGTTCGGCTTATTTCAGTTCCGGGAAAAAGGGACGAAAATATGTTACTGGTCTTGGAATGGATTTGGTTAAGGCAGTAGTCACACTTGAATTGTGACACTATTTAAAATAAAATTTTCTTGTTTATCTTACCCTTAATGGAATATTGTTTTTTTTGTTTATAATAATGTTGATAAGGATATATGTGAAGTACAGACGCCAGCACATCAAGCTTTACCAAACTGTTTAATTTTCCCAATTGGAAACGAACATTACTTTTGTAATAAAGTTGAAATTCTATCAAAGAAATTTAACAGATTGGGGTAAATTGATGTGCTGGCGTCGGTACCATCAATTAATTCAGCCAACTAGCCAGGTCAGGTGGATTTAGCCAATTAGATTTTCCATTTCTTTTTTTAGTAGCAGCTCGGAGTCTTGATTTGCCCCGGTTAACGGCAATAGGTTCGCCCCCTATTTATATACTATATAATATTATAAAGAGGAAAACTTTGTTTGTTTGTTTGTTTGGTTGTAATGAATAGGCTCAAAAACTACTGGACCGATTTTAAAA
The DNA here is from genome assembly GCA_951799385.1 of Hyppa rectilinea. Taxonomy (NCBI): domain Eukaryota; kingdom Metazoa; phylum Arthropoda; class Insecta; order Lepidoptera; family Noctuidae; genus Hyppa; species Hyppa rectilinea. The sequence goes on from OX637316.1 coordinate 9,121,143, forward strand.
ATTCTTTCATCGTTGGAAAGCTTAGTTTTCTAGGAGTAACATAGGCTACTTTTTATGCCGGGAAAAATAACGGGTCGCACGGGAAAGACCACGGGAGCGAAGCCGCGGGCAAAGTGCTAGTCGTACATATAAATGTGAAAATTTGAATAGATGTGTGTTAGTATGTTTCTGACTCAATCACGCCAGAACGGCTGAACGAATTTTAATGAAATGCACAGAAATAGATTATAGCCTGGCATAGCACATAGGATCCTTTATGTCTTTTATTACGTTCATGTGGGCCGCTTGCAGAAGCTAGTAACTTGTGGGCACGCCACGATAGTGGCGGTAAGGCCCCTCTTTGAGGAGTGGCTAGGTAGGCGTCACAGCGCCCTCACCTACCGCTTGACGCAGGTCCTGACCGGACATGGATGCTTCGGGAGGTTCCTGCACATAATCAGGCGGGAGGAAACGCCCGGGTGTCACCACTGCGAGGATCGCCCACAGGACACGGTGGAGCACGCGGTGGAAACCTGCCCCGCTTGGGCGGAGCACCGCCGTGTCCTCGTAGAGGCGATTGGCGGCGACCTCTTGCGCCCGGCCCTGGTGCAAGCCATGGTCCGAAGCGAGAGGGAGTGGGGGGCAGTCACCTCCTTCTGCGAAAAAGTCAAGATCACGAAGGAGGTGACGGGATGGGAGAGAGAAAGGTCCTCCCGTCCCAGCCGACGCGGGAGACGCCCCAGACCACGGGAGCCACGTGACGACTCCCGGCCACCGTAGACACGGGCCTGCGGGCGGTGAGTTATGGGTAGCTCACCGTCCGATCAGCACCAGGCCCATGCTGGACGGCGCGTACATGTTTCACGCGCGTCTTAGATGTCAGCATATGAAGGGCCCGTCAGGGCCGAGCCTGCCGGGTAAGCGGAATTAAGAAAGGGTTACCGCTACCCTGGAACATAAAGGGCTAAGGAAGGAGCATGGATGGGTTTTAGTCAGTAAGAGTCTGACACTCCCTTCCGCTCCACCCAGAGCGGGAGAAGTCATTGGATGATTTCCCAGCCTCAAAAAAAAAGTATAAACTTGTAGAACATCGATAAACACTCATCTACTCCTTACAGTTTAAGTAGAGTTCCGCCTAAACCGTTGAACCGCATTCATTTTTTTACGATGTCACCGTCGCGTCGAGTCTTCGTCACCGCCCCGTGATTAATCAAAATCAACGCCAGACTCCTAAATGTCCCGGCAACGCCTCAAGTTGACGTCCAATTTACACTTCGGAAGATCTTCGGCGAGATATGATAGGTAGACAGATTCTGATAGACCTAGATGAGTAGTATGGATGTTCTAAGATAATCAGCAGCCTTTCAGCAAAGTCAGCGATAACGCTTCCTTGTGGGCGCTGCAAGCCTAAAAGGGGGCAGTAAGAAACCCAGAGAAAAAATGGAAGCGTTGTGTAGAGGCTTAGGGGGCGATTTGTAATGTCATCTAGATAGTGGTTATAAATAGGTGAAAGAATGGGGACGCTAAAAGTCACAATATTGTGAATACCTATTTGTAAAGTGTGGGATTCTTGTTTTAGTCTGTGGTATATAAGGTTTTTTTTTTCTTGCTTAGCATATTATTTATTTTAAGTCGTTGACTGCCACGCAGCAGCCACAATAGAAAAACTATTGTTCGCGGTTCACCGGTGACCGCGTTGGCGCTCAAAGTGTTAATCGAGCAGAAAAATGTACCAAAGTAACCTTCAACTGCCGACAACTGTTATGCAGTTTTTCAGACTTTATGTAATATATTGTGAAACAGATTTTGAATAATTAAAAAAAATAAAAGAAAAACGAAGTGAGCAGAAGACAAAATAAGTTTGGGCACCCCTGGAGTAATGGAATGCGTCGAGGATTCCGTTTTTTAAAAATTATTGACGTCTTTGTACAAAACTATAGATAAAAAATATCTGTAAAAAAAAATTAAGAACAGAACGAACGAGATCCTTGGTCTCTACCAATGTAGACATAGCCTTAGTTCAGCTACCGTTTCCATTATTCACCAAAAATATAATGTTTTTCCTCACGGATACCTGCATACAGCGTCCCCGGGGCGACATATATCCCAATGAAAGAATATCGTGTGAGGAAGTTGGAAAAGTGTGTCGTGAATAATACAGACATTCGTACCAAACTTTGGTGGGAACTTTCTTTATGTTTCTTATGTGATTCTGTGTGCTGGAAAAAGGTCGTGTGCCAAGGAGAGTTTATACATAACAAGCTTTTGCCAGCGGCTTCGCACGCGTTAAACTCGTAGTAAACAATTCGTTATCATACATATAAAACTTCCACTTGAAACACTCTATCTATTAAAAAAAACTGCATCAAAATTCGTTGTGTAGTTTTAAAGATCTAAGCATACATACAGACATTAGGACAGACGCGGGCAGTGACTTTGCTTTATACTATGTAGTGATAGTTCATGTAGGTATGTTTAGCTTGGGACTATATGGCGTTGTGTGAAATGTCCAAGGATATTATTAGATACACGGGTTCTTCTTTTTAGCGTGTCGATGGCAAATATCTAACCTAACTTTTTTTTTGTTTGGCCCAAAGTACAGTAATGTGAATACCGTTCGGTGACGCAGCCATTAGGTCCTCATGTGTGCATATGTGTGAGAGGAGTCCTAGGGCTGAATACGCTATGTTTGCTATGGGAGCGGTAGTTGCCCAGTGGTGATAGGCTGCGACTTACGAGGTCGTGGATTCGATCCCAAGTAGGCATTTTATTTTGTGTAGATTATTTTTATTTCATCACCACTGCTCTCAAAACAGTGAAAGAACATCGTGGAGAAACCGGCTTGTCCAAGAACCAAGAAATCGAACATCTGCCGTGCACTGGGCCCGCGTAGTGGATTACGGCCCACGCCCACTCACAGAGAGGAGACCTTTGTCCCAGCAGTGGGAACATTATAGGCTAAATATGTATGTAAGTACAGAGGCCAGCACATCAAGTTACCACAATCTGTCAAATTTCTTTGATAGTATTTCAACTTTATTGCAAAGACATAAGGTTCATTTTTAATTGAGAAAATTTGACAGTTAGGGATAGCTTGATGTGCTGGCGTCTGTACCCGCTGTTTTATGATATAGTTGATTTCTACGTAGACGAAGACGCGAGCAGAAGCAAGTCCAAAATGAAATACTTGAACTTTAACAAGTCAGAACTTGTGCTCTTACACGTGTCTAACATAGAACCGCTTGTAGTTCGGCAGAAAATCAATAGATACTAATTTTCAAGTTAATAATAGCCCGGCAAACAAGCCAGTTATAGTACATAATTGTTCCCATTTCAGTGGAAATAACAAAACGTTTTCATTGAAAACTTTCAAGTTAGGCTTTCAAACTTTCTTATTGCTGAAGTGTAGGCTATTGTAGACAATTGAATATTCAATTTGTTAACAATTTACGAACCTATTTATTCAAATAGAGGGCTGGATTGTTCTTTGGCCAAAGAATTAGGATTGCCATTCAACGTGGCAATACTGCCAGTCTTCTGGGCACATTTCCGAACGACAGCTATGCGGATGAGTGCTTTGACACCTAAGTGTCCTTTTTGTTTTTTTATTTATTTATAGATAGTTAGTTGGATAGTCATTTTATTTAAGTATGTCTATGTTGTTATTATAAAAATTTAATATAAATAATTTGAATAATTAAAAAGTCATTTATTTAAATTCTGAAGTAAATTCTCTTTCGAATGAATTTATGGTTACGGTTACAATTACGATAATAATGGCGTATTTTTTGCGGTTTGATGTTTATTTCCACCAAACGCTGCGGCGTTCTGATGAAGCCATAGCGAAAGGGACTGTAAAAATGCGTCGTATCATTATGTTGCCAATTTAAAAATGTCGCTGCAATTGGTAGAAATAAATTAATTCATAATTTGCACCTCTGATTTTACGGATTCATGTGCGTATTGTATAATTATCACTTGCTTAAAAATCGGTGAAGAAAAACACCCCGAGGAAACCAGCATGATGTCTGAGAGATATTTCTCCACAGCATGTGAAGCTAAGTCAGAGGCCCATGGGCAGCATAAAAACTCTGATACCAGGTTAGTCACTACCACACGAGAAGAAAAGAAGAATTTGTTCTTCGGAATAAACTCATTATTATCGTATTGCCCCAATAAACTGTACCATTAGATCATTCTAAAGAGAACTTACTTCAGAATTTGAATAAATAGGTTCGTATCTCGTAATTCCAATGCCCCAATGCAGTTTATAAAAAAGAGATTTATATGGTTAGATTTTCTTTTATTTCTTTTTCGCCGTACGATGACGGGTGAAAACATGTCTCTAATGAATGAGCTCTCACAATAAAAATGGCGTTTCCATGGCAATCAAATTTCTGGGACTTTAGTGCATAATACTTACTATACTCTTTGCTTTAGTGGTACCTACATATAATTAAGCGGGATTGTCTGAAAGGGTTATCGCTACCCCGGAACATAAAGGGCTAAGGAAGGAACATGGATGGGTTTTAGTCAATAAGAGTCTGAAACTCCCTTCCGCTCCACCCAGAGCGGGAGAAGTCATTGGACGATTTCCCAGCCTACAAAAAAAAGTGGCGCCTATAATGGTCATGCGGCCATCTTTTGACGCGGTAGGGCGAATCTTCGTTTGAAATCTTTGGTGGGGCTAATTAGCGACCCGCCCCAACTTTATTCGGGTGCCTATTTTTGTTTTTATTAGATAAACACTTATAAACTTTCCGAAATAGTCTCTGAAATCGTGTAAGAAAAACGAAAAACAGCAAAAAAACAACATAACAAACGTTTCAATGTTTAACAACGTTTTGTTCTAAAAATAACATAATATTCGATGTCATCACGGCGGCCACGAAATCCCCGAAGGGTTACGCTGAGATGTACCTATAGTATAGTACAGAGGCCAGCTCATCAAGTTACAACTATCTGTCAAATTTCTTTGATAGTATTTCAACTTTATTGCAAAGACATAAGGTACATTTGTAATTGAGAAAATTTGACAGTTAGGGATAGCTTGATGTGCTGGCGTCTGTACCATGTTTCGCCAGTTATGTTTTTTAGCCCCATATAATAGGAGCCGAGACAATTGCCATGGTCCCGGCTCAAATTCAGTCTCCGGGCTGCTACTTGAGAACATTCGTGGTAGAAAAACAATAAAAAAGTAAGAATAAAGAAAAGAAAGATTTTTTTTATTATATTCTGCGCAAACAAAACGCACTTTTCTAAAACGTAACTTAAAGTACGTATGTATTTACCAAAAAAATGGTATATAAGTGGTTTATCAGCCATCTCGTTACCATAACACAAGCATTAGGTATCTTAGCTTGGGACGATATGGCGTTGAGTGAAATGTCCAAAGACATTAATATTAGTATATTAATACACCCGTGCAAAGCACCTAAACACCTCGTATTTAGACACATTAGGAACCATTGACAATTAGTATATATAACAGTTTGCCCTACCCGGGAATCGAACCCAGAACTTTAGGCACAGCCCTTGCGGCGACTAGACTAAAGAGGCAGTCATCGTTAAAATGTTGTTTATTAATATTATTTTCAATGACCTTTTCTTCAAAGAGGAAAACTGACATTATTTTAAGAATTCACAAGATTCGTTGAATGTTCACAAATTAAAATTCCCTAGCTAAGAGAATGTCTAGCGGGACTCATCTTACGTAACGGGTGAATTAAAATATAATCCATTAAAAATATTAATATTTTTTTCAAAGTCTAGGGAACTCGTTACACGATCCAGGGCAGATAATTAAGCGAATAACCTTTATATTTCGTTTCATTTGAAATTTTCTGTTTTAAAAGATAATTTCAGTTATGGGCGTTTTCATAAATACATAATAGTGATAGCCTAATTTATTTATTTGTTTACCAAAATTCAGACAACTATAAGTCCATTTTGTTAGTAAGATATCTTGTAACTAGTGTTAGTAGTGTTAGTAGTTAACAAACAAGGACAATAAAAACAAACAACAAAGTAGGCAGGATGTGCGGAGAGCTATAGCGTAAGAAATAAGCTATCCGACCATTCTCCCCACATAGTGCTTTAGAATAGGCGAGTAAGGACTCTCCACAACTGTTTTTAGGATGCTATTGCCACTATACACCAATGGTGTGACCGTCAGAGTGACTAGTTTTAGGTCTCGAGTTCGATCCCAAGCCACGCACCTCCGACTTTTCGGATGAGCTTAATGTATAATAATCACTTGCTTAGAAAATGGTTAAATAAAACATCGTGAGGAAACCGGCATGCCTGAGAGATATTTCTCAATTCTCAACAGCATGTGAAGCTAAGTCAGAGGCCCATGGGCAGCATAAAAACTCTAACAGCATGTTAGTCACTTACCACAAGAAAAATAATCAAAGATTAATAAACAGTGTGTTAGGTTAAACGAGGGACATACTTTCGGGTGTGTAACGATTGACATAATAACAAAAGTTCTAATGATCATAAGACCTAATTTCATTTAATATAATTTTCTTTTAATAGGTATAACGATCAAATGATATAATGAATTATTGATATAATTTCGTTTTACCTAATTTCATATGGTATAATGAATAGTTTATATAATGCACCTTTGAAATAATATTCAATTAATATAATATTCAGTTGCTATAATATTCAAAATCCATAAGTAACTTTTAATATAATTTAGAAAATCTACTAAACTATCCTTCCACCTGCCACCCTCAACTAATGTTACCGGGAGAAACTAGATACAATCTGGAATTTATGGCACACCGACTCGGACAGGTTAGGTTAGAAGGGGATGGCGGGGTCTATTCGCTCGCTTCGCTCGCTCACCCGACCCCGCCATCCCCTTCGTGGTTATTTTTTATAAACCACCCAGAAGTAGGAGCCCCGCGAAGCGGGGCTACGTCGACCAAGCCCACCCTCAACGTTGCATAGAATATTTTAAGGTTTGTTTAAGTGCCATTTCAGTTAGGTTAGAACTGTGACCATTAAACATGAAAATTAGGTCAAAAGAACATTAGGTCAAATGAACGTTATAAAAAATGAATATTATACATAATGAAAATTATATAAAATGCACGTTATACTAAATGAAATTAGAGTAAGTGAAAATTATATAAAATGAACGTTATACTAAATGAAATTAGAGTAAGTGAAAATTATATCATATATAACATTAGATCATATGAAATTAGGTTAAATGTTTTTATAGCATATGAAAATTAAATCATATGTAAGTTATGTCATAAGAAATTAGACTATCTGTTATTATAGCAAACATTACACACCCCATACTTTCAGGGGGTACTATACTCATGAAAATGAACTACTGTGACTATGGAACTGTACCTGAAATTACGAAAACAATATCTGCTGTTCAGTACAATTGCCAAGAAACACATTCGCGTCTAATAACGGACAGAGACTATTAGACACCTAATAGAATTTAATTTTACTATCTACCTTAAGAGTAAAATATCCCCCAAGTAATATTTAAGAACGCTAATAGACACAGTTTAGTAAAAGTGGGCACAACCTTATCCGCATCATAAGAATGAGTTAAGAAAACATGCTATAAAAATAATCGTGCTTGAGAAAAAAAAACTCTATTAGAATACATTTTCTTTACTGAAACCATCTTTAGAAATCCCCGATCTAAAGATTAACCATGAATAGATTGTCAATAGACAGATTTGTTTTTATTAAACCTCCAAGACTGTGTTACTTGGGTTATGTTCGTATAATTCGTCAAAATGTATGGAACAGCTGATATTTTTTTTTTCACATTTCAGAGTTGGTCCCATAGACAAAGTTGTTGATTTTCATGAGTACTATACAACTTGAAAGTATGTCTCTCATTTAACCTAACACAGTGTATATAATGTCTTAAAAAAATACATGTAAACAAGCTGGTATTCTACGTACGGTCGCCAGTGCATCAAGTTATAGCAAACTGTCTTTCTCCAAATAATTTTAAACCTTAAAACGATGAACGTTTAGTTCAAAATCGATTGAGAACATTTCACAGTTTGTGGTTACTTGATGTAGGGACTGGCGACTGTACGTTATTCAAAGTGGTCCGATCTTGTCAAAAATAAACTATAGTGTTGTGGTTGTGTCACGTAGCTCGCATCCCTGTCTTGTCCCTCCCACTTACCTTGCGCTTGGGGGCTGAGTGGCGACACTTCAATTTAGTCGGCCTACACGGAGCCACTTAACTCTCAGAGTTGCTGTAATTGTGTTAGCGTACTAACGGCTAGACTAACTATTGTCATGTCTTTAGCAAGCCTTTATAGTTTCATATGATATTTTTTAAGCATATTTCAAAAACACCTCAATCTACCTAGCATGTTCTCAACTATGGGGTCGGCATCCAGGCTACTGAGACTCCTCCGTGCTTCGGAAACCACATTAAGCCGTTGGTTCCGGCTGTCATTCGTGGATCTTTGACTGTCGTTTCGGGTCGTCCGAATCCCGAAAGTCTAACAGCCAGTAGCCATTATCATATAACCCCGTTACGAGTTATGCGAGCATTTTCACCCTGTATATACAAAAACATAGTCATTATTTGTTACCACTGGCTTCCTAGATCATTGTTATTGTACCAATGTCGTTACGGCTTCCAGTCTAAGAGCCTGGCCAAGGACTTGCCGCTGTGAGCGGCGACCACAGATATGTAGATAGGTAAAAATAATACATACCAAAATGTAAGTCTGACAGCCAGTCTCACCAAGGAGTATCGTATTACCCAGTTACCGGATTGTGGAGGTCAGATAGGCAGTCGCTCCATGTAAAATACTGGTATTCAGATGCATCAGGCCCCAACAGTTGGGAAAAGGATGCAGATTGATTGACATAGCAAATCATGTACAAGCAGCTAATAAAGTTAACACTACATCTTCAACCCTCTGAACATACATAGAACCGCATATTGTCATCAGAATATTACCTTCCCTGCCGGCAGCATGTGGAGCCCTCTCACATTCGGGAGCTATTGTTTACTGAGCACACGTGTAGAATAGGGCTGGCGCTTTAAGTTTTCGTAAAAATAAATATTAAAAAAAACGATACAGGCAACACAGGCTGTTTAGTTTCTTTGTGTAATTCAGTGTCTAATAAATCATCCATCTGCCTAACCTTTTCCCATCTATGTTGGGGTCGGCTTCCAGTCTAACCGGATGCAGCTGAATACCAGTATTTTACATGGAGCAACTGCCTATCTGACCTCCACAACCCAGTAACTGGGCAATACGATACCCCTTGGTAAGAGTGGCTGTCAGATTTTCGGGCTTCTGACGACCCGTAACAACTGTAAAAGATGCACAAAATGACAGCTGGGACCAACGGCTTACCGTACTTTGAGTCTCGGTATGTAAAGATGGTCAACCATCCACGGCCAACACCGCAAGCGTAGCTTAACCTGGTGGATCGACCTGTACGGCTGTTAGTACTTAGCCACGAGCTCCTCCAGTGTCTTATAAATTAATCATAATAATTATCACTTGCTTAAAAAACGGTGAAGGAAACCGGCATGCCTGAGAGATAGTTCTCAACATGTGAGGCTAAGTCAGGGGCCCATGGGCAGTATAAAAACTCTGACATCAGGTTAGACACTAACCATTTTCACTAACCATACGAAGAAAGAAAGAAGACCATAATAATATCAGCCTTCGTCTTCTTAAACAAAAAAGTCACGTGCATTGATTAATGCTAATACTGATAATGAGATGCCTAGCGCCTGTTCAAAATGAGTTGGCCATATTCTGGCACCCTCCCGCAACTTCGTCTGCGACGAAGTCATTTTATTTTTTATAACTAGCTTTCGCCCGCGGCTTCGCCCGCATAATATGTCGACAAATTAGACATATAAACCTTCCTCTTCAATCACTCTATCTATTAAAAAAAACCGCATCAAAATCCGTTGCGTAGTTTTAAAGATTTAAGCATACATAGGGATATAGGGACACAGAAAGCGACTTTGTTTTATACTATCTAGTGATATAGCCTATGACTCTCGGGGATAATGTTGCTTCGGGGGTGTCGCGTCTCGCATGTTTGCGGAAACCTTTATTATAATATAATTGACGTAGTTCTTGAAACTGTACTGCATTACGTATCATTTGTTTTGTCGTCATATCTTTGTCTATATATATGTAGCAATATATCTACCGGAATTAAGCGACTGTAAAATAGCGTATTGACGCTTGTTCTTTAAAATTTTCAGTAGTGCGTCGTTACACTAAGGTTTCATCAGTTAAAAAACTTTACCAACAACTTATTTTCTAATTTTATAACCCACGGCACAGCCCTACGTTTGATCGACGAACGCAAAGGCGGCTATTGACAAGACTGTGCGACGGCGGGGCACCTGCTTCACTGACACAATTGTATCACAGCGCCCGTTGACATTGCTTTCATATGACATTAAATAGACTCGCATTGTAAAACGAAGAACTGGATAAAGGCATTCGTATAATGAGGCCTAATAATCATAAATTATTCTTATTTCTTTATGTATGGAGGTACAGACAAGAAAAAAAAAACAATTGCCAATCGAACTCGAAATTCAAAAAGTTTGATGTAGTATTTTGTTTGGCTCACGGATGCGACAATAAGGCCCCGTGCTGCTTTGACTAGTGCTGACATTGATTTTTAACTGGGCTCGGGTTTCCTTATCATAAAAACTATAGTTTCAAACATGATCATCAGTAAATTTACGGCAAATCTAAAGGTTATAATGGTTGAAACTTTTCTACGCAATTATTAAAGCCGTAGTTTAAGGGTAATCTCCACAACTGGAGGTTCATGGACGGCTCAGATCTCGAGTGTGGATGCGGCATCTATCCACAGACAATAGCTCACCTCCAATCTTGTACCGCATGTCCTGTCACCTGCACACGGTCCAACTTAGCGGCATTCACGTTGCTGAATTTTGTTTTTTTTTTTCGTGTAGGTGATTTTTGGCATCGACACGATAAAAAGATGGAGAATAAAGTGGTAGAAGTTTACCTTCTTTGTATTATTTAACTTAAAAAAAAATACAGCTCACTGATTAGCACAAACGGCAGTTAGGCTTAGTAAATGGGTCTCCTTTTCACCTTTGGGGTACGAAAACATAATAACACTATAAATTGTCCCACTGCGGAGCTAAAGGCTCTTCATAATATAGAGTTGATATGACAGAGGGGCATTAAATTACACTACGTATGTATACGATACATTATTCGATACGGTATAAAAATAAAAAGCACCAAATATGAGTTTCTTTTTTTTCATCAAACTTAATAGCTAACAAATCAGAGTAAAACGCAACCAGTCTTTGTGAATTAAAACTGATCTTGTAAAAAAGCGGCAACGACACGCGCGTGCCGGAGCGCTGTTAGGAAAGATACGATACAACGGGGCCAAAACTTAGAAAATCATTTGTGACTAAACTACTACTCCTATTTAATTGGTTTTTGGTACAGAGCTTGAAAATGGTCCCTAGTATAGGCAGTTTAGTAAAGCCCCTCTGTCGTATCAATTCTGTATAGAGAAGGCAATAAACTCACTCTTTACGCGTTGGCAATAAAACAAAAATACTTGTATCTACCTATTAGTACTTTGAAACGAGTTTCTAATTAAATTTACAATTAAACTAATAGTTCCTAAGTACTAATAAAATGATTATGTATTAAAACATTCTCATTTCACTTTAAAAGTAACTAGCGAGTGCAATGGCCACTATGAATTATTTAGTTCTTTATTTGTGTGTTGTGGTGTTGGCTCAAACGTTTGGCTTCCCTAAAGTAGCACCAACATTGGACATGGAAACACGATCAAGGGAATCTGGAGAAAGTGCCACAACTTCTTTGTCGACTACGCTTCCCGCGAAATTAAGGTCGGCATTCGTGGGATCTGAGTGCGCTTCGGGTTTAGCCAGATTTAACGGAATATGTGTTGATATTGATTATTAAATTTGTATTTATTATTATTTGTTCTTGCAGTGTTTTATTCTGTTAATCCTAGATTAACCCCTCAAATCACTATATTTGTAAACATATGTAATAATCAATTTTTTCAATTTCGTCTATTCGGAATGGCAACACTGTCAATGTTTACTAGACCCGCGTATTTAAAATTTGCAATTAAATATAAAGTACATTCTTGATTAACTAATAAGTAGTGGGACACAGTGCAATAACTATAATAAACGAGTGACATTATTGGTGACTGATATCGACAAGTGTATTATAAAATAAATCAACAACATTTTATGACGGTTCAAAACACTACACAAACAATAATACAGTGTTAAAAACAACAAATCAATGCAACATCATCCTAGTTTATATCAAAAAGTGAAGATGAGTGCAGTTTCATACTAAAAATAGTGCAATAATTAGAAAAGACGACAATATTATCACCGTTAAGAAAAATATTTTGAAAATTGACCTTTGGACTATAATTAATGTTCGGTAACTAGCGCCAGCACGGCACTGCACGCTGAATAGACGAACCAATATAGTACCGCTACTTGACACCAGTGGCGCAAAACCATTGAATAGGGATACCACTTAAAAAGTAATTTATTATTTTGGTAGAAAATAAATATTTTTTGGAACACTTCAGAGGAAATTTGTGAGGAAACACTGTATACTGATATCATGGAAAACATGAATGATAATATTACATTTAGAAGAACTACTAATTTAAATGCCTCGACAACAAGTCTAGAAGATAATAATTCTTTTTTATCCACCGATTCTCATATCCTGAGAAGAAGTTTACCCGACTTATCTACATGGAATTGCCAGGAAATTTCTGATTTACAGGAAACTGTCAGAGATTTAAAGGAAAAGCTAGAAAGCGCGCATAAGGAAATTGAAAACTTAGTACTGGAAAAAATTGAATTAGAGAAAATACTACAAAATCGAGAAACAAAAATTAATAGTTTAACTAAAATATTTTCACCAAAAATTAGTACTCCAAAGCGAAAATCTAGAAACATAAACGAATCGAGGATTTCAACCAACCAACTGCAACATGAACCTGGAATGACAAGGAAACCTAGCAACAAACTACATATCGAGACTCAAAAATCCAACTTAACTATTGGTACTGCTATAGTAAGCACGGAAGAGCAACCAAAACCCACAAAGATAACCACGGAAGGTTCCCAAACTGCCATGCAGCATAATAAGAAAAAAACTATTACAACCGATACTTCATATCTTAGAAGCAAAAATAATCACCTGAGGAGGAAAATACATGTCCTTGGAACCCAGCAAATTATAGGTTTAACTACACGCCTACTTGAATTGAGATCTAATAGCTCATACGAAAGGTACTACGCAGAAGGAATGATTAAACACTATGCAATCTCTAAGCAACTGCTAAACACGGAGTTGACATGTAAGCCTTGTGATAAAATTATTATTTGTGTAGGAGAAAATGACTACAACCCCACTACTATGTTAAATGAATTATATACGTTTATAAAAAAATATAATAGCTCTCCAATTATCGTGTTGAGTGTGTTGGAAAATAAATATCTAAATGAAAAGTTACTGAATAATAATCTAGAACTGATATGTAATAATAATGAAAATTGCTACTTCTTGCGTACTCATAGCAATACTTGTCATAAACTGAACGTTCTGATTGACACAATTGATTATAAAAATAAATATCTCAATTTCAACAAGAACCGAACTGCTCAGTCGAAATGCTCCGATTTGATCACATATTCTGTTACAAACCTAGACACAAAGCTTACTTACCGACCAACAAGATCATATAACTCTAAAAGCACCCCAAATAACACATTTTTTCGAAGATACCAGTAATACCTTACCTACAACTAAAGCCCTCTGTGATCAACCATTAAAAAACCTGTATGATAATGAGTTAAATAAAGTTAAAGATGTAAACTCCAGTGACGAAACTAATTGCCACTCATTAAATGTTCTTCATCAAAATATTGCAGGCTTAAGAAGTAAAAAGGAACTTTTAGAAATTGCGATCGACTCGTTTCTAAATAGGGGGTTAACTTTTGATGTAGTATGCTTAACGGAGACTTTTATTAAAGCGGGTGAGGAAAGTAGCGTTATCTTAAATGGTTACAAATTAGGAGACTGGTTCTCAAGAAAGAATAAAAAGCGAGGCGGTGTTTGTATATTCTGCCTAAATCAAATTGAGTACAAAATACTAGCACAATTAAAAAAATATGCGTCTGAAAATGAGTTTGAGTGCTGTGGAATTGAACTCTTACAATATAAAATTATAATAATAGCCCTATATCGTACGCCAAGTTCAAACCCCTTTGTCTTCTTACGTAATTTGGAAGTAATGTTGTGCAACTTACGAAATAAATCAAAAAAAAAAATAGTGATAGTAGGTGATCTAAACATTGATATTCTGAGCAAAAAAATCGATAGAAATAAAAAATGCATAGACGAATTAACTAGGATTGTAAATAATTTCGGTTTAACACTACATATAAAACAACCAACAAGAAGAAATGCATGTCTGGACCAAATAATAAGTAACTGTAAGGATGCAATATGTGAGGTTATACCACTGGGACTGTCCGATCACGAAACAGCTCAGATGATATCCATACAAATAGAAAATAAAGTTCCAGCTCTACGTTTTCGCACTATTTTTATGCGTGATTTTAGCGCCGAAAATAAAGAAAAGTTTTATAGTTGTCTGTCAAGCTTAAAATGGACAGAAACGTTTTCTGATCAGGAGGCTAATAGTGCGTTTAATCAGTTTCACGATACACTTATCTTGTTCTTTGACTTGTGCTTTCCTAAAATCAAGATCAGAATCAATCTAGTGAAAAAATATACGAAATGGATTTCCATAGGTATTAAAAAGTCAACTAAAACCAAAAGGAACTTGCGTTTTAAATACTACTCCTCATCTGACAAAGACAGTAAATTGAAATACTTAAATTATAATAAACTACTTAAAAAATGTATACAAAAAGCACAAAAAATCCATAATACAAATTACATAGATAGGGCTAAAAATAAATGTAAGGCCTCATGGGACTTAATAAAATATAATTCCAATAATAATCAAAATCAGGAATCAAACATTAAGGAAATAGAAACTGAAACCGGACCACTAACAAACCCCACGGACATTGCCAATTATGTAAACGACTATTATATAAATTTGACGAACAACGACTTTGACATTAATTCTAATAATTATGACATTGATCCTATTAATTCTAGTATATTTTTATTGCCTACAAATGATGGCGAAATACAAAGAGTAATAAAATCACTCAGAAATACAAATTCAACAGGTTATGATCAAATACCTACAAAAATAATAAAATACATAAGCCCTATTATCACTCCGGTACTCGTACATCTAATAGACTTATCATTATTCACGGGAGTGTTTCCTGAGAAATTGAAAATGACAGTTATTAAACCAATACATAAAAAAGGTAATAAAAAACTTGTTGATAATTACAGACCGGTAGCCCTATTGCCTATTTTATCGAAAATTTACGAAAAGGTCATGCATGCGCGATTAATAAATTTTATCGATAAATTTCAAATCTTGAAACATGAACAGCATGGATTCCAAAAAAAGAAATCGACAACCACAGCGGCATTTCATTTAATTAACCTAGTTACTAAGAGTATTGACCAGAAAATCCCGACAACTGTTGTATTTTTTGACATGTCCAAAGCTTTTGACTTTGTATCGCACGAGCTTCTATTAAAAAAATGTGATAAATATGGAATACGTGGTAAGGCAAATGCATGGCTAAAAAGTTACCTTACAAACAGATCGCAATTTGTAGAAATTACTGTGGATAAACCAAATCATAACGGTAAACTGAAAGCTAAATCCAAATTAGGCTACAATTGCACAGGCGTTCCACAGGGCAGTATTTTAGGCCCCCCACTTTTTCTGATATATATCAATGACCTAGCAGAAGTAACTGATCATCCCTGCATACTCTTTGCAGACGATGTTTCCGTAATTGTCCCTAAAACTAAAGAAAACTATAATGAAGAAATAAATAGTACCGTAAGTAAAGTATTAACTTGGATGGAAAAGAACAACCTAAAACCTAACCTAGATAAAACCAAATATATACAATTTTGTAACAAAAACTGGAATAAACTCGATTTAAACATCACCTATAAAGATAAACAAATACAACAATCGGATTGTATGACTTTTCTTGGTATAGTTCTAGATGAGAGGTGTTCCTGGATTGGTCACATTGATATGATATGTGGAAAACTCAGTAAGTTTGCTTATGTTCTATGGCGTCTATCTAGCCTAACAAGTAGACAAGCCACATTGCAGGCTTATCATGCATATGTTGGTTCAATATTGCGTTATGGTATACTAGTATGGGGAAACTCGGCGCATCTCGGAAGAGCTTTCATAACACAAAAGAGATGTATACGTGCGATTTGTAATGTAGACCCACTAACATCCTGCAAACCACTATTTAAAAAACTTAGAATACTTACACTAACAGGTATCTATATTGAGGAAATATGTAAATTTACCAAATCTCATCCTGAAATGTTTGAAAAACTAGGAGATAAATGCAAATTCAAAACTAGATATCCTGATAGATTAATTATTCATGGAATTAAAACTGAACTGTACAGGCGAAGCTGCTATCCTATGTGTATTCAAATATACAACAAAATTCCTAACCAAATTAAAGAACTTCCAATGGTCCGTTTCAAAAGGGCTTTACACAGATGGTTAATTGAGAATCCCTTCTATAATATACAAGAATTCCTGCAGTTTAAATTTAAATAATCTATTTGTACCAAAAATTTGCATGTCACTATCTTATGATTAAATATGTTAAGCTACTATTATGCTACCATTGTAAGAACTTTTGTAACCATATTTATCGGCAAATAAATCTTTGACTTTGACTTTGACTTTGAATAAACAATTTTAATTTCAATTTCAAAAATGTCGTATGAACCTCATAGGTTTATAAGAAAAATTCTCTCGAAACGACATTGAATATAACCTTATAAATCGTTGAGCTATTATAAGTAAACGGCTTCTAATAGGCGAACATCTAATGGGTTAATTCGGTCAGATAACGTATGTACACGTAGATGTAGTACCTATACAATAGATTGTAGAAAAAGTTATTGCGAAATTTGCTTTTTGAAATAGTAATTCGAACCACAATAGTAATAAAAAAAAATGTTGAACGAGCTGTTTGAACGAAGCATAAAGTTCCAGACGATAATGAACTCATCTCATATTCTTTTAAAGTAGCTTTTATGTATAATCAAATAAACTCCATTCAGAGAGCCTCCTAACGTTTATTTGCTTGAGGCTCATAACTTTTGGAAAATAAAGTAGCTGCTCAATGAAGTCTTATACAAGACGTATGTAGAGGTATAGGTTCGGTATGGTCGTGTGATGAGAACGTTTGTGACTAAAACAGTGAGTAACCCCTCAAATTTCGTATGATAAGAAAAATTCTCTCGAAGCAACAATAAATATAACCGTCTAAATCGTTGAGCTCTTATAAGCAAACGGCTTCTAATAGGCGAACATTTAGTAGGTTAATATAAATGTTGATGGGTAGAGAGGAAGAGGAAGGCCAAAGAAATGATGAATGGATTGTGTGAAGAATGATATGAAGGAGAAGGAGGATACAAAGAGGATGCCTGTGTCCCAGCAGTGGGAACATTATAGGCTGATTATTTAAAAAGGATGAAAGTTTAAAAAAAAAAATGTCTTTTTATAAAAGGTACAGTCGCCAGCAAATCAAGTTACCACAAACTGTCAAATTTCCTCAGTCGATTTTGAACTTAACCGTCAACGTTTTAAGGTTTAAAATCATTTGGAGAAATTTGACAGGTAGGTATACCTTGATGCGCTGGCGATCGATACTATTTAAATCAAATCAACGACCAAATTCACGGACAGAAATAAAAGAATAACGAAAACAAGAAAAAAAAAACACGACATAAAACAAAAGAAACGTCTTTAATAATCAATAGCAACACAAATTCCGTTAAATCTGACGGAACCCGAAGCACAGTCGGATCCCACGAATACTGACAGTTGTTGCATGTAAGGCGTTGTAGCTGACGAAATAGTAGATAATCTTCTTTCAGAATCGTTTCGTCGTGATGCCATGTCCAATATTGGTGCTACTCTTGCGTAGCTAAACGTTTGACCCAATACCAAAACACACAAACATAGAAATAAATGTTTCATAGTGGCCGCTGTACACTCTGGTTGAACACAAAATGAATTGAAAATGTTGTATTGCATTATTATTTTATTAGTTTTATCGAACCAGTTACTAATAGATACGTTTTACTAATTATTTTTACAATTAACAAATTGATTGTAAAATTAATTTGTTACTGATTATTAAGTTATAATACTTAACTGTAATTATTATTGTAACGGTTTGTGAATTACATCGTTGGTCTAGTAGTCGCCAGCGTTTCTGCTGAACGCGTGAAGTTCGATTCCCAAGTCGGGCTAAATATGATTGGGATTCTTCAACAGTAATCTTTTAGTAGCAGCCTTGCTTAGTTGGGAAATCATCAAATGACTCCTTCCGCTCTGGGTGGAGCGGATGGGAGTGTCAGACTCTTACTGACTAAAACCCATCCATGTTCCTTTTTTAGCCCTTTATGTTCCGGGGTAGCGTTAAACCCTTTCGGACAATCCCGCTGACCCGGCAGGCTTTAATAACAGCCTGGGACTTGGATTTATAATAGGCTCGCCCCCTATTACTTGGGACTTAAACAAAACTGGCGAAATGTCAGTGAATGTATGTGTGATATTATGTACCGACGCCAGCATATCAAGCTATCCCAAACTGTCATATTTTTCTAATTGAAAATGAACCTTATGCTTTTGTGATAAAGTTGAAAATCTATCAAAGAAATTTGACAGATTGGGGTAACTTGATGTGCTGGCCTCTGTACCTAATTATTGTCTATACAATAAGCAAGCAACCGTGGTGATAGTGGCTCTCCTTCTCTTTAGTCGTAAATGCCTTTTACTTGCAGAGGGAAAATCGGTGTCCCAATCGCCTGCCTACAATTATAGTAGTCTAACGTTTGATTCAATACTGGAACACACAAAAATGTCACGAAATATTTTTTATTACTGGAGCACACGCTGATTTGGTATTTAAAAATAAATTAAAAAGCTGTATCAAAATTGTATAGTTATTGTATTATCAGTTAGTAGTTCCGGTGTGAAACAATCAGGAACTTAATTGTGTAGAAGGTACCTGTTTCTGTGAAAATCTCATCGTGAAATCTTAAGTGAAGTGAGCTGTCAGCAGTGTCAATCCCTAGCCTAGGGCTGAAGTAAGGAAGGAACATGGATGGGTTTTAGTCAGTAAGAGTCTGACACTCCTCCGAACACCCAGAGCGGGAGGGGTCATTTGATGATTTCCCACCCTCAAAAAAAAGATAAAATGACACCTCATTTCACCTAAGTTTTCATGGTGAGATTTTACAAAGGCTGGTTTATATACCAAGATCGTTGGGTTAAAAAAAAAGCTATTGGCATGTTGATTAATTGTCGTCATAAGCATCATCAATTTCGACACACTTTTCATTGAATCTCACAAAACCTAAAGGACAGTCCGGTGCCACGAATAAGGATAATGAGCAGTTCACGACACAGTATGGAGGGAAAGCGTAAGGCCATCCCGGAAAAGTTGTCACACCATCTCTAGTTTCCGTTGGTCGTGATTCCATATCCAACATGGCGTCTTTCGGATTGCCAAACGCTGGATCCAACCCTAAAACACACAAGAGCACAACCAAATAACTCACCAGTACTTATTGTTATACAAAGGCCATCGAAGCACATCAAGTTACCCCAATCTGTCAAATTTCTTTGATAGTCTTTCAACTTTATTACAAAAGCATAAGGTTCATTATCAAATGGGCAAAATTGACAGTTCGGGATAGCTTGATGTGCTGGCGTCTGTCCAGGCAAATATGGTGCTACTACTGCGGCAGTGGTAAACCTTAAGCGTCGAAAATATGTATATGACCTCACCGGTAATTTTATACAGGGTGAAATTGAATTCATGGGTATTATTATAAGAGGTCATTGTACTCATCATTATGAACAAGTTTCGCTATGGGAACAAACCTGAAATCGCGAATAAAAAATCAGCTGTTCTATACATAATGCTCGCGTAACTCGTCTTAATGTAGGGAGCAGCTGATGTTTTTTTTGTTGAAAGTTGTTTCGAGCCCGTTGAGGGTTTAAACAGTCGGGCCATGGGGCCCAAGTGCTCATAGTTTGTTAAAATGACCAGTTCTTACTGACGGCGTCCGTCCACCAATCTGATTTATAGAAGCACTAAATGCCATAGATACAAAAAAGTAAAAAGAATACTGTCAAATATATTCATTAACCAAACCTAGGTTCACACACACCACAAGATCAACACATGATAGGTGAACCAAAGCCACGCCTAGCCACCTGCTACGCCCATCTACTCATAAGTTTAACTTAAGTCTTAGCCTGAAACTGTGTGTACTGTGAAGGCCAAGCGAACCTTCACTTATGTCAGCATTTGAAGGGGCCCGTTAGGGCCGAAGCCTGCCGAATAAGCGGGATTGTGCGAAAGGGTTACCGCTACCCCGGATCATAAAGGACTAAGGAAGGAACATGGCTGGGTTTTAGTCAGTAAGAGTCTGACACACCCTTTCGCTTCACCCAGAGCGGGAGGAGTAATTCGAAGATATCCCACCCTCAAAAAAAAAAAGGGGGTTCAGTGGTAAAGCTTGTGTTGTGTGTGTTGTATGGATTTCCTATACTATACAATACAAACAAACGGCAATAGTTATTTCAATTATACTGCTTTGTACCGAATAAATCCGTCAATCCACACGGCTAGTGACAGAATCGCTTTTTTTGTATAAAACCCTATCAAACTATTCTATTAATATTTCAAAGGTCGAATGCTTACCAGCCATGTTCAACATAAGGTTTCACTTAGGCTCTGCAGTACATTTGTGCCTCTATGCATGATAATAAAAAAATATATAAATAATCCTCCTCAAATGCAGAGAATAAGAACCGATCATTAATTAAAGATGGCAGTGATAGCCTAGTGGTGTGACCGTCGGACTGCCAAGTCATAGGTCTTGAGTACGAACCAAAGGCACGCACCTCTGATTTTACGGATTCATGGACGTATTGTATAATTGTTATCACTGCTTAAAAATCGGTGACGGAAAACATCGCGAGAAACCTAGCATGTCTGAGAGATATTTCTTAACAGCATGTGAAAGTAAGTCAGAGGCCCATGGGCAGCGTAAAAACACCAGGTTAGTCACTAACTACACGAAAAGAAGAATATATTTTATGTAACTGGACACTTTATTTACTTATTTTTTCATTCATAAAAGCAGCAATTGCTTACAGAAAAAAGGGCCAGGTTCTTGAACGACTTTCAAAATGGCCGCGAGAAGATAGAACGGATGCAAATTTAGAATAATGGCGGGAATTTGGCCGAGTCAATTTCTTTGAACCTTGATGCGGTGGGCCACGAAACGCGAGATTTGAAAAGCTCTTAAGAATATAATGCTTAGCCGAGGCCCTTTTAGCATTATTAATTTTTTGTTCTGTTTTTTTTTAGTTTTAACGTGTTTTTTCCTTTGCGGGCCTCGTAAAGGTTTTCCATAGTGCAGGTGTGTTTTACACAGAGAGCGCGACAAGAGGTGAGGCATCGTTTGTGAAAGAGAAATTACCTTGATTGATGATTTCACAGCTAATAAACGGATCGCCGCTGAAATTAGACAAGCACGTGCAGTACGGAAGGTGGTTGTAGACGTTACACTGCGCATTGTTGCCACAAGCGCCAGCACACGGGTCGCGGCAGCGGTTGTTGATGCACGCCATGGCTGCGTCACACCCGGAGTTGGAAGTACACGGCGTTCTGCATCTCGGCGGAGACCCGACGTAATATAGAAGACAAGCGCAGCGTGCGTTGCCATTGATCTCTTGGCATTGGGAATTCGGACCACAGGGTGATGGAACGCACGGAGACGTAAATACTTCTGGACGTTGCGTCGGCTCTGAAAAATTTATAATATTTTGTGTATAAGTCTTGAATTCGGCTAGGCACAGTCACACTAGCTCATCGGAGTACCTCAACCTGACTAAGTTGTGCCTGCAGTGGCCCACTTGGCTTCTTAGGCGGTTAAGAGATTTGCATGAGGTAGTCAAGGTCAAACGCTGTTTGACCTTGACTACACCATGACCTGACTGCGCGGCGTTCACACAAAAAACAAAAGTCGTGTAACTCCGAAATCGCGTAAGTTGGTGGCAAGTGTGATATTATTTGGAATGTAATGAATAGGTACTAACGGGGCGTAAGTATGACGTCACACCACAGATAACCTCGTCACATGCTGCATATTTTTGTTTGAAGTCACATGACTCTCAGATTAAGAAAAGTGGTTTAACATTGCGAAAATAAAATGTTTTTAGAGTTATTATCGTCAAAGAATTGTGAATTCAAAAAGAAGTAATTAAAATAAAGTTTAATTCCATTACTAGAAAATACCCTATTGCGACCTCAAAATTAGATGACCCAAAAGAATCTGTGTTGCAAGATAAATAAAAAGCCATTAAAAACACTACGATGTTTTTAATGGCCTCTTATCACAAAAAAAAATAACTTTATAATTTTTTTGGGATGTTGTTAGAATTTCTTAAAATAAGGTTTTATAACTTCTTAAAGGCACGAAACAAGCCTACAACCTTGAACTTTTTTGGAAATATAACCAATATTTGCTGATTTGCATTTCTTCGGGCTACGTCGCCTTGTTTCTCCTTGGTATCTCTTCATTTCTGTATCTACCTGTATAAAAAACATTCTTAAAGAAAAATAGTTATAGAAGTGAGTAAAATGGGGTGAACAGGAATGCAGGGGTGAATCGGAACGAAACTTAATAATTGATTCTAAGGTTGAAATAATATAGTTGTTGCCAACAAGAACATTTAATCATTCAATATACTACAGTAAACATATAAGAGCCCTTTATGGTCACAAAATGTATTATTTCACTGTTAAAATCCTTTTTAAAGTTTCGTCTCGATTCATCTCTGCATCCTTATTGACCCCATTTTACGGTAACTATAATTAATTAAGTACCTTGAGGTATTTGACAGTTGGTGAAGGGATTGCCGTGAAAACCAGGCAAGCATATGCAGAGCGGTAGGTGGTTGTTGACGATACACTGCGTGTTATTACCACAAGACCCAGCGCACGGGTCGTGGCAGCGGTTGTTGATGCATGCAGTGACCGCGTTGCAGTCAGAGTGTAAAGTACACTGTGGCCTGCATCTCGGTGGAGATCTGACGTGATTGGCAAGACAAATGCAGCGTGGGTAGCCATTGAATTCTTCGCAAAAATGCCAAAAATTATGACCACACGGTGATGGTTGGCACGGATCTAGTTCTGGCCGTTGCCACGGTGTTGATAGTGGCTCTGAAAAATATTAAATATTTCGTAATAGAATTTATTATTTGAAACGGTCAAAAATAAAATATGAAAGCGCATAGATATAAAAACTTCCATTACCGTACAGAAATGAAATATTATGCGAATATATAATTGCAAAATAGCATTTAATGCTAATAAGTATTCCATTTGATTCTAAAAATCTGTGACGTCACATTGTCAGGTATATTACATACAAATTCCGCGTTTTGACAATTCATAAAAAATAACGTTATTGTAAATTACTACCCTTTCAAATACCCAATAATAGAGTTGGTGACAAGTGTGATATTATTTGGAATGTAATGAGTACTAACTGGGCATATAAGTATGACAAAATTTATGCTGCTGCAAATATTTGATTGAAGTCACGTGACACACAGATTAAGAAAAGCGGTGGTTGATGTTCCAGGGCAGCCCGCGAAATTCAAATTTTCTTAAGTTTTTTGCAATTTGCAGGCCAGTGATAGGTTGTATGTTGATGAACATTTGATTCGCGGCTGTAAGACGTATGTAGTTACAGAATTATAATCATCAAAATCATTAATACAACCCTCCGAGCTCATAAAGGTGTAAAAATGACTTTACAAGGTCAAAGTCATTCCGGAACCTTTATGAGCTCGGAGGGTTGTTTGGAGGATTCACCTTAATATTGCGAAAATAAAATGTTTTTGGACTTATTATCGTCAATAAATCGTGAATTAAAAAAGAAGTAAGTAATTTAAATAAAGTTTAATTTTATCTGTGGCAAATACCCTCGAAAGTAATTAATGACATGAATTAATGCAAGGCATAGATAAAAGGTCATTTAAAACAACCTAGGTCACAGATAATTAAACTAATTAGATTTTTTGGGATCTTAAAATCTTCCAGTTACATTTCGGCGTATAACTTCTAAAAGGCATGGAAAAAGTCTACAACTTCGAACTTTTTTGGAAAAATGGCCAATGTTTAAAGTCTTAGGTTCTATTAGATCTACAAAGCTACGTTGGACATTTCCTCGGGCTGTGTCAGTGACCTTAGCTCTCCTAGGAATCTCTTTACTTGTTTATCGACATGTATAAAAAATACTTTTAAAATAAAAATGTTACCTATAAATAATAAATAATAAAATGATGATGCATCATTTGGCAGTTGGTGAAGGGATCGCCGCGGAAACCAGGCAAGCATATGCAGTGAGGAAAGTGGTTGTTGACGATACACTGCGTGTTATTGCCGCAAGACCCAGCGCACGGGTCGCGACAGTGGTTGTTGATGCATGCCGTGACCGCGTTGCAGTCAGAGTGTAAAGTACACTCTGTTGCGACCTCGTAATTAGATGACCTGAATGAATCTGTGTTGCAAGAAATAATAAAAGGTCATTAAAAACATCGTAGGTCACAAACTAACTGGGTAGGTACTGTGAAGGTTGGGGACCTTCACTGAGGGGGTTCAGTGGTAGAGCGTGTGTTCTGTGTATATAGGGATTTGCTACGCTATAAATACAAAAACACAGAGTACAAATTTAATCATTAGTTATATCGTATTAGCTTGCACCACATACATCTGTCAAGCCCCACGGTTCATGACAGAGTCGTGTCACTTGTACAGAAACCTATCGACCTATTCTTTTCATAATTTTAAAGTTCGAATGCTGTCAGATTATTACCAGCCATGTTCATCATAAGGTTTCACTCAGGCTCCAAAGTACACACTTTAGTAATTGAGTATCTAGTAAGTACTCATGGATCTAAATCCTGATATGAAGGTTGTAATCAATTTATTCAATACATTGCTTATCGCATGGATATATACATTTGGAGCTTAATCAGGCTTTTCCACTAGCGTATTCACTGATTATTGTACTTACATCCGATTCATTCGGTCAATAGTTGGGTGGTCTTCTTTTCGTGTGGTTAGTGAATGCTGTCAGAGTTTTTAAGTTGCCCATGCGCAACCTGACCTAGCTTCACGTGTTGTTCAGAAATATCTTTCAGACATGTCGATTTCTTTACGATGTTTTCCTTCACCATTTTTTAAGCATGTGATAAGTAAACAATACACTCATGAATTTGAAAAGTCAGACCTAGGGTTCGAACTCGAGACCTAAGACTTGGCTGTCCGACGCTATCACTGCTTGAAGCTGCAATTGGGTGGTGTCCCCATAAAATCGACCTGGCAATTACCTATTGCTGATTTGATTTTTTTGTTTTTATTTTTCTTAAATCGTTTGATGCTGCTCTCACTTGGCGTCTTGTTGCAAAGTCGCAACGACTACTCGCATGATGCTCGCATACACCCGTAAATTTTATGCTATACTATTTTTGTAATACATGTTACATCATTGGAGCTAATTCAAGGCTTATTCAAGGTCACAAAAACTGATTTTTGTGACCTTGAATAACTTACGACGAAGGTACGAGATTTTTAAGACAACTTTGAACTTAGAACACTAAAATGAAGGTATGTATACCTATACAAAAAATCAGCTTATGATCTGTCGTTATACGGTGAAACCTTAATGTGACTGGGTGAACTGTCAAACTCAACTTAAACGAGCTCAAAACTTCAAGTTCTAAATTCAAAAACCCGACAACGACATCCCGTGGGTTTCGTGGCCTCTTACTAAACGTTTCTCATCCACCGCCTTCCCTTTAATCTGAAACGATCTCGGACGCGATACAATCTAACGCCTTGCCCCGTAGTATATCTGCTTCTATCGGTTTTGTGTAATTGCTGCTTAAATAACTAACCTCTTTTTGGAATCTCGACAAATTTTGGATTTTGAATTCGGATTCTACACTAATATAATGAGGTTTTGGAAGTTTGTATGTAGGAGGTAATCTCCGAAAATACTGTGAGGACCGGAGAGGCCTCACTCTTGAACTCCGGGCTCGCTAAAAAACTAATATGGGGACGTAGTCACATATCTCTTCTTTTTTCGTGTGTTTAGTAACTAACCTGGTCGGGAAGTTTTTATGCTGCCCATGGGCCTCTGACTTTTTTTTTTAAGGCTGGGAAATCTTCCAATGACTTCTCCCGCTCTGGGTGGAGCGGAAGGGAGTGTAAGACTCTTACTGACTAAAACCCATCTATGTTCCTTCCTTAGCCCTTTATGTTCCGGGGTAACGCGGTAACCCTTTCGGAAAATCCCGCTTACCCGGCAGGCTTGGCCCTAATGGGCCCCTTCATATGCTGACATCTCTTTGAGGCGCGCGTGGAACATATACGCGCCGTCCGGCACGGGCCTGGTGCTGATCGGACGGTGAGTCACCCATTACTCACAGTCCGCAGGATGGGCCTCTGACTTAGCTTCACATGCTGAGAAATATTTCTCAAGCATGCCGGTTTCCTCACAATATTTTCCTTCACCGTTTTTTAAGCAAGTGATAATTATACAATACGCTCATGTATCCGAAAAGTCAGAGGTGCGTGACTTGGGCAACTTGAGACCTAAGAATTAGCAGTCCGTTGGTCGGTTACGCTACTAGGCACTGCATAAACGTTGTAGTCACATTAAAAAACACTCTTTAAATCATAAGCTTATGTATTTCTTATAGAAACATGCCTACGGCAACGCGCCTGATATAAGGGTCATCTATTTCCACACAAAATCCTTAACTGTCACATTTAAACCAATTGGGTGTTTGACAGGGTAGTCAATGACGATACTTTCTATGAGCTGTCAAAACGCGGCATTTGTACGTGATTTGTATGAAATATTAAAATGTGACGTCACAGATTTTTGGAACCAAATATTCAACTTATTAACATTAAATCCAATTTTACAATAATATCGTCGCATAATATTTAATTACTATTCATTACATGAATTATTATGTATGTAATTAATTGTGACTGATTTTCATTAAATATTGTTATAACATAAAACAAAAAATCTGTACGGTGATGGAAGTTTTAAAGACGGAGTTATTTTCTTAACAGCCAGCTACAAATTGAAACTGATCGCGGTCAGCGCTTCAAACGGCTATTTAATCATGGCCGGCCCGAATTTCCTACAAAAACGGTAATATGAGGCGTGTGTAACAGACATGCGCGGCAGTTCAGAAAGCCTATGTGGAGATTGTCCATGTTCCATCAGCCGCGGTCAAGAGCAGTTAGTGTCATCATTGCTGTGGTATATTGACATTGACAGCCCTTGAGGGTGTCCGGACGTGAAATTCGCCCTTAGCCAGAAAATATTAAACGGGATGGTCCGAAAATGTTACCGCTACCCCGGAACGTAAAGGGCTAAGGAAAGAACATGGACGGGTTTTAGTCAGTAACAGTCTGACTCTCCCTTCCGCTCCACCCAGAGCGGGAGAAGACATTTGATGATTTCCCACCCTCAAAAAAAAACGGATGGTACGAAGTTCCTATCGATTAATTAGTGAAGGAATTGTAATAAAATTTAATTTCTTTTGAGTTCTAATAATAAAAAAAAATCTGATCTAAAATTAACCAATCAAAAAATATTGATTAAAAAGACATCATAGAATACTCCAAAAAATATGTCGTTACAACTTTTGGTCTTAATTCAGTCATTTGTCATGGAATGGCGAAGTAGGTAGTGGTGAATTTTAATTTCTTAATATGTGTATATTTTGCTTGTGTTTAGTTTTTAAGGATTACTAACACTAGTTTATCAAGAACATTGTTACTAACAAAATGGACACCATAGTCTAGAATAAAGAAATTATTATTATTAATTCCGTCTAGTCCCCTTTCACAACGCGCGATATGGAACTCCGTTCCAAAAAGACAGAAAATATATTTTTCTTCTTCATTGTTTAAGGTAATGGCTACATCGAGGGAACAGAGCTGGATGGTTTTCTCAAGGAGTTCGTATCCAGTGCCAACTTCACCGATATTAGCCCTGATGTGAGTACCTAGTACTAAACTTTGCATATTAATATCTAGCGCCACGCGTACCTACGGTTTTTACGTCAAAACATCAAGATTTCTCCATTACTAAAGTATGTAAGTTTATTATTGATGACACACATAAACCGGTTAATCAGTTTATTTTGATACACATAAATCGTCCGGTATTAATTCTCTAAAATCTAAATGATGGTTAGATCCGTTTCAACGAAGAACAACGCGGCCATACGGACAGACAGACAAGCGACTTCAATTATGACGATGTGTTTAACTGATTACATTAAGTGATTTATATTAGCGTCATAAAATTGAACGCAATTATTTGGACAAGTTCCGTCGAACTATTTATATTAAAATTAATAAAAACTTGACGTTACCCATTTTTAGGGTTCCGTACCCAAAGAGTAAAACGGGACCCTATTACTATGACTCCGCTGTTCGTCCGTCTGTCTGTCACCAGGCTGTATCTCATGAACCGTGACAGTTCGACAGTTGAAATTTCCACAGATGAAGTATTACTGTTGCCGCTATAACAAGAAATACTAAAAACCGAATAAAATTAATATTTAGGGGGGCTCCCATACAACAAACGTAATTTTTTGGCTTGTTTTATAGGTAATGTTACGGAACCCTACATACGCGAGTCCAACTCACATTTCGCCGGTATTTTTTTACATTTAGAGAGAAGAAAGAACTGTATTTGGCGAATTATTCGAGCTTGGAAGGTTGAGGAGATCTTTTACGTAATAAAGTGTTTACTTTAAGACTCACCTACCGGCAACTTGTCCGTAGTTTCTTCATTTCTAGTCACAATCACTTCATCTATCGGTAACTTGACTTCAATATTATAAACTTCTTTCATATTTTTTCCTTGTTGTTCAAAACGTCTTTCATTCTCTTTAGTTATATTCCTTTTTGCCCTCAAATGGGCTTCTGTTACTTCCATATCAATATCATTAATGAATTCACTGCTAAGCACTGAATAAACAAATTTTGACGTTACCGTCAATATATTTATACACATTACAAAACAAAATAAATTGATCATCATGACTGTTTCACTAAAAGTTGTATCCTCGAATGACTGTTCAACTCTGCTCTTTAAATGCCACTTTTAAATTCTGCACTATAAATGTGACGTCAGCTATGTATCTATGGTGACTGGTAATTAGTGACCAATATTGAAACACGTGATTGTACTCATGATTACAATCAACTTTCCCAAAGAAACTTTTTTGTATACTCAATAGTTTTATTTTTATAGTTAAACTTCAAAGTTTGAACTTTGCGCGCGCCAGTTGTTTTATTATTGTGATTAAAATAAAACTATTAGGTATACAAAAAAAGTTTTTTTGCGGTAGTTGATTGTAATCATGAGTACAATCACGTGTTTAACCTCTAGAGCCCCAGTGGAACAAAAACGTTCCAGTAAACACGCATTACCGTTGAGTCCCGTTGGCACATATTTGTGCCACCAAACCCCGACCGATTTAAAACTGTATTTCTATTTAAAATAAGTCTTAAAATCGTTTGTAACGAATGTTCTCGACGGCAGATAATATTTTACTACCATAGACAAAGATAGAAACTAAAAATATTGTATGCAACATTTAAAAAAACAAGTGTCAAGTTAGTACAAAAATTTCGTGTTCACGGTTACGTCGCGCGGGAGTGAATTCCCGTGTTTTCGTGTTTTTTCGCTGATTTTGTACGGTAAGTGGGTGAATAATCATTTATAAGTGTTTCTCGCAACTTTGTAGATAGTTTTTTGCATGAAATAATATCACAAAACTTGTTTTATTGAGCAAACAAAATTTACATCGTTCCGGGTTCGTCGAACTCGCTATTGTTATTGTACGATTTTTTGAGATAATTCAACGAAATTTCATCTTTGTAATGGCAGAAGTAACGTAAAATCTATTGATAATTCATAATTACACGTAGTCCATGCATATTTCAATAATTTATTCATATTATGATGACATTTCCATTAGTATGGAACGAAATCCTATTTGAATTTTGAACTGTCAAACGTCAAAACGGTTCTTAGCCCAGCTAGTGCTTAGGGTCATGTCGATAAAAGTTATCGATAACATCGATTGTTTTTGTAAAATTGTTCGGTTATATAATAAAATGAAAGTTTTTTTTTCGTACTTTATAGTTTGCAGTTTGTTTGTGTTCCGTACTTTGTAGTTTTTTATTATAATAATTTATTTTAGTTTTTAAATTTTTTGTAAATTATGTGTACGGTATTCTTATAGATTTGAGATGGCTTCGAACCGAAACTGGTGCGTTGGACGCGAGGATGCCCCGGAGGACTTTGATGAGCTCCTCCGGGACACCGACTCGGAGGACGAGGGTGAGGAGGGCGAAGCCGAGTACCTCCTGGAGGAAGAACCAGAGGAGCAGGAGGCGGACGAGCCAGAATACCTGGACCAGGAATTTTTGGAGCCGGATCCTGAGGTAAATCATTATATTCTCTTTCGTGAATAATGATGAGTGCTTTGTTTTTAGCCTCAGTTAAAAACAAAGCTAGCCTAAAACTTGAAGAAGGACATTTTATATTTTTTTCAGTAATATATCTTTTTTGTCTTTTAGCAACCTGAATGGGTAACATTTTATTCATAGGTATGTTTGTGTTTTTGTCTACACGTTTTATATGGGGAAGGGTGATGGTCTGGAATTGCATGTGAATGTGAACCCCGCATGAAAAACTCATCTGGACTTGTAATTTTTTGTGAGGCGTTAGGTTTATAAATGAGTTTTTTTTTCAGTATGTTGAGCCGCCACCGACTATCCTCGGGTTATATACCCAGGAGGGAGTCGAAGTCCCACTTTCGCCGTCACCTATCTTCATGTAAGTTAATGTTTTTATCAAAATGTTTTTTTTTATGTAATGTTGTTTAGGTGTCTTTTTTAAAACGAAAACCTTTTTTTATAGGGGAAATCCATCGCATTCGACTTGGAGTGTGCCGCCAGTTATTCAAGCGTAAGTAATAAAACATGTTTTCATCAAAATAATTGATTTTGAGTTACATCAGGAATAACGCAAATCTTTTTTTACAGATCAAGTCCGCTGCGCGCTCAGCCCTCGCCATTTGACCTTCACCCAGAGTAAATATATTTTCATCTTTGTCTTTTTACCTATTCTTTTTGATAAAGACATACGTAGATTTATGATATTACTGTTTATTTTTCGTAGGCACGTTGTCATAACACTAGAGGAAGGTGACATCGATGCTCTGGGTGATCAATTCCATCTGGCTGACGAACACCTTCAGTTTGAGCGAGAGGCTGAGCCAGTGGGGCGTCTGCAGCCTGTGCGAGGAAGGGGGCGCGCGCGTGGAGCACGAGGAGGACGGAGAGGACGCGGCCAGGGCAGGGGTGGGGGACAGGCAGGTGAGCCCCAGTGGCAGAAAGGCGATAGGTTGATAGAGGTACACATGAATGATGATGATGTGCCTGAGGATTTGAGGGCGAAAGTAATGCGAATGATGAATGCTAGACTAGCTACAAGAGAGCGGGCGATAGCGAGAGCAAGGAGGCAAGTGATGGCAGATGGTGAAGTGCATGAGGATGAGGAATGGTTGGATGCAGATGACGGCCAGGATGAGGTCTTGTTTGCTGGAGGAGAAATTTCTCCTCGCTTTGAATGGTTACCTATGGATAACCATAGAGGCGAGCGAGAACAATTTCTGCCTCAGGAAACAGGGCCAGTTATTGCATCTGAGAACGCGTATGGGGCGTTTAGGCAGTACTGGGATGATGGCGTTTTGTCACATATTGTGACGGAGACCAACCGTTATAGCCAGTGGCTCGCTGAATCTTCCGTCAGCTTTCGCCAGGATTGGTATGACACAAATATTCACGAACTTTTGGTCCTATTTTCCTTCTGGATGATGCTCGGAATCATCCGGATGCCCTCCACGAAATCTTGTTTCACTTTGAACCCTCTCCTCCAAACGAACATCTTTAGAAAGTTGTTCTCCCGTAGACGATATGAAAATCTTTGCCGCGCTCTCCATTTTAATGACAACAGCAACAGACCGGCCGACAATTCCGACCGTTTGTTTTCATTTGGCCCCATTTTAGACCATCTAAATTCACGCTTCAAGGAAGCCTATGTTCCATCCCAAAACATTTGCATTGACGAATCCCTGACTTTGTGGAAAGGGAACCTTAAATTCCGCCAGTATATTAAGACCAAGGCGGCCAAGTTCGGGGTGAAGACCTACGAACTCTGCGAGTCTTCGACTGGCTACCTTTGGTCTTTCTTTGTATACCTCGGCAAAGCCACCACCTACGATCCTACTTTCCCGTCCACACTGCTGAAAAGCACGGCCACCGTCCTTACACTAATCCATCCTCTCCTTGACAAAGGGTATACTCTTTTTATGGACAATTGGTTTAATAGCCCCCTACTGGCCCGATTTCTAAAGACGCGAAAAACGGATTGCGTAGGGACACTGCGTGCCAACCGCCGCAATGTTCCTCCACTAATATCGTTGTGTAAGCTGAAAGAAGGCCAGTTTACAGCACGTCATTCCGGCGATATCACTGTCATGGCATACCAGGACAAGAAACGGAAGATCAGTACCATCTCTACCTACCATGGCATTCAACAAGGCCGGATGGAACCGAAACCGTATCGCGAGGCTCAGTTCAAACCTGATGTAATTTTGGACTATAACAAGGGTATGGGAGGCGTTGATCGTAAAGATCAAATGCTGGAACCATACCTGCTGGAAAGAAAAAGATGCTCTAAATGGAATATGAAGGTCTTCAAACGCCTTCTCAATTGCTCAATTTTAAATGCCAGAATTCTTCTAGAAGGTTCAACTTCTGTACCCAAAAAACACTTAGTTTTTAGATTAGAATTAGTAGATCAGATACTCCAACATCATCACGAACACATGCCAAAACCTCGTCCACCACAACCACCACCTCCTCCTGGACCGAGTAGTTTGGGCCCGACAAATGTGGCCGTGGCCGAACATTGGCCCAAAAAATTAGACGGAGTTATGAGGAATGGCTGTCGCGTTCGACGTCGGTGCAAACGTTGTTCCCAGGCTGGAGTGTCGCGACGTACGTCCTTTGTGTGCTGTGTTTGTGATGTACCGCTTTGTTTAGAGCCCTGTTTTAAACTATACCATAGTTATTCCTAGTTTTTTTTCTAGTTCTTCTTTATTTAGAGTATTTTTTTATTTTCAGCTTGAATGACTTCACTTGACAGACTTCTTTTTATCTTATTTTGAAACTGTAGATTGGAAGGACATAACAGACTGTCACAAGAGTATGCCTTTTGTTATTTCCGCAAAGTCAAACTGTCAGACAGACGACAAATTGTAGAGACACTCCTTTTCTCGGTCATACTATCCTTTTTGTCTAAACGCCGGGTATGTATGGATTGGGTGCGTGTGCACTGGGGCTCAGGTTGGGTTGGTCAGGTTGATGTATTTATTTCTGTACATTATTTTTACATTATAGAAACAACAAGAATATTGTAACCAGGATTTTTGTAACAC
Organism: Hyppa rectilinea; assembly: GCA_951799385.1. Classification (NCBI taxonomy): domain Eukaryota; kingdom Metazoa; phylum Arthropoda; class Insecta; order Lepidoptera; family Noctuidae; genus Hyppa; species Hyppa rectilinea. The sequence goes on from OX637316.1 coordinate 9,155,052, forward strand.
ATAAAGGTTTATTATACAAATGGGAATACAAAACTTTTTTGGATGGGTATTCGTCATCTGTCGACATGTCAGTCATGACATTGTCATGTAGTTGTAAACAAACATGCTGGACTCATTATTTTAGCTTGGTTTTAAGTTATAGTTTAATAATGCATTTCTCTTTGTGTTTATTTCATATGGTGAACAAAAATGAATGAGACGCGGCCGGGTGAGCGTGTGGGATGACACACCTCTCCGCGTCAAAGCATCAGAGGGAGCGACACATCGTCTTCATATTTCTATAGTGCTTTATGAGATTAGCATGATCGTGCTCCAGAGCGTTTTAACATGTGTTCCTCTTGAGAGAAGGGGTGACACTCGTCCTGAGTTGAGGCCTACTTTGCTAACGGGGCGTAGCCTTGCAAAGTGTGTCAGGTTGACACAATTGGTCTAACTGAGGATGGGGTACCCATATCTTGGTACCCATATTGTGGTTTCATATCTGGAGTATGGGCATGAAACGTTTTTTCGCAAGTCTTTACGTCTGGATCGTTCTCAACCCCATCAGGGTCGATATGAACTTTCATATCACTGTTTGTTTTCTGAGGCTGGTTGCATCTTTTACTTAGGTTTTGGTGCAGCAAGGTTCAAACTGGCGAGCGTTAGTTTGTGGGGGTGCACTTTGGCACACTTTAATGCATTCATGGACTCTTGTGATGTCATAAGATTCGCTTTGCCAGAGTTAAGCCTGCCTTTGCAAAGGACAGACCTCCACTTGTAGATTCTCCTAAGGTTAGGTAATGTTTTTATGATAGGCTAGGTAGGTTAGGTTTAAAGGCTCGAATGCCGGGAGTAAAAGGGCTTAGTTATTTTAAAACTAAGTGTTCCCTTTTACTCAAGGGTAGCTGGGTAGCTGATGTAGAGCCTTAGAGTAAAACCTTATGTTGAACATGGCTGGTAATAATTGGACGGCATTCGAACCTTTCAAATGATTTAAATTAGTTAAGGCTTTTGTATATTTGAGAGTTCGCCATAGGCGGCGGAGCTAGACAGATGTATTCGTGAGAAACAAGTTATCAAATATAATCCGTTTGTGTCCATCCGTGCGTTTCCCTTCATAGAATAGAAATTCCCTACACACATTACACGCTCTACCACTGAGCCCCCTAAGTAGAAAATCTTCAATTTTCTACAGTACTAACTGCCTTGACAACTCAAAAGTACCTGTGAATGATTGATTTGAAATAAATTCATGATTGCTGTATTTATACATTCTAGTATCATTCCTATGTAAATCTAGTAAATTACAAATATAAGAAAAGCAAGCAGTTCTATCTAGGCTTATTGGAACGGCCGCTCGGTCTGCCTAGTGTTTCCGCAGTTCCCCGAGTATTTTGTAAATAAATAATAATAATAATAATAATCATTTATTTCAGGTCCGAGACCCATATAAAATAACAAAAGATAAATACAAATACAAACACAGAAATTATTGCTAAAACTCAATTCCATATAAAAATAAAAAATATAAAATCATAAATAAAAAAATAAATATATATATTTATTATTATTTTACTAATATGCATGATAAGTAAAGAAAAGTACATAAGTCAATCTAAATTGTTTTTTATTTTCCTTCCTGAACTCAGTCAAACTTATCGACACTATAGTGGTGTGGTCCCAACCCTACGGAATGTTAGAATTTCATACTTTTTTATGACCACTTCAGAGGTTGATAATTTTGTTTTTTTCTGTGAAAGGTAAGGTAAGTATGGGTAGAAATCGATAGACTACTTTGTTCTTGTTCAGTTTCAAGTAACATTCAAATTCAAAAGCCTAAATTACCTGGTGAAAAAAAGCCTACAAAAAAGTTATCAGATTTGTTCCCTAATCTAGGTTATTTTGAGTTTTTACAATTATAGTGGCATATTTTAACGATTTATTGTTACTAATGAGTAGTTGAATATATAAGTAGTATTCTAGAAACATTTATAAAGGGCATCTGTTTGTTATACCTCTGATGATCGTTTACAAAGTAGTGTATCGAACAATGCAAATTCATGAAAACTGCGCCGCGCGCTATGAAGTTCGAGTTTGAATATTGCAGGAATCGGATACAGAACTCGTAAAATAACATTATAATTAGATTACCAGTCTATTCATGAGTCAGTTCCCAAAATTTCATGTAAATTGATCACGCAGTTTAGTCAGAAAACGACATAATACAGCAACATAACTATATTCGGCAAGTACTCCGATTTCAATATGATATGTTTATTTCTTGAGGTCTAATAAGAATCTTGTTTACATTGTATTTCATAGCCACATCATTGTAGAACCCGACACCGTTTAGAGTGTGTGAATAGAAGCAACAGAAACTGAGCGATAACGCTTTTTGTGACCGGGGTCAGATTACGCTTACGCTAAGAGACCGCCCGCGGGGCTTGACGGACAGTTGACGTAAATAATGGCGGGCCTTGAGAGGTTAAATATCAGTCACTAATTACCAGTCACCCTATATAATACTAGCTGACGGGACAGACGTAGGTAAGGTAGATTACCTATCCTACCAACCTACCCTACTTACCTACCCTACCTACCTACACTACATACCTATCCTACCTACCTACTTACACTACCTACTCTAACTACTCCACCTACCCACCTACCTAACTTTTCTCACCTCTACCAAACATTTTAAAATCAAAATCACCTAAATCGGCCCAGCCGTTCTCGAGTTCTATCGAGACAAACGAACAGCAATTGCTTTGTATATGTTTATAGACGATAGATTTATAGATTTACTAAGGCCAGTACAATGCCAAGAGACTTACAACTTTAAAGTTGGGTTTCTATATTATGCTGATCTCGATCACTCTCGACTGTAACTGCGAGAGAAGGTGGTAACTGCTGGCTCGTGGGAGGAACTTATTAATCCTGTTGTTATTAGGATCACGCGTAGAGACTTAAGACATATATTCGAGGAGGAAGAACTCGTGGCTAAGTAATAACAGCCGCACGGATCAATCCATCAGGTTAAGCTACGCTTGCCGAGGTTGGGTGACCATCTTTACATATCGAGACTTCTCCGTGCCTCGGAAAGCACGTTCAGCCGTTGGTCCCGGCTGTCATTCACGGATCTTTGACCGTCGTTACGGGTAGTCAGGAGCCCGAAAGTCTGACAGCTAGTCTTACCAAGGGGTATCGTATTGCCCAGTTACTGGGTTGTGGAGGTCAGATAGGCAGTCGCTACATGTAAAATACTGGTATTCAGCTGCATCCGGTTAGACTGGAAGCTGACCCCAACATAGTTGGGAAAACGCTAGGCAGATGATGATGAGTCCTTATTACGTATCGAAACGCATTTTCTGTCATGATTGCAATTGAGAGCATAATTACTTTTTAATGTACGAGATACAAAAGTGGCTTTCGTATGTCTATTTGAAATAAATGATTTGACTTTGTCTTTGAAACAAAATCAATTCAACTTTGGTATTTCTATGCAATGCTAAGACATTCCGTACGAAGATAACATGATATATAGAGTGGTCAACCTTGGAGATGATTCTAAAAGGTTATTTGTTTCCATATTGAATTTTACTGCTACCAATGCAATGGCCGCATTTCAACCGATATTATAATAATTTAGACCTACTAATATCATAAAGAGAAAAGATTTGTATGTATGTTTGTTACCAATAAACTCAAAAACTACTTTACGGACCTGGATGAAACGTGGCACAAAGATAGATTAGGTATAGTCTGGAATAGCATATAAGCTTTTTATCTCGCTAAAATGTACGGTTCCCGTGGGATAATTTCCTACATACACGCGGGCAAAGCCGCTGGCAAAAGTTAGTGTTTTAATATATTCAATATAGGTTCACCCGCTGCTCGGTTCCTATTGGTCGTAGCAACAGAAAGAGAATTTTTCTATTCGGACCATTAGTTCCAGAGATTAGCACGTTCAAACAAACAAACTCTTCAGCTTTATAATATTAGTATAGACTAGCTGCTGTGCTTCGTCCGCGTGGAATAGTGACTTTCCGGGCAGCATATTTTGAATAACAAATACCGTCGTTTGGGAAGCTCAAATTTTTTTCGTTCGTGATTCTTTAAATTGACATAACTTTTTTATTTATGAACCGATTGACATGAAATAAACGCTAAATGTTAAGTGAAGCTTGCAACAATATATTAGTGAAACCCGCGTCTAAATCGAAATAGCCGTTTCTGATATTAGCGTGCACAAACACACAGACAAACAGACAAAAAAAAAAATACAATTTCGGGTTGGGCATCGATATAATAACAACCCCTGTTACTTTTTTTATATATTTCCATTGTACAGACACCACTTTTCTACAATTTTACTATATGTATAGATTATTTGGTCGACAAAAAACCTTGGGATTCATCTTACTCCGATGCGGATGTATCGCTTTAGTATTCCCAAGCAATATTCTATTTTGTCTGCATCGTTGGTCTAGTGGTCTACTGCTACATGCATTGATAATGTTTTTATTGTTGCGACTATTTAAATAAATCCATCGTTAATTATCTCCCTTCCGATCACAGTGGTCAAACTGTAACTTTTCAGTCCAACACACCAATACAAAAAATCGAAATACAATCCAGACCACTAGCATCTGTTAATTTAAATAAATTTAATATCACATTAAATTGTAAGCTAAGCGATCAGGAACTTTCTTTGAAAAATATTAATATTTTGTATAAAGAATTCTTTACGGTAGTGCAAACCGAGTTTAATAATTGTTTCAAGAAGACCACTAAAAGTATCAACCCTAAATTTATATTTAGTGACTGGGCCACTAAAGGACTCAGGAAAAGTAGGGAAAGACTTTTCGAGCTTTATGGCCTTAAGCCTTTTATTAACACAAAATCTTTTAATAAGTATGTTTCCTACCTACTCAAGAATTTTTAAAAACACTTGTAAAGCAGCTAAAGCCAAGCACATTAGTAACAAGGTTAAATCAGCTGAAAATAAAATAAAGATGGTTTGGAAAATTATCAATAACGAAACGAACAGGATCAAAAGGCATAGTTCCGTTTACATTTTGGAGATGTCATGTGGTCCCATTTGTGATAGCAAAGAAGTTGCTCAAGAATTTGTAAATTTCTTTACCAGTATTCCACTAAAAACTACTGAAACCCTAAATTCCTCGCCTTCCCTCTCTTTTGACTTACTAAAGGCGAACGTTTCAGCCTGCTTGATTGAATTAAATTTTGAACATATTAACCCCATAATAGTAATTAAAACTTTTAAGCAAATCAAAATTAAATTGACCGAAGATCTTTGGGGAATGTCCAGTAAAGTCTGCAACTCGATCATTGAGACGATAGCACTGTACTTAGCCTTAATATTTAATTTATGTGTGGATCAAAGCGTCTTCCCAGATTTAATGAAATTCAGCAAGATAATACCACTTTTCAAATCCAGGGATAGTAAAGACACCAAATTATAGACCCGTATCCGTGCTGCCGGTTTTCAGCAAGATCTTTAAAAAGATAATGCTTAATAAGATGCTTAATCATTTTAGCACGAATAAAATCCTTAACGATCAACAGTATGGTCACAGACCAAAGGACGTTGTACAACTGTCGCCGGTGTGACCTTATTAAAACACATTTTCAATGCGTGGGAAGAGGCTCAAGACGCCATAGGAATCTTTTGTGACCTCTCCAAAGCATTTGATTGCGTTGATCACGAAACCATGCTGTTGAAACTAGAGCATTACGGACTTGGAAAACTTGCGCTTAGTTTGGTAAAATCTTATTTAAATGATAGACAACAGCAAGTTCAAATAAAAGGTGCCACAAGGTTCAATATTGGGTCCTTTCCTCTTTTTAGTATATTTATTAATGATTTTTTCCATTTATTAAAAAATCAACCAAAAATGGTGTTATTTGCTGGCGATACGACTTTAATTTTTAAGATAGATAGACGTGCTAAAAATTTTGACGGCGTAAATAACGCCCTACTGCAGGTTCAGGATTGGTTCACTGCAAATAATTTAGTATTAAATGGAAAAAAAACTAAGTGCATTAGATTTTCTTTACCAAATGTAAAAAGTAGTGATTGCGAGATAGTATTGAATCAAGAAAAACTAGAATTTGTCCATAAAACTTTTCCTGGGGATCACGCTCGACTCAAGGCTACAATGGGGTCCTCATTTAACATCTCTTGCAGGACGGCTAAGTTCTGCAGCATATGCTGTCAGAAAGATCCGTCAGTATTCTGATGTAGATACCGCGAGGCTAGTCTATTTTAGTTATTTTCATAGTATTATGTCTTACGGTATTTTACTTTGGGGACGAGCTGCAGACATCGAGTCTATTTTTATTCTGCAGAAAAGAGCTATCAGAGCCATTTATAATCTTCGTAGGCGCGATTCTCTACGGGAATGGTTTAAGGTTATTAACATCATGACTGTACCTTGTCAATATATCTATGAAAATATCATGTACGCAAGGAAAAATCTACATCTTTTTAGTAAAAGAGGTGAAAGACACAATTATTTTACTAGAAATAGGGACCAATTAGTTCAACCAGGTTTCAGGCTGGCTAAAGTAGATTCATCTTTCATGGGGTACTGTTTAAAATGTTACAATAAAATACCTCCCCACATTCTTGAACTTAATGAAACAGAATTTAAATGTTGTATAAAACGCACACATATTTTCAAATTATCATGATGGTATCATTTGAAAATAGATCACATTACTTCAGAATACGTAGAAGTTAGTGTTGTTGAGTGTGTATCCGTCCAATAAGGACCAGGCCCGTGTGTGTATCCGTCCAATCAATATCAATATTATTGACAAGAAAGAAAATAAAACATTTGATACCTTTTAAAATCTTTTATCAAGCAAGATCACATTTTATTTCATCAATGTCACTCTCTTCTTTTCTATGTCACTCTATTTATCTTCTAAAACACAGTTTTTACCAATTCGAACTTTTCCAGCAGGATAGTAATTAGCTTTTATGTCATGTCCAGGTGAATCAGTAGTCTCAGCTTCATCACTGCCCACGAGCACTTCGTCTTTCGGGAACTTGAAAATCTAATATTAAGCGTCAAGTGGTGTTAACTATCGTTTCAAGGTCACGCGCACCGACACCGATTGAGTAAGAAATTTAAGATCCGTTTCCGGATCCGGATTAGCGTATCACAATTTTAAAAGATCCGGCAAATCACAATTTTTTTTGTGTGTTTCCTCAGTACTTGTTTCTAGATCAACCGATTTTGGTTTCAATTCGCATTCAACAATAACAACCTTATTTTCAAGAAGGTTGTTATTGTTATTGTATTAGGTTCATATTATCAGTATGTAATGTGAGCAAGATCACGTTCGCATACTAGTATCTACACAAAGATGGGAGTTTGGACAGTAAATACAAATCATATTCACGTGAATCGCTAAGATGCCACAGTAAAGTCAATGTGATAAGTTCTAGAAATAAATACCTTTTTTTTTTTTAAGGCTGGGAAATCATCCAATGACTGCTTCCGCTCTGGGTGGAGCGGAAGGGAGTGTCAGACTCTTACTGACTAAAACCCATCCATGTTCCTTCCGTAGCCCTTTATGTTCCGGGGTAGCGGTAACCCTTTCGGACAATCCCGCTTACCCGGAGAAATAAATACCTACCTTTAATTTCCTCACCGTTTTTTTTTTGTAAATTCAAGTAGTTTAATTACAAAGGAACCAAAGCAAGCGAAGTCACTTAATACATAGTCCAAAAGTAGTTAGCCTTGGAAAATATGCAAGTTCAAGGTAAAATATCATATTATCTTTTATTGTTAGAGTAGCAACCGGTCCCTGGTTCGCACATTTATTACAGCTTGGTAAAACATAGCGATTTTATTAGTATCTGCTCCCGCGCGGGGTTCACCCACTGCTCACCTCCTATTGGTCGTAGCGTGATGTTACATAGCCTATAGCCTTCCTCGATAAATGGACTTTCCAACACGAAAATATTTTCTCTATCCAACCGTAGTTCCTGAAATTAGAGCGTTCGAACTAACAAACTCTTCAGCTTTTTAATATTATTATAGATATGTAGGTAAGTTTACTATGTGTTAAAAACAAAATCTCCCGGAATAAATGCTCTAAATGAAGACAAACACGCAACACGACTTTAATTTATAATAATTTTTTTTTAAAGGCATACAATGTATTATGCTAACTGGAAGAGCAGAGTCATCTAACTCAAGCATCTTCTTGCTCAAAAGATGATCTCCAAATTACGTATGTTGAGGCTTTATCATCATCATCTGCCTAGCCTTTTCCCAACTATGTTGGGGTCGGCTTCCAGTCTAACAGGATGCAGCTAAATACCAGTATTTTACATGGAGCGACTGCCTGTTTGACCTCCACAACCCAGTAACTGGGCGATACCATACCCCTAGGTAAGACTGGCTGTCAGATTTTCGGGCTTCTGACGATCCGTAACGACTGTCAAAGAAGCACAAATGACAGCCGGGACCAACGACTTAGCGTGCTATCCGAGGCACGGAAGAGACTCGGTATGTAAAGATGAGAAGAGGTCACCCATCCACAGACCAACCCCGGCAAGCGTAGCTTAACCTGACGGATTGGCCCGTGCGGTTGGTAGAAAATAAAACATATGATACATTTTAAAATCTTTTATCAAGCAAGATCACATTTTATTTATTCTATTTCTCTCCCTTCTCTTCATTTTGTTCTCCTTTTCACTTCTTATTGTTATTGATCTTCTATAACACAGGTTTCGCCAACTCGAACTTTTCCAGCAGGACAGTTATCAGCTTTAGCGACATTTCCAGGCGAATCAGTAGTCTCAGCTTCATCACTGCCCACGAGCACTTCGTCTATCGGGAACTTGACTTGAATATCGTTTTCTTCATCTGCGTCCTCCTTTTTTCCTGGTTTCTTTACTTCAGTAAGGTTTTTTCTCACATTGTGATTCTGGTTTCCAATAAAGTTATCCTCAGCAATGTCGACGAACTCGCAGATCCAGTCATCGTATTTAAGTGCGGTGGGGTAAGCGAAATGTGACGTTATTGTCACAATATTTAGAGTCAATATTAAAACAAATAACAAACACAGCTTCATGACTGTTTCTAAAGAAGATGTATCCACGAATGAAGTTTTGAAATTTCGTCGTAAAACCTGGTATTTTGTTGTCTTATTTTACTGTTCTATATTTAAAAAACGGGCCAAGTCCGTGTCGGATCGCAGAGTGAAGAGTACCGTATTTAGGATGAATATCTACGCATGCGCTGTATTGATATTAACGATGGCAAAATTAAGTTAGTTTGTTTATTTAGTTTTTTTTTAATATGTATTATTACTTACTCAATAGACTATGAGAAATAAAAAGTTATTACTGCAGTTAGAATCTTTTAAACCGACTTAATAAAAAGGAAGCAAAACCTTCTTTTTATTCGACTGTATTTTTAGTGATGTTCCGGATATCCGTATACGCGGATATTCCGCGAGAGAAAAAAAAACCTGTATCCGTATCTGTTACATTTTTGACGGATATTTTACCTTATTAATTTTTAATACATAGATTTACTTGATGTAGGTGATTTGGTAGCAATAAAATGTTACTAAATTATAATCAAATTATTTTTTATTTCTAGAAATCTAATATTAAGCGTCAAGTGGTGTCAACTATCGTTTCAAGGTCACGCGCACTGACACCGATTGTGTAAGAAATTTAAGATTCGTTTCCGGATCCGGATTCGCGAATCTAAATTTTAAATGATCCAGCAAATCACAATTTTTTTTTGTGTTACCTCAGAAGTTGTTTCTAGGCGAACCGATTTTGATAAATCCTAGTTTTTAATTATTTAAAAGCTGGTGTTTCTCTTGTAGTCTCATGTAAATTGATCCCTACTGATCAAGGTCTGACCATTAGTTTAAGTCATTCTTAATTATGCAGCGGATTTAATTGACTTCGAACACATTGATGATATTCTCATTTTTTATGTATGGACACGGATTATTCCAAGGTTTTTGATCCGATTTCTGTGATCCTGTTTTTATTCGATGCGCTACACATGGAGTTTGGTCACATAAAATTTTGATTCAATTTGGCTCAGTAGTTTTTATTTTATAAGCATTTTTCCTACTTATCCCATATGGGTGTGTGTGTGGTTGATGTGGATAAAAATAATATAATCTTAATTTCGGAAGTCAGTGTCAATAACGAAAATACTGCCAAATTAAGGTTCTTTTTCACTTTGTAGTATTTTTTTAGAAGCCAGTTTTTTTTTTAATTTTTGTTATCCAACCATATCCCACATTCCAAAGCGCACTGATGTATTTTTCATGCCTTTTTTACACGTAAGGGAAGAACGACCTTTTTTTTATAATTTCACTACATGTTTAACGGTGTACAGAATCCACCTTTTTTCCAAATTCGACCAATGTGATGCAAAAAAAATGCTCCCAGGAAAGATGGCTGGACGGACCGGTAAAATGTTTGCAATTTGGCTGCGGAACCCTAAAAAGTGATAGCAAAGTGGTATTTGAGGTAATAAAACCTGTAATGTTGACATATAAACTAACACCCACATACCTTGAATTCGGATAGGTACATACTATTCATATTATTACGGAATTGAAAATGTATTTCTGTCTTTTTTTAAAGGTCATCTTTATCGTAAAGCATGAGACACCAAACGTCGGACAGCTGTCTGACCTTCTGTGCGGTAAATAAATAACAGTAAATTCTTCAACTAATAAAGTACCTAAATATTTAAAAAAAAGCAACCAAAGAGAAATGGTGGAAGTGCTGATTCATCAAATGGTTTATCAACTTAATCAAATAAATATATTTAATTTTTTTTTATGCTGATCGTTAGTAAAAATATGCAAAAATATAATAACAGAGAAGTTTTAATTTAAATATTTAAAACCGATAACTAAATAAGTTAATGATGAATGATGATGAGGAAAGTTACACAAATATAGATCTTATGTGATTAGAGATAAAGTTGAAAATGAACAATTTTTTATTAGCTCGAGTGCACGTTAAAGCAGAAAAGGCGCACGTCTCAGGTGATTTACTTTCAACTTAATTTATAGGTGTACAACGTTCATTTTTGTTAGGCAGTGACAACCGCGACGCGTTGCGCCTCAGCAGGTTTGCGACGGTCCACTATCTACACTAATATTATAAAGCTGAAGAGTTTGTTTGTTTGAACGCGCTTATCTCTGGGACTACTGGTCCGAATTGAAACATTATTTTTGTGTTGGATAGTCCATTTATCGAGAAAGGCTATAGGCTATGTAACATCACGCTACGACCAATGGGAGCCGAGCAGTGGGTGAAACCGCGCGGGAGCAGCTAGTACAATAAAAAATATCATATGTACAGAGGCCAGCACATCAAGTTACCACAATCTGTCAAATTTCTTTGATAGTATTTCAACTTTATTGCAAAGACATAAGGTTCATTTTTAATTGAGAAAATTTGACAGTTAGGGATAGCTTGATGTGCTGGCGTCTGTACAAGTTTAGTTTAGATAACTTAGTTTTGTAACATTCTGCAGCGAGTGCAATGCTTAAATAATGTTGGAGTGTTAGATAACAAATGTTAATGTGTTATATTACATAATATGCACGCACAATTACCCGAACGAAAAAAAAAACAATTCAAAATTAAATAAAACCGCTACTACCAATGCTACACAACATTTTGCTGACACGAAATAACCAGGCGCTTTCTATGAAAATTTTCTAAAGTTGAAATAAATAGAACCACTCGCTAATTATCATAATTTTAAACACGTACGCAATAAACACTATTCGTACAACAGTTTTCATGAAAAAAAAATAGCGTTTATCGTTCCTGAGCAATGACGTAAAATATCATTGTTCCTGAGTACATGTTTTGAGTGGCTCCGCTGGAGAGCATACTCTCTAGCGGAACCACAATCAATGTGTATTTAATCATTACCTAATGCACGTACAGCGATATCGATATACGTACATAATGTACGTTTGATGTACGTCATTTTAAGATATAATTGATCGATTTCTAAGATGGTGGATCCGCGGCAGAGCATGATACAAGAAAGGTATTTTTGAACGTCAAAATGAATAAGGAATAGAATTGATTCTCGTCGCCCCTTCCAAAAGGTATGGAGAAGAATGGGCCCGAAATTACACTGTTACTCTTTTAAAATGCTTTGTAAAGGTACATGAATTATAAAATTTGAAATTTGAACCTACGAAGCAATTGATAAAACATGAAATAAAATCAAAATAAATTTTTTAAACAATTTAATCTTTATCGACTCATATTGAGCCTATTCTAACGCCATTCCCTGGGCAAGGCTCTACGTTGAAAGAAACACCCGCGGGTGGAGTATTGAATGTATTCAATTCGTTAACTTCATAATTCAAGGGTTGCACAGGATTATTCAGGCAATTTAAGTCTGTCACTTCATACACTTACAACTTTTCTATGGTCACCTCACTATTCGTTATTTTGAATAAAGAAACACACAATAATAACACTGCTAAGTTAATCATTACGACTCCTTTACTGCTAAGTTTATAGTGTACTGATAGTTTAATGATTGGTTCCTTGTATTTGTTCATTTATCTTCAATTGTATAATAATCAAATAGACATAATATGAATATCGACGCAAACATCATTACACAGCAATTTTATGTTTTTTTAAGGTTCCATACCTAAAACGTAAAACGAGACCTTGTTGCTAAGACTCCGCTGGCCGTCCGTCTGGCCGTCTGTCACGAGGTTGTATCTAATAAACCGTGATAGTTAGACAGTTGATATTTTCACAGATGATGTATTTCTGTTGCCGCTATAACAACAAATATTAAAAAACAGAATAAAATAACTATTTAAGGGGGCTCCTATATAACAGACATTGTTTTTTTTTGCTGTTTTTATTGATTAATGGTACGGAACCCTTTGTGTGCGACTCCGACTTGCACTTGGCCATTTTTTTTATTATTATTACGCTTCTAAGTTGTTTACAAAAGCCAGTAGCCACTGGAACGCGCACATCGCGACTCGCGAGATGGCTGTTTCAGTTTTGGATGGCGTCTAAAATTGGCCAAACCGAACTGACTTCTTCTTCTTTTCGTGTGGTTAGTAACTAACCTGGTGTCAGAGTTTTAATGCTGCCGATGGGCCTCTGACTTAGCGTCACATGCTGTTGAGAAATATCTCTCGGGCATGCCGGTTTCCTCACGATGTTTTCCTTCACCGATTTTAAGCAAGTGATAATTATACAATACGCACATGAATCCGAAAATCAGAGGTGGCTTGGGTTCGAACTCGAGACCTATGACTTGACAGTCCGACGGTCACACCACCTGGCTATCACTGCTGTTTCTGCTGACAATTGACATGTATATCTCATATGACATGACGTTGAGGGTTTTGCTGCACTGGTAAAAAAATGTGCCTAGCGTTTTCCCAACTATGTTGGGGTGGCTTCCAGTCTAACTGGATGCAGCTGAAATACCAGTATTTTACATGGAGCGACCGCCTATCTGACCTCCACATCCTAGTCAGTAACTTGGTAATACGATACCCCTTGGTAAAACTGGCTGTCAGACTTTTAGGCTATTGACTACCCGTAACGACTGTCAAAGATCTACGAATGACAGCCGGAACCAACGGCTTAACGTGCTTTCCGAGGCACGGAGGAGTCTCGATATGTAAAGATGGTTACCCATCCACGGACCAACCCCGGCGAGCGTAGCTTAACCTGATGGGTCGGTCCATGTGGCTGATATTACTTAGCCGAGCTCCTCCTTTTGCAGCACTGGTACAGAAAGAAAAACGAAATTATATTATTGCCACAGAAACACGTTCATATAAAAAAGGAATGTAACATCGAATTATGGGTAAAACCAAAGCGACGCGTAGCATTTTTACAGTAGCAAACTTGAGTTTATCTTGACTTGAGGAGCTCGTGGCCAAGTAATAACAGCCGCACAGGTGGGGTCGGCTATGGATGGGTGACCATCTTTATATACGGAAACTCCTCCGTGGCTCGGAAAGCACGTTAAACTGTTGGTCCCTACTGTCATTTGTGCAAGTTTCGTTGACTTCCAAAATAACACTACAAAGTGAAAAATAATTTAAATTTCGGAAGTCGGTGTACCTATTTTCGTTTTTTGCCACAGAGTTCCGAAATTAAAACATCGCGAAAATAAAAAGAGTGGATTAGGTAAATACGTATTATCGAAGCTAACTCAAAAACTATTAAAGCTAAGTTAATAAAATTTACATGGGACCTACCCTACCACAAACCCTAAAAAACAAAAAAAGAATTTTCAAAATTGGTTCGCAGTTGACGGGAAAATCGGTGGACATCAGATAAAAAAAAACACAGAAATAATACATTACATTATGTTTAATCTTTCTGAACACAAGTTGAACCGACTCTAGCACTATTTCCAGGACATGGGTCAACACGGAAGGCAGAATTCGCGGGTCTGTCTGAATTATTCTCTGTATTAGTTCCTCCTGTGGTATCCGTCCCTCCTGTGGCCTCAAATGGATGGCTGCTCGTAATTGCAAAGAATGCGACACAAAACAATAGCACTGTTAGGTTCTTCATTGTGACAGTCTTCCTTCTAAGTTCAATGAGTTCTGAAGATTACTGTTTTTATTACTTCCTTATATAAATATTTTCTGTAGACATTTTCCGGTCGAATGATTTTGATTACTATAATGATGATCACGTTGGTGAGTACTTCAATTGTGGGTTTTTTATCCGTCTTCAAAAAGGTTCTCAATTCGACTATGTTTTTTTTGTGTGCGTGTTACGCGATCATTGCGCCAATTATGAATTGATTTTGATGTTTTTTCTTTGTTTGGTACATTATTTTTTAAAGTGCGTACGTAATGTATATGAAATCTTAGAACGGCCTTCATTAGAATCCATCTTGCAACGAGGGTAAAACAATCAAGGGTAATTTAAATCAAACGTCGTTGTCTTGAAACTTAAACGATTTTACTTCTTAGATTAAAATAATTCTACAGTTGCGTAAATGTTAATTACTTATATTCTGATCAGCACTAATTACTTTAATATAATTATGCGATGGATAGCGATTCGTCGAAAACGTGGTGCGCTAGCTACCGCTCTCAAAGAAGTAAATCCAAGATGGCCGCCCCGCTACCATAGACTCGACGCTCCACTAGAGTGACGTTGACAACCTGTCACTCATGACAATGACGTTCTAATGCGCCGACATATAAAAATTTAACACGAGTAAGGGCTCCTTCAATTTAGACGTTTCGTGTCGGACGGCTGCCGCACGTTCACCGTGCGCTGGTTATAGCCCGCTGCCGTGCCGCTGCAGTACGGTAGCCGTCCGACACCAAACGCCTAAATTGAAAGCGTATCTGACTGCCGTGCGTTTGTATGCTAGCGATGTTTTAAATTTATTTGACAGCAGTTAAGTCATGGACTCTGACGAGGAAACATTACTGTTAGTGCTCTTGTTGAAAAATATCAAACAGAAACAAAAACGACGCCCCCGTAAAAGAGCATCACCAATGTTTTCATTAACATCTAATTTTGGTGATTTCCACAATCTTTACCCTAGGTTAAAACAAGATCCAAGCATTTTTTTGTTTCCATGCGTTTACCGTGTTTGTCACTTTTATAGTTCCATGTAGCAGGACGTAATTCAATTTCATTTATAAATTCTTCCACGTTTATATCATCCAATTCTTAAACATGAAAATTCGATGAAATTAGCTCTCACGTGGTGCTTGCGTCGTTGCCGTCCTGTTGTCGTGCGCTTTGTATGAAAACAACTGACCGTCCGTGCACTATACGACAAACGCACGGCTTTGGCACTGCAGCGGTCCGACACGAATCGTCTAAATTGAAAGAGCCCTATGCTTCGATAATACATACTTAAATCCATTCTGTGTGTTCCTTCATGTTTTAAAAATCGCGTTAGGTTGCAAAAATTTCTCAGTACCTACTGATTTTTTAGGATGTTAAGATAGATTTGAAATTTACGAACTTCTTTTTGAGCTGCTGCTCTGGCTCCTGCGTCAATGTTGAAAACTATTTCTTCTTCCGCCCCTATTTCGCCCCTTTACGGGGAGGGTTTCCCAAAATCCTTTCTTAAGTTGACGTTCCCTATTCATCATCGACCACTGTGTCAAATTACATCTTCGTAAATCCAGTAGTTTTTTCAATTTCGTGTTTAATCAGTGAGTGAGTTTACGAACCTTGCGCTTTTATGTATCAAACAAAAATATACGGAAGTAAATTAGAGTAGTAATTTCATCAATTTGCTCGTGGCCTTACAGTTAATGCTAAGTGAGGCCGACAGACCCCACCGCGATGTCGACATTCACATTCCCTCCGTAACTATGCCCGCGGCTTCCCGCGCCACGGAGCCCGTACCTTACTCAGCTGTAGAGCCTGTGTCATCTCTCTTCTCCCAATGACGGCCTAAGCAGAAGCCCGTCAGGGCCAAGCCTGCCGGGTAAACGGGATTGTCCGAAAGGGTTACTGCTACCCCGGAACATAAAGGGCTATGGAAGGAACATGGATGGGTTTTAGTCAGTAACAGATGCAGCCGGTAAAGTATTCTATTCTAATATATATGTATTTATTCCTGTATTTTATAACTATTTTCGTGTTATGTATCCCATATTGCATTCACCATGTTTTTCTCTGCATCACCCAAAGGTTGACTGGTAGAAAATACCTCAGGCTTTATGTTCCTGGGTAAGCGGGATTGTCCGAAAGGTTTACCGTTACCCCGGAACATGTGCATAAAATTTGAATACATAAATAAATTGTTATCATTTATTACGTTTCTATTTTTTATAATGACATCTCGCAGCTCATCCTTAAATAGGTACTGCTTATAAAAACTTTAAGTAATTATTATTGAAAATTAAAAGTCTGATTATGTGACCGCATATAATCTTAGATCTTTTGAAATTCACTTTCACTGCCACAGCACCCGGCTCCCGGGTTCAACGATAATTTGTTTCCGTACCCACAACGCGGCTCCCGCGTCCTACATATAAATTGATGTATGTATGTGGCTTATGACCATGCCCAGCACCCGCCTACCGGGTGCAAATCACAACGTGCTACTAGGGTTGCCAGAAATAAGTTGAAAATAGTTTGAACTGGGCAGTGAAAGTGTTAATGTGGTTGGGTTGTGGCAAGGAACATGGATAGGTTTTAGTCAGTAAAAGTCTGACACTCCCTTCTGCTCCACCCAGGGCGGGAGGAGTCATTTGAAGATTTATCACCCTCAAAAAAAAAGCCTGTGCTGTCTCTCTTTCCCCAGTGACGGCCTAAGCAGAAGCCCGTAGACCTCAGGGGGTGCCTTTAACGTGTAACTGTTTACCTTCTTTATAACTTTATTGCCCTATTCGGACGCCTTAATTTATTAGGCACCACAGGAAAATCGGATTAAGCAGCGAGACGGCAGCATCAAAAAAACAAACTAAATTAATCAGAACAATTTAATCATCATTTTTAACACAGACATTATTAACTCGAGTGTGATCCTTAAGGCACGCCTTAGCAGCAAGCGCGGTATATCCAGAGGATCGTATTCTTGGAGTGGTTCCACTTTCAGTCCGTTTTGGTTTCTGGGTAGTTTTGACCCCTCTTACAGTCGCTTTTTGTTTTACTCCAGCAGGGGAGCCAATGACAAGATTCAAGAACAAACACATAAACAAAATTGCGTATAAAAAATTCATGTCGACCGTGGACTGTACCAGCTTAGAATATAATGGATATTTAATTAAAAAACACTGCATTATATAGGTAAGCTCCTTGCAAGTTTAAATTAACCAATATAAGGTCGTTATTATAATTGATTAAATTATGTATGCGAATCGAAACCTGTTGTCTTCTGTCCTTAAAGGTAAGTGGATTTGAATCTATATTATGAAGCTGAAGAGTTAGTTTGTTTGTTTGAACGCTCTAATTTCAGGAACTACTGGTTGGTTGGAAAAAAAAATTTTGTGTTTAATAGTCTATTTATTGAGACAGGTTATAGGCTATCTAACATCACGCTACGTTCAATAGGAGCGGAGCATAAATGAAAAATGTTGCAAAAACGGGTAAAAAATATTCCCTTTTGAGAGCTTCCGTTGCGTGAGCTACGCAAATGTCATGTCAATGTCATCAATGTATGATGAAATTATTTCTCTTTAAATTTCCAAAAAACAGTCCGCGAAAGCATATTTCTATCTTTTAAGATAGACTCACTGTAACCTTTTTTATGGTAATCTTTGTTCGAAATCAATGCATTATTTTCGAAGGAGTTTTATCAACACAATAATAATCCTTATCCAAATAAATATGTGATTAATCACAAATATTTAAATGTATACAAAATTGCCCTTGACATCACTTGATTTCAGTTAAAATCTTAGGAGATATCTAAACCACTCTCTCTTTTAGGTAACGCAGATGAAGTTGCGCTGGTCTCCTAGTCATTAAATAATGAAGCTAGAACATAGCACTGAGTCTGGATGTTCTTCTGTCTATAATTGGGTATTTGACAGGGTAGTCAATAACGTTACTTTTTATGAACTGTCAAAACGCGGAATTTGTACGTGATTCGTATATTTCGAAATGTCACGTCACAGATTTTTGGAATCAAATGAAATTCTTATTAACATTAAAATCAATTTTACAATTTTATCCTCGCATAATATTTAATTCCTGCACGGTGATGGAAGTTTTTAGATGAGCGGTCTTTTTTCTATGTGATCTATTATTTTATTTTTGACCGTGTTAAATAGCCAATTGTGTATTTCAGAAGATCTAAGATTATTTATAATGTCACATAGTCACACACTTTTCATTTGCAATAATTACTTAATTTTTTTATAAGCAGTAATTATAATAATAATAATAATAATAATAATAATAAACTTTATTTACAAAAGAATACAGTTTTTTTTCAATTAAGGTTAAGCTGCGGCTTAAGCTGTCATTATAAAAATAGAAACGTAATAAATGACGTGCAAAGGCCGACTTGCCTGAGGCATGTTCTACCAGTGAACCTTTGGGTGAAGCAGAGAAAAAACATGGAAGATGCAACATGGGATACATAGCACGAAAATAAAAATATAATAATTACACACATCAAAAGTGTCTAGGGATCAACATATATTTTTGCAATAACTTTTCTCTTGATTGATATTAATTTAAATTTTCTTTAAGGATTCATCAAATAAAGTGTTTTCGTTTGTCACAGTAACGATAAACCAAGTCACCTTTGCATTAATAAAGAAATTTGCCATTTTCCTAATAAAGGGATTTTTTACATTTGAACCACTAACATTAAAGTTCGAAAAAAAGACTGAAATAACAGTTTTCTTTAAAATTTTATTGGGTAACTTAAACAATTAATAATCCGTGTTTCTACCGCGAACACTAACAACACAAGAACATCGGTTTGGCATACTCAAAATGAGTTCATCCAAATCACGCTGTGGAATGGCCGCCCATGTTCGTTGCAACAACAAAAAAGGTCTTCTTGCAACTGGATACCCTCCATATTCGGCAGAGCTCTTCTCTGTAGCATATCCCATGCATGCTCAATCGGGTTCAAGTCTGGCGACTGAGCAGGCCAGGGCAGGACATTGCTGTTAGCTGCGGCGAGAGTCTGTCTTACAACTCTTGCGGTGTGCGGTCGTGCATTATCATGCATTAACTGAAATAAGGGACCGATTTGCACTTGTAGAGGAACGATGACGTCAGATACAATCGTCTCAGCATAAATTTGAGCGTTGAGGTTGCCTCTGATCCAAATCAACTCAGTTCTTCCGCCGATCCAAATACCCGCCCATACCATGATGGTTCCACCACTATAAGGATGGACTTCCTGGCAGGATTTTAATCGCTGTTGGCGTCCAGGGGTTCTCCAGTGTCGTATACGTCTTGTATCCGGTCTCATACCAAAACGAGACTCATCAGAAAAGCACACGAAACGCCATTATTCTTCTGCCCAATTTCTGTGTTCAAGAGCCCATTGATATCGAATCCTACGATTGTGCATTGCTATAGGTGGTACCCGTAGCGGTCTTCGGGAATGAAGGTTCACTTCATGCAAGCGGTTTCTGACTGTTTGGTCGCTAATTAAGTTCCCTGAAGAGTGATGAAGCCTCACGGCTAACATCATGGCGGTTATTGTTGGAGCTCTTCGAGTTAAGATTTGAATGTATCGGTCTTGTCTCCGTGTGGTGCAGCGATACCGTCCTTCATGGCGCTCAGCCACGGTACCAGTGCTTCGGTAACGTGTCCAAAGTCGACTGATAACACCTTTTTTTGTTGTTGCAACGAACATGGGCGGCCATTCCACAGCGTGATTTGGATGAACTCATTTTGAGTATGCCAAACCGATGTTCTTGTGTTGTTAGTGTTCGCGGTAGAAACACGGATTATTAATTGTTTAAGTTACCCAATAAAATTTTAAAGAAAACTGTTATTTCAGTCTTTTTTTCGAACTTTAATGTTAGTGGTTCAAATGTCAAAAATCTCTTTATTAGGAAAATGGCAAATTTCTTTATTAATGCAAAGGTGACTTGGTTTATCGTTACTGTGACAAACGAAAACACTTTATTTGATGAATCCTTAAAGCAAATTTAAATTAATATCAATCAAGAGAAAAGTTATTGCAAAAATATATGTTGATCCCTAGACACTTTTGATGTGTGTATAAAGTACAGGAATAAATACATATACAGGGTGTCTGAAAAAGGAGTAGCGAAAATTAAGCGTGTGATACAGACCATCAAACGGAACAACTTTTTCCCGGGGACCAATATCGTAATTGAAAAAAAAAATAAGTCGTCCATACAAAACTTCAATACCTACTTGATAAAATGTATGGGAAGATTTTTTTTGTTTTTTTCAGACACATTGTAGATTAGAATACTCTACTCACTCTACACTCCTCTCAATACTCTCAATGGTGACCGTGACCCTGTCGCGATCGATTTGATGTATAAATCATATTTTTAAAATTTGGCGGGTTTAACACCTATCAATAAGGCATACATTCAGTCAAAAAAGTATCGGGAATGGATGATTTGTTTATGGTTCCAAATTCAAATTTTAGTTTTTTTTGTAGTTGTTAGATTGGCACAACTGTTTTCCATTTTGGCGCGGAGTTTGAGTTGCATCTGTTATTTATATTAAATACAGTGCTGGTTTTAGTAATATCATATATAGTGTGTATTGCGAATTTCATAATGGACAAAAATATCGAACATGTTACAGAACGCTTACGGTGAATCGACTTTATCAAAAACTCGTGCTTATGAGTGGTTCAAAGCGTTCAAAAGCGGTCGAGATGTGATGGAAGATTTGCCTCGCTCTGGTAGGCCGTCAACGTCTGCAACTGAAGTTAACATCGCAAAAGTGAAGAAAATAGTGACTGAAAATCCCCATTCAACTCTGAGAGAGATAGCCGCCGAACTTTCTGTATCTCACGAGTCGATCCATAACATTTTAACTAATCATTTGGGTATGAAACATGTTGCTGCTCGGCTAGTCCCAAAAGATCTGAATTTTCTCCAAAAACTCAATCGCATGAAAGTCGCTGAGGACATGCTAGAACGAGTCAGTTCGGACCCAACATTCATGAAACGCATTGTTACTGGTGACGAGACGTGGGTTTACGAGTTTGACATGCAAACTAGTCAACAAGCTTCGGAGTGGCGCCTTCCAACTGAACCGAAACCGAAAAAACCACGCCAAAGTCGATCAAAAGTCAAAGTCATGTTGACTGTTTTCTTTGACTATCGCGGTGTTGTGCACTCTGAATTCTTACCGGAAGGTCTAACGGTAAATAAAGAATATTATTTGAGCGATAAGCGGCGTTTAAGAGAGCAAATTCGACGAAAAAGGCCAGATTTGTGGAAAGAAAATTCTTGGATTTTGCAGCACGACAATGCGCCTTCGCACAAGGCTATCATTGTGAACGAATTTTTGACCAAACACTCAACAAATACCATCCAGCAACCACCATATTCACCAGATATGGCTCCTGCTGACTTTTTTCTTTTTCCTAAACTCAAATTACCACTTCGTGGCACCCGTTTTCAATCGATAGAAGACATAAAGGAGAATTCGCGGCGAGAACTGAACTCAATTCTGGAAGCAGCGTTTAAAAAATGTTTTGATGAATGGATTATTCGTTGGCGCAAGTGTATCGTTTCTAAAGGAGCATACTTTGAAGGTGATAAAATAAATTTCGATGAATAACAGACATTTTGTGTATTATTGATCTTTTCCCGGTACTTTCTTGACAGAGTAGTATAACAAAAAAATCCCAATTGAAAATGATCCTTATTAATTTGCTAGAAGGTTGAGAACCTATCAAAGTATTTTGACAGATTAGAGTAACTTGATTTGCTGGCCTCTGTACGTATTCTTGAATATCTTCTGCTTTTATTCTGAGAACAAATACACTAATAAAATAAAACTGTATAGACACCAGCACATCAAGCTATACCAAACTGTCAAATACTCGCAATTGAACATGAACCTTATTCTTTTGTAATAAAGCTGAAAATCTATCAAAGAATATTGACAGATGACCCTAGCTTGATGTGCTGGTCTATGTTCCTAAAGGTTTGAATGTCATATTGACTGTTGACGGTACTCGACGTTACTATGTAATGAATTGTTATCGATAAACTTTGCATTTTATAAAAACATGTCTAGTTGTTTTTCCTCAATCAATAAAAAGTTGTTTTTTGATTGATTATGTTAATTTAAACCTGATTTCCTTCATTAAAAAAATATTTGAATAAATTATGTTCGTGGCGTCCGTAGTCTCCTCGGATTCCATGAAGCCGATGCACTATAATTAAAAACTAGCCACAGCAAAACAAAAAAAAATTATGCCCATAATACTATTACATACCTAAACTATACTTAAAGTATTAATTACAACTATGTTCACTTGTACAGACGCCAGCACATCAAGCTATCCCTAAATGGCAAATTTTCTCAATTAAAAATTAACCTTATGTCTTTGCAATAAAGTTGAAATACTATCAAAGAAATTTGACAGATTGTGGTAACTTGATGTGCTGGCTCTGTACATAATTGTAATTAATACTTTATGTATGTTATTATTAATAATTCGATGTCCTTTGATTTAATTTAATAAAATAATTCGTCCACATCGCTGTCAACAGGAAACGTTTTCAGAAGGCTGGCAGCTGGCAAAAAATAGGCCAGCCCTCTGGTCACGAGAACAGTAGACCATCCGCTTGGCGATGTCTCGAAAAACAATTTAAAAAAAATGTGCATTGAGCTGAACGCATCGGATGCTACCTCCCATGTAATGACACACATCATCTGCCTAGCCTTTTCCAACTATGTTGGGGTCGGCTTCCAGTCTAACCGGATGCAGCTGAATACCAGTTTTTACATGGAGCGACTGCCTATCTGACCTGCACAACCCAGTAACTGGGCAATACCCCTTGGTAAGACTGGCTGTCAGATTCTTCGGGTTTCTGACGACCCGTAACGATTGTCAAAGATACACAAGTGACAGCCGGGACAAACGGCTTAACGTGCTTTCCGAGGCACGGAGGAGTCTCTGTAAGTAAAGTTTTCACCCATCCACGGCGAACCCCGGCAAGCGTCCCATGTAACGACTCACGATATTAAAATATTCTTTCATTCCAGTAAATCCAGGAATTCCTAAGACTGTGCTGAACACCTCATAGCGTCCGCAATTTAATGACGTCATTGAAACGTAATTTATGAAAGTAAGTTTGAGTGATTCCCTAGCGAGCGTTTTTTACACCGAAATGTCATACCCCGGTGGTATCATTTTCATGACAGCTGACATTGCGGCAGTGAAACATAAAATAGAAATAGAAAGTGTGTATACGTTGTTATTATGTAGAAATGTAATTAAATTTAAAAATAGGATTATTATTAAAAAATGCATCCAAATTTAAAATTCCAAAAACGAAACGAAAATTTCCATATTTTTTCGTGTCGTAGTCAAGGTTTTCGGAGGCAAAAAAAACCCAGCTGCCATCTTGGATTTTAATTTAACGGTGACACAAGACATTTCAGTTATTGAATAATTTAGTAAACCATAAATAACAGAGATCCACTGGCAATCATTACGAAAGAATGGAACACAGTTTATTGCAATATCAATTGTAAAACAAAAAGATCAATTAGATTAATAGGACCGCGTAATAAGAAGATCATACGCGGATCATTGTGATTGAGATATATTATTCACTCCTTGAGCATTATTCAAAGACATCTGCCCACCCGCACTGGGCTCCCGTGGTGGATTACGGCCCACAGAGGAATAGGTCTGCGTTCCAGCAGTGGGAACATATAATATAGGCAGATTATGTAATACAACGTGGCGCTAGAATGGTTACATTAATTTAACACACGGGTAGGGCTGTAAGTGCCCATTAATCATATAAATTTTGATAGTTTAAAATATTCATGGCAAATTGAAAAAAAAAATTTTTTTCAAACAAATTATACTCTAACAGTCTTATTCATAAAAAGTTAAAATAGGTTTATTAGCTTGTTATAATGAGAATCCCGAAAAGCATTATTCATAAACGTTCGATAACGCTAAAAAGCTTTGTAAGTATTCAATAGCGGCTTCGTAACTTAAAACAGGGCCGACCCTACTATAAACCTTTATTATACAGAAATATGGCCGAAAAATGTGCAACAGCTGTTTTTTTTTTCGCGTCCGAACCAGCTAGCTGGGAAGTAGATCCAATTTCATTAAAAAAAAATTGTGAAATCGTGTTTTGTGTTAGTTATGCAAGCTCTGCAAGCATTACATGCTATTGAGCGAGCAGAACATGTTCCACGTCGTCGAAAGATTTACCAAGAGAGATGTGTTTCGTTGCCCGATGTAGAGTTCAAGGGCCGATACCGTTTCAACAAAAATACTATGGAATTTATTATTGATCTCGTCAGGCAAGACCTGCAACTGGACTCAAGAGGTTGTGGAACGTCACCAGAGTTACAGGTGCTTACCGCTATAAGATGTTGGGGTCGTCGTGAAGTAAGCACATTTACAAGTATCTAAATATCCCGCATTTTAATATACCTACCTAAGTATTATTTGTTAACGTTTTTAAATCTCGTGTAACATTTTAGGTTCATGATGATGGAGGAGATATCCATGGGTTGTCTCAACCAACTGTAAGTCGCATTTGTGCCAGAGTAGCCCGCGCGCCCGCGCGATTGCTCGCCACTCTGATACCTACATAAAAATGCCAGAGTCCCTGGCAGAACAGCAAAGAGTTATGAGGGATTTTTTAGGAATAAAAGATTTTCCTTGTTGTTGTAAAGATTGCACCTATATAAAAACAAAGAAATATGGTGGTGACGCAGCTCAATACTATATAAATAGAAAAGTATTAAACACGTGAACGAAAAACGAATCAAGAATCCAAGAAGCTCTCCAAATGTCACAAATGACGTTGTCTAACTTTTTTTTTGCGATTTTTGGCCGTGGACACTAGTTGTTTTGGCATTTAATCTATGGATTCATCAGAACGACTACATAATCACGTTAAAATGACAACTTAGCTATGACGGGTTTATTGAACGTTAATGAATAGAGAATTTTATATTGTACTGATGAATTGAACTGGATCTACCCTACAAGAAAAATGTTAACTGATGACTAGGCAGCATGGTCTCAGACCTTAGCCTGTTCCGTCGGGAACGAATAAAAAAAAAAAAAAAAGAGAATTTTATAATAGGTTTATTAGTTCTAATGAGCATTTTAACTAGTGAGTGTTTAAAACCTATTTTAGGGGATTATTATGAATAAGACTGTAAATAAAATTAATTCGCCTACTTTTTGCAATTGACCGCTGCGCGACAGTTCTTTGAGTACAGGTTGCTCTAAGATGCTATTTTCTAACATTTAAATAACTCCGTAAATAATAACGTTTTATGGAAATAAAATGTCTTCATGAAACGATAATGATAAAACGTATATTATTATGTGTGTTAAGTTAATGTCACCATTGTACCGCCACGTTGTATAGTAAGAATTCGGATACCTGAGTTCCAAATTCAAATACTAAGTTGTCTAAAGAAATGACCTGAGACGTCGATAACATTAAATTGATTTTCGATTCGGCATGAATAATTACCTAAATAAATATGCTCCGATTAGCATAACAATTTGATCTCTATGAGGTATGTTTAATAGGTGTAATTCAGTCTAAGTCGTTGCAAATAGTAAGCCTGGGGCTCAATTCAGTAACTTTGAGTTACTTTGAGTTAAGCAACACGATATTAACACTACGACTGTTGCAAATTTGGTATTTTGCAAAAACTTCAATGAACTTTCAGTGGTGGCTCAGTCTGACACTCCCTTCCGCTCCACCCAGAGCGGGAGCAGTCATAGGATGATTTCCCAGCCTTAAAAAAAAAAAAAAAAAGTGGTGGCTCAGTAGTGTGTCGATAGTGTGGCAGTACAATCGTTTTCAGTGTTAAAATATTTACAGACTAACTTAACTTTGGCCATCAGGATGACATTGACACATCATAGTGACCATCACATCATAGACTACCAATTATTACAATAGTCTTAATATGGCGATCATCGAATCACAAATAATTTGTAGAAATGTAAATGATTAGTCTATTGAGACACTACTTACACACACACTATTGACAAGTTGGTTATTTTGCAGAATAATGTGAGTTTTACGTCATTGAATAAATACGTTACGTACGTTTTGAATAAATTATTATTATTATTATTGAGATAAGGTTGGAATTTCAAATCTTCTGAGGGCGCCCAGTCCTCCGGTGACTCCGACTCCTCCGGATACCTCCACAAATTCCATGTGGAACTCTGTTATATATAGTTTTTGTGATTTTTTAATGACTGCTAACTACCTATATACAAGTAAATACAAAAACAAAAAGGACACTTAAGCGTAGAAGTACTCATCCGCATCGCTGTCATCCGGAAACGTGTCAAGAAGATTTATTTATTAATTAATGTCTTAATTATATTCTATATTATTATGTTCGTCTCTGTTCGTATAATCGTATAGCACATATCCTCATTAGATGCAAACTTCACAGTACAAATGAACTAATATATAAGTACAGAGGCCAGCACGTCAAGTTACCACAATCTGTCAAATTTCTTTGACAGTAAGTATTTCAACTTTATTGCAAAGACATATGGTTCATTTTTAATTTGAGAAAATTTGACAGTTAGGGATTGCTTGATGTGCTGGCGTCTGTACTATATGAGGTGAATAGTTACACACCGATTTCTCTCTTTCAGTGGTCAGAAATTTGACTTTTGAAAGAACAAGACAAAGCGTTGTGTAATTATACCGACGCTATACAACGTTTATTAGTAAGGGGTAGTAATATAACTACACAATCCTCCCTTGACAACTCAAAAGTGCCTGTATTTGGTTATCTATATTATTATTAAAAAGCTGAAGAGTTTGTTTGTTTGAACGCGCTAATCTCTGGAACTGCAGGTCCGAATTGAAAAAATATTTTTGTATTGGATAGTCCATTTATCGAGGAAGGCTATAGGCTATGTAACATCACGCTACGACCAATAGGAGCCGAGCAGCGAGTGAAACCGCGCGGGCTAGCTCACAATATAATAGTTTATATAATGGCTTTACAGCATTATATACGAAGTTATAAACATACTCGTATACCTATATATTAAGTTATTCTTTTATGTATTTATGCTAATTGCATAGTTACATGGATTTGCAGAGGAAGACTATAAAAAAACTGGTTTGTATAATTTAACTACCTGTTCATAAATTATAAATGTAGGAGGAAAATTATTTGAAAGTGTTATGTTTTTGCTGAACAATATTTTAATAATGTAGCCAACTTGAACTTTTAAAATAATATATTATTGCAAAATAGCTTAAATTTATTATAGAAGAAGATGGCCACCAAGCAACGAGCAAAACAAACAAATAGTTACGAAATAAATTTGTAAAGTCTGTTCAAATCCTTGTTTCCAATTGACATTATTTCCAGTTAAATGAATATCAACACTGTGTAAGTGTGAATTAAGTTAATTTCACAATGACAAAAACGATTGAAAAATTAACAAAATGTATGCAGTTTCTAACCACTAGTCTAGATTACTTTAAATCGCCTCCATGGTCTGATACTAGAAGCTAGACCATAAAGTAATTACAAATAAGACTTTTTAGGAAAACGAGCATTACCTACTGCCGGAAAAAATACTCACCGTTTTAAAAACAAAACAATAATACACTCAAATAAATTAAAAATAATTTAATCAAAACACACTATGATTGTTTAGACATAAGCACGGGCGATCACTATTTTTCAGCGTTTATCGTTGAAAAAATCCTGTTGCTCGTTCCAAACTTGCTCAAACAAATCTCGCAGGGACGCTGAACGCCTTGTCGTCGGAGCTTCCATCTCGTCGTCTTCAGGAATCCAGTACGCATGGAAAGTGTATAATATAAATACGAATAACGCTACGTATATATGTTTCATGTCAACTGTTTTCTACACAAGTTCAAAATTTAATACGGCTTCTTAACTAGAAACACTGCTTTTATAGTAATATGCTTTTTCCTTAATGCTTAGAATAATTTATTACGCATTTATTCTAAAGTTGTGACCATATGTGCGTGTCATTTTATGTACGTTAGTGAGTCCATAATTTATTGATTTTCAGAGACGCAAAATCGACAAAATAATATCTTTGCAAATTAATATAAAAGTCAAATTATCATAACTTCTAGATAACTGAGTATAATAAATTAAAGATTTGATGTTTTTAGGGGATATAAAAAAGAGATTTAATAAATTTTCGAGTAATTAGAAATTTTATACCGCAGATATCTTCAAAAGGCTGCTGGGTACGCTACCCTACATAAAAGGCTAGGGTGGGAAATGATCCAATGACCCCTCTCGCTCTGGGTGGAGCGGAAGGGAGTGTTAGACTCTTACTGACTAAACCCAGCCTTGTTCCTTCCTTAGCCCTTTATGTTCCGGGGTAGCGGTAACCCTTTCGGACAAACCCGCTTAAAACCTATCCCCATTTTTTTTTGAGATTGGGAAATCATCCAATGACTCCTCCCGCTCTGGGTGGAGCGGAAGAGAGTGTTAGAGTCTTACTGACTAAAACCCACCCTTGTTTCTTCCTTAGCCCTGTATGTTCCGGGGTAGCGGTAACCCTTTCAGACAATCCTGCTTAAAACCAATCCCCCTAATGTAGCCCCAGGGCTACCAGACCAGTAACAAGTTTAAATTCGAGAGAATTATGCTAATCGCAAACCTGATTGTCATTTTGTTTTTAAACTTAAAAAAAAAACTGATTTGAATAAATCGTTTCGACAAAAAAGCCATAGCCTAGTTTTAGTTAAGCTGACTGGTTTATGAGATCATACAGATAGCAGTCGTAGTTAAAACTAGAATTATATATATACAACGTGGCGCTACAATGGTGACATTAATTCAACACACAGGTAGGGCTAGTGCTGATTAATCGTTGAAAAAATCACAAATAGAAAAAAAAAATGTTTCAAGCAAACTAAATTATAAAATCAATTCAGTTACTTTTTGCAGTTCTTTCATCCTGATACTCGTAGTATTGTTTAATTCGTTTGCGCGAATGTTATGATCCGTGACCGCGGAAAATGGCCGCTGCGTGACATTTTTTTAGATTGCTATTTTTTTATTTTAAATAAATCCGTAAATAATAACGTTTCGTGGAAATTTAATGTCTTAATGAAACGAAAAATTTTATGTGTATTAAATTAATGTCACCATTGTCGCGCCACGTTGCGCACGCATTTTTCTTTACCACACGCATCACGGAAGTAGGTACCTGCGTATATACAACATGGTTTTTTTTTCATATTATAAATCTTGGGTTGTATTCTATATGCAAAAATAATACAAAAAAAACCGAGAATAGGACCTATATGCGTCGACCAAAAATGCAAAGTTTCGAAGATATCATAGATCATAACAGCGGTCAAGTTCAACTAGATTTACTGGCTCCTACCGTACCTACACGTTAGAGGTTTGTTTTTTGTTGTGCAAGGCTGCAAAGTTGTTTATTGGCGCGAGTACTCTGAGCGACCGTATGATTCTAGGAATGAACCACGCTCATAGCGAATGGTTCAAATATAGAATCCTGAGCGTAGCGAAGGTTTTAAAGGTACGAGACACAAAATAACTTGCTGCCGAACGAAGCACATAACTTTTCACCTCACTACAGCGTGGAAAATGTTAAGTGCAAGAAGAACAGCTTAAGTTATACGTTGAGTTTTTTATTATTTAAGTATTTTAGATACATTGACTCATGTAAAGAAAATAATATACTTCCCAATGTATCTCATGAGATACTTAGAATATCTCCAAAATTAGATAGGTGCCCTGTATTTTTTTTCCCAATCCTCAATACTTATCCTATCCTCAAAAGACAATTAAACAAATTTGGAAAATATATCTTTTTTGCCAAGAATATTATAATGAACATACAGTACTCCCAAATTAATAATGCACATGCAGATCTTCGCTAATTGTCGTATTCCCGGAAACACCCGAATCATTGAATCGTTAGAGTCCTTAACAATGCACTTGCATTTTGCACCTTGTTCGAAAGAAATAGGAGTTAATATCATGTGTACACAATCGAAAACAATTCGGGCGATCGGCGGCGGTCGGCGGTCAGTCAAAGGTCCGTCAGTCGTCTTGTTATATTGGTGGTGACTGCACGTGTTCTCTTTGTCTGGAATTATATAGAGCTGCTATTACACACCCTTCTTGGTTTTGTTTTCAAAGGTGAATTTAATTTCAACTTTAATTATCTTATTCAAATTTAAATAGTTAATTTTGTAAAATATTTAAATATACTAACATTTTTCACGTTTTTTCAATATTAAAAAATTAAAAATACCTACGTAAAATACATATTAAGTACTAGAAAAAACATATTAAAAATCAGATTTAGGCTTATATGAATTATAGCTCACTATTTACGCACGTGGAATTATTGAATCAAATTTCATTACTGATAAATCAATATTTATCTCTTTTAGGACAAAACACATAATCTTACTAAATTATGCATGAAGAAAATGCACATAACCACTCTATATACATATCGTCTTCTGACGCTCGGGGAATACGACCGTTGCCGAACAGTGGCGAAGATTTCTATGCGCATTATCACTTTTGGAGACCTGTAATTAAATTACATATTAGGTACATAAAGATTTATTTGATTTTAAAAATTAAAGTTAAATTACTACAATTGGATATTTGACAGATACTATAACGTTACTTTTTATGAATTGTCAGAACGCGAAATTTGTACTTAATTTTAATATGACGTCACAGATTTTTGGAATGAAATGGTATAATATTAGAAAGGTATGAATTTTAAAAACTCTTACCACGCTAGCCGACAAAATGCACTTTTGCACTCAGATTTCGAATGATAAACAGAATCTTTCCGAGCTTGTGAGGTGAAAACAAAATGGCAACGTTAGTTTTGATTTTGGCTGGCTACACGTCTTGTACAGACGCCAGCACATCAAGCTATCCCTAACTGCCAAATTTTCTCAATTAAAAATGAACCTTATGTCTTTGCAATAAAGTTGAAATACTATCAAAGAAATTTGACAGATTGTGGTAACTTGATGTGCTGGCCTCTGTACTAAGTACACCTCTGCCTAATCCTTTGGTGATCAAAGGCGTGATGTTATATTAAGTTCATAATCATTATCTCTTTCATATTCCAAAACATTGTTAAAACCGTCGCTGTCATTTAATTTTGTTGTCTCGACAGAGTCTTGTACAGAGGCCAGCAGATCAAGTTACCACAATATGTCAAATTTCTTTGATAGTATTTCAACTTTATTGCAAAGACATAAGGTTCATTTTTGATTGAGAAAATTTGACAGTTAGGGATAGCTTGATGTGCTGGCGTCTGTACATCATGAATCACAATTTTTAATCTTGAATATCAAAACCGTTAGTATAACTTTTGTATTTAATGGCAAAGGTGAAACTGGTTTTAAAAAAACCGGCCGAATAACCACGCACAATTTAGGATACAATTTAAACCCTCATTTGACGTAAACGAATCTCCGAATTGAGAAATTGTAGGGGCAGATCCGTAATCTTTTTGATTGGCCGGCCTATAATAGTAATTATAATAATAATTTCTTTATTTCAGACTATGGTGTCGATTTTGTTAATGTTCTTATAGACTAGTGTTAGTGATCCTCAAAAAATTACCCACAAGCAAAATATATAAGGTGACTGGTAATTAGTGACCGATATTTAAACAAGTGATTGTTACCAACTTTCCCAAAGAAACTTTTTTTGTATACTCAATAGCCTGCTACTGACAGCTGATCGGCGCGAAGGTCATTGAACTTTGCGCGCGCCAGTTGTATTGTTATTGTGATAAAAATTAAACTATTGAGTATACAAAAAAAGTTTCTTTGGGAAAGTTGATTGTAATCATGAGTTCAATCACGTGTTTAAATATCGGTCCCTACATTTATGTTCGTATATCTCGTCAAAATGTAAGGAACAGCTGATTTTTTTTTCGCGATTTTAGGTTTGGTCCCATAGTAAAATTTGTTCATAATGATGCGTACAATGACCTCTTAATAGGTTTCTGGTGTTTTACAAATATCCCTGTATATGGAATTATTCACCAATCATTACTTTGCCATTCCATGAAAAATGGCGGAGCAATGACTGATGTAACTGCAGTCCACCCGACTACCTGTCATGCTAAGGATGCTGTGTGCGCTGCCACATATTCTACGCACTACGCACACTTTAATCGTAGCATTAAAGCAGTCTACGCGATGTTCTGCAAACATCCCTATCCACTGATACCTCACACAATGGGATATACGCAAAAAATCTATATACTCACTGTACGCACAGGTAGCTGCTAGTTGTTTATCGAGTTGGTACAACTGCTGCCCCGTATGCGCACAGAGTGACTAGACAGAGGCAGTTAAGACCTCAGTTCCTAAGTCCCTAATGCCTACAACCTAGCTCTTACGATTTTACACCTATCTGTATACCTAACTCTGACTCCCTATTAACCCTAATGCCCTAGCCCTACCATACAAACCGTACCATACAAACCAAAACACAACGTACAAGTACCGTTGTGTGGATAGGATAGCCTGTTACCAGCGACCTAAGGCAACAGACCGGAATGGGTAGGAATGTAAGGCAAGTGTACGAGGTGCAATGTACACAGGAGGTGGATTTCTCACTGCCAGTGGAGCAGACTCACAACACTGATCAGAGATGGCTAAAGGTGTCTTGGCCACAGTGAGGGGAAACGTCGACGGAGAGGAATCAAACACGACTCCAGCTTGATGACTAACTTTATTTACATATTTTACAATATTATATACTAATCTTATTATCTGTACACATGCATAGGTGTTTGCATGTGTGTCGTAGCTGTGAAGTGCCGATGAAGCAGCGATCTCAGTAGGTCAGGTCTTAATGCTGATGTTGGTCCGAACTTTGTCCAATAGTTGTAAATAGTCAATACAGCGATTAAGATAAAATCAGCTGCATCACTATTTTAGTATTAGGGTTCCTTGGTCCATGGTTCATGTATGAACACTCACTTTACGTGTATGGTAGAAATAACCTACATTAAAAAAAAACAATATAATATTTTGAAATTGCATCTTTTATTTTTGTCATTTTTGAAATATTCATTTGCACAATTCACATTAATTAAAAAAAACCCTTGGTTCAATAAAAAATGACGTCCCAAACATTTAATAGCCCAGTTTAAAAAAAATGTGTTCCGAAATTAAACTAGATGACCATAGATTTGGACTGTACAGGAGAGGTCCCGTCCGGGGGGTGTCCTCACGGTGACGGAGACCTGGTTCGTTCCCAGAAATCCAACTATTGGGTTGAGTTGGGGGTTGTAAATCCGAACACCTGTGATCCGAGTGGTAGCGTTACCATTAAACATTATTTCTTGGTACTGCGATACGTTCGGGATACCAGCCGCGAAGTAGTCCTCACTGAAAAAGTAAAAAAATATTGTCCAAATTACTCGATGGCCTTCAAATTAGTAGTAATCAATTGGGTATATGAAATGTTACGTAGTTAATAACGTTACTTTTTATGAACTGTCAAAACGCGGAATTTGGACGTGATTTGTCACTACATAGTATAAAACAAAGTCGCTATTTTTGTCTGTTTGTTTGTCTGTATGCTTAAATCTTTAAAACTACGAAACGGATTTTGATGCGTTTTTTTTTAATAGATAGAGTGATTCAAGAGGAAGGTTTATATGTATAATTTGTCGACATATTTTGCGGGCGAAGCCGCGGGCGAAAGCTAGTATGTTATATAACAATGTGACGACACAGATTTTTAGAATCAAATAGAATACTTATTAACATAAAATGCAAGTTTATTTAAATTTTGTTCATTTTGACTTTCTTGTGCCTATTTGAAATAAATGATTTGACTTTGACTTAAAAAAAAAAATTGACAGTGACAGCTCTTGAACGCGTTTTAGATCGTGTTGAGTTTCATTCAGACTTGCCTTTGCGCAAGTAGTGTGAACAATCATGTAGTTGGTTGTTTAAATGTAGGTACTCACTCGTGAAAAAAGATTGACCATTGATTCCTGTCCATAGATCCTTCTTCCACAGGGGCACCTACTTGGTAGAAATCGGCATCATTTGGGATGGAAGCCGCGTCATTGCAGACTGTAAGTGCTGCTAGCACCGCGATGAGGATGAAGCTCTTCATCTGAAAGGACACAACATTGACAATAGGGATGTTGCCAGGGTAAAAAAAGAAAAAAAAGAAAATTAAATTAGAAAAATATGAGACACGTATTTTTTGATTTATCATATTAATAAAAAATTACTAAGATAAAACGCATTAAAATTGGCGTGTGGGGGCGCGCTACGTCACAGTTCAGTATATAATCTACATAGGAGTGACGTCATGCCACATTTTAACACAATGTACCGACCTAATCTTTAATTTGAAAAAAGAAAAAATATGAGTCCAATGTTTTTTGATAACATAGCTGACGGACTAAAAAAAAAATTTTATTCAACATCCTTATTAAGGTATTTTTCAGGTTGTATAGTACTCATGGAAATCAACAACTCTGTCCATGGGACCAACTCTGAAATGTGAAAAAAAAATCAGCTGTTCCAGACATTTAACCCGCATTATGCGAACATAAAAGCACTGAACAGCTGATATTTTTTTCATGATTTCAGGTATAGTTCCATAGTCAAAGTTGTTCATTTTCATGAGTATAGTACCCCCTGAAAGTATGTCCCCCGTTTAACCTAACACTGTATAAAGCCTATTAATTAAAAAAAATATTCAGGTACTTACTTTCTCAAGATCACAGTAGCTATATACCTCGTAAGAGAACAGTGTGGTTTAGTTCAGCTGGACACATTATATATAGCAAAATACAATACATGATAAGACAACATACATACGGTTGTGATATACTAAGTCAATATTATCTACATACCTACACATAAATCTGTTGTGATGTAGTCAATATTATCAACATACACATAGATTTAATCGTTGAGCTTTATCTTAATACTATCAATAGCTTAATTAATGACACCAGTTTAAGGATAACTTCCGAAAAAATAGATTTCTGATGATGCGTAATTATGACTAGAAATGATCATTAAGTTTGGAATATTATTATTAATAATAATAATAATAATAAAAGCTGTTTATTTCAATTAAAATGCAGTTTTATACAATTCTTAACTTAATCTTAAACAAAAATAGAAAAGATTTTACAGTTAAGGAGTTGCTATTCGATTACAATTCATTAAATGTCGCTTGAATATGTTATAGGTCTGCCTTTTATTTTTGTTTTCCAGTTTACAAGCTATGTGTTTTGGCAACTTGTTTAGTATTCGGGCGAGACTGACATTCCATACTCTTTCAACATAATCGTTATGACATTTTGGTATTTCAAAGGTCGGGAGGTAGTCTAGTTTACGTAATGGGATTAATCTTTTTGTCCTATTCAATTTACACATGTCACTACTGTACTGAGTTACAATTGCTAAATCTCTCTTATCAAATATACTCAAAACCTTACAATAATGAAACAAGTTGTGGTAATTATCTTTGTTCATGAATTTGACTTTTAAAGGAACAATTGTTTTTAAAATTCTAATCTGCAAATTATACTCAAACTCAAACTCAAACTCAAAGTATTTATTTCAAATAAACCAATTACAGGCACTTTTGAATTGTCAAGGTGTCGATCAGTCCGAGAAATGAAGCTAGTTGCCCATTCCAAAGGAGTAGGTACCTATGGAGAAGAACGGGCAAGAAACTCCATGGACACTCTTTTAAACAAAATATGGTTACAAAATATTGGTTACATAGTTCATATTAATATTATACATGTGAGAACGATGCAGAACGTTAAAAGCATCAGATATAAAATATGTAAAAACTATTCAATAGTTAAATTAAAACAAGCCTTAGCCGCTAAGAGATGACCAGTCCCTACTGACAGCGCCCGTTCACGAACATGACGCATATATTAGCACCATTCAGCTCAACCATTTTGAAGGGAGCTAAATGATCCAACACACACGCCACCATCAGCGAGACATTAAAGTGAGTATGGCATACTCTCAGCCGCCAGGGCATATTCAAGTCAATGAAAGACGCACCCAGAAACTGGTCGCTTTATAGTAGGTACATAGTACTCACATATGTGCTAAGCAGTTAAGTATACGATATTAAGAGATTGAATTTATACAATGCAAAGATGTTTTTTTTTTTGTTGTTGATCTTCCGCAGCTCCAACAGTTTTCAGTAGTCTAATAAATTAGTTGATGCGCCCTTGTGGAGCTGGACTAGCATTGACCCAAGCATTTTTATCAGCAATGTAATCTCCCAATTTATAATTCGCTTGGCTGCATAGTGTGCGTTTTATACAAGTTTTAAATTTTGTTTCATTAAGTTCAAGAATGTGGGGAGGTATTTTATTGTAACATTTTAAACAGTACCCCATGAAAGATGAATCTACTTTAGCCAGCCTGAAACCTGGTTGAACTAATTGGTCCCTATTTCTAGTGAAATAGTCTTTCACCTCTTTTACTAAAAAGATGCAGATTTTTCCTTGCGTACATGATGTTTTCATAGATATATTGACAAGGTACAGTCATGATGTTAATAAGCTTAAACCGTTCCCTTAGAGAATCGCGCCTACGAAGATTATAAATGGCTCTGATAGCTCTTTTCTGCAGAATAAAAATAGACTCGATGTCTGCAGCTCGTCCCCAAAGTAAAATACCGTAAGACATAATACTATGAAAATAACTAAAATAGACTAGCCTCGCGGTATCTACATCAGTATACTGACGGATCTTTCTGACAGCATATGCTGCAGAACTTAGCCGTCCTGCAAGAGATGTTAAATGAGGACCCCATTGTAGCCTTGAGTCGAGCGTGATCCCCAGGAAAAGTTTTATCGACAAATTCTAGTTTCTCTTGATTCAATACTATCTCACAATCACTACTTTTTACATTTGGTAAAGAAAATCTAATGCACTTCGTTTTTTTTCCATTTAATACTAAATTATTTGCAGTGAACCAATTTTGGACCTGCAGTAGGGCGTTATTTACGTCGTCAAAATTTTTTGCACGTCTATCTATCTTAAAAATTAAAGAAGTGTCATCAGCAAATAACACCATTTGTGGTTGATTTTTTAGTAAATGGAGAAGATCATTTATGTATACTAAAAAGCGGAAAGGACCCAATATAGAACCTTGTGGCACACCCATTTTTACTTTTAAACCGAGTGAATTGACACCTTTTATTTGAACTTGCCGTTGTCTGTCGTTTAAATAAGATTTTACCAAACTAAGCGCAAGTTTTCCAAGTCCGTAATGCTCTAGCTTCAACAGCAAGGTTTCGTGATCAACGCAATCAAATGCCTTGGAGAGGTCACAAAAGATTCCGATGGCGTCTTGAGCCTCTTCCCACGCATTGAAAATGTGTTTTAATAAGGTCACACCAGCGTCAGTTGTACAACGTCCTTTGGTGAAACCATACTGTTGATCGTTAAGTATTTTATTCGTGTTAAAATGATTAAGCATTTGATTAAGCATTATCTTTTCAAAGATCTTGCTGAAAACCGGCAACACGGATACGGGTCTATAATTATTGGTGTCTTTACTGTCCCCGGATTTGAAAAGTGGTATTACCTTGCTGTATTTCATTAAATCCGGGAAGATACCTTGATCCACACATAAATTAAATATGAAGGCTAAATAAGGTGCTATCGTCTCAATGATCGAGGTACAGACTTTACTGGACCTTCCCCAAAGATCTTCGGTCAATTTGATTTTAATTTGTTTAAAAGTTTTAAGTACTATTATGGGGTTAACATGCTTAAAGTTGAATTCAATTAGGCAGGCTGAAACGTTTGCCTTTACTAAATCAAAAGAGAGGGAAGGCGAGGAATTTAGAGATTCAGTAGTTTTTAGGGGAATACTAGTAAAGAAATTTACATTTAAGATATTTAGATATATATATCATTTAGATACGTTTTATACGTTCTTCCATAGCTAGATAAGCCGTAACTGATGACAGAATCAGCTAAAGACATATACATAAGTATAAGTATTATAATGTTATATATAAAGTTAATGTTACAAATCAAGTACAACACACGAAGTGTTAGAGAAAACTGTTTCAACCACAGATAATAAATTATTATGGTAAGCGACGATGTAAGTATTTATACCTAAAGTGTTAAAAAGAATAGGTTTATTAAGAGAAAAAGGTAATAATTAGTAAAGGATTACTTAAAACAAAATAAAAAAAACATACGGGATAGCAATCAGTGGTAATAAATACATTGTATAAAATTAAACTATTATAGTATAATAATTTTATAATAAGTAGTAGTACAGTAAGTAGTATAATATTTACGTACGAGTAGGCGGTATATTGTTTGTCATGTAAAAGAGCGCCTCTCACCATCAAACGTGAAAGTTTGGCGAGTTTAGAATCAAGTTACACCTATGTATTGTAATATCGAACAATAAATAAATATTAAAAAAACAAAAACTAGCTCCGGTCTTTGACTACGTCCGCGTAGGATTTCTGCGTCGCATTGCATCGCACACAGCAGTAAAAAGATCTTTTAATGTGATAAAACTACAAATAAATGATTTTTAGAGATTACTTGTTGCCTTTACTTGAGCTGAGAAATCATGCTTCTTGAAAAATTGTATGGTTCTAGATATCACCCTAAAGGTTGTTTTATTTATTTGCGCTCATAAAAATTTGAGTCATAAATAAATGGCCATGTATTTGAAACTTTATTTGGAAGCTTGATTTTGTAAAGCGTCAAGGGATCAAAGACGTACGTATTCGATATTAATATTAACTTGATACGCGTTCTTGGAACGATGGATGGATGGTGTGAAAGATGATATGGCTAGAAAGGGAATGACTACCGAGATGACGACTGATAGAGAAGTATGGAAGAAAAAGACATGTTGCGCCGACCGCAAACAAATTGGCATAAGGGCTGGAGAATGATGATGAAGACATCCATGCGTTCTTGAGGAAAACCGTCTTAAAAGACAGACGTACAGACTGACAACGAAAGGAACCATAAGTGTTCCGTTTTTTTCCTTTAATGTACGGAACCCTACAGACAGTAAAGAGATGTCGTGAGGCATCGATTGGAACAAAATATCTTTCGCACTAAAATATAACATCCTGACCATTGCTAACCATTGCAAATTACTAACACCTTCTTCTTTTTTTTTATTATTTTTATTCTTGTGTGCACTACTAACACTATTAACACTGTAAAATGTATGGACTATAAGTCTGAAATAAAGATAAATTATTATTATTATTGCGACATTTTGGTTACGTAAAAAAAAAGTGTCGTGACAAAATTTGCCACTCCAGCTCTCACTCGCCAAGCGTGCAAAGTATAACGTCCAACAACTGAACTTCAGGTAGCTGAATTTTTAGCGGGATTGTCCGAAAGGGTTACCGCTACCCAAGAACATAAGGGCTTAGGAAGGAACATGGATGGGTTTTAGTCAGTAAGAGTCTGACACTGACCTTTCCTGCTCTACCCAGAGCGGAAGGAGTCATTTGATAATTTCCCATCTAGCAAGGCTGGTACTCAAAGATTGGTGATGAAGAATCCCAATATTTGGCCCGACTTGGGAATCGAACTAAAGATCACGAATGATCACCTCTTTGAATTTGTTTTGTGAATATATCATCAATCAGCATAATCATTTCAACACTAAGACGTCCAAAAAAAGTAGGATTGAACAAACGCAAAATTTTGATGTGCCCAGTACATAAAAAATTTCATCATTTCATCGGGAATTCTCAAAAATTCGCGGTATGGATGGAGTTACGGTAATATGGGGAATTGTTTTCCTTGCCACTGCGTAAAAGCGGGAGCGAACGTGAGCCATCCAAGTGTCGATGTTCACTGCACACAGAATGGATAGAAAGCTGCACCTTGATACTTTTGATGATTCCCCCACCCCGCAAAAGAAAAGGCAGCTGTATTTGGGGTAGACTGGTAGTCTTTTTCTATTTTTGGTTAGAGGTGCTAACTCCTCGTGGATTTGTTCCGCCCCGGGGCGTGCAGAAGAGTATGACAGACCCTTACTCACTTAACATTACCCCGGTGTTTCCTTCTCACTCTTGGCGTGCGGTTCACTTGAACTTGTGCGCCACTGCGGACAACCTCAGC
Organism: Hyppa rectilinea; assembly: GCA_951799385.1. Lineage (NCBI taxonomy): Eukaryota > Metazoa > Arthropoda > Insecta > Lepidoptera > Noctuidae > Hyppa > Hyppa rectilinea. Next base: position 9,195,897 of record OX637316.1, read on the forward strand.
TCCGCGAGGGGTGTTAGACGCCCCCCACGACGTGCAATAGGGGCAAGAGTCTACCACAGTATAGATAGGGTTTGCCATATGACTGATGATGATTCATAAGCAGCGATGCTCGGAAAGCGGATGCTATCCGTTTTCCTGCAATAATATTTTTCCTAAGATAACGAGATTAAGATAATACAAATTTTAATAATTATGTAAACGATGATACGGACATTGATTTTCAACATATGTTTGTGTGCGTCAATTTAATTACTATCTAATCTAATTATATCCGTAAATAATCATTTTCCTGTAGATTTTATAGTGTATATATAGTCAGTGTACTCTTCCGAGTCATCTATTGTGATCTTTAGCGGACTACCCAACAAGTTAAAATGTAAGTGCCTTTTAATTTACCAGGAGGGCAACCTCACATTGGGGACGAGATGGAGCTATACCTCTTGTATAGCTTCATGTCATTCTCACACTGAAGTAATATTAAAATGATACTCCTCTTTGAGGGGGTTGGTCCCCTGATGGTCTGTTTATAATGGGGTCGTATTACCCAGGGTTGTGAAGGTAAGGTAGGCAGACGCTCCATGTAAAGTGCTGGTATTCTGAATGTCTGGAAGCCGACCCTAACATAGTTGGGAAAAGGCAGGCAGATCCAGTTGCACTTTTATACTAATCTGAATAAAGATATATTATAGCAGATTTTTTAAATATCGAATGAGCCGAAGTTGTATTATGTTCCAACGTACTTGGTTCCATATGGATCATAGTGATTATTCAACTAATTTTATCAGGACAATATTTTTTTTTGTTTATATCTTCAAATTTTTTCTGCTATACAACTAAATTATCATTATAGCATCAATTATCGACCCAAATGACGTAGGTGGGGTGTTTTGTGTTTATTCTAAAAGCACCACAATTTATGTAAATATTTTTGATATAAGAACCCCGGCACAAAAAGTAATTAACTCGGCAATTTCGCCAATATTTAATGTTACTAGTACATCCTTTCAGATGAAGAGCTTCATCCTCATCGCAGTGCTAGCAGCACTTACAGTCTGCAATGATGCAGCTTCCTCTCAGAATCAAGGCATGGTGTATCAAGTCGAGGACGCCTCTCTGCTCAGAAAGGATGGCAAATGGGGCAATGATCCCTTCTACACAGAGCTATTCAGGTGTGTTTAACACGTTGAACGCCAACCCGGTCACCGTGTGTCCGACAAACAATAGTTTTTCTATTGTGTCTGCTGCGTGGCAGTCAATGACTTAAACATATTGACGACACGGTTGGCGTAGCGGTTGAGCGATTGCCTGCTGCGCAGCATGTCGCGGGTTCGATTTCCGCACGGAACAAATATTTGTATGACCTGCAAGTATTTGTTACGGTGTTTTTCTATCTATAAAATGTATGTATTTTAAAAAAAAAAATTATATAAGTAGTTTATCAGCCATCTCGTTACCATAACACAAGCATTAGGTTGCTTAGCTTGGGACGATATGGCGTTGTGAATAATGTCCAAAGAATATTATTATTGTTCCCACTTCTGGGACACTCTCGGTGAGAGGATGCATAATCCACCATGCGGGCTGATGATTGACGGTTCTATAACATAGGGTGTTCGAGAGGGTTATCGCTACCCCGGAACACAAAGGCCTAAGAAGGAACATGGATGGGTGTTAGTCAGTAAAAGTTTGACACTCCCTTCCGCTCCACCCAGGGTGGGAGAAGTCATTGGAGGATTTAATACATTTAAAAAAGAAGAGGTGTATTTAAACCCCCCTTAGTGCAGTGAACATCCATGAGGATTTTCCATCTTAGAACAAAAAAAAACTCATTTCTCTTAAGGGTTTAGCATAAACATAACCAACCTTTAATGTTATGCTCTCACTGCTGGTAAACATGCCTCCTCTTTGTGGAGGGGAGTGGGCCTTCGAAATTTGAGTCCTAGCACATAGTTCTAGCCAGTTTTTAATCTCCGCCGCAAAGAAAAGGGTGTTATAAGTTTAAAGTAGACACGTTAAACTTATAACACCCCTAGAGCTACGATACCACTGACAGACGTCAGTGGTATCGTAGCTCCCAGACGGATGAACCGATTTTCATTTATTTTGTTTTGTGTCATAGATAATTTTATCCCGAGTGTGCTTAGCCATGTTTCATGTTCAGCTGTTTGGAGATCATCAGCTATTTTCTAGTTAATGAGGGGATCTGACTAACTTCCTTGTTCGATCGATTCCAAATATTTGATTATGAAGGATATATTTTAACATCGGGAGGTTTTTTAAATTTAGAATTCTACTTATATCTCACAATGTTTTTCTTAACAAATTTTGTGTTGAGTAATGTTGGAAGTTTTTGAAAATCATGGTCTTCTTTACAGAACCAACTACGGCAGAACAGGAATCGCTGATGTAATCCAGACCCTGGATGTAGTATTCACTGGCAATTATACCACCCGCGTGACGGCTATCTCACTGGCTCCGCAGCCACCCTTCGAGTGGGCAGACGTCCAAATCCTAGGCGGACTTGGAACGAACAGTGCCACCGGCAGGATTACCTCAATTCCAGGTGGTGGTTTCCACTATACATTCCAAGTTTGGGGGTACGACACTCAATGGTAAAAGGGAAATTTAAATTTTGTGTTAAAATCGTCAGTAGGTACTAAGACAAGATTGTTCAATAAATTCTGATTCGGCAATAAACTTTACAGCCAATGAATAAGTATTTTATTTCACTGCAAAAACGAGCGTGACGTTCGTGTGGTTAGTGACTAGCCTGGTGTCAGAGTTTTTATGCTGCTCATGGGCCTCTGACTTAGCTTCACATGCTGATAAGAAATATCTCTCAGGCATTTCAGGTTTCCTCACGATGTTTTCCTTCACCGTTTTTTAGGCAAGTGATAATTACATATTCAATACCTACGCACATGAATCCGAAAAGTCAGTGGCCTTGGGTTCGAACTCGAGACCTAAAACTTGACAGTCAGACGGTCACACTACTAAGCTATCACTGCTCTTATAAAGGGTGTAACGTGAAAAAAAATGCTGTTCTTTACATTTTTGGTCACGTGACTCGTCGATTTTTTTTTGCGATTTCGTAGTTCGTCCCATAGTAAAAGTTGTTCAGTGTGGTGGTCTGTAGCATATCCTTGTGTATGTATATACCCTTTCGGTTACACCCAGTATATGGGCTAAAAAAACTATGTAGTCCTTTTTTAATCAGCTTGCAACATTACCACTACTAGGACGCAAGGTCTCTGAGAGAGAGGAAGGACGATGGAAGATGAGTCACATAAAGAAAGTTTGCCACCTCTTGAATACACATAGGGTGTATAAAATGACCCATCACTCAGCCTGTTTTAATTCCCAGAGGTGTGAAATACGGATACAAGTCTTACCAAGAAGTACCGCGTTACCCAGAGACTTTGTTGTGGAGGTCAAATTGGTAGTTGCGTCATGTTCGTGAACGGGCACTGTCAGTAGGGACTGGTCATATCGTAGTGGCTATGGCTTGTTTTAATTTAATTTTTGAATTGTTTTTACATATTTTACAACGGATGCTTTTAACGTTCTGCGTCGTTCTCACATGTCTAATAATAATATGAATGATGTAACCAATTTTTTGTAACCATCGTTTGTTTAAAAGAGTGTCCGTGGAGTTTCTTGCCCGTTCTTCTCCATAGGTACGTAATGATTTGCAATCAGCATCTAGCTTCATCTTTCTGAGTGACCGACCCCTTGACAATTCAAAAGTGCCTATAATTGGTTTATTTGAAATAAATACTTTGAGTTTGAGTTTGTAGTCACTCCATGTTAAGTAGGTAATTCGTAGGTACCAGTACTTAAGATGTAGACGCAGCCAACCCTAACATAGTTGGGAAAAGGTTCGTCATGTCAAAGCTTCACAATACGAACACCTATTTTAACCCTTTGAACGCCATCGTCACATATTATACTGTACGCCAACGATACAAATATTTAACAGTGGCAACAACACTATAAAACGAAATAAACAATTAAATCATTACTTTTGTGAGTGTTTATATAGATATCTTAAAAATAATGCTCTCGTTCGTATTTAATGACATGAGACAAATTGAAAGACACCATGGATATTGGTAAATTCATGATATCAAGAAGAAATAAATTTGTACGGAAGCACGCGCGTGCGGTAATGCTCTGGTATTCAAAAGGTTAAGCAAGAGTGTTGGGTGAACCTCTCTATTGCGTCATGTGCAGAAACTTATCATAGGTATTTCCAATTCGGTTACAAGTACTCAATACTTTATTGCATTCCACAATGTACAGACGCCGGCACATTAAGCTATCCCTAACTGTACAATTAAAAATGAACCTTATGTCTATGCAATAAAGTTGAAATACTATCAAAGAAATTTGACAGATTGTGGTAACTTGATGTGCTGGCCTCTGTACATGCTTAGGTAATAGGTGAAAATTTAATAAGACACAATTGGGGACCCTGTTGGACACAGCAAAAGACAATAATATAAAAAATTAAAAGGACTTATAGACTAACTTATTCTAAATACAATTTTAATAAGCAAACACAATACAAACAATTTAATTACACATATTATTTAGATCAAATATTCTTTATTATTATTATGGTTATTTATATTATTATTCGAGCTGTATAAATTTATCAATCAAGTACTACTGTTTTATACTGTAATAGCATTTACTTTAGTTCGTAAAAACAGTCATCTTTTTTTTCGTTTCTTAATAGCTCGGGTAATTCATTATACATTTTTATCGACATTACTAGAGGCCCCAGATGAGGTAGTCCACTTAGGGCACCCGTCCAAATGGCACCTTTGCTAATGGCACCTAGCCTAGTCCACATATGGCACCTATCAATATTTTTGGCAGGTGCCTTTCGTGGACTCAAATTTATTTTTTAATTTTGTCCACATAGGGCACCCACGGCTCAGAAGCCTAGTGTTGGGATGTATTTGGTTTACAGGGCGTTTAAAAATAAAAGATATCGATAAAAATCACATCAATATTTATTAAATATTTTAAACTAACTATAATTTGACTATAATCAGTCTCCGCATATCACATTTATTGCAAAATCAGCCTTTAGATTTTCTTTTTTTTTTTTTTTTATTTAGCCTATACTGTCCCACTGCTGAGCAAAGGCCTCCCCCAAATCCTTCCAGACATCTTTCTCTTGAGCCACCTCGATCCATCCCTTGTGGTATGCGTCTAGGTCGTCTCGCCACCTCTTCCTGGGCCGGCCTCGACGGCGCCGTCCATCCTCAGGCACCCACCTTGTAGCGACTATTGCCCAGCGGTCACTATGCATGCGGCTAACGTGACCCGCCCAATCCCATTTTAGCTTGGCAGCCTTTTTGCTAACGTCAACGATCCCAGTTTTGGAGCGTAGCGTGGCATTTCGTATTCGGTCAGTTCGTTTAATGCCCAAAACGCTGCGCTCCATAGCTCTTTGGCAAACCCCAAGGCGGAACTTTTGCGATTCGGTGAGCGACCAGGTCTGAGCACCGTAAGTTAGGACGGGCAGGATACACATATCGATAAGTTTTCGCTTCAGGGAAATCGGTAGATCACCCTTCATTAGCGTCTTCATGGACCAGTAACTTTTCCAGGCATTTTCGATGCGGCGATCGATTTCTTTCTCTTGCCTGTTTTCGAAAGAAACTAACTGGCCTAAGTAAATGTACTCATCGACATAAAGTATTTCCTGCCCATCCAGCTCGATCCTATGCTTAGCATTGTTGGTCATGGCTTTAGTTTTGGACCGATTCATCACGAGTCCAACCCTGAGGCTTGCCGTGCTTAGGTCTTGAAGCATAGTCTCTAGATAGCATAGCCTTTAGATATTTACTTATAATTTAAACAAAGAGAAACCTTAAAATATAGTCAGAACACGTCACCTTTATATTGTGATGGCACTTTTAAATCTGCGCCGAAACCTTTTCTTATAGTATTCATGGTGATATCGATGGTATCGTTAAACCGTTAGCATATGCTATGCTTCTGAACAAGAAAATGTCTACATATAAACGATTATTTCAATTATTAATATCTTCGATACCAGGCATGTCTATAGACTTCTTTACAAGTGACTTTGAAGAAGCCGCAGTAACAGGAATACTGTCTGTTTTTCCCAACGTTGCAATAAAAGGATGCTACTTCCACTTTAAAAAGGCTTTATTCAAGAGAGGGAAAGAGTTAGGCCTGAACGATAATAGTATTCATAGAAAACATGTTGCTTTATGTGCTGTGCTACCTTATTTGCCACCAGATGATTTGGATGATGCTTGGCTTTACATCATGAGTGAAAGTCCCCAAGATAAAAACATAGCAACATTTAACGATTATATGGTCACCCAGTGGATTGACCACAAATTGTGGTCAAACAAATGGTGTTGTTATGGCCAGGTGCATAAGACCAATAATTATCCTGAGACTCATTATTCTGTTCTCAATAAAGCAATTCATAAAAATAATAAGAACATTGCTAATGTTTTACGAGTTTTACAGGAAAGTTGCAAAAATTACGCTGAAATCCGCAAAAAAAATTAAAAATCGAAATCTCAAAAACTTGCCGAAAAAAAAACATATTAATAGACAGTATTTTAGAAGAATATAAAAGTGGCGCTATTTCTCTTGGACACTGCATTGAAAAACTGCGATTTTATGGTTTCTCTTTGTTTAAATTATAAGTAAATATCTAAAGGCTGATTTTGCAATAAATGTGATATGCGGAGACTGATTGTAGTTTAGTTATAGTAAGTTTAATTAATAAATATTGATGTGATTTTTATCGATATCTTTATTTCTAAACGCCCTGTAAACCAAATAAATCCCAACACTAGGATTCTGAGCCGTGGGTGCCCTATGTGGACAAAATTAAAAAATAAATTTGAGTCCACGAAAGGCACCTGCCAAAAATATTGATAGGTGCCATATGTGGACTAGGCTAGGTGCCATTAGCAAAGGTGCCATTTGGACGGGTGCCCTAAGTGGACTACCTCGCCCAGATGAATGCATTTTTCATTCAAACGAGAAGTTGGTAGGTTTAGACCTGTTTTATGTCGGAGTGTGAATCTTGTTAGAATGTCTTCTCGTTTAGTGTAGAAGTCCTGGTAAGTGTGCGAAAATTTACAGATTTCCAGTATGTAAATAGAATGTAATGTAAGAATATATATATTTTTATTTATTTTTTATTAATAATACAACTCTTTGTATTTACATTTAAAAGCTAAATATTCATAGTAATATATACAGAAATAATAAGTATATAATCAAAGAGCATCAAAAAATTCGTCCACATCGCTGTCAACAGGAAAAGTTCCCAAAAGGCTGGCAGCATTGCCGCGTTGTATGGCAATGCTGATTCTTTGACCAAAAAATAGGCCAGCCCTCTGGTCGCGTGAAGAGTCGATCAACCGCTTGGCGATGTCTCGGAAAACGTAGTGTGCACAGAATATTTAAATTTTTGAAATGAGGTTTGCAGCTATCGGTTAGTTCAATATTAACTAAAATACGAATTTACTTTTTTTGAAAAGTAAATGTAGTAAGTAACCAGCCTGTCAGGTATAGAAAAAACAATACGCCGCATGTGCGGTAAGGGGCGGGGCATGTGGTTATTAGAAGGTAGAGAGCCAGTGCATCAAAGCTTCTCATTGGACACCAGTCCGCGTAGATTATAGTATGATTGGCTGACGGAAATGTAATTAACAGAGAATTACATAAAATTATTACGATTTTTATCAGTGATATATGTAGTAATCTGCACATATTATGAATACAGCTTTCAGAGAGAGTTTGCAGAGCGGGAGCAGTCATTGGATGATTTCCCAGCCTTAAAAAAAAAAAAACGCCTGCTCTCTGTGAGAGGTATTGGGGCGAAATCCAACGTAGGTTGGTAGATGACACGTGTCTTCGAATTTTTATTATACAGTGCTTTAGGTGAAACGAGGAACATACTTTCAGGTTGTATTAATAGTACTCATGAAAATCAATAACTTTGACCATGGGACCAACTATGATATATGAAAAAAAAAATCAACTGTTCCATTCATTTTGACGAATTATGCGAGAATAAACAGCAGATATTCTTTTTCGTGATCAGGTATAGTTCCATAGTCAAAGTTGTTCATTTACATGAGTATAGTTACCCCAGAAAATATGTCCCTCGTTTAACCTAATACACTGTATATTGGCAGTTGGGGTCGGCTTCCAGTCTAACCGGATGCAGCTGAATACCAGTATTTACATGAAGCGACTGCCTATTTGACCTCCACAACCCATTAACTGAATACGATACACTTGGTAAGACTGGCTGTCAGATTTTAGGGCATTTCACGATAACTTCTAATATTGTTATTCTTATTATAATTTCTTATATCAAAAACCCACTTTCATAACTCATTTCAAAATGGTTGAGCTGAATGGTGCTAATTCATGCGTCATGTTCGTGAACGGGCGCTGTCAATAGGGACTGGCCATCTCATAGCGGCTATGGCTTGTTTTTAATTTAACTTTTGAATTGTTTTTATATATTTAATAGCTTTAAACCGCGACTTCGTCCGCGTGGAGGTTGGTTATATCGCAATATCGGAATAAAAAGAAGTGTTTTAAGTGTCAATTCGAGTTAAGCAAGACACGCAGTAAAGTCTCTTTTAAAATTAACTACTCCTTTTCACCACCTTAGGCGTAGATTTTCGCCACGTGACGACTCCCGGCCACCGTAGGCGCGGGCCTGCGGACGGTGAGTACCTAATAGGTGACTCACCGTCCGATCAGCACCAGACCCGTGCCGTACGGCGCGTATATGTTCCACGCGCGCCTCAAAGAGATGTCAGCATATGAAGGGGCCCCTCAGGGCCAAGCCTGCCGGGTAAGCGGGATTGTCCGAAAGGGTTACCGCTACCCCGGAACATAAAGGGCTACGGAAGGAACATGGATGGGTTTTAGTCAGTAAGTGTCTGACACTCCCTACCGCTCCACCCAGAGCGGGAGCAGTAATTGGATTATTTCCCAGCCTTAAAAAAAAAGGCGTAGATTTTCAATAAACCTTGCTACACGTTATTGGACCGCGCGTTAAAATTCTTCCATACAAACTTGACACCCACAACTCCCGTTTAGGAGGTTGGTCAGAAAAAAAGAAATGAAAAATATTTTAATTTACTTAGATAAGAATTTATGCCAAGATTCAAGTTTATTAACTCAAGGGATAAGATTTTTCATACAAATAAAACCGCCTCTTTTCACCTCTGTGGGGGTAGATTTTCGAAGAACCCTGATACACGTTATTCTTTACTTATGGTTTTAGATAGAAATACTGAGTTTCGAGTTATTTGGACCGCGCTTTAAAATACTTCCATACAAACTTTGACACCCTCCAACCTCCTATAAGGAGTTGTTTAGAAAAACATTAAAAAGGAATAAGATTTTTCGTAAAAACTTTCATCCCCTATTTTGGGATGGAATTTCCCCTTAGGGGTGGAATTTTCAAAAATACTTCCTTAGTGGGTGCCTACATTATATAAGGTATCTATGTGCAAAATTTCAAGTCTCTAATTCCAGCGCTTTGTGCTGTGCGTTGATATATCACCCAGTCATTCAGTCATTTTACCATTTTTTGTATATAGAATTTGTTTTAAAAAAAAGTGTCCGTTGAGTATCTTGCCCGTTCTTCTCCATAGGTACCTACTGCTTTGGAATGGCAACTAGCTTCATCTTTCTGACTGACCGACCCCTTGACAATTCAAAAGAGCCTGTAATTGGTTTAATTGAAATAAATGTCTTGACTTTTAGGTACTTTCGCATTTCGAGGATACCTACGATACGTACTTAGGTATGAGTAATATGAGTAATATGATGTATGGATTTTCCGTAATTAAATTATTACATACTATCACGAATTTACATGATACCGATATTGAAGGTCTATCTATCACTAACGATATAAAACTCATTTGCGATAAAAGGTCTTTTAATTAGGATAATCCTATCGACTTGGCTATACCGTGCTGTACTCGTAGAAGCTTAAGGAGAAGGACAGCCCGCAACATTAATATTTTCTACGTTTTATGCAATTTGCAGGTCAGTTTTAAAATCAAAATCAAAACTGATTTATTGAAACTAGGCCGAAAATCAGTACTTTTTGAAGGTCAAAGTTACATATTATGTTATAATTAAGAGTGAGTTTTAAAAGTGCTGGCCGGTTGGCACGGCACGCCAGCATCAATGACATCATCCGTCGTGCTCTTGTCACCGCCGAGGTGCCAGCTGTTTTAGAACCCAAGGGCTTGGCACGCGACGATGGGAAGAGACCAGACGGAATGACACTGATGCCTTGGAAGGTAGGTAGGCCTTTGGGGTGGGATGCAACGTGTGTCGACACCCTTGCGCCATCCCATCTTCCTAGTACGGCGGGCTGTGCAGGAACAGCCGCTGCTGGTGCAGAAAACCTCAAACGGCGCAAATACTCCAACCTTGTTGGGACTTACATGTTCGAGCCGTTTGGGGTTGAAACACTAGGGCCATGGGGTCCGAGTGCCCACTACGTTTTTCGAGATATCGCCAAGCGGTTGATCGACTCTTCACGTGACCAGAGGGCTGGCCTATATTTTGGTCAAAGAATCAGCATTGCCATACAACGCGGCAATGCTGCCAGCCTTTTGGGAACTTTTCCTGTTGACAGCGATGTGGACGAATTTTTTGATGCTCTTTGATTATTTTACATATTATTTCTATATTTATATTTAAAATGTAAATATGTAATTATCCAATAAAATCTGTTACTGTTATAATTTCATGTATACAAAACATTTTAAAAGAGTAACGGTGGAGTTTCTTGACCATTCTTCTCCACACGAAACTACCCTTTGGAAGGGGCGACTAGAATCAATTCTATTTCTTGACTTATTCATTTTTGACGTTCAAATGTGCCTTTCTTGTGCCCATTTGAAATAAATGATTTGACTTTGACTTTCACATAAGAGTCCCCCAAAAACGCCCTCCCTTCACCACTTCCTAGTGCTTTATCTTATATGTTAATCGAATATGATTCGCGGCCGTAGCAAGTATGTATTTGAAGAGTTATAATCATCAATACTACTCTATAAGCGGCCTTTAATGTCATGATTTCCTAAAATAGTCATTCCATGGGATTATTTTATTTTATTTATTTTATTTTATTTTACAGTTTTTGGAAAACTTACAGCTAGACACTTTTGCACGATTGAGAGTAACAAATAAAGGCCAATTAAAAGTTTTCACGGTTATAAGAGAACATCAAAGCATTTAAGAAGGTAGACAGTTGAGTAAAGACAGTATCTTTTATGATTGAAACAGCGCAAACTTTAAGCAATTACAGTCTGACACCTGTCCTCCACATACGACTTAAACCAACAGAAGAGATTACCTCTGAGACCCATCGATAGAAGTTTACGCATGAGAACGACGTGATCAATTCTGTCGAAACATTTGGCGTAGTCTGTATAAATGACGTCTACTTGAGACCGATTAGACATAGCCTCTGATAGGAAGTCACTACAGAGAACGAGGATCGTAGTTGTTGACCGACCACCCAAAAATCCATGCTGGTGTTCGCTGAAACTAAGCCTAAGAGCAGAGTAAACTTACCTGTACTATATTTTAGCGAACACGCATAATTTGGATATCGACCTATAGTTTTTTGTTTTTATTTTATTTGGGTGTGAAATCATAAATTTTTAATGACCCCTCCCGCTCTGGATGAAGCGAAATTGAGTGTCAGACTCTTACAGAGTTAAACCCACCCATGTTCCTTTCTTAGCCTAGCAGTAGCGGTAACCCTTCCGGACAGGGTTCCCTATTTCATTTCGAAAGTTGATAGTTCTATTTTTATTATATCGAACACGTTGTGTCGATAATTCAGTAGTACGATGTTTTATTCGATCGATGCTTTATTAGCGCGATGTAACGTTTGTGCGAAAAATTCTGTTTCGAAAAATTCTACAGCGATTGCTCATTACTTCGGTAATTTATTAGTTCGATATTATATTGGTTCGAAACGCCTACTACTCCGTAACATTTAATTAATAACCACCATAATATTTAATTATTTTCCATTATGGACGTTGAGAAACTATAGTAAATACTATGGTAGGTATTTACTATAGTTTCCCTACATATCTTTGTGATTACATTTGAGAGTTACCATAATTGTATTGTTTTGTGATATGTGGGTAGGTGTAAATAATACTGACATGTGTATCTAAACGTGTCATGTTTTGCTCTAGTCAACCATTTATTTGTGAATTATTGTTCTAAGCCGGTCGATTCTATAAAAATATCACCGTGAATACTTGCGTGGAGTGAGCTGTCAGTGTCATTCAACTGATGCTAGGGATTGACCAAGCATTAACATTACAATCATAATCGAGATTTTAACGATTTTTTATGCATTTTTTGATAAGTAATTATTATATTTTATTTCAAATCTAGCTAGTACTTAGGTACTTACTTACAACATAATTAGTCATAAAATCAATTTCTTTTTTTTAAATTTTTTCCTAGACTAGTCCTTACTGAGAAGATTTTGGTAAATTGATGTGCTGGCATACATGCGTGACCCGCTCGCGCCTTTAGTTACAATACAAAGGCTAGTCTTAGAAAAAAAGAAATTGATTTTATGACTAATTATGTTGTAAGTAAGTACCTAAGTACTAGCTAGTTTTGAAATGAAATATAATAATTACTTATCAAAAAAAGCATTAAAATAGCATTAAAATCTCGATTATGATTGTAAGTGGTATATCCCTAAAATCAAGTGGGATGACACTGACAGTCCACTCCACGCTCACTTTACCTTAGTTTTCACGGTGTGATGGTAACAGAATCGCACTGCTGCAGTGCGATTCTGATTCTTCGGATTCTTCAGTTCCAATTGCAACTATGGTTGATAGTGTTATCAAAACAGAAAAATCGAAATGCGGAAACGATATAATACTTATTGATGGATATGAATTTATGTTAAATAAACATGTGGATAAAAAACATTATTGGTGTTGTGTGTTCAAACGCAAAAAACAGTGCAAAAGTCATATGATAACAGAACTTAAAGAAAATAATGAACACACCCTAATCAAAGGTATGAGTGAACATTCACACGCCCCAAGTGCCGGCTTGCAAGACTCCATAATTTTTAAAAATAAATTGAAGAAGGATGCTACTACTAGCAATGATGGACCTACAGTGATTATCAGAAATAATTTGGAAGCTGTACCAAGCACAAGTGCGTGTTGTCTTCCGAATAAAAATGCTTTACGTCAAATTGTCTACAGAGCAAGAAAGAAAACATTTCCAAAAGAACCTTCTACTTTGGAGGAAATTGATATACCTGCAGATTATTTAGTTGAAGGAGAATCATTTTTGGCACGGCAAACAAAATACAATGATAATAAATGCTTGCTTATATTTTGCACTCAGCGAAATATCAGACATTTACGTGATTCGTTTGTATGGATAATGGACGGAACATTTTGTACATGTCCTGGACTATTTACCCAAATCTATAGTATACATGGGATGGTGGGAAATGATATCGATAGCAGAAAAATAGTTCCGTTAGTATATTGCTTTTTGGGAGATAAGACTGAAGAAACTTATATGATGATGTTCAAAGAACTTTTGGCATATGCTGAAGAATTGCAATGTGAATTGAACCCTCAGCATATACTTACTGATTTTGAAACAGCTGTAATCAATGTCGTCAAGATATATTTCCCTGAAGCTAATCATTCAGGTTGTCTTTTTCATTTAGCGCAAAATTTGTGGCGGCAAATACAGAAATCAGGTTTAGCTTCTAAATACGGTAATGACAGCAAATTCTCTCTTGAACTTCGCCACATAGTAGCTTTGGCATATCTTACTCCTGAAGAGATACCGGACGCCTTTAAACTTCTGAAAGAAAAGATTTTGCCTGAAGAAGCAGAAACTATCGTGCATTGGTTTGAGACGTATTACGTGCATGGTAGGAAAATATCGCGTACAAAAGGTACAAAATTATTTATCTCCCTAACCCCTCCATTATTTCCACCACAGTTGTGGTCCATACATCTAATAAATGAACTCGGTCTGCCAAGGACCCAGAATAATGTGGAGGCTTGGCATAGACGTTGGAACTTCTTACAAAACAATAACCGACATGGCTTGTATGCGACCATACGGAGCCTTATCAAAGAGCAAATAACCACAAACCATGTTTTTGAAAAAGCACAGGCCAGCGTTGATAAGACTCCGCCCAAGAAAAAAAAGAAAATAGTATCCGATTGTATTGCGAAGATTTGTGCAAATCGTGATAATATGGAACTTCTTCCTTTTTTAAGAGCTATTGCTAATCACATAGAATTGTAATTAACTATGTTTTTTTTTGCATTTTCATTGTTTTTCTATACTAATATTATAAAGAGGTAAAATTTTTAAGTTTGTAAGTTTGTATGTAGGGGGTAATATCCGGAACTAATGATCCAATTTCAAAAATTTTTTTTCACTGATAGTAAGCTACATTATTCCTGAGTAAATTATATTTATATCATACATATAGCCGATTGCGATAGCCGAGCTATCGCAATTTTCGTCTAGCAAGTCGGAAAGAAATACCTCCGAAAACAGAATTATTTGCATGCGCTGCCTAAACAGTTACAGTATATCGCAATTCTCCGCGGACGAAGTCGCGGGCAGAAGCTAGTTTTAAATAAAAGTGTTACATGAAAATTGATAATTTAGTCATGTCTTTAAAATTACGATTAATGTTTTGTTTATTTCGTATTCTATGCTGATTGAGTCCAAGTTTAGGTTTATCTTTTGTGTTATTTTGTTATATGATTTTTAATTTAAATAAAACATTTAAGTTAGTGACTAAATAACTGTGCTTTCTATTCCCGTACATGTCAAAATAGATGACTGAGGTAAGACAGTTTTGGCTTTTCAAGGTATCAGGAGTTTGGCTAACAAGCAGTCACCATTAAATATTAATTAATTGTCCATGCCACCGCTCAACGTGGTGTATTTGTTACCTGTCTTCCTCATTTTAGGAATATAGACGTGAAAATATGTAGTTTCTCAACGTCCATAATGGAAAATAATTAAATATTATGGTGGTTATTAATTAAATGTTACGGAGTAGTAGGCGTTTCGAACCAATATAATATCGAACTAATAAATTACCGAAGTAATGAGCAATCGCTGTAGAATTTTTCGAAACAGAATTTTTCGCACAAACGTTACATCGCGCTAATAAAGCATCGATCGAATAAAACATCGTACTACTGAATTATCGACACAACGTGTTCGATATAATAAAAATAGAACTATCAACTTTCGAAATGAAATAGGGAACCCATAAATATGTTGTGATTGTGTGTGTGTGTGACGTATGAAGAACTTGCCCTCTCTCGCCTTGAGCACATACACAGCCGAGAAATTTGCGTAGCATAAGGATGTACAGACGCCAGCACATCAAGTCCCTGCCGGGTAGTCGGGATTGTCCGAAAGGGTTACCGCTAAACCGGAACATAAAAGGCTAAGGAAGGAACATGGAAGGGTTTTAGTCAGTAAGAGTCTGACACTCCCTTCCGCTCCACCCAGAGCGGGAGGGGTCATGTGACGATTTCTCACCGTCAAAAAAAAAAATAAGCGTATCAAGCTATCTTTGGGATAGCTAGCTAAGCTTATTTTTTTTTTCCTGATAAAAAAATAAACTTATTCTTTTGTTATAAAGTTGACAATATATCAAAAAAGTTTGAAAGATTGGGGTAACTTGATGTGTTGGCCTTTGTACAATCAGAATGTTTTCATTTGCACGCTCTAACGGCTGAACGGATCTGGATGAAACTTGGCACAGAGGTCGTTTATGACCTGGATTAACACATAGGATACTTTTTATCCCGGTAGTACGTTCCCTTGGGATAATTTCCGACATCAACGCGGGCAACAGCTAGTTTATATAAAGGGGAACATGGAAACATGCTCACGTTTATAGCGTTATCTTGAAGGGAAATTTAAAAGCGTCTTCATTGTTTTTATTCTTTTCTGAGTTCTTGTAAAGCCGTACAATAACAATAAAAGCTCACTTTGAAATAACTTAGCAGTATCTTATAATCCAACATTTTTGTCATGTACAATTACGAAATGTTTCGACAATTTTCGTCGCTGAATAAAAAAAAATTACAATTGGGTATTTTTGAAAGGGTAGTCAATAACAGTACTTTTTATTAATTGTCAAAACGCGGAATTCATACGTGATTTGTATGAAACGTCGTCGTCGTCGTCGTTGTATGTACGTCGCGGATTTTTAGAAACAAATGGAATACTTATTAGCGATAAATGTAATTTTACAATTATATCTTCGCATAAGATTTAATTTCTGTACGATGATGGAAGTTTTTAAGACGAGAGGTCTTTTATGTATGTGATTTCATATTTTATTTTCGACCGTTTCAAATAGTCAATTGCAGTGAAAGAGATCAATGACTGGCATTACTTCAACAGATAGCTGTATTCCTAGGTTAAAATCCCTAAAATTATTAACGTTTTCATCAATTTATTCTGGAGGTAGCATTTGTTAAACTGAACCTAAATCTTTTTAAAACATTAATAAATCAATTCATCAAGATCGGTACTCCTGAGAGCACAATACAAAGGACTATTATACATGTGTGATTTCTTATTTTATTTTTGACCGTTTCAAATAGTCAATTATGCATGATGTCTCAGACTGCATTATTGTGGTATCCCCAAATTTGAACGGTTGTAAAAAGTCCGTCCCCAGGTGCTGCTGTTAGCCTGACAGTCATGTGCGGCAGGTGGAAAGGTCCAAGGGCTACGTGTCCAGGTGGAGAAGGCGGTGCTCTCATCCGGACACCGGTGATATTGGTGGTAGAGTTGCCACGGTAACTTACATCTTCAATTTGCACTCGGTTTGGGCTCCCGGGCAAGTTGCTTGTATGTCTGAAAAGTAGAAACATAGTCTTATAGTA
Source organism: Hyppa rectilinea (assembly GCA_951799385.1). Taxonomy (NCBI): domain Eukaryota; kingdom Metazoa; phylum Arthropoda; class Insecta; order Lepidoptera; family Noctuidae; genus Hyppa; species Hyppa rectilinea. Next base: position 9,212,912 of record OX637316.1, read on the forward strand.
TGGTCTAGTCATTATTAGTTGTTTACTATCTATGGCTAGAAATAGAACGGGTTTTGCGCGTTTTAATTATATAAATATATTGCGCGTATAATTTTCGGTTAATGTCACTTAGTTTTATGTACAGAATAGTAGTATCGACTATTTGAGAGATATTTTTACACCCTGTATAAAAGGCGAAATTTAATACATGGGCAATATTAAAGGGTCATTGTACTCATCATTATAAACAAATTTTACCATGGCAACGAATTTGAAATCGCGAATAGCAATCAGCTGTTTTATAGATTATGCTCGCATAACTCGTCAAAATGTAGGGAACAGCTGATTTTTTTTTGCAATTTGAAGTGTGTTCCCATAGCTAACGATGGTTTTTGCTGTTTTAATAGATAATGGTAGGAAAGCCTTCGTGCGCGAATCTGATTTGCACTTGGCCGGATTTTTTTAAATAATTATATTCAGTTTATTGTGTCTACTTACTCGAGGAACATAATATCTCCTAGTCTGACATTTCCTCTTTGGTACATATCGATATCTTTGCGGTATACAAAGTCCTGTTTTTGGGACAGATCGACTACATTTGGCAAAGCCGCGTCATTGCAGACTATAATCGCTGCTAGCACCGCGTTGAGGATGAAGCTCTTCATCTGAAAGGATTTTTTTTAATAAATATTAACATACCACCTTTTAATATCTATCAATCTGCCTAGCCTTTTCCTAACTGTGTTGGGGTCGGCTTCCAGTCTAAACGGATGCAGCTGAATACCAGTATTTTACATGGAGCGGCTACTTATTTGACCTTCACAACCCAGTCAGTAACTGGGTAATACGATAGCCCTTGGTAAGACCGGCTGTCAGACTTTCAGGCTTCTGACTACCCGTAACGACTGTCAAAGATCCACGAATGACAGCCGGGACCAACGGCTTAACGTGCTTTCCGAGGCACGGAGGAGTCTCGATATGTAAAGATGGTCACCTATCCACCTATCCACGGACCAACCCCAGCAAGCGAAGCTTAACCTCATGGACCGATTCTTGCGGCTGTTATTACTTAGCCAAGAGCTCCTTCTTTACCACCTTTTAATATTTTAGTAAATATTATCTACCTTTGACCTTTAACTTTTTTTGTATTTTAAACATAATTCTTGACACAGACCATAGTGCCAATTTAATTTTAACATCGCTTTTATTGTTAAAAAAAAATCAAATCAGAACTATGGTCTGTTTCAAAAATATCGAATGAAAAGGTAAACAAGCCCTGTTCAAGTTAAATTCTTTCGCAATCACTCACTAAATGGAATTAATTGTTTGTGTGTGGTCTGTGATGTGGTTTTAACTTCATATCTCTCCTCTTTTTTCAGCTATCATTAAATAGCTGAAAAAAGTTATAGAGAAATCGTCAACAGAAATGTGGGAGATAAAATTAACCTCAATTCTATAAATGAAAAACATTTTTAAGGTTATTTAAAATTATCATTTTAGATAAGTATTAAAATAACCAAATCAAAGACTCAATTTATAAGTAGCACTACTAAGTGGATTCCACAGTACGCTTTCTGATGCATTTGTTTACATTTTAATTAGATACTTTTAGAACGTTTCTACATTTCAAAAAAGGTACGATTACTACTGGCCATCTAGTTAATTAATCATTCTCCTGCCCTTATCCCAATTTATTTGGTGTCGGCGCAACATGTCTTATTCTTCCAAACTTCTCTATTAGTCGTCATCTCAGTAGTCACTCCCTTTCTAGCCATATATTATCATCTGTCACACAATCCATCCATCGTTTCTTTGATCTCCCTCTACTTGTATAGCCATCCACATTCATACTCACAACTTTCCTGACAACATTTTCCTCATTCCTCCGTATAACATGCCCATACCATGACAACCGATTTCCACACAACTTTTCTGTCACCGGTATCACTTTCAGACTTACTCTTATTACTCATTACGTATTCTATCCATTATCCATACGCGTAACACCACACATCCCTCTTAGCATTCTCATCTCAGCTGCATGTGATTGTCTTTCATTCATTCCTTTTGTGGCCCAACACTCTGATCTACATATACAAGACGGCAGGTCTAACCATTCTTTTATAATTCCTTCCCTCTGTCAAAATTCAAAAAACGAAAACAAAATACTGGCCATGCTCTAAAAAGTTTAAATAGGTTTCAAAACTACTTACATTATCAATAACTCAGTCCAGCAACACAACGACTATCTCCTTGGAGTACAAAATGAGAATACCTAAATACTGCAAGGACAATGTTTTTATATTATTCGAATAAATATTGATAAGATAATAATTATGTATCAACAATGTATAAATTTGTCTTTTTGCATCACAGCCCATGCTTTATAAATTGCACGTTTCTTAAGGAAAATGATTAATTTGACAGTTTTCAATTACTTATCAATCACTAGAGATGTGGCTCATATCGATGTTATTTATCGAATAAGTACGTACAGTCGCCACTCGCAAGCACACTAAGTTACCAGAAACTATTAGGTTTTCTCAACCGATTTTGAACCTAACTTTCAACGTTCTAAGGTTTAAAATCATTTGGAGAAATTTGACAGTTTGGTAGAACTTGATGCACTGGTGAGCGTGATACGCCATAGACTATGATATATCTTTTTTCCATGACACTTAGTTACTGTCTAGCTTTCGTTTAGCAGTGATAGAGTTTGTATTACTAGATCAGCACCCCAATTGCTTAACACTCTTTCAGTTACAATTCAACGGATTTTATCCAAAATTGGTAATCCATTGCTTCATATGTTAGAAAAATTCGTCTACTAAATCACGTAATGAATGTTGTTCAATCGTTAACATTTTAATTGTTATTAGCGATACGCTATTACACCGGTGAATTTATAATAAGTTTTTTTTTTGAGGGTGGGAAATCATCAAATGACTCCGCCCGCTCTGGGTGGAGCGTAAGGGAGTGGCAGACTCTTACTGTCTAAAACCCATCCATGTTCCTTCCTTAGCCCTTTATGTTCCGGGGTAGCGGTAACCCTTTCGGACAATCCCGCTGATTATAACAGGTGTGACGAATTGTTTAAAATCAGCTCGAAACATAATATTGAACGTAGAAAGATTAAAAAATAGTCAAAATAAATACGATAATTTACACTAATCTAAATGTTATCACTTTTCTTATCTTCTAATGGATTTTCGTCATATCAGCGATTAATTCGTTAAAATCGTTAAGTAGGTACCTATATTATGGACATTGGACTTAAACGTAACTGATGTACAGAGGCCAGCACATCAAGCTACTCCAATCTGTCAAATTTCTTTGATAGAATTTCAACTTTATCAAAAATAATATGGTTCATGTTCAATTGGGATAAAATCGTGAGGAAACCATCATGTCTGAGAGATATTTCTCAACAGCTTGTGAAGCTAAATCAGAGGCCCATGGGCAGCATAAAAACTGACACCAGGTTAGTCACTAACCACACGAAAAGAAGAAGAATTGGGGAAATTTGTCAGTTTGGAACAGCTTGATGTGCTGGAGTCTGTACTGGAGCTAGGTCCTCCGCCTCTGCGCCACTGCCCACCCTCCGGGTACACAAGGCGTTATGTGTGTATATTATCTTGGATATAGGATTTTTTGAGTGAAAGATAAGTAGGTATTTTCGTTAATTTACATTTTTATTTCCATCATTGAAAATCAATTAATCAATCTGCCAAGCCTTCTCCCAACTTCGTTGGGGTCGGCTTCCAGTCTAACCGGATACAGCTGAATACCAGTATTTTACATGGAGCGACTGCCTATCTGACCTCCACAACCCAGTAACTTGGTATTACGATACCCCTTAGTAAGACTGGATGTCAGATTTTCAGACCTCTGACGACCCGTAATGACTGTCAAAGATGCACAAATGCCGGGACCAACGGCTTAACGTGCTTTCCGAGGCACGGAGGAGTCACGGTATGTAAAGATGGTCACCCGGACCAACCCCCGGCAAGTGTAGCTTAACATGAAGGATCGACCCGTGCGCCTGTTATTAACTAGCCACGAGCAAAATCAATTAAGAATGTGCGTAAAAACAAAAGCCAATCACTGCTTTTCTAAATGACGATTTACGTAATGCCTATAAAATTAGGGCATTGAAGGGAGTTTGTTGCGCCACTTTTTTTCAGCTAAAGCACTAGGAAGTGGTTAAGGGCGGGCGTTTTGACGTCTTAACCTATTGACCGCTTCTTTTACATCAATTGTCGTGCCCCCAGCAGCGCCCAGCTCAAAAATTGACAAATAAATATCTTCGACGAATAGGGTCTTGCAATGACGTAAAAACGCAAATAAATTCTCAGTCGTATAAACACGACTCAGGCGGCACGGACCCGAAAACATTGTCGTATTAATCCAACTGAGGCGGTTAAAAGGTTGATAAATTTCAACGTGTAAAAAGTGCTGATTTTAAGCCTAATTTGAAATTACTTTTGACTTAGTCACTTGTTGTCATTAAAGAATCCGTATGGAATTAAAACCAATACGACCGGAACTGATGACGCAGACTGTCGTGGTTCCGGAATGCCACCACATCTAGGCTTTGCGATTATTGAATATTGTAAAAATTAGTCACGTTGGTACCTATTTTTCTTGGATAACGATTGTTGTTTTATTTTTGGCATTTCGGACAAAATTTTTCGACATAGTGCATTCCATGGTCGACATACTTAATCGTGACCAGGGAATTAAGTAGATAATATGATAGGGATGGTGACGTCATCATATACATGTTTATGCACATAATATTTACATACCTAGATATACTCCTAAATAACTATGTAGGTCCCTAGATATACGCCAGCACATCAAGCTATCCCTAACTGTCAAATTTTCTCAATTAAAAATGAACCTTATGTCTTTGCAATAAAGTTGAAATACTATCAAAGAAATTTGACAGATTGTGGTAGCTTGATGTGCTGGCCTCTGTACAATTATATAAAAAGGGAGGAAAGTCAAAGGGCATCAAAAAATTCGTCCATATCGCTGTCAATAGGACAAGTTCCCTGATTCTTTGACAAAAACATGGGCCAGCCCTCTGGTCACGTGAAGAGTTGACCAACCGCTGGGCGATGTCTCCAAAAACATAGTGGGCACTCGGACCCCATAGCCCTAGTGTTTCAACCCCTAACGGCTCGAACATCATTGGCTGGAATCAGATAGGAGTATTTACGCCGTTTGAGGTTTTAAAGAAAATTTTTTTTTTGTCCGTCAGCTAGAGCCTTTTTTTTTTTTTTTTTAAGGCTGGGAAATCATCCAATGACTGCTCCCGCTCTGGGTGGAGCGGAAGGGAGTGTCAGACTCTTACTGACTAAAACCCATCCATGTTCCTTCCGTAGCCCTTTATGTTCCGGGGTAGCGGTAACCCTTTCGGACAATCCCGCTTACCCGGCAGGCTTAGCCCTGAGGGGCCCCTTCATATGCTGACATCTCTTTGAGGCGCGCGTGGAACATATACGCGCCGTACGGCACGGGTCTGGTGCTGATCGGACGGTGAGTCACCCATTACTCACCGTCCGCAGGCCCGCGCCTACGGTGGCCGGGAGTCGTCACGTGGCTCCCGACGCCCGGAGCGTCTCCCGCGGCGGCTGGGACGGGAGGACCTTTCTCTCTCCCATCCCGCCACCTCCTTTGCGAGCATAACTTTTTCGCAGAAGGAGGTGACTGCCTCCCACTCCCTCTCGCCCCGGACCATGGCTTGCACCAGGGCCGGGCGCGAGAGGTCGCCGCCGCCGATCGCCTCTACGAGGACACGGCGGTGCTCCGCCCAAGCGGGGCAGGTTTGCACCGTGTGCTCTACCGTGTCCTCTGGGCGATCCTCGCAGTGGTGACACCCGGGCGTTTCCTCCCGCCTGATGATGTGCAGGAACCTCCCGAAACATCCATGTCCGGTGAGGACCTGCGTCAGGCGGAAGGTGAGGGCGCCGTGACGCCTCTCTAGCCACTCCTCAAAGAGGGGCCTTACCGCCACTATCGTGGCGTGCCCTGCGCTGGGTTGCGACAGTCGCTGATTCCAGGCCGCCATGAGATCGCGCCGGAGGTCCGTCCGCTCCGCCGCAATTTGCTGCGGAAACGGAGTTTCCCCCCGGCTTAGTACCTCCGCGCGCCACTCGTACAGGCGCGGTCAGCTAGAGCCAAAAAAAATATTGCAGAAGTATTTTTCTTTTTTACGTATCACAAAGATTACGTCGATGCATTGTGTTAAAATGTGGCATAACTTCGCGAGTATGTACTGCGTGCTATTTATGCGTTTAATCTAAGTCATTTTTTATTATTATGATAAAGCAATAAATACGTGTCTAATATTTTTTTATTATCTGACTGACAGACTAAAATATAGTTTCTTGTTTTAACCCAGTCATCATTCATATTAAATTCGGGGCGAAAGTGTGTTGAACGCATACCTTCTGTCACGGGCCTAAAGTTTCTATACATAATTTGTCTAGTAGGACGGGCAAACGTTAACACGGAAGTTTGCGTGAAAAGTATTGACAATGCCTCTAGCAGCGGACGTTGAGGCGTCTCCTTACTCTTCTTTCTTCTTCGTGTGGTTAGTGACTAACCTGTTGTCAGAGTTTTTATGCTGCCCATGTGCCTTTGACCTAGCTTCAATTACTGTTGAGAAATATCTCTCAGGCATGCCGCCTGTTTCCTCGCCATGATTTTTACGCAAGTTATAATTATACAATACGCACATGAATCCGAAAAATCAGAGGTATTTGTCTTGGGTTGGAACTCGAGACCTATGACTTGGCAATCCGATGGTGACTCTGCTAGACTATCACTGCTTTGCTCTTTATAGAGACCTTACATCAATCTGCTTAGCATTTCCCGGTCGGCTTCCACTATAACCGTATGCAGCTGAATACAACTGTTTTATATGGAGCGACTGCCTCTCTGACCCCCTCAACCCAAAAACGGGGTAAAACGATACCCCTTGGTAAGACTGGTGTTCAGACTTTCGGGCTCCTGACTGCCCGTAACGACTCTTAAAGATCTACGAATGGCACCCGGGACCAACGGCTTAACATGCTTTCCGGAAGAGTCTCGATATGTAAAGACTAGCTACTCCCGCGCGGTATCACCTGCTGTTCGGCTCCTATTAGTTGTAGCGTGATGTTACAGAGCCTCGATAAATGGACTATATAAAACAAAAAGATTTTTTCAATTTGGATCAGTAGTGCCAAAGATTAGCGCGTTCAAACAAACAAACACTTCAGCTTTATAATATTTGTATAGATGGTCACCCATCCACGAACCAACCCTGTGGCTGTAATTACTTAGCCACGAGCTCCTTGACCTTACATACACCACACAAATTGGATAACCAATAAAATATGACATAAGCTTTATTTTTAAATACTGTATAATGTTGTGCTGATTAAGATAAGGGATAAGCGATATGATAACTACATTTAATCACCTATTTATATGACGAAAACAGACTTATCACGCTACGTTTCGCGATTAAATGGCCACATTTTAGTGTCGGAAAATATAGCCACGAAAACGTACTACCGACATTAAAAGTAGCCTATGTGTTAATTTAGGTAATAAACTATCAGTGCGTCAAATTTCATCCAAATCCGTTCAGCACTTTTTGCGCCAATCCGGAACATACGTCCAGACAATCAAACGGGCAAAAATTCTACGGTATTAATTTTTTACTATATTATGTTTAGACTAGCGCTTGCTCGCGGTTTCGCCCACGTAGATGTTAGAAAATATCTCCAGGGTATGTACTACTGGGATTAAACGTACCTACCCTAAGTATTCCAAATTAGTATGTCACTGAATTCTCGTTAACAGCTGTACTGATTTCGATAAAAAAAATTGTGTGTTTGACTTTTTCTCTGGATGGTTTAGATTCACAATTAGGCTCTGTAGATGGCGCTGCGATCGAGTTCTAGGACACAGGCCCACATCCGTTCCCTCAGCTATCTTAATATATTATTAGTTTCCATAATTTTAAGTAGGTATTTCTTATGTATTTCTTTTTAGAGATCATCAACGAGATACTTTTAACAAGATAGTCGTCTGATGTTAAAAATCTGCTGTTTCATAGAAAAGACCAATACGTACACAGTGAAATTGTATGGAACCGCTATTTTTTTTTTGTAACTGACGAACAATTTCAACCCATTGATGTTCAGAAGCGGGCCTGCAAACGGTGAGTAATGGGTATCTCACCGTCCGATCAGGACCACCGTGCCGGATGGTGCGTTCGTGTTCCACGCGCGCCTTAAAGAGGTATCAGCGTCATTAAAGAGGCCAGTTAAGGCCGAAGCCTGCCGGGTCAGCGGGATTGTCCGAAAGGGTTACCGCTACTCCAGAATACTGCTACAATTTTTTGTGCAACACTCAAGCTCAGTGCCTTCAACACACAACATACGTGTTCGTGGCAGTGTATAGGTAAAAAAACGGGAGGTTCAGAATCATAATTCAAGGTAACCGGCTTCACGTCGATGTTCTTTTCACCCTGTATCTAGGTGGCCAAGTACTAACAGCCGCACAGGTCGATCCATCAGGTTAAGCTACGCTTGCCGGGGTTTTGGCCGTGGATGAGTGACCATCTTTACATAACGAGACTCCTCCATGCCTCGGCAAGCACGTTAAGCCGTTGGTCTCGGCGATCATTTGTGCATCTTTGACAGTCGTTACGGGTCATCAGAAGCCCGAAAATCTGACAGCTAGTCTTACCAAGGGGTATCGTATTGCCCAGTTACTGGGTTGTGGTGGTCAGATAGACAGTCGCTCCATGTAAAATACTGGTATTCAGCTGCATCCGGTTAGACTGAGATCCGAACCCAACATAGTTAGGAATAGGCTAGGCAAATGATGATGATCTATATTCTCTAAGATGAAGAAAACAAAACAGAAATACACGAGTATTAACAGCTTCATTTATTATAATAAGAATTACTATCAAACATTTCCAATCACTTAAAAAGAAATCTCAAAAAAACACATTTTTGTCTCTCTGTTATTCATGATGTTTTAGGACCAGTCGGTGTAGCGTCCCCAGAATTGAATGGTTGTCAATATTCCCTCGCCAATCGCTGATGTGAGCCTGATAGTAAGGTGCGTAGTGCCAAGTGCTCCAACGTGTGAATTTGCTGGAAGGTATGGGTGCCCAGATATCCTGACAGCGGTTATTCTGGTTGTAGAATTTCCGCGGTATGAGACGTCTTTACGCTGCACTGTGTTCGGAATACCCGGGATGTTGTATGTTTGTCTGGAAGATAAAATGCGTAAGATATCCATAAGATGGTTGTGGAGGTTAGACGCACAATGTAGTAGAACACTAGGCAGATGATGCCCTGGTATTTTGCATCATGTTTAAATCGGGTGAGATCAGTGATTACTCTTCGAATATGAATACTTTTTTTTTTTTTTTAAGGCTGGGAAATCATCCAATGACTGCTCCCACTCTGGGTGGAGCAGAAGGGAGTGTCAGACTCTTACTGACTAAAACCCATCCATGTTCCTTCCGTAGCCCTTTATGTTCCGGGGTAGCGGTAACCCTTTCGGACAATCCCGCTTACCCGGCAGGCTTGGCCCTGAGGGGCCCCTTCATATGCTGACATCTCTTTGAGGCGCGCGTGGAACATATACGCGCCGTACGGCACGGTCTGGGAATATGAATACTTAGGATCTATTGTCTACAACGCAATAGAAAATGCTATCTAGATAATTATTTTGAATATGTATGTATATTGTGCTTCGCTCCAAAACGAGGATCATTGGCTTAGGCAAAAGTGGTTCCCGGGATTCTCTGAAAGGGTAGCCGCTGCCCCGGAACACAAAGACTGAGGAAGGAACATGGATGGGGTTTAGTCAGTAAGATTCTGACAGTCCCTCCCAATCCACCATAAAAAATAAAAGGCTGCTAAGCGGAAACGGGATTGGGTGGGTCACGTTAGCCGCATGTATTGTGTAGCTACAGTCTCCCTACACAAGTTGGGCGCTTGAAGATGGACGGCACCGTCGAGGCTGACGCGTACCGCAAGGGATGGATCTAGGTGGCTCAAGAGAAAGATGTCTGGAAGGATTTGGGGGAGGCCTTTGCTCAGCAGTGGGACAGTAAATTTTAAAAAAAGGTGTATACTGCCAGCCTTAAAGCTACTCAAGGCAAGCCAAATAAGGTTAGAAATTGAGTGGTTTGCACCAGACAGCAGCAAAGATAAATATTTTTCTTAATTGCAATACTTAAACAAATGTACGTATTTCGTATATTTTTTTGCAAATATCTATTCTATTACTGGGATTGATAATAGGGCTACCTCAAAGAAAAACATTTAATTAGTAATAATTTTTGGTACTTACTCATCAAACAGATTCTCGCCTAGTCTGGCAGCTCCTCTTTGGTAAATATCAATATCATCTCGGTACACAGAGCCGTCTTCTTGGTACACGACGCTTTCATTTGGGACGGAAGCTGCGTCATTGCAGACTGTAAGTGCTGCTAGCACCGCGATGAGGATGAAGCTCTTCATCTGAAAGGATATATTTCAATATTAACATACCACTTTTTAATATCTATCAATCTGCCTAGCCTTTTCCCAACTATGTTGGGGTCGGCTTCCAGTATAACAGGATGCAGCTGAATACCAGTATTTTACATGGAACGACTGCCTATCTGACCTTCACAACTAATCACAACCCAGTCAGTAACTGGGTAATACGATCACCCTTGGCAAGACTGGCTGACAGACTTTCAGGCCTCTGACTGCCCATAACGACTGTCAAAGATTCACGAATGATAGCCGGGACCAACGGCTTAACGTGTTTTTCGAAGCACGGAGGAGTGTCGATATGTAAAGATGGTCACCTATCCACGGATCAACCGCGGCAAGCGTAGCTTTACCTTATGGATGGATCCGTGCGGCTGTTATTACTTAGCCAAGAGCTCCTCCTTACCACCTATCCACATACTTATAATAAAAAAAAACAAATGTTATTAGGTTCATTGTTCATTTTACACCGTCGTCACTTATTGATATTTAAATTAAATAGGAAAAAATACAAATATAGAATAAAGATACGATAATTCATTTGTCATCTAATTTCAACGACTTTACAAAAAGAGGAGGTTCTTTGTTCATCTGTATGTTTTTTTATGTATGTGCATCGAAATTTTCATCAATTATGGACCGATTTAATAATATGTTCTTTCATTTGGCCCCTTAAAATACTTTACGAACTTTACTTGGGTAGTTATTGAGTTAGCTTCAATAATACGTATTTAATACACTTTGTGTATCGTCATGTTTTGTTACTTCCTTTCACTATTGTTTACATAGCAAGTAGTGATATGAATTGGTGGGCTGTGGGGTGTAGTTACCACAACCAAAAAGTGGAAAATAAAGAACCTTTCACATTAAAAAAACAACCGACTTTCTAAAAAAACACTTTCATTAAAAATATACCGACTTCATCGGCATCAAATAATTTGTCCACATTGCTGTCAACAGGAAAAGTTCCCAAAAGGCTGGCAGCATTGCCGCGTTGTATGCAATGCTAATTCTTTGACCAAAAAATATGCCAGCCCTCAGGTCGCGTGAAGAGTCGACCAACCACTTAGCGATGTCATAAAAAACAATACTTAAGTTTAATAACTACTTACATTATCAATTTCCCACTTAGTCCAGTAGCTATCTTTTAAGAGTACAGTGTATGAATATGTAAGTTCTACAGCTCACACTTTTTATATTCAATATTCGAATACATTAACGATAAGATAACATCTATCAACAATTTACGAATTGGTCTTTGTCTCCCACTAATAATGCCTTGCATCATAATTTTACATGTTTCTGGATAACTTGATTGATTTGAGTTGCTTATCAATCACTAGTAGAGGTGTGGCTCATATCGATAACATTTATCGACTATTCGCGAAGTCGCGGCTTTGTCCGCGTGTTATCCTTTCAGTGATGACTTCCGAGAATAATGGTGCTTCCACTTTTATTCATTTATTAACCGACTTCGAAAAAAGGTGGAGGTTCTATATTCAACTGTATTGTGTATATTTTTTAATATTTGATTTTGTTGTAAATTGTGAACCGATTTTGAAGTATTTTTTGTTCGATAGGGTGTACTTTCTAGGTGGTGCCATATAAATTGTATTAATTTCGCTTGAGTAAATAGTTTTTGAGTTAGCTTCGATAATATGATTGTATTTAATCCACTCTTTTTATCTTGTCGGTCACTGTTGATTACATAGTAGGTAAGTTTAGTAGCGGATATGAATTCGTGTGGGGACTGTGGAGTAGGTAGGTGTCATAACTCAAAAGTGTAAATTAAAAACATTTTTACAAAAAAACAAATGACATCCAAAAAAAAATAGTACAAAGTGAAAAATTATTCTAATTTCGGCAGTCGACAAAAAACAAAACTACAAACACCAAAGACCCTGACTTTCGAAATTTAAATTATTCTTCACTTTGTAGTGTTTTTTTGGAAGTTAGTTTTTATTTCGTTAATAGTTTTTTTTATTTAAACTTCTCGCACACAGAGATACAAAGGAGTCAGCGGGATTGTCCCAAAGGGTTACCGCTACCCCGAAACATAAAGGGCTAAGGAAGGAACATGGATGAGTTTTTGTCAGTAAGAGTCTGACACTCCCTTCCGCTCCACCTACAGCGGGAGGAGTCATGAAGATTTCCCACCCTCAAAAAGGTTTTAATTAATAACAGGAGAAATAATAAAAAATAAATATAATTATACCTTCCAGTGATGACGCTCAGAAATATAAGTCTTCTTCTATCAGGGAAAGAATGTTTTTAATCGTATCAGATTTGATATCAGGTATGACGTTTCGTTTTAAATCAGCTCTTACACAATATCTGAAGTACTTAATACCTACGGTACCTACAACATTGACAGATTAAAAATTGTCAAAATATAATTACTGTATCTTAAACAAATCTAAAGTTTTATCTCTTATCATAATTTTCCACAACAATATGTAACGCCTTTTCAGTACGAATATGCGAATGCGGATTCATGTGTCATCACAAACAAAGTCGCTTTCTCTGTCCCTATATCCCTATGTATGCTTAAATCTTTAAAACTACGCAACGGATTTTGATGCGGTTTTTTTTAATAGATAGAATGATTCAAGAGGAAGGTTTATATGTGTAATAACATGCAATTTTCGTCATCCACGCGGGCGAAGCCACGGGCAGAAGCTAGTATTACATAATTATCACTTGCTTAAAAATCGGTGAAGGAACACATCGTGAGGAAACCAGCAAGTCTGAGAGATATTTCTCAACAGCATGTGAAGCTAAGTCAGAGGTCCATGGGTAGCATAAAAGCTCTGACACCAGGTTAGTCACTAACCACACGATAAGAAGAAGACTACGAATATTTATGTATTTATAAATCTTGTTGTAAAGCAATATTTAACAAAAACTTTTAACTTTTTCACTGCCAACGAACACAGAACGCGATGCCTCGCCCGATGCCAAGCTACTATGTATAACGAATAAGATAGTTAAAATGAAGAACTTATGGAGTCGTGGCGCTGCCGCTGGTGGCACGAAATCTGGAATCTGGAAGTGCTTGACGGTAAAAAGGTTAATTACTTATAGTATCAATATAGACTATAGACTTCTCGAAGACAACCTTTAGGTTACGAGGAAAAAGGGAACAAAACTAACTTGTAGCGGTAATCCTTTCGGACAATCCCGCTTTGGCCCTAACGGCTTCACATGCTTTTTGTTTAAGGCTTGGAAATTATCCAATGACTTCTCCAGCTCTGGGTAGAGCGGAAGGGAGTGTCAGACTCTTACTGACTGAAACCCATCCATGTTCCTTCCTTAGCCACCCAGCCATGTTCCGGGGTAGCGGTAACCCTTTCGGACAATCCCGCTTGGCTTCTCATGCTGACATCTCTTTGAGGCGCGCGTGGAACACGTACGCGTCGATTAGGTGCCCCTGTATCCGGATTATAAACTGGACTCAGCATACGCATTTCATAGCACTATCTTATCATTATTTATATCCGATTAATATCCGAGTATGATTAATGCCCATTGGCTTGCTAATTTAGACATATGTATTGTTATACAAGTGTTTATAAGGTGATAGCTAGTGTGATCTTAAAACGGACCAAGAGAAGACATATTAATGTAAATGATTTTAATTATGTAGCATTTTCTTTAAATAGATAAAATAAGTTATTTTACTAGTAAGTTTTTTTATATGTTCAGTCGAAGTTTTCGTTGTAAAAAATATGAATTTGATGGAAAACCTTATTCAAAATTAAAAATATTTATTACTAGAATAATATAATAAATATTATACATTCATCATCTGCCTAGCCTTTTCCCAACTATGTTGGGGTCGGCTTCCAGTCTAACCGGATGCAGCTGAATACCAGTATTTTACATGGAGCGACTGCCTATCTGACCTCCACAACCCAGTAACTGGGCATTACGATACCCAGATAATAAATATTATACATTATAATCACGAAATAATACGGAGATGTCAGAATTTCAAAACTTATTTTGCTATTGCCCTAAAAGTCACTTGGGGTCATTGTACAGACGCCAGCACATCAAGCTATCCTTAAGTGTCAAATTTCCCCAATTGAAAACAAACCTTATGACTTTGCGATAAAGTTGAAATGCTATTAAAGAAATTTGACAGATTGTGGTAACTTGATGTGCTGGCCTCTGTACACATCATTATGAAAAACTTTTACTATGGAAATACACCTGAAATCTCGAAAAAATAATCAGCTGTTCCCCAAATTTTGACAAGTTATGCGAGCATAATGTATGGTACAGCTGATTATTAATAGCTGATTGTATATCGATAGATCAGTCAGTCAGTCACCGTTTCATAAAAGAAGATATTAAATATTATGTTTTGAGGTGATTGCTCGGCCACTGTGTCACTCAAGCCATTGTTTATTGTCAATGTTGTGTCCTTCCAGATGAAGAGCTTCATCCTCATCTCGGTGCTAGCAGCACTTACAGTATGCAATGACGCGGCTTCCATCCAAAATGAACTAGCTCCGGGCCAAGAAGACGTCGTTTTGTTCCAAGAAAGTGGACAAGTGTATCAAAAAGATTACTATTTCGAAGGAGCTGCTACCAGACTATTAAACGATGAAGATTTGATACTGTTTCACCAGTATGTACCTTTTCATTTTAATTAATGGCGAACGAGCCGACAGTCCACCTTGTCCTCCGTCTTCCACTTCCAGTCAGTCTCTTCTTAAGATCATGAGACCATTTACCTGGGGAGCGTCGCACACTACGCTTGCCGATACGCCGTCTCCACTCCAGGACTCGTCTGCTCCACCGGCCATCGGTCCTTCGACAAACATGGCCAGCCCACCTCGCACTTCAGTTTGCTTAGTCTGCCAGCTATATCGGTAACTCCGGTTTTTTCCGGATAATTTAATTCCTGATTTTATCCTTCAAAGAGACTCCAATCAGCAACCTTGAATTTGTAGACCAGCTTGATTGCTATTGGCCACGCCCTGGTTGAAGACCTTTGTCGTCTAACTCTACGGGATAGATGACGAGAAGACTTGACGGAGTTAACCCCACACATATATATTTACTAGCTTTCGCCCGCGTTTCGCCCGCATAATATGTCGACAAATTATACACATACACCTTCCTCTTCAATCACTCTATCTATTAGAAAAACCGCATCAAAATCCATTGCGAAGTTTTAAAGATTTAACCATACATAGGGATCTAGGGACAGAGAAAGCGACTTTGTTTTATACTATGTAGTGATGACACACAATAAATGAGTAATAATAAACATCTTTATCTTTACAGAGAATCCTTCATCTTGCCTGCTATCCCAAACACAGTACAGCACCGAGACGTAGTTTACTTTGGCAATACCACCACATCGATAAGCCGTATCGCTGTATCCAACCCCCCAACGGTTCCCGGACACACGTTCGTTGGAAATTATAGAACTCACGCGCATGTCAGGCTAACATCAAAACCGGGAGTGGTACTTCACTCCACCGTTACTTTCTTCGGTCGCTACAGTGATTGGCTCTGAACATAAATATACAATGTTTCAATAAATAAATATTTGTGCAACTGAAATTAATTATCTTTATTTTACTAATATTATAAAATGTAAAAACATTTTGCCATGAACCACTGTTACAATAAATAAATATTTGTGCAACTGAAATTAACTATCTTTATTTTACGAATATTTTAAAGTGTGTATTTTTTTGTTTGTTTGTGACCAGTCTTACCAGATAGGCAGTCGCTCTATGTTAAATACTGGTTTTCAGCGGCATTCGGTTAGACTGGAAGACAACCCTAACATAGTTGGGAAAAGGCAAGGCAGGCTGAATTTTGTTTGTACTGAATAAACTCCGAAAGTACTGGACTGATTTTAACCATTATTAATATTAATTTTAATTAATACTACGAAACGAATGTCACCAACTTTTGTTTCAACAGGCGATCTAATTCAATTTTAGAACACAAAAGCTGCTATTGGGACATGCTAATTACATCCTACTAATATTATAAACGTGAAATTTTGTGAGGATGGATGTATGGATGTTTGTTCCTTTTTCAGGCAAAAACGGCTGGACAGATTTCGACGAAATTTCTAAATAATATAGCTTATACCTACATCAGAATAACACTGTCTCTTACAATCTTTTGTAAATCTTAATCAATGTTCGTCTTCAAACTGCCAATACTAATAAAGACTCGCGAGCTAAGAGCTATATGAAATGGGGGCGTAGAGGATAAAAATAAATAAATAATTTATTTCAAATAAAACGTTTACAAAAAGTGTACATGTAGCCAACAGTAATAAGTTTTCCATACAATTAAAGTGCCTAAAACTAAAACTAAGATTTTATTATAGGTGCAAGTAATGGTTGTTCGGAATTGCAATTTTATGTAGCGACCAGCCCGATCTAGGTTAATTTAAACCTGTGTTTCAGGCCATCACTTTACAATCCAACTACTTTGGTCTAGTACAATTTAAAGTTAAGCTGTATAAAAATAAAGAATATTATAAGAACTAGGAGAAAAAGCTTAATGGTACCTTAATATCTAAAACTAAGCCTATGTAATTTTACAAAAATAAACACTTACGCGGGGATCAAAATCATCATGCCAAAATTTCTAAAAGTTTTTCTGTGTCTGTGTAATTTAGTGTCTCTAAATATTCGGATAACATTTTACTACAATTTTTATACCTTACACTATAGAAACTTAGTACCTTGTTGAGCTTATTATATAGAAACGGTCCCAAGAACAGATAGAAACGATTAGCAAACGCATGTCTAGTATTAGCCGCACCACCCCAAGAAGTTACGAAATATGTAAGAATGGATTGACACAAAGCTAAATAGACCTGTTTTATCAATTTAAAGTCGGCTACGTTCCGTAAATTCTTAAAAACATATATTAATTTGCGCACTCTCGTACACAGTAAATCGATATGTTTACGGAAATTTAGATTTGGATTTAGATTTAGGATAATATTATGATAAGACTATTTTAAAATTATATTACACTATCAGGCTTACCTACTCAGAAAAACATGCCAATATCTGTGTTTATATATTTTCTTAAAAATAAAACTCATTCATTCTTATTTCAAACGAATTCCAAATTCGCTTGAAAGATTGAATGCAGCCAGAGTTATTTTCCAACCAGCCAGCTGCAATGTAAGGTCGCCTTCTGAATAAAACCTTTACAGACTAAACGCTACTGCTGAATTCATCACGGTTTACATAATATACCCATTGCCACTAATAAATTAGTTTATTGTAAGTTCGGTGTGAACAATCGAATCAGACTATCTTGGCCCACAGCTGG
The DNA here is from genome assembly GCA_951799385.1 of Hyppa rectilinea. Lineage (NCBI taxonomy): Eukaryota > Metazoa > Arthropoda > Insecta > Lepidoptera > Noctuidae > Hyppa > Hyppa rectilinea. The sequence goes on from OX637316.1 coordinate 9,230,785, forward strand.
TCATGTAATAAAATAAATAAAAAATACAACCGAAGTGATAACCTCTTCCTTTTTTGGAAGTCTGTTAAAAAACATACTTTTAACATCAAGACGTACTGCCAGCTATTTTCGATCCTTCGAAATTCAAAATCGCGTTTATCTCTTATTCTAACATGCCATTAACTTATAAAATATTCGTAGAGGTCGGATGACAAAGCCATAATTATACGTTAAAACCTCTTTAGAGTACTTAGCTTTGACAGCCAGGCTGCAATATTGGAAGTTGTTGAGATTGGACTTACCTGTAAAAAAAGAAAAAAAAAACTATTAAATTTGACATAACTCATTTTATATTTTGAAGAACAACATTTAACATTGTAAGCAGAAAACGTGGAAAATCACAACATAAAGGGTCTTTCAACAAGGACGGGTCGATTTTGATAGTTTGTGGCGGCCATGTTGTTTTCGTGGCATCTGTCAAATGCGTTTTTATTTCTTCAGTTACTGATGCCAAATCACCATGGTAAGTTTCAAGATTGAGCAGCACGTCCAAATGATAAAACTTTATTATCAATCAAAATGAGTGTTTGTTAGTGCAAACGTTGCGTGCGTTACGTCCATTTTAAGGCAGATGCGGTGGCCCTTCAAAGTCGATTCTCCAACGTTTGGTGACCAAATTTGAGACGACTGGTTCGGTAAACAACCAACCAACACCCTTACGTCAAAGGAACGCCAGATCGGCCGAGAACATCGCTGCTGTCCGTGATAGTGTCCGAGGCAGTCGATTTCTCGCCGTGCACAAGAACACGGCCTTTCGCAGACTTCAATTTGGCGAATTTTGCGTCGGGACTTGGGCTTACACCCGTACAAGATCCTACTGACCCAGGAGCTGAAAGTGAATGGCATTCTGCATAAACCGTTCGAGGGTAGCGTTATCTCTCGCAGAGGTGACGTGAATTGTCGACCAAGATCGTGCGATTTAACCCCGCTAGACTTTTTCTTGTGGGGTTTTCTCAAGTCGCAGGTCTTTACCAATAATCAGCAATCAACCGATGCCCTGAAAGTCAACATATCGCAGGCCATAGCTCAGATTCAGCCGGATCTATGCATAAGAGTAATCGAAAATTGGACCTTTCGGATCCGAGCCACCGTTATAAGCCGCGGTAGAAATTTAAACGATGTCATATTTTATAAATAATGGCATAAATTGATTGGCCTTTCAAATAAAATAATAATTTCTTTAATATCTCACATACAGCTTGTTTTATTTAGAGTAGTTTCGGGTATTATGGCACACCATAAGCCTTTTTGGAAATAAAACTCGAAGTGTATGAGATCAATCAGTCTATATTGGTTAATTAAGTCGTTAAACTAATCAGTAATCAATAACTAGAAGCCTATGGCAATATAATTTCACAGAATAACTAAAAATATAATTTTTCGTAAACTTGAACATTCACAAAATCTATTCGTGGTGGCATAATATAGCCTAGGGCCATATTGGCCGTAAAATTCGTGAGCCATATTGCCCACCAGAGCAAAAAATACAAACAGTTAAGTGCAAGTTATTTTGAGGAACAAAATTCACAGAAAAAAATGTCAGGGCCCATAGCTTACAACATAGACATTGAATCCATGATTCACCTCTGTTGTCCATAGAATAGAGAGGCTCGCAATACAAGCACTTCGCGTCAGAAAAAATTCGTCTATCTGGACTTTCATCAGAGCTGTCCTCGTACAAAGGTTCATTTTCTTCCTCCGAGCTAGATATTTGTACATCCATTGTTTTGGTCTTTTTGCCTTTTCCTTTCCGTTTTTTGCCTTTATCTGTAGCCTTTTCGTTTTTCTTTTTTAACGATTCTTTCAATTCTTTTTTGTACGGGGATGAAGTCAGCAATGTCGATTTACAAGCCTTTCTGCCTCGGTTATATCTACTGGCAGTTCTGTTTTAGCTGCTAAACGTCTTAAAGTTGTCCGTGGTACCTTATACAATTTACAAGCTTTAAGTGAACCTATTTTTTTATTTCGCACATCTTCGATTGCTCTTCTCATTGATATTTTGCACCAAGTTTGGCGTTTTCTAAAGGAAATAGGTTTTCGTGGAGCCATTGCCTAAAAAGAAAAAAACATTAATCATTTAATCATATGGCAGCCAGTATGGCCTCCCAGGCCATAATGGCCCTCTACCTGGTGAGCCATATTGGCCGCAGGAACGGTTTTGACAAGTAAAACCTAACCTAAAAACCAGTGAATAATATGCATACAAAACTGTTACCTCACAACAGATTAAGAGTTTGCCTACAAAACTGTGTACTAACAACATAAAAACATGAATAATTGGAATAGCTGAAATGATTTAAACTTACCAAAAAAATTACATCGAAATACGTAATTCTGGATAACAGCGCATGCAGGACACGCGTGCACTCGCCGCGCTGCACAGATTCACTGAGGAGGAGGGGGTGGGGTTGCGCCAAAATGGCACTGAAGGTTAAACGCTAGTGTTGGTTTATTTCGGAGATATAGTAGTAGTCCATATTGGCCGCCCAGGCCATAATACCCGAAACTACTCTAATTTCAACATCGACCCGTCCTTGTTGAAAGACCCTTTATAAATGCTAGTAGGTAGGTACGGTAGGCAACACGTCGGTATAAGCTGACATCTTATTCTATTGAAACTGCATACCTACGCTTTGACAACTTAAGGTCCAAGTGTTTCACATTTTCACAATTTCTTTGATAGTATTTAAACTTTATTGCAGAGATATAAGGTTCATTTTTAATTGAGAAAATTTTAACAGTTAGGGATAGCTTGATGTGCTGGCGTCTGTACTAACAATATCCAACCGAATTTCCACATAAACGCGTTGACAAGTGGCGTTCTTGACAATCCGAATCGATGAGATAACGAATTATTCGATCAACAATTTTCGAAATCGAATCGACATGGAGCGATTGATACTTGTCTAGCCCCCCCCTCCCCCCTCGTTTGCCTATATACCAAAGGTTCGCCTATTAATTTATTAATACGCTACTTTATTATTTTCTTGTACTGACATTGTAGAATCAAATAACTGACCACTTTTCTTTCATTTCTTCATGTTTTACGGTCACACTAATTTACCAACCGCCGGAAAATAAAATGGCTGCCCGTTTATTTTTTCAATCAGGTAATTATAGTAACCTCCCTAAAGCACGGTTTTCACCGCGAGTGGAGCGGACCCATTAAGGATTCCGTTTAACTCGCAGGAGTAACCTGTATCATGTGTTTCCACCAACAAGGAGTCGAGCGGAAATGACTCAGCGGGCAAAAAGAGTAAAATTCAGCTCGCTCATTTGTAGAGAGCGGAGCAGAGTCATAAATGACACCTCTCGCCTCGCAATTGAAAATTACATAGTAATGTCTCCACCGAGAAAGAGTTGAGCGAAGCTTAGCCATTTTCGGCTCATTACTCTTTTGCGGTGGAACTGGGCTTTATGTTTAAATATTATTATACCGGGTTTCATGTTGGAACTTATTTACCTCTGTAACACCTACATATGTACACATGAATGCAATAAAGAATTTGAGTTTGAGTTTGAGTTTGAGTTATATTAAAAATACCAGCTTCTGCCCGCGACTTCGTACGCGGACCCTGTTGCTTATGCCAGCGACAACGGGGTCGCCATTTATGTTATTTTTTATCATTTTTCCCATTTAAATCTTTTATCACGCTGAGCTTTAGTTTTATTTCATTCCAACAACCACCAAAACATACAGTCCATTTGTCATCGTTTTCATTTTGGTAACCGCATTATTATATTCCTCCTCTAGAGACCTAACAGTCGATGTGTAGATACGCTTGGAACTCAAGCGTAATTCTCTTTCCGTGAACGTCTCTGACTCGCGAGACAATACATGACGTTCACGATCAGCGGTCAGTCGCGCATCATATTCTTCACTGGTCTCTAGAGACCTAATGAATACGCTGAGAACGCAGGCGTGCTTCGCGACCCGAAGAGGTTTCCACGGAGCGAGTTGCAGCCTAATGTTCTCGAACAACATCAAGTCTCTCCTGACGCTCTTCGGTAGATTCTTGGGATCTTATGATCCTCAATCTTTTAGCTATCTTGGAACATTGGGAAAGATTTGACCTCTTTCTAGGCATGGTCATAGTTTTATTGTGAAGATACCTGATCAATAAAAATCTAAATTAAAATGACTGCTTCCCTGCGTTACCGGGTAGGCTACAGTGTCACGAAGATAAATGGAAAATGAAATTAAACACTCAAACAACATAAGCCCGAAGGCATATTCATACGATAAAATAAAAAAATAAATAGGAGTTTTGGCCAGTAGAGTCAAATTTTCAATGATATACCATCGTCATCGAAAATCAGTCCTAAACTGTTACCGCCTTCACCGCGTGCAGGTACTCCCAGTTTATGTTATTTTATAATTACACAGTAAAATTAGTGATAGCTTTGATTTCCACATCAGATGTTTCTGATCTTCGATTTTTATAAGTCAACAGGAAATGCCCATCATATTGAACAACAAAGACGTCAAAGACGTCATTCCTATATGTGTTATGTTGTAGCTAGGCTCTTGGAGTTCCACAACAGGTGTTCCAGATCTTCAATTTTTATACATCAACAGAGAGTGCTCATCAGGCTGAACAACTTTCGCTAAGACGTCATTCTTATATGTGTTATGGTGTAGCTAGGCTCTTGGAGTTCCACAACAGGTGTTCCAGATCTTCGATTTTTATAAGTCAACAGGAAATGCACATCACACCGAACAACTTTTGCTAAGACGTCATTCCTATATATGTTACAGTGTAGCTGGGCTCTTGGAGTTCCACATCAGGTGTTCCAGATCTTCAAATTTATTCTCTCAGCAGAAAATGCTAATCACGTGGAACAATTTTTGCTAAGGTATCATTTTTGTATCTCTTATAGTTTAGCTGGTCTGTTGCGGTTCTGCATCAGGTGTTCAAGTTTCCAAGATAAATTATAGCCTATATGTTGCCCAGACTTAATACCTATACAACAAAAAAAAAATCATTCCAATGCGTCCGGTAGTTCCGAAGATTAGCGTGTACAAACAAACAGACAAACAGACAAAATTTTACTTTTGGATTCATGCTCTATTACTGTTTCTAAACCCCCCTCAATTATTTTTTTTTTAATATATTCAATGTACAGACACAGTTTTTTTACTGTTTTATTATAATTATATATATGTATAGATTATCCTTTGTTCAATAGGAATGGGGTAAAATAAAAAACGTCATTTGTAGTGTATGCATTTTTTTAATATAGATCGTTCGGTAGGTATTTATAAAAATGTTAAAAAAATACAAATTTTTTTTTTTTTTTTTGATATTACCCTTTGTTCAAAGGGAGTGCGGTACCATAAACAATGTAATTTAATGTGTCTCTTTTGAATAAATAGTGCGGGTTTTATAAAAATCTTACAAAATTATAAACTTAAGTTGCAAAAAAATTGTTAGGTTATTCATAGCCAGTCAGTGTAGCGACCGAAGAAACGAACCGTGGTGCGAATTTCTCCACCCGCCGCTGAAGTTAGCCTGACCAGGGCGTGGGTCCAATAATTTCCAATAAATGTGTGTGCGGCAATGTTGGTCACAACGATGCGGTTTATTTGGGTAGTTGAATTTCCGTGGTACTCTACTGATTGAACCTGTACTGTATTCGGGATACCTGGCACATTGACGATCTCTCTGAAACCATGAAAATATTAATTGTTATTAGTCGTTAATACCCAAGACAAGACAAAACAAGACAAGTTGCGCCGACCCCATATTAATTGGGATAAGGGCAGGAGAATGATGATGAGTCTTTAATAGGCACGATCTTGGTCGACAATTCACGTCACCTCTGCGAGAGATAACGCTACCCTCGAACGGTTTGTGCAGAATGCCATTCACTTTCAGCTCCTGGGTCAGTAGGATCTTGTACGGGTGTAAGCCCAAGTCCCGACGCAAAATTCGCCAAATTGAAGTCTGCGAAAGGCCGTGTTCTTGTGCACGGCGAGAAATCGACTGCCTCGGACACTATCACGGACAGCAGCGATGTTCTCGGCCGATCTGGCGTTCCTTTGACGTAAGGGTGTTGGTTGGTTGTTTACCGAACCAGTCGTCTCAAATTTGGTCACCAAACGTTGGAGAATCGACTTTGAAGGGCCACCGCATCTGCCTTAAAATAGACGTAACGCGCGCAACGTTTGCACTAACAAACACTCATTTTGATTGATAATAAAGTTTTATCATTTGGACGTGCTGCTCAATCTTGAAACTTACCATGGTGATTTGGCATCAGTAACTGAAGAAATAAAAACGCATTTGACAGATGCCACGAAAACAACATGGCCGCCACAAACTATCAAAATCGACCCGTCCTTGTTGAAAGACCCTTTATGTTGTGATTTTCCACGTTTTCTGCTTACAATGTTAAATGTTGTTCTTCAAAATATAAAATGAGTTATGTCAAATTTAATAGTTTTTTTTTCTTTTTTTACAGGTAAGTCCAATCTCAACAACTTCCAATATTGCAGCCTGGCTGTCAAAGCTAAGTACTCTAAAGAGGTTTTAACGTATAATTATGGCTTTGTCATCCGACCTCTACGAATATTTTATAAGTTAATGGCATGTTTGAATAATAGATAAACGCGATTTTGAATTTCGAAGGATCGAAAATAGCTGGCAGTCCGTCTTGATGTTAAAAGTATGTTTTTTAACAGACTTCCAAAAAAGGAAGAGGTTATCACTTCGGTTGTATTTTTTATTTATTTTATTACATGACCAGCTGTGGGCCAAGATAGTCTGATTCGATTGTTCACACCGAACTTACAATAAACTAATTTATTAGTGGCAATGGGTATATTACTTAGAGCATTTAACCTATGGAGATGGCACAGCTAAGCGTACCCCTCTGCCATGACCGATTGGTCATACGGCCATACACGTTCTATAAAACTAGTTCATTCGCCAACCGCCGCCATTATGTATCGTATTGTGTCGCAAGGAAGTCCTCCTAAGAAACGGTTAATTGTGCAGTAGGATACTGCACAATTACGTGCAAAAAGCGATCTGCCACTTCAAATTTTCGAAACCATGGTGTTTCCTATCACTTGTAAATATAAATTATACATTAAAATATTTTTAATTACGTACAATGTCGAAGTAATCGTTATTGACGTAACGATAGAAAAAATACATTGGTACGTAGGTAGCGCTAAAGTAGTACAGGGGTACGATTCGCATAGTGCTGGGACAACGCGAATGAATGATTTGCCAATTAAATGATTTTTCAGTCAATAGGTTCAGTAACCAGTTTTTTGTGTATGTATCTGGACAAGTCAGCTTGAAATAAAAAAAAAACTATAAAAGTTTTTTGGAAGTCGATTTAAATTATTTACATTGTATGTTTAGGATAATAAAAGAATAATAGTTTGTTCGTTTCGTAGTGAGTTTTTGTAGCTCATGCAATTTGAAAAAGAAACAATAATTATAATAGATAGCTAAATATGACGTCGAAATCTAATAATCCACCGCGGACCGCGTAGGTACGCTGTTAAAAAAACGTAGTACAATCGCCAGCACTGCCTCAAATATTCGGAATGTAATATGTATACGCGGACGATCTCAAATTCTCTAACTTCTTCAAAGCGATATCGACGCGTTAAGTCGATGGTGTAACGAGAACAAAATGGTACTAAATATCAACAAATGTTACTACGTGAAGTACACACGGAAAAACAAAATAACAGAATTGTATTGCAATTACCTAAATGACAGAAAATTTTAAACTCATATTAAAAGTATACTTTGTAAACAAGCTTATAACAAATTAGAGGATTATATAAAGGATAAGGATGCTTGGAAACATACTGGTCCTGCTCCACAGGACAATTTAGTGTCCAGACAAAATCAAACTGGTTGCCTAGTAAATTAGGTAATAAATAATTTATAATGTTGTACCATACTACATATTTTAACATTTTGGAATAACTTTACCTCTCACATTGATTGATTTATTATTATTAACTTTTAAAATGTTTATAAATATGTGAGTACGTTCAAAAGTGCCTTTCTTGTGCCTATTTGACATAAATGATGTGACTTTAACGTTGACATCATTTAGCTTTGCAACACCGGACTGCAAAACAATAAGACCGACGTGTAAAACTGTCATGTCTGTCATTCATAACAAAATAATTTATGTATATCTGATTGATTGTCTTATTCTATTATTTACTAGCTTCCGCCCGTGGCTTCGCCCGCAAAATATGCCGACAAATTATACACATAAACCTTCCTCTTGAATCACTCTAATTATTACAAAAACCCGCATCAAAATCCGTTGCGTAGTTTTAAAGATTTAAGCATACATAGGGATATAGGGACAGAGAAAGCGACTTTGTTTTATACTATGTATTGATATTGTCCCCTTTCTAAATTTTTGACACGTGTATATAAATGAAAGCCCGTTTTAAAGAATGGGGTATGAATTCCGAATTGCCGACCCTAAATGCAGAATGATATGCAATCAATATAATATTATTGAGAAATAAGAAAAAAAAATTGACTATACAAATAAATACAATCGTTCTTTTTCTATAGCACTATAAATTGTTTTGTGATTACTGGCGGCTACCTACGTAGTTTCGCAGGCACTAATCATTAAACGTATTTTTTCCAAGAAAAGAAAACAGAACTTTTTATTCGTTCATTCATGAAATGAAATACCACTCATTCCTTGTGCCTCAACACTAGTAGTTTGTGTTTGTTGTCGTAGGACAATTGCATAGATACGCACAAATTTGTCAATGTGTATGTGTTTTTTCACTGTGTGTCTATAATTTCTTTGTGAGCGTTTGTAGCAATAGGAAGCATGTCTCTGTGTGTGGTTGTCAAATTTAAGAAGTGTGCTGTATGTGTTTTCCTCGCCCCCCGCAAAAAGTGGCAGAAAAAGTTGTTCGATGATTCGCCGCTTGCCATCTCCATAGGTTAAATGCTCTAAGGTATATTATGTAAACCGTGATGAATTCAGCAGTAGCGTTTAGTCTGTAAAGGTTTTATTCAGAAGGCGACCTTACATTGCAGCTGGCTGGTTGGAAAATAACTCTGGCTGCATTCAATCTTTCAAGCGAATTTGGAATTCGTTTGAAATAAGAATGATTGAGTTTTATTTTTAAGAAAATATAATATAAACACAGATATTGGCATGTTTTTCTGAGTAGGTAAGCCTGATAGATGTAATATAATTTTAAAATAGTCTTATCATAATATTATCCTAAATCTAAATCCAAATCTAAATTTCCGTAAACATATCGATTTACTGTGTACGAGAGTGCGCAAATTAATATATGTTTTTAAGAATTTACGGAACGTAGCCGACTTTAAATTGATAAAACAGGTCTATTTAGCTTTGTGTCAATCCATTCTTACATATTGCGTAACTTCTTGGGGTGGTGCGGCTAAAACAATTTTACTCCCATTGGAGCGTGCTCAACGAGCTATTATACCTTTCGCCCTTTTAGATTTCCTACGCATCAACTCTACACAGCATGTAAGGTGCTTACAGTACGGCAATTATTTATTTTAAATATAGTACTACTGCAGCACACTGCACTTCCTTTTGACCCTGTTCCTTCTGACAAGAGAAGAAAGGACTTAGTTTGCATTAAGCCTCATACTAGACATGCGTTTGCTAATCGTTTCTATCTGTTCTTGGGACCGTTTCTATATAATAAGCTCAACAAGGTACTAAGTTTCTATAGTGTAAGGTATAAAAATTGTAGTAAAATGTTATCCGAATATTTAGAGACACTAAATTACACAGACAGAAAAACTTCTAGACATTTTGGCATGATGATTTTGATCCCCGCATAAGTGTTTATTTTTGTAAAATTACATAGGCTTAGTTTTAGATATTAAGGTACCATTAAGCTTTTTCTCCTAGTTCTTATAATATTCTTCATTTTTATACAGCTTAACTTTAAATTGTACTAGACCAAAGTAGTTGGATTGTAAAGTGATGGCCTGAAACACAGGTTTAAATTAACCTAAATCGGCCTGGTCGCTACATAAAATTGCAATTCCGAACAACCATTACTTGCACCTATAATAAAATCTTAGTTTTAGTTTTAGGCACTTTTACACGTTGAACGCCAACGCGGTCACCGTGTGTCCGACAAACAATAGTTTTTCTATTGTGTCTGCTGCGTGGCAGTCAATGCCTTAATTGTATGGAAAACTTATTACTGTTGGCTACATGTACACTTTTTGTAAACGTTTTATTTGAAATAAATTATTTATTTATTTTTATCCTCTACGCCCCCATTTCATATAGCTCTTACAATAGGTTTAGAATAAAACCTCGCGAGTCTTCATTAGTATTGGCAGTTTGAAGACGAACATTGATTTAGATTTACAAAAGATTGGAAGAGACAGTGTTATTCTGATGTATAAGCTATATTATTTAGAAATTTCGTCGAAATCTGTCCAGCCGTTTTTGCCTGAAAAAGGAACAAACATCCATACATCCATCCTCACAAACTTTCACGTTTATAATATTAGTAGGATGTAATTAGCATGTCCCAATAGCAGCTTTTGTGTTCTAAAATTGAATTAGATCGCCTGTTGAAACAAAAGTTGGTGACATTCGTTTCGTAGTATTAATTATTATTCAAATAAATAGTTCTATCATCAAGATTATTTATGTAGCTGTAAAATACTTTTTAATTTATTTGAATCGAACATTTCGTACTCAAACTCAAAGTATTTATTTACAATAAACCAATTACAGACACTTTTGAATTGTCAAGGGGCGGTCATTCAGAAAGATGAAGCTAGTTGCCCATTCCAAAGCAGTATGTAAAATATGGTTACAAAATATTGGTTACATAGTTCATATTGTACGTACAGAGGCCAGCACATCAAGTTACCACAATCTGTCAAATTTCTTTGATAGTATTTCAACTTTATGGCAAAAACATAAGGTTCATTTTTAATTGAGAAAATTTGACAGTAAGGGATAGCTTGATGTGCTGGCGTCTGTACATGTGAGAACGATGCAGAACGTTAAAAGCATCCGATATAAAATATGTAAAAAGAATTAAACATTCAATTAAAACAAGCCATAGCGCTAAGAGATGACCTGTACCTACGCATGGATTAGCACCATTCAGCCCAAGCATTTATTTGTTTTATAAGCTTTATTTACGAAATATTTTGTAATCAATGAAACCTATTGCCTATTCATGATAAAATAAATAAGCTTTATCATGCCTTTATTCTGTAAAAAGGTACTTGAAATGTTCTGTGTAGCAAAATAAACCAAAACAAACAACCCATTTCCACATCAATTTGATGCCGGCATACGATATCTTCAGTACAGAGCAGTGGTCTCCCAGTGGTATCGGATCAGATTGACGAGTTGTAGGTCATGAGATCGAACTTAGACAGGCACTCTCATTTATGTATTTAATTTCATCACCACTGCTCTCAAAACTGCGTAATGCCTGTAATTTTGTACGCTTCAAATGGCAAAACATGTAGCTCCTTAATTTATACAAGGCCTATAATCTGTACTCATGTTTTACAAAAATAAATATCAATATCAACAAAACGGTGAAGGAAAACGTTGTCAGGAAATCGCATGTCCTAGAACCAAAATTTCGAAAACATGTGAAATCCACTAACCCGCTCCGGGCCCGCGTGGTAGATAGATTACGGCCCACTTTACCTTCTGACCGAGAGGCCTGAGTCCCAGCAGTGGGAACATTACAGGCTGATTACGATACGATGCCGTCCGCCGTGGATGTTTATTTGGTATCTTATATCCGAGTATTAACGACCACACCACTAGACTAGTGGTTCTAGTGGCGTGATCTCTCAAGCCAAGTCTTAGCTCGCGAGTTTGAACCCCAGACACACACCTCTTAAGCGGGATTGTCTGAAGGGGTTACCGCTACCCCGGAACACAAAGGGCTAAGGAAGGAACATGGATGGGTTTTAGTCAGTAAGAGTCTGACAGTCCCTTCCGCTCCACCCAGAGCGGGAGAAGTCATTGGATGATTTCCCAGCCTTAAAAAAAAGACACACTTCTGACTTGTCGGATTCATGTGCGTGTTGTATAATTATCACTTGTTAAAAAAACGGTGACGGGAAAACATCGTCAGGAAACCGGCAAACCTGAACGCTCAACAGCATAATTATGAAGCTAAGTCAGAGGCCCATAAAAGCTCTGACACTAGATTAGCCACTAACCATATGAAAGAGGAGAAAGAATACGACCTTATTTACATAATTATTACGAGTAATTTTCTATTAGAAGATTCAATAACTTACACTGTTGCACACCCGTAAAACAGTATCAAGTCATCATAAATAGTCTGGCAGCAGCTTCTTCGAGATTGTAATCTGTTGGTTACACTTCGGCACTTTCTTGGAACACAACGACATCTTCTTAGTAAGAAGCGGCTTCATTTAGGATGGAAGCCGCGTCATTGCAGACTGTAAGTGCTGCTAGCACTGCGATGAGGATGAAGCTCTTCATCTGGAAGGATATAACATTGATATGACAATAAACGACGCGTCGAGTGATGCATTTGCTGAGCGATCGCCAGAAATCATATTCGAAATTGCATTCTATTAGACACGGTCAAAAATAAGATATGAAATCACATAGAAAAACTTTCATCACCGTGCAAAAATTAAATATTATGCGAAGATATAATTGTAAAATTGGATTTAATGTTAATAAGTATTCCATTTGATTCCAAAAATCTGTGACGTCACATGTTAATTTTTATTTAGTAAAATTTCATACAAATCACGTACAAATGCCGCGTTTTGCCATTTTATAAAGGTTACGTTAATAACCTGCGAAATACCCAATTATCAATAGCAGATCGTAGATCGCAGATTGATCCATTAATCGATTAACTTAATTTAATTATAAAAACGACTTCAAAACCTGCAATCGGATTGCACCTTTACGTTTTATTTTAAAGAAAAAACATTATAGATAAACTACGATAACATGGCGCGCCGGAGTTTGGGCACACTGACTTGAACAGGTTAGGATAGAAGTGGTTATTTTTTTACAACTACCCAGAAATAGGAGCCCGTGAAGCGGGGCTCCGTCGACCTATTTTGGCAGGTGATAATCAATTACTAGGTATCTTCCCTAAGTTTACTAACTATGACAGAAATTAACTTTAAATAATATTTTAAAAAAGTTATTGTTTTTAAGGTGTGTTGTCTTTGTGTATAAACTAGGCGTTCTTACCACATTAGACTTAATAAGTTGTATGTCTTTTGAGTGTTATATCAAACGATTATATTATATTGAATGTAAATAATGCTTACAAAACTTAGTTCTTCGGAAATTATAACAATCGTTTACTATGTTAACTGATGATTATATCAAATAAAATTATAGATTCTGTTGATTATATCTTGTAAATGTTAGAGATTTTGTTGTTATATCATAAATATATTACTTACCCCCAAATTACTGTATAATGTTAGTATCAACATCCTTACGAAAGAGTTAGTATGTAGTTGTAAGTATTCGTCTTCAGTAGCAGGCCGGCAGCAACATGCGTTGTGAGTGTTGGTGACGCTTTGTAACGACTTTCACAAAATGTTCTAACGTTTTGAATTTATTGGAGCGGCGAGCCATGTTATCGTAGTTTATCTATACATAATAATATTATGTCTTAAAATGGAAATAATGTAGGTTTTATCATACAATCTTTTGTGCGTTTCTTGAACAAGGAAAGCGTTGATACCCAGTCGCTTCCTCATTGGGGCGATGGAACAGGTACCTTGCGCTGTAGGTACGGTTACATGTAGGTACAGAGGCCAGCACATCAAGTTACCACAATATGTCAAATTTCTTTGTTAGTATTTCAACTTTATTGCAAAGACATAAGGTTCATTTTGAATTGAGAAAATTTGACAGTTAGGGATAGCTTGATGTGCTGGCGTCTGTACATGCACTCGTGTTTCTGTACCCACGTACTGTAACCACGAGCGCCTCCTCCATGGGAGAGTTCCAAAATGACCTCTTCCAAATGTGTTTTAATTAAAAACAGGGTCAGCGGGATTGTCCGAAAAGGTTACCGCTGCCTCGGAACACAAAGGGCTGAGGAAGGAACATGGATGGGTTTAGTCAGTAAGAATGTGACACTCTCTTCTGCTCCACCCAGAGAGGGAGAGGTCATTTGATGATTTCCCACCCTCAAAAAAAAAGTGAAAACTTGAATATTAACGTTATGCATTTTTTATATTTTGGGATGGTTAGTGAATAATCAGTATAAAAGTACTATCATTTATGGGGTAAAATACAATATTCATTTATTGCGCTATCTTACACAAACAAGACAATTTATATTACAATAAAAGTATAACAACTCAGAACTATTACAATTATTTTACATTAAAAAGTTTATCTCTCCCTCCGTCTTGCGAATTTTCGATCAATTTGTCGATTCTGTAAAATCTCACCGTAAAAACTTACATGAAGTGAGCTGTCATTCCTCCTAATGGGATGGGATAGGGATTAACAGCTCACTTTAAACTCAATTCACCTACGTTTTCACGATGAGCTTTTTTACAGAATAGCACTACAGGTGACGTGTCCTGACGCGAGTTTAACATTTTTTACCCATCACAAAAAAGTGTACAGACGCCAGCACATCAAGCTATCCCTAACTGTCGAATTTTCTCAATTAAAAATGAACCTTATATCTTTGCAATAAAGTTGAAATACTATCAAAGAAATTTGACAGATTGTGGTAACTTGATGTGCTGGCCTCTGTACAATGCCGCTAAAGAAGTTTTCACTACAAAAAGACAGGCGCGACGCGGCAGCGTCACGCTACACTAGTGGAACAATATTGTATGAAAATTTCATGGAAAGTGTTCTAACAGAATCGCTTCGCACCGTCGCTTTGCGCCTGTCTGCGGAAGCCTTAATTGACCTGTAACTTTTTAGCGTGACTGTGTTTTTGATAGTATTATCTAATCATAATTATATCCGTGTTATAAATATTCGACGCATTATAAAATATCTATATATAATCACTCTGTACTCTAAGGAAATAGTTACTGTGATTTTACTGGACGATTGTGAGAAATTGGTAATTAATGTAAGTGTTTTTTGGTATTTTTATTTCGTGTTTATAGGTATAACAGACCAAAAAATTTTACAAATACTTACTTAAAATATATTAAATTAAATTATGTATGCATTAAAAAAAGGGCTTGTGGATAAGTACTTACAGCCACACAGGTCGATCCATCAGGTTAAGCTACGCTTGTCGGGGTTGGCCGTGGATGGGTGACCATCTTTACATAACGAGACTCCTCCGTGCCTCGGAAAGCACGTTAAGCCGTTGGTCCCGGCTGTCATTTGTGCATCTTTGACAGTCGTTACGGGTCGTCAGAAGCCGGAAAGTCTGACAGCCAGTCTTACCAAGGGGTATCATATTACCCAGCTACATTTTTCTATTCATAAGCCTACTCCAACAAAGTTGGGAAACACAGGCAGATGATGATGTGTACAATTTTTTTTTATTTTTTTTATTTTATTAATAAATAAAAACTTTTAGTTTTGACTATGACTTTGATTATTAAGTACTATTGATCAAGAAATTGTTCTAAATTAATTCTTTTACTTCTGTTACATTCGTCAGTGTTTTTTGAAAAGAATATCTCTAAAAATTAGTCTTTCATTCTTAAAAAGAGGAAATATTAAGATTATTATTTTGGGTTTTCTGTTGACGTTACACAAGTAACGGAGGTGTGAGGAAAGAAGACTAGATCCTATTTTAAATAATTACAATATGGTTATTGTTAGGAAAATCAAATACAAAATAATAAAAACTAGGTGGAAGAAAAAATGTTGAATGAATTTTATCCAAAATTATTATTTTTTCAAAACGGTTTTATTCTTCAATTGTAAAAAAACAGAATTTTATTTTTTTGTACTTTTATTTTTCTGAAATAATCATGTGTATTCATTGATTTTAGCCGTAGTCTCTGGGTGTACCTATAGGTGCAATTTGACAGCGGCTTATTGAGCTTGTGCCCATCATCACCTGCTTAGCCTTTTCCTCACCACGTTGGGGTCGGCTTCCAGTCTAACTGGATGCAGCTTTATACCAGTATTTTACATGGAGCAACTGCCTATTATATCTAAGCTCCACAAGCCAATTACTGGGTAACACGAAACCCCTTGAAGAGGTTGGTTGTCAGACTTTCTGGCTTCTGATGACTCGTAACAAATATCAAACATCTACATTTGACAACCAACGGCTTAATGTAATTTACGAGCCACGGAGAACCTTGGTTTAATTTAAAATTACATAATTAATCGATTAACCATTGATCAATCTGCGATCTATTATCACCTTTTAAAATTGAATATCGATTATAATATAAGGCGATTGCTCAACAACTGCGTCACTCGAGCCGTCGGTTATTGTCAATGTTATGTCCTTCCAGATGAAGAGCTTCATCCTCATCGCGGTGCTAGCAGCACTAACAGTCTGCAATGACGCGGCTTCCATCCAAAATGAAGTCGCTCCGGGCCAAGAAGACGTCGTTTTGTTCCAAGAAAATGGTCAAGTGTATCAAAAAGATTACTATCCCGAAGGAGCTGCTGCCAGACTATTTAATGATGACGACTTGATACTGTTTCATGAGTGTGTACCATTTTATATAACTAGTAATAATAATGCAATTTTTTTTTTTTGAGCGTGGGAATACATCCAATGTTTTCTCCCGCTCTTGGTGGAGCGGAAGGGAGTATCAGACTCTTAATAATGACTAAAACTCATCCAAGTTCCTTCCGTAGCCCTATATGTTCCGGGGTAGCGGTAACCCTTTCGGATAATCCCGCTTACCCGGCAGGCTCGGCGTCTCATCTCTTTGAGGCGCCCGTGGAACATGTAATAACTATGTAACTAAGCACTAGATATTTTGCCCATAAAAAACAACATTTTCTTGTTTGTGGTTAGAAATAACTAAATCCGGTACAGGTAGTAATGAGTCAATCAATTTGCCTTCCTTTTCTCACTGCGTTGGGGTTGTCTGCCAGTCTAACTGGAGCAGTTGAAAACCGGTAACTTACACGGCATTTTTGTTGTTGTTTGGGAAATCATCAAATAACTTCTTCCGCTCTGGGCGGAGCGGGAGAACCTACGAATGTTCCTTCAGTAGCATGTGCCTGGAACAAACCCGCGACCCTGGCAGGCATCGGCTTTAGTGGACCCCATCAGTTAGTGCTGACATCTCTTTGAGGCGGACGTGAAACTCAACGCGCTGCCGCACTGGGTTCCTTACCGTACGTGAGCTAGTCTGTGGTAGCCAGGAATCGGCAATCAATTCCCGACACCCAGGACGTCTCCTGCGCTGATTAGGGGTGTGAGGGCGCAAAGATTGCCTCTCCCTCACGCATTCCGCCTCCTCTTTAGCGCTACTTCTTCGCGGAAGGAGGTGACGGCTTCCCATACACTCTCGCTGCATACCAAGGCCTAGACCAGGGCAGACGCGAGAGATCGCCTTTAGTATTACACGGCAGTGCTCCACCCAAGCGGGACACACCTCCATTGTATCAGTATGCGACTGCGAGTCTTTTACATAGCTATTAACAACTCATCAACATTCTCCAGCCCTTATCCCAATTTATTAGTGGTGGGCGCAACATGTCTTGTCTAGGGTATTAACGAGTAATAACAATTAACATTTTAATCCTTTCAGAGAAATCGTGACTGTGGCAGGTATCCCGAATACGGTACAGGTTCGATCAGTAGAGTACCGAGGTAATTCAACTACCCAAATAAATCGTATTGAAGTGACCAACGTCCCTGCACACACATTCATTGGAAATTATTGGACCCACGGCCTGGTCAGGCTAACTTCAGCGGCGGGTGCAGAAATTCGCACCACGGTTCGTTTCTCCGGTCGCTACACTGACTGGCTATGAATAACCTAACAATTTTTTTGCAACTAAAGTTTATATTTTTGTAATATTTTTATAAAACCCGCACTATTTATGTAAAAGATTTAGACACCTTAAATTACACTGTTTATGGTACAGACGCCAGCACATCAAGCTATCCCTAACTGTCAAATTTTCTCAATTAAAAAAGAACCTTATGTCATTGCAATAAAGTTGAAATACTATCTAATAAAAATTTGACATATTGTGGTAACTTGATGTGCTGGCCTCTGTACGTCACTCCCTTTAAAAAAAACCAAAATTTTGTATTTTTTTAACATTTTTATAAATACCTACCGAACTATCTATATTAAAATGTATACACTACAAATGACGTTTTTTATTTCACCCCATTCCTATTGAACAAAGGGTAATATTTTTTTCAACTGTTATTTAAACATAAAGCAACCGCAAAAGAGTAATGAGCTGAAAATGGCTTCGCTCAATTCTTTCTCGGTGGAGACATTACAAAGTAATTTTCAATTGCGAGGTGAAAGGTGTCATTTATGACTCTGCTCCGCTCTCTAGAAATGAGCGATCTCATTTTTACTCTTACTGCCCGCTGAGTCATTTCCGCTCGACTCTTTGTTGGCGGAAACATAATACAGGTTACTCCTGCGAGTAAAACGGAGTCCTTAATGGGTCCGCTCCGCTCGCGGTGAAAACCGTGCTTTAGGGAGTTACTTTGATTACGTGGTTGAAAAAAAAAATAGTTTAAAAAAACTAAAAAACACGCTTTTTATACAAAACCGAACTAAAAATAGAAAATATTTTTTTTTAAAAGCGTGGGGTGCATGGTGGTGGTGAATATTATGTTAAAAAGCAGCCCACGCTTTTAAAAAAAAATATTTTCTATTTTTAGTTCGGTTTTCTATAAAAAGCGTGTTTTTTAGTTTTTTTAAACTTTTTTTTATTTCCTACTTTTTAGTTCGAAAAATCTACAAAGTTTGAACGAAATCTGGCCGTTTAAAGTGGGTGAAAATCGCTTCCAAAGATTCCGTTACATACATACATAGATACAACCCGAGCTAATAAAAGCGTGTTAATAAACGAGCAGTCATTTTATATTCCTAACGTTGGTAAATTAGTGTGACAGTAAAACATGAAGAAATAAAAGAAAAGTGATCTGTTATTAGATCCTACAATGTCAGTACAAGAAAATATTAAATTAGCGTAATAATAAATTAATGGGCGAGGCGTTTGGTATACAGGCAAACGAGGAGGGGGGCCAGACAAGTATCAATCGCTCCATGTCGATTTGATTTCGAAAATTTTTGATCGAATAATTCGTTATCTCATCGATTCGGATTGTACAGAACGCCACATGTCAACGCGTTTGTGTGGTAATTCGGTTTGATATTGTTGGTACAATAGGCCGCACAACAACACTTGGACCTTAAGCTGTCAAAGAGTAGGTATGGAGTTTCAATAGAATAAGATGTCAGCTTACACTGACGTGCGGCCTACAGTACCTCTACTAGCATTTATATGTTGTGATCTTTCAACTTACAATGTTCAATGTTGTACTTTAAAATATAAAATAAGTGATGTCAAATTTAATAGTTTTTTTTTCTTTTTTTACAGGTAAGTCCGATCTCAACAACTTCCAATATTGCAGCCTGGCTGTCAAAGCTAAGTACTCTAAAGAGGTTTTAACGTATAAATATGGCTTTGTCATCCGACCTCTACGAATATTTTATAAGTTAATGGCATGTTAGAATAAGAGATAAACGCGATTTTGAATTTGGAAGGATCGAAAATAGCTGGCAGTCCGTCTTGATGTTAAAAGTATGTTTTTTAACAGACTTCCAAAAAAGGAAGAGGTTATCACTTCGGTTGTATTTTTTATTTATTTTATTACATGACCTAGCTGTGGGCTAAGATAGTCTGATTCGATTGTTCACACCGAACTTACAATAAACTAATTTATTAGTGGCAATGGGTATATTGTGTAAAGCGTGATGAATTCAGCAGCAGCGTTTAGTACTGTAAAGGTTTTATTCAAAAGGCGATCTTACATTGCAGTAGGCTGGTTGGAAAATAACTCTGGCTGCATTTAATCTGGAATTAGTTTGAAATAATAGTGATTGAGTTTTATTTTTAACGAAAAATATAAACACGGATATTGGCATGTTTTTCTGAGTAGGTAACCTGATAGATGTGATATAAATAATTTTAATATAGATTCATCATATTATCCTCTACGCCCCCATTTCATATAGCTCATAATAAAACCTCGCGAGTCTTCATTAGTATTAGGTACCAGTTTGGAGACGAACATTGATTTAGATTTAGAAAAGATAGAAGAGAGACCGCAGTCAGAATTGACAAGGGACAGCTGTAATTAAATTAAATAAAGTACCCAAGAGACTGGCGGCATTGCTACGCTGTATGGTAACGTTTAGCCTCTGGCCAAGTTAGAAGCCACCTCTTGGTTATACGACTCGAGAAAGATAAAATGGATTTCAAAGACCATCTTCTTTCATTATTATTTGCAACTTAAAAAGATACAGCTAAATATTTCATTAATCATCTGCCTAGCCTTTTCCCAACTATGTTGGGGTCGGCTTCCACTCTAACCAGATGCGCGATATGGAGCGACTGCCTACCTGACCTTTACAACCCAGTAACTGGGCAGTACGATATCCATTGGTAAGACTGTCAGATTTTGGGGCTTGTAATGACTGTCAAAGATGAACAAATGACAGCCGGGTCAACGGTTTAACGTGCTTTCTGAAGCACGGAGGAGTCTCGTTATGTAAAGATGTTCACCCATCCAGGGCCAACACTGGCAAGCGTAACTTAAGCTGATGGATCGACCTGTGCGGCTGTTAGTACTTAGCTAGCCCCGAACTCCTCCTTATTAAAATATTATTAAAAGGTTCCATAACTTTAAAAATAGAAGAAAAAAACGTAGTGAAAAAAAATACACAAATAAACGCTCTTGCTCCTCTCTTCTACTATGCTGTGCTCAACAGGGTCCATAATATTGTTACAATTATTTTAAGCCTACCTTTTATCAACTATGTTGGGGTCCGCTTCCAATCTTACCACTAAATATTCTATTTACAGTTTATTATAACGGTACAACTCCATTTACTTAACATGGAAATATAAAAAGTATAAGTTTATTCAAAAATATGAGATCTACCGTTAAATACAGTGTTCGTAAATCTATGTCAAATTCACAAATGATTTGTGCCTGAACTAGGTTTACTGTTTCAGGCACAAAATATGAATATTGTCACTTACGAGTATGTTCGCTAATTTCACTATTGAAACTGAACGCGATCAAAACATCGCTAATGTATTGGCGAATAGTATGAACAAAGTAAATCGAACTACACTGTTAGATTGACGTCCTAGTAGTGCAGCACTCTTCAGAAAAGCTCGTGGCTAAGTACTAACAGCCGCACAGGTCGATCCAGGTTAAGCTACGCTTGCCGGGGTTGGCCGTGGAAGGGGGTAAACACACCGAGACTCCTCCGTGCCTCGGAAAGCACGCTAAGCCGTTAGGCCCGGCTGTCATTTATGCATGTTTGACTGTCGTTACGGGTCGTCAGAAACCCGAAAATTTGACGGCCAGTCTTAACAAGAGGTATTGCATTACATAGTTACTGGGTTGTGGAGGTCAAATAGGCAGTCGGTCCATGTAAAATACTAGTGTTCAGCTGCATCCGATTAGACTGGACGCCAACCCCAACATATTTGGGAAAAAGCAGGCAGATGATAGTGCAGCACTCTTCAGTTGCTGCAGTACCTATTCACGTATTAATCAAGCGCCCACTATACGCCTGATTTTTTAAATTAGTAATGTCGTAGCAGAACAAGTAGCTCTAATATTATTAATCAATAAGTGTATTTTATTTCTTGCAAGTCGTGAAGCCAAAAATCATTAAAAACGGCTGAGTTTCCCCACAATTTTTCACCTCTTGTTTCATCTTTTATGAGATTTCGAAAATTCGTCGATAGCGTTCTCACTATCGTACTCTAAGAAAAGTTACGAGGCCGTGCGTTAGCCATGCGGGCGAGTTCTTAAGAGGCCTAAATGTCCTTTTGTGTTTGTATTTATTTGTATAGTTAGTCATTTAACTGAGTTATGCATAGTTTTGGTTTTAAACAAACGGTTTTCGAATAATATGAGAGAAATCTATGTAATCTTGCATCCATGTCGTATTTGACGTAAGATAGCACAGTATTTGTAAATTGGACGTAGTTCCGCCCCTAAGACGACCCACTGACCGAAAAGGATCCAACCCACAACATGGTCAAAAATGAGTTAAACGTACCAAACTGATGCTAAATATCAAAACTATCGGCCAGTAAAAAGATTCAAGCAAAAGGAACTGTTTAAAACATGTTATCAGCCCCAGAACTACCTCACTTGTACGGCGCGTTAAAAATAATAAACAATATTTCCTAAGTCATTTTGTGTGGATGGGATCCTTTTCCTGAATTATCGTGTAATATAATACGTCCAAATATCCGAAAAAAAAACGTTTAAATAAGGATCAGACACGTGTCATTTTATCGTTTCCAGGTCTTTATTATAATAACGTGACAAAAAAAAAATATAACCCATCTTTCTTCACCTCAGTTAAGAAAGGAAAAAAAAGAGAAAATATGTCTTGAATTTACTTTATTGTAATCTGAATTAATCAGTTCACATTTTTTTCTAACGAAACCCTGTTAAATATTAACCCCAGATGCAACATTTTAAACCACCTTCGTAATAAAATCCATTCACGTAGAAAGTTATCCATTTATCGTAAAACATGTCCATTTATCTTTTAAATGTTTAACGCCCGTAGATTCGGACCAAGTAGTAGTATCCGAAGCCTCTGGAGGTTGTCAGTCTGATGGTCGTATGGTTAAATCCAACGCCTCCTGCCCTGAGGGAGGGCTGTCCCCACTGGCTGGCTCCCACCTCTACTGCCTCCAGGTAAGTGATACGCACGTTGGTGGCTCCTCTATAAGTGATGTCCTGGTACTGTACTGCGTTCGCAACAGCGTTCCTGGTGTAGTAGGCACTGAAACGATATCAAAGAGAAGTAAGAATTTGTGAGACACTTAATTTTTACTTATAATACGTTGAACACTCTCGATTCCCGCATGAAACGGAACATGACCAATGGTACGTGTCCAATAAAGCGGAGACGTGTGACGAAACGTGTTGTGAATTTTCAAACTTAGTTTTATACGGTTTGATGTGCCCTCCAGGGTCCAAATTGTACCTTAGCTCTAAGCCGCCGTAGCAGCTGTAAGATCTTCACACATTCATCATCTGCCTTGCCTTTTCCCAACTACGTTGGGGTCAGCTTCCCGTCTAACCGGATGCAGCTGAATACCAGTATTTTACATGGAGCGACTGCCTATCTTCACACATTATGGAATGCAAATAAATATACATGAATTTTAAGCAATGTGACCGGGCGATTCCTGTACGTTTTCTATTCATGCGCTCGGCTTCGTTCCATTCTACTACAAACGCACCCAAGTGCTCCACTCGAGTTCTTACCTCGTTGCAAAATATACAAGTAAAAAACAAAGATCTCACTAAATAGCCCCCAATTAAACATAAAAACTTCTAAGGATTAAGTACTGAACGACCAAATTCAGTCAGAAAATATTAATTTTCGATCAAACGATTCCTAAAGAACTTTCATATGACGTCTGAGAGATACTTCTCACCAGCATGTGAAGCTAAGTCAGAGGCCCATGAACAGCATAAATACTCTGACACCAGGTTAGTCACTAACTACATGAAAAAGAAGAAGAAGTTCCAATAGAAAGTTAACTCTTCCGTTCTTTTAGGAGACGCCTGTTTACAGGCTCATCTGTTACCATATTATTGCAATATCCCCGTGTCATGTCGAGCGATGAAGAAGACTCAGTTTTGATATAAATACACACCTGTGGAGCAGTCTGTCTCCCGCCCAATAAGTTCCCTGGTACATGTTAGCTCTGGAGACAGCATTCTTGACTTCAGCCGCGTCATTGCAGGCGACAAGTGCCGCGAGCACAGCGATGAGAATCAGGGAGGTCTTCATCTGAAATGTAACATAGTATCCAATTTAAAAATGGCACAAAAAAACCCGTTCATAAATAACACAGTCATATTATCATCTGCCTGCTTTTCCCAACATGTTGGGGTCCGCTTCCAGTCTAACCGGATGCAGCTGAATACCAGTATTTCACATGGAGCGACTGTCTATCTGACCTTCACAACCCAATTACTGGGTAATACAATAAGAAGTAAGACCCTTGGTAAAACTGGTTGTCAGACTTTCAGGCTTCTGACTACCCGTAACGACTGTCAAAGATCCACGAATGACAGCCGGGAGCGACGACTATTATATTCAATACAGTCACGTGACTAAACATATTATGTAATTGATCGGGCAAGCAAAAATATATTGCAAAATACTTACATTTTCAGTTTTTTTACTAGTTATCTCCCTAGAGTACAGTTTGAATATAAGTCACTACTAGCAGGAAATCATATATATAGTATTTGGATACCAAATGATAAGATTAAGATAATATTAAGTATTGTCATGGAAAAATGACTAATTTTAATTAATTATTTGCAACAAGAATTTATTTGGGGCGTCTTTCAAACAAATTGCTCATTATCTTAATATAGTATAATCCAAAGCTTTGTTGATTAGGAGAAATCTTAAGGAAAACTACGTAGTAAAACTATTTTGGGCAAAACCATTATGGATAATCTTTAACCCCTTAGATATTCGCCTATTGGAAGCCGTTTGCTTATAAGAGCTCAACTATTTTTACGGTTATATAGTCAAACGGGGTAAATAGGGTCGCAGGGGTGAATCGGGAACCTACCCCGGAACATAAAGGGCTACGGAAGAAACATGGATGGGTTTTAGTCAGTAAGAGTCTGACACTCCCTTCCGCTCCACCCAGAGCGGGAGCAGTCATTGGATGATTTCCCATCCTCAAAAAAAAAAAGGCCCAGTGCGCGTTGGTGGATGTAACATGTATTCGAATTGTTTGGTTCATGCCGATTTCCTCACGATGCTTTCCTTCACCGTATTGAGACCACTAAAGGATAAAGACACAAATACCTGCCTGGGTTCGAATTTTTAGTGTAAAACTAATTTTCTTTTTACGCAAGCAAAAAATTGTTATTTGTTTAATTGCTGAGTCAGACTTAGGTACAAAATGGCTAAGCGTGATTGTCCGAAAGAGTTACCGCTACTCCGGAACATAAAGGGCTAAGGAACGAACATGACTGTATGGGGTTTTAGTCAGTAAGAGTCTGACACTCCCTTCCGCTCCTTCCAGAGCGGGAGGAGTCATTTGATGACTTCCCATCCTCAAAAAAAAAGGTTCAAAATGGCGGCGCGCCTCTCTTGTATGTACATAGTGCAGTCGAAGAGCGAACTGAAGATATTATTTATTAATTTCCAACTTACCATCTTGTCGTGAACTGCGGTTTGTCCTTTATATTATCGAGTTTGTCTTCTGCATCTTTTATTAGTGTTACATTCAGTCAAAAAAGTATCGGGAATGGATGATTTGTTTATGGTTCCAAATTCAAATTTTTGGTTTTTTTGTAGTTGTTAGATTGGCACAACTGTTTTCCATTTTGGCGCGGAGTTTGAGTTGCATCTGTTATTTATATTAAATACAGTGCTGGTTTTAGTAATATCATATATAGTGTGTATTGCGAATTTCATAATGGACAAAAATATCGAACAAAGAGTTTGTCTTAAATTTTGCATCGCCAATGGAATTTCGTGTTCGGAGTCACTGAAAA
This sequence comes from Hyppa rectilinea, assembly GCA_951799385.1. Taxonomy (NCBI): domain Eukaryota; kingdom Metazoa; phylum Arthropoda; class Insecta; order Lepidoptera; family Noctuidae; genus Hyppa; species Hyppa rectilinea. The sequence goes on from OX637316.1 coordinate 9,256,574, forward strand.
TGTTACAGAAGGCTTACGGTGAATCGACTTTGTCAAAAACTCGTGCTTATGAGTGGTTCGAAGCGTTCAAAAGCGGTCGAGATGTGATGGAAGATTTGCCTCGCTCTGGTAGGCCGTCAACGTCTGCAACTGAAGTTAACATCGCAAAAGTGAAGAAAATAGTGACTGAAAATCCCCATTCAACTCTGAGAGAGATAGCCGCCGAACTTTCTGTATCTCACGAGTCGATCCGTACCATTTTAACTAATCATTTGGGTATGAAACATGTTGCTGCTCGGCTAGTCCCAAAAGATCTGAATTTTCTCCAAAAACTCAATCGCATGAAAGTCGCTGAGGACATGCTAGAACGAGTTAGTTCGGACCCAACATTCATGAAACGCATTGTTACTGGTGACGAGACGTGGGTTTACGAGTTTGACATGCAAACTAGTCAACAAGCTTCGGAGTGGCGCCTTCCAACTGAACCGAAACCGAAAAAGGAGAATTCGCGGCGAGAACTGAACTCAATTCCGGAAGCAGCGTTTAAAAAATGTTTTGATGAATGGATTATTCGTTGGCGCAAGTGTATCGTTTCTAAAGGAGCATACTTTGAAGGTGATAAAATAAATTTGGATGAATAACAGACATTTTGTGTATTATTGATCTTTTCCCGGTACTTTCTTGACAGAGTAGTATTATGTATTCTACGGTCCATATTAGCCACTTTTTGGTATTCATTTTTATCATAATTATATAATTATTGCGTACATATGTAATTCCATACCAAAGAATAATAAGTCTTATTAAATTACTCTTTGGAGTAATATAATAAGACTGATCTTCCATACCAAGCCAATCACTGCCAAAACGTCAAACGTGGCATAATAGTTTTATGACAGTTATGCGCATAGACTATAAAGGGAGAGCGTGTGTCGTTGCCCGAATATAAATCTTATAAATTACTAGCTGCTCCCGCGTGGTTTCACGCACTGCTCGGCTCCTATTGGTCGTAGCGTGATGTTACATAGCCTATAGCCTTCCTCGATAAATGGACTATCCAACACAAAAAGAATTTTTCAATTCGGACCAGTAGTTTCAGAGATTAGCGCGTTCAAACAAACAAACTCTTCAGCTTTATAATATTAGTATAGATAATTGTTTGGTTTAATTCTAGGGTATTTATTTTAATTTTTAACACATCCTGCACCGGTTTTACGTCATCACGTCAACGCCGCGCCGGCTGTCGCTGAAAATCAGCGCTGTGGCTCTGTCTCGCATGGGGTGGAAGCATTATGCTGAGCGATGGCCGTTTTGCGCGGATGTGACGCATATTTTCCAATAACTTGTATTTTTTGTTGTTTTTTTTTACTGCGTCATGTTTACCGCTAATAAACGTATTTTTTTTCTTTCTTTACATTATGATGATAAAATTACAATGGACATGGATACCGTCGCTCCAGTAGTATTCTATAAAAATCTCACCGTGATAACGTTGCGTAACCTTTTGAAGCGAGTTTAAAGTGAGCTGTCGATACTGTCAATCCATCGCATTATCTTTTTCTTCTTCGTGTGATTAGTGACTAACCCGGTGTCAGAGATTTTATGCTGCCCATCGGCCTCTGACTTATCTTCACATGCTGTTGAGAAATAATATCTGTCAAGCATGGTTTCCTCACGATGTTTTCCTTCACCGATGTTTTAGGCAAGTGATAATCATACAATACGCACATGAATCCGAAAAATCAGAGGTGCGTCTTGGGTTCGAACTCGAGACCCTATGACTTGGCAGTCCGACGGTCACACTACTGGGCTATCACTGCTTGCATTATAAAACATATACTAAACCTAGGTGGAGCGACCGCTCACTTCACGCTCACTCCACCTAGGTTTTCACGATGAGATTTTTACAGAATTGACCGACAGTTCATTACTGTGATTTCGACTTAAAGACCACCGTCAGATTTAGTCCACTGGAACTCAACATATCGACCCTTTTTACGTCTCCAATAAAGGCATTTTCCCCCATCGTTTGACTGAATCACCCCAAATCACCTGAGATTATATTAAGATAACAACTTATTTTTAAAAGCCACGGCTTGTTGTGAATGAATTAATCAGTGATAAATGTGATAATACACGTATTATCTAACTTATGATTATGTATCTCTATGGTATATAAAACAACTTCTTCAGCTCCTAACTTACAATCACTCAGTACTCCAAGTAGAAAGAAACTGTACTTCACAAACGAGACATACAGTAACTAAAAAACTGAAAATGTAAGAATTTATTAATTTTCCAATTTTGTAATATAAAAATCTTAATCACAAAAAGTTATTTGACGAATTTTTTTAAGAATATTTGCGTCAATCGAACCACCCCTAGTTTGCTAACCATGTAACATTTCAGATGAAGACTTCCCTGATCCTCATCGCTGTGCTCGCAGCACTTGTCGCCTGCAATGACGCGGCTGCAGCCAAGAATGCCGTCTCCAGGGCTAACATGAACCAGGGAACTTACTGGGCGGGAGACAGACTGCTTCACAGGTGTGTACCTATTTATATCAAAAACTGAGTCTTCTTCTTCGCTCGACATGACACGGGGATATTGCAATAATGTGGTAACGGATGAGCCTGTTAATCATGTCTTCTTAAAAGTATGGAACAGTTAAACTTCCTGTTCACTGAATATGGGACTTCTTCAGTTATCGTTTGAATGAATGATTAATATTTTCTGAATAATTTCGGGAGCTTAGTGCTTAAGCTCTTAGAAATTTCTAACATTCAATATGGGGATATTTAATTGTTTTTTTTGGCCCTTACAGTGCGTTACACTTGCGTTTACACTTACTGAAATTGCCCGATCACATTATTGGTTGAAATTCACTTCACGTCTACACTAGATTGTAAACGAGTGTTCAATGTATTATAAGTAAAATTTATGAGCCTCACAAATATTTACACTTCTTTGACATCGTTTCAGTGCCTACTACACAAGAAACGCGATTGCGAACGCAGTACAGTACCAGGACATCACTTACAGAGGAGCCACCAACGTGCGTATTACTTACCTGGAGGCAGTAGAGGTGGGAGCCAGCCAGTGGGGACAGCCCTCCCTCAGGGCAGGAGGCGTAGGATTTAACCATGCGACCATCAGACTGCAAACGTCTAGAGGCTTCGGATACTACTACTTGGTCCGAATCTACGGCCGTTAACCATTTAAATGAAAAATCGATAACTCTTACGATAAATGGACATTTCTTACGACAAATGGAAAAGTCTTACGACAAATGGACAACTTTTGCGTGAATGGATGTATTAATTGATCATTTGGCTTTAAACGGAGCATCTGCGGGGTATTTTTTTCAATATAAGCAGGGTTTATTTTGAAAGAATGTAAACCAATTAATTTCTCATTACAGTATTCTATTTTTAATGTATTTATGATTTTTCTTTGCTTTCCCTGACTATAGAACCATGCGTGCTATAATCTTCATTTACACATTTTGATTCGGCTATGTTCATACTTCTTGCATGGTGGAATTCATTAACCCAATAGGACAAGAACAAAAGAGGTTTTTCTAAAAATAACTGGAATTCGGTTAAACAAAACCATAACTACTCAATATATTAAGTCATACCACGCGTTGTAATACCACTTCACTTCACTTTACGGGTTCTTTTCTTTAAGTAAAAACAATACAAAATATGTAGTCCATAACTGGATAGTTTTGAAGATATCTATAATTAAGGATGTTTTACATAAATAATAGTGACCTCGAATTATTTTGTAAGAAAAATTAAAACAAAAAAAAGGTGATTGAAAAATAATCCATAATTATGCCAGTTGATTCTTTGCTATGGTTGTATTCATACCCTACAGTTTGGGATATAAAAAAATCACCTATGACTTCAAAATCAACACTTTTGAAAAAATGCCAATGTCAGCTCATTGGCATCTTTCCAAAAGTGATGATTTCAAGCCACGACAACGCAGTCAATGATTCTTAATTTTTTTAAATTAAATATGTGTATCAAGTGGCGTCCAAGGCCAATTTTTTTTTAGGGTGGGAAATCATCCAACGATTTCTGGGTGGAGCGGAAGGGAGTGTCAGACACTTACTGACAAAAACCCATCCATGTTCCTTCCTTAGCCCTTTACGTTCCGGGGTAGCAGAAACCCTTTCGGACAATCCCGCTTAGGCGTCCAAGGCCTGGAAGACGTCCTCCAGAGCGAGATGGACGAACTAAATTGTTGTTTTATTAATGTTTTATTAAACTAATTAATTGTTACCATCACGCCACATTAATAATGATTTGGACCATATCACCATTGTTTTATAGGCACGCTGATTGACGTTCGATGGACCAAAAGTTAACTCCGTCTATACACACGGTCATCTTTTGTTTTTCTTTTCACCTCTTGTGGTTAGTATTTTTATTCTGGGTGCATCGTTTGCATATGTCACCGTTAGATTGTAAAGATCGTTAGATTACAATCTATCTAGCGAGATTGTAAACTATCGATAGATTGTGAACCGTATCATTATGATTGCAATTTGACTCATTATTCTTCGCTATATTGTAATTTACCGAAGTGAAACCGTTAAATTACAATCTGAATAAAAATAATCTCTTTTTTCCATATTTTTTTCTATATAATCTAGTCGTTTCTGGCACTCGCCGGCCGATGCCGCGGCACCGCTCGCTTCGCTCGCTCGGCTCGTGCGTAGGTGGTCACAGTTTTAACCTAACCCAATCATTTTTTTAAACGTCCTACGCCGGTTCACAATTTGACCGCTTCCCATCGATAGATTACAATCAAGCGAAAAATGATGCGTTAAATTGCAATCATAATGATACGGTTCACAATCTATCGATAGTTTACAATCTTACTAGATAGATTGTAATATAACGATCTTTACAATCTTACGGTGATACATATTTAATATGTATATGCATCGTCTGCACATCCCTACATAGTATAAAGCAAAATCGCTTCCCGCGTCTGTCCTAATGTCTGTATGTATGCTTAGATCTTTAAAGCTACACAACGGATTTTGATGCCGTTTTTTTAATAGATAGAGTGATTCAAGAGGAAGGTTTAGGTGTATAATTTATTAAGGTTTGCGGACGAAGTCGCGGGCAGGAAGTACTAGTATATTATGTAAACAATACATTGTACAACATTTTAAAAGCGTAACGTAGGAGTTTCTTGCCCTATCCACACGAAACTACCTTTTGGAAAGGGCGCCTAGAGTCAATTATTTTTCTTATTCATTAATTATCGTCTTACCAAGGGGTATCGTATTGCCCAGTTACTGGATGGTGGAGGTCAGATAGGCAGTCGCTCCATGTAAAATACTGGTATTCACTGACCCCAACATAGTTGGGAAAAGGCAAGGCAGATGATTATTTTGACGTTCAAAAGTGCCTTTCTTGTGCCTATTTGATTTTATAAAAGATTTGACTTTGTCATCTTATAATGGGCTAAACTTATCCCATCTTCGTCTCGTCAGTTGTGATGTCACTGGCCATTTGGAACGTCCCATGGGGTCGTGAGTTTACCCCAAGTCGTGCTGGCATGCAGAAAATGTATCATTGATTATGGTGTTCGAGACACGCTGATTTTCAAGCACGCTAACCTCGAATGTTGTGCCACTCACTCATATTCACGAATACATGCCTGACGGCCATTAGCATGCGCGCAAACATTCGTAGAAACGCCAGCACATTAAATTACCACAAACTGTCTTTTTTTTTTAATTGATTTTGAACTTAATATGCAAGGTTTAAGATCATTCGGAGAAAATGGGCGGTTTGATATAACTTGATGCGCTGACGACCGTACATTGTACGAAAACGAAGTGACCGGGGGTTGAATAAAGAACAAGATCAATGACATGGTAATCATCATCATCAAGGACAGGAAAGTCATCATCATTGCCCTGTCCTTATCCCAGTATAGTTGGGAACGGGGCAACGATTTTTTCCAAAAAAAAAACAAAAGTCATTTATTTTATTTTTGTTTTGTTAATATTTTACCAATTTAATTCTGAATAAATATATTATTATTATTATTTATTCAAACTAGGCTGAAAATCAGCACATTTTGAAGGTCAAAGTTACCTAAGACAGTCCCCCAAAAACGCCCACCCTTCACCACTTCCTAGTGCTTTAGTTGGAAAGAAGAAGTGGCGCATACTTCCATACTTCTCTATTAGTCGTCATCTCAGTAGTCACTCCCTTTCTAGCCATATATCTTTCACACAATCCATCCACCAATGACCCGGTATTATTATGGTATTAAAGATGGAAGCATGTGGCGTTCTGTGGTATTCAGTAACACTCCTCAGTTTGTAGAAAAAGGCGTAAGTGTATGTCCCAATTTAGGAATTAATTTTTACAGTCTATAAGCTCATTTAGGAAAAACATAAGAAAGAAACATAAATATATTAAAAAATCATTTATTCTAGTCAGACTTTTTAAAATTATATTAAAACTTATTGCAATAAACCTCCATCTTCAAAAGCGACTGCAATTTAATATTTGATTCCGTCGTAAAAAAATCTATTCCCCGTAAAAGTGGTCCATTTGTCGTAAAACTTCCATTCATTATCAAGTCCATTTATCATTAAAATGCTTAACGCCCGTAGATTCGGACCAAGTAGTAGTATCCGAAGCCTCTAGCCGTTGACAGCCTGATGGTCGCTTGGTTAAATCCTACACCTCCTGACCTGAGGGAGGGCTGTCCCCACTGGGTGGCTCCCACCTCTACTGCCTCCAGGTAAGTAATACGCACGTTGGTGGCTCCTCTGTAAGTGATGTCCTGGTACTGTACTGCGTTCGCAATAGCGTTCCTTGTGTAATAGGCACTGAAACAATATCAAAGAGATGTAAATATTTGTGAAACACGTATTGAACACTCGTTTCCAATCTAGTGGAGACGTGAAGTGAATTTCATTCCAAAATTTGATCAGGCAATTCCTGTAAGTGTCAAAAAAGCCAATCAAATATCCCCTTATAGAATGTTAGAAATTTCGAAGAGTTTAAGCATTAAGCTACCAAAATTAATCAATCATTCAAACGATACTTGAAGAAGTCCCATATTATTGAATAGAAAGTTAACTGTTCCATACTTTTAAGAAGACGTATCATTAACTGTTTCTACCGTTACCACATTATTGCAATATCCCCGTGTCATGTCGAGCGAAGAAAAAGACTCAGTTTTTATATATAAATACACACCTGTGAAGCAGTCTGTCTCCCGCCCAGTAAGTTCCCTGGTACATGTTAGCCCTGGAGACGGCATTCTTGGCTGCAGCCGCGTCAGTGCAGGCGACAAGCGCCGCGAGCACAGCGATGAGGATCAGGCAAGTCTTCATCTGAAATATAGCATAGTATGTAATTTAAAAGTGCCTCGAATAGCGCAAAATAAATTGTTTGGTATTTAATGAACAGTCATAGAAAACACACCCAGTGACTGACAATGTTATATTGATTGGAAAGCAGAAACAAACATCGGAAGATGTAATTATTAAGTACTTACATTTTCAGTTTTTAAATGAGGTAGTCCCAAAAAATATCTCAGTAGCTATCTCCTTAGAGTACAGAGTGAATATAAGTAATTAACTGTAGGAGACAGTATATATATAGTAGTTGGACACGTAATGATAAGATAGTAAACTAAGCGTTTATCAATGACTAAATTATTAGCAAAATAAAAATAGCCCGTTATCTTAATACAATCGGCTTACAAAAGCTTTGTTATTTAGGAGAAACCTTAAGGAAAATGTTTAGGGAAATGAATTATTTCTGGGTCTTTTTCTTCTTTTCGTGTGGTTAGTGACTAACCTGGTGTGAAAGTTTTTAAGCTGCCCATGAGCCTCTGACTTAGCTTCATATGCTGTTGAGAAATATCTCTCAGACATGCTGGTTTCCTCACAAAGTTTTCAAACACCGATTTTTAAGCAGGTGATAATTATACAATACGCACATGAATCCGTTGAATCAGAGGTGCGTGCGTCCTTTGGGTTCGGACTCGAGATCTATGACTTGGCAGTCCGACGGTCACACCTATTTCTGGTTGATCCCTCATGGATGCTCTTCGACTGAAAGTACGGAGGGTTTGTTGAACTTCGCCGAGTATTGACTGTTTGCTTATTTTATTCCGTGCGGCACTCTCAAGGATGCCTTTGACTGAAAAGTATTGAGAGTTTCAACTTTTACCGACTAATTGCTGCTGGTAGCAGGAGGAACATTATGCAGACTAAACGGGATGTACTCGCATATGTTGCCCGCCATTGAAATGTATGAAGTGAGTTCACTCGGTTTAAAAGTAAACATGGGTGTTCCACAAGGCTTAATATTGGGTCCTTTCCTCTTTTTAATATAATATAAATGATCTTCCTCTTTTATTTAAATTAAGGAAGCAAAAAACACCATTTGTGGTTAGATACAAATGGTGTTTTTTGCTGACGATGCTCCCTTAATTTTAAGGATTAATAGATGTGCATCAAAACATGACACGCAAGTAGCGCCCTACTGCAGGTCAAAAATGTATTCACTGTTAGTTTAGTATTGAATAGGAAAAATACGAAATGCATAACATTCTTTACTGAATGTCAAACTCAAACTCAAAGTATTTATTTCAAATAAACCAATTACAGGCACTTTTAAACTGTCAAGGGATCGGCCAGTCAGAGAGATGAAGCTAGTTGCCCATTCCAAAGCAAAAAGAAGAAGAACGGGCAAGAAACTCCATGGAATCTCTGTTAAACAAAATATGTTTATAAAATATTGGTTACATAGTTCATATCATTATTATACATTAGAGAACGATGCAGAACGTTAAAAGCATCCGATGAAATCCGATAAATGTTAAAATGTGATTGTGATGTAGAATTAAACAAAGAGAAACTAGAATTCGTTGATATACCTGCTTTTCTATCTCTCGATTTACTCTAGGCTACATTGGAGTGCTATTTAACGACTTGCGGGATGGCTAAGTTTAGCAAAATTATAATGTGAGGGGAATCTGTAAATTTTCGATTGCAATTTTCCTTACTTTCTTAGTATCATGTCTTACGTAATTTGACTATGGGGCGGGCTGCAGTCATCGAGTCTATTTTTATTTTGCAGAAAAGAGCCATCAGGGTCATGTATTGCCTCCGCCGTAGCAACATTATGGATAAGCAGTATTGTCCGAAAGGGTTATCGCTACCCCGGAACATAAAGGGCTAAGGAAGGAACATGGGTTTAGTCAGTAAGAGTTCAGACTCGTGGAAGGGAGTGTCAGCACTCCCTTCCGCTCCACCCACAGCGGGAGGAGCCATTTGACGATTTCCCGCCCTCAAAAAAAAAATGCGCAACATCATGACAGTACCTGGTCAATTTATCTATGAAAATAAATAATCATGTCCGTATAGAAAATCTACATCTTTTTGGTAAAAGAGGTGAAACACTTGTGTACTTCACCTCTTTTACCAAAAAGATGTAGATTTATAACACTAGAGACAGGGACCAATTAGTTCAACCAGGTTTCAGGCTGGACAGATTCATCTTCCATGGATTACTGTTTAAAATGTTACAATTAAATACCTTTCCATTTCACATTCTACAACCGGTTGAAACGAAATTTTAATCACACATAAGTACGTTAGTTTGTAAGTGAGTGTGTGTGTGTGAGAGAGTTTGTATGTTTGCCACTTCTTCACGCTCAAAAAATTGCTGAACGGATCTGGATGAAACTTGGCACTAAAGTAGATTTTGACCTGGATAAACACATAGTATACTTTTTATACCGGTAATACGTTCCCTTGAGATAAGTTCCGACATGGACGCGGGCGAAGCCACGGGCAACTAGTCTTATATAAAAACCACACAATGCAATCAAGCAATAAGTTGGGGGATTAAATTAAAATGATTACCGGAGCTGAGGATTGTGAAAACTATTTTTGAAGTTAATAAATTAAATCATTTGTACAATTCCATGGCCCTTGTGTTCGTCTTTCTTCGTCATGATCACTCTGATTTGGTTCATGTGTTGGAGCATTTAGTCTTCTTTATAAATTGTTGAGCAGAATGGTGCTAATCTATACGTTCTTGTGCGTGCACGGGCGCTGACAGTAGGTTACTGGTCATGTCTTAGCTGTTTAATACTCAATACTCAAATCTTTATTGCATTCCATTTATGTATTACATAGATGGTGTAATCAAAATAATAAAAAAACAATATGGACCCTGTCGGGCACAGCAACATTAGGAGAGAGGAAGAAGGCTAAGTAGCAATTCAATAGTATTATTATATGTTATTAGATGTGTTTGATATATTGTATAATTATGTGTATATATTTTTAAAATCTTAGGTCTGTGTATTAGGTTTAATAAATAAATATCTTAATAATTTTAATTAGGTATTGTTTATTGTTGGCTTATTTTAAATTAAATTGATCATTGAACTGATCTTTTTAACTTTACTATGGGTAGAACCCTAAAAGGGTTCCGTACCCATAGTACGGGTTACTATTACTAAGACTCCACTGTACGTCCGCTCGTCTATCCGTCTGTCACCAGGCTGTCTCTCATGAACCGTGATAGTTGCACAGTTGAAATTTTCACAGATGATGTATTTTTGTTGCCGCTATAACAACAAATTTAGGACTAGGCACATATGCACCTATAGACGGCAGAAACACCCATATTTTGCCACTTATGTTTTCTAAATCAGTTTCGTTTACTCAGTTTTTAAGAACCGTTGGTATTGGTTGGAATATGCATGAACCTCTGCTTAACCTTTCTGGGATTGCATTGATTGAGTCGTGATGTTATGTATAAATAAAGTACGCGAAGGATCAATCAATTAAACTGCCTAGCCTTTTCCCAACTATGGTGGGGCGGCTTCCAGTCTAACTGGATACAGCTGAATACAAGCATATTACCACCTACGCAACCCTAACTGGGTAATACGATACTCCTTGGTAAGACTGGCGCCTGGCGGGCTTCTGAAGACCAAGCCACTAAATAATTAAAAATAAGTATACCTACAGTATTCGTTTCTGCTATCCCGCAATAGTATAGCGCCTATACATGATAAAAAAAATGTTGCCATTAAAAATTACTGCTCCCCACTCGTTTAGACAAGTGGTTTCGAAAATAAATGTGGGGTGAAGCTAATTATTTTTTTCTCGAATTTTCTATGATATAATAGAAATTTTGAAAAGTAACCAATTTGAACTGGATAAGTAATTATGAAAACAGTAATGTTAAGTAAGTTTGTGTCCAAAAAACTTTAAAAAAATCGGTTAACAAATCATGAAAAAAACTGATCCTATCTCGTCACTATCGTCACCAATCTCATAGCCTAGTTTTTTACAAAATATGTTGGGATCGCCTTCCGGTCTTACCGGATACAGCAGCAACCGAATACGAGTCATTCACTTGGAGGAGTTCTTATTCACCATACAACCCAGTTACTGAGTATCCTATTGTAAATATTGATTGATCCAATCTTGTATTCATGTACCTATATCATTCACACGCGTGGATGTCGGATATTTATTTATTTATTTATTTAAACTTTTCGCACACAATAAAGGTACAAAGGCGGACTTAATGCCTTAGGCATTCTCTACCAGTCAACCAAGGGTGGTGAAGAGATTAGATGGCAGGTGCTTTAAATAGTAGGAACATACAAAACATTGAGACTTGAATAAAATGGGTACATAAATAGGTTAAAACCTTATAATAACAGTTTATACTATAATACATAACATACATAATTATTTACTATAATAGATAACTATAATATATATATATCATATATACATACATACATATATATAGATATTATCCCAAAGGAAAGTACTACCGGGATAAAGGTTAATTAGTTTGTCCAGGTCATAAACTACCTCCGTGCTAAATTTCGTACAGATCCGTTCAATGTAGATGAAAGTTTGTGATTGTGCGTGTTTGTATGTTTTTGTAATCTTCACGCTCTAACTGCTATGGTATGTGTGTATTAATTTTTTTATAAACATGGTCGAAGCAAACTGTGTCTAGGCAGAACTGTGCATTCTCAGGTTTGTTTGCACACCTCATTTAGGAAAAGCAAAAGAAGGAAACATAAATAAATTAAAAAAAATACGTTTATTCTAATCAGATTTTTTGAAATAAATTAATACTTTTTGTAATAAAACCCCCCTACAAAATCAGATGCAAATATTTTTAATCCCGTCGTAAAAAAAAAACCATATGCCGTAAAAGCTATCCATTCGTCGTAAAAGTTGTCCATTTATTTAAATGCTTATCGGCCCCAGATTTCGACCATGTAGTAGTATCCATAGCCTCTGGCGGAGGTCAGCCTGATGGTCGCGTTGCTCCAGCCAACGCCTCCTGCCCTGAGGGAGGGCATTCCCCACTGGGTGGCTCCCACCTCCGTCGCTGCGATGTATGAGATACGAACGTTGGAGGTTCCTCTATAGGTGATGTCCTGGTACTGTACTGCGTTCATAACAGGTGGTTTGTAATAGTAGTTTCTGAAACAACAAGGATTTTTAATTATACCTTTTGTGAGACCTCTCCCTCCCTCTGTCTCTTCTTCTCTTTCTTTATGCATCCTACTTTAATATTATAAATATGAAAGTTTTTGAAGATGTTTGGATGTTTGCTACTCAATCACGCCAGACGGCTGAACGGATCTAGATGAAAGGCGAACAGATAGTAAAGAACCTGGATTACTACATATGATATATCCATGTATATCGAAAGGGTATATGTATATACATACAAAAGCATATGCGACAGACCACCAAACTGAACAACTTTTACAATGGGACCAACTCTCAAATTGCAAAACAAAAATCAGCTATTCTATACATTTTTGGTCACGTGACTCGTCGAAATGTAGGGAACAGTTGATTTTTTTTCACGATACCGGAGTTGGTCCCATAATAAAAGTTGTTCAGTTTGGTGGTCTGTAGCATGTGCCTTTGTATGTATATAGCCTTTCGGTTACACCCAATATTTTCAACAATTTTTCCTGGTAGTATTTTCTCGTGAGATAAATTTCGAGATGCACGCAGGACCTAGTATTGAATAAAGTCTACTAGCATTTTTATCCCGAGATTAACCGTGATAGTGTTCAAAGGTGATTGTTCTAGACCGCCCTATAACCAACAAACATTTGACGTGTACGTTAATTTTAATTATATTTTAATATGCTTTTTAAAAATAATAAACTCAAGCGGACACTGTTTAATTCTTAATAGGTTTTTAAAAGTGACCTCATTGATTTTATTACCAACTGAACTCGCCATCTTTCAAGGAATTGTCAATGTAAATGTCACAAAAGGTTTGTCAGTGTCGCTCTCGCTCATATTACATAAATATCGATATCGACGACGATCTCCATAATATCTAGTGATAAATAATGGATGTTCGATATTTATCACTTCCAAAACATTGAAAATGTGCAACATAAAAGTTTTTCATGCATATTTTTTTCATGGAATTAGTTCCGTGAACATTTTAATGGAACTTATGATGAATATGGCCTAGCACGATTATGATGAAAATATAATGAACAAAACAAACTCACAAAATGTACTTACTAGTCGAATGAGGGATTTTCTCACAAGTGAGAAAATATTAGTTCAAAAGAGGCGTTGGTAAAAAATACGTCACTGTCAGGTTTTTGACATCAAATAAGCTTTCTTATTTACGGATCTTATTTTTGTTATCAGTAGCCAGTAAAACATAGACGTATTTTTTACCCACGCCATCTATTGAACTATGTTTTTTCACTTGTCAGAAAATCTCTCATTTAACGATTGAAATGTCATTTACGACGCAACTCTAGTGAATTGTTCTCATAACCATTTCACGACTTCAATAGCCATATTTTTACTTTTTAATTACTTAAACTCTATTTTTAAATGTCGCAAACTAAAACGTTACACATTGTTCGTTGGGAACAAAATATTTTATTTTAGCATTAATATAATTGGAGTAGAATCATAGCAACAACGTGTTTATGTTTGATACAGAACAAATTAATTTACATTTGACATATTGATCTTTCATTTTGGTCTACTAAATTAAAACCACAGATTAAATAGGTGGTCATTGATAATCGATATATGTACAATGATTGATCTTCAAGAGAGCATCTCTACGTTACTACGTCAGTCGGTGCCTGTGGCTGTGCTGTGTTGTTGTGAATACCTACATATTTGGCGATTTCTTTTGGCGTTTTTGATTTTGTTTCTGTTTAACGGACTACAATTTGGACTGCTTTCAACGTGAACTGGCTTCGAATAACTGATTCTGTGATCTGCTTAAACGACACCTTAGCATTTTGACAACGGATAACGGACTTCGCTTAAAGTAAACTTCAACCAATAAATAATAACTGTACCTAAAAGGCATAATACAACTGTATTTACGGTAATATTTTACTGTATTTGAAGTTTAATGCTTCGTAGAAAACAGAAATAGCGATTTTACTTAAGTTTTCTTTTATTTAAAATAACCTCAAAATCTGTTCCTTATCTTTAAATAAATCTTTTCTCTAAAGTGTCCGTCAAGAAACTTTGTTCTTATGGGCTACTAAGGGCAGTTTACAAATAGAAAATGATTTTTTCTATGCTGTTGGCTCCAGGGCGAACAATGTATGGGCGTAGAACAATCTCCTTTGTCGAGCATATGCGAAACAATGAAGGGAGTAAAACCATACACATTCATAAATAAATAATCGTTCTTCAGTTTTGCCCCGTTGGAACAAGGCGTATTTAAAAAAATATGATGCAATAAATATCAAGGAAAACTTACAATCAATTCAAATTATGAAATGTTGAAAACCCTTATCTAAATCGACTGAATGATACGGTATTAATATAGCGATGATACATGATAAGCCCGAAAGACATGTAAATATGTATTGTATCCTATCGCATCGGTCAATAAACCCGCTTACTCATGAGATGCTTATCTAAATAATACTTAATTATCATATTAATATGACTTATTCAGCGGGATTGTCCGAAAGGGTTACCGCTACCCCGGAACATAAAGGGCTAAGGGAGGAACATCGATGGGTTTATCGATGGTCAGTAAGAGTTTGACACTCCCTTCCGCTCCACTCAGAGCGAGAGATGACCCCTCTCGGATATCCTCAAAAAAAAAAAGATTCATAATTGGAATTGCGCCAGGAATACAAAATAACAATTACACACTTGCACCAGAGTATGCAAGTGAAATGAAACCAGCATGTCTGAGAGATATTTATCAACAGCATGTGAAGCTAAGTCAGAGGCCTATGGGCAGCGTAAAAACTCTGACACCAGGCTAGTCACTAACCACACGAAAAGAAGAAGACCTCTGCCTAACCTTTCGGGAAATACTAGCGTGACGATATGTTATGTTGAAATATAACATAGGATAAGTGACAGTAAGATACTACTCGAGTGGCTGTTGAACTTGCCTATATAATGCGTGCAAAGATAATGTTCTTAAATGTCTGATAATATCGTTGGATAATTTCAATTAATCTGCTAAGCCTTCTCCCAACTATGTTGTGGTCGGCTACCAGAATACCAGTGTATTACATGGAGCGACTGCCTATCTGACCTCCATAACCCATTAACTGTGGGTAACACGATACCCCTTGGTAAGACTGGATGTCAGACTTTCGGGCTTCTGATGACCCGTAACGAGTGACAAATGACAGCCGGGATCAACGGCTTAACGTGCTTTCCGAGGCACTGAGGAGTCTCGTTATGCAAAGATAGTCACCCATCCACGAACCAGCCCCGGCAGGCGTAGCTTAACGAGATGGATCGGCCCATATGGCTGTTTCGTTTTATTGTGTTTGTATTTCTTAGTCACGAACTCCTCCGTTGGACAATATCAATGATGATATCATCAATATGCAGTTTGTGACCAAATTCAAAGATCTACAAGCGATCATGCAAGCGGGCCCCTAGTTATAATGTAGGTATAGTATATACACAGAGGCAGTGGTTTGGAGAGCAGTCGAGGCCGATATCAGCCTCGACTTACGAGTTGTAGAACTTGAGTTCGAACCCAAGCAGGCGCTTTATTTTGTGTATTTAATTTCATCACCACTGCTCTCAAAACGGTGAAGGAAAACATCGTGAGGAAGCTGGCATGTCCTAGAACCAAAATTTCGAAGATATGTGACATCCGCCGACCCGCACTGGTGGATTATGGCCCACTCCCTCTCCAAGAGAGGAGGCATGTGTCCCAGCAGTGGGAACTTTTATTTCTGATTATGTAGTACTAGCTTCTGCCCGCGACTTCGTCCGCGGGAAATTGCGATATACTGTAACTGTTTAGGCAGCGCATGCAAATAATTCTGTTTTCGGAGGTATTTCTTTCCGACTTGCTAGATGAAAATTGCGATAGCTCGGCTAATATGAATGATATTAATATAATTTATATAGCCTATAGCACTCAGGAAGAATGTAGCTTTCTATCAGTGAAAAAAATTTTGAAATTGGATCATTAGTTCCGGAGATTACCCCCTACATACAAACTTACAAACTTTACCTCTTTATAATATTATAAGTATAGATATATATACCTGTACATAATCATAGTTACGCTTGCAGAGGTTGGTCCGTGGATTGGTAACAATTTTTACATATCGCGACTCCTCTGTGCCTTGCAAAGTACGTTAAGCCGTTGGGCTCGGTTGTCAACCATGTTTGATTGTCCTTTACATAATGATGTCTAAGAACAATAGTTTTTCTATTGCGTCTGCTGCGCGGCAGTCTTGAACTTTAGTTGTTCGTCAGAAACCCGAAAATCTGACCACCAGTCTTACCAAGGTGTATCTTACCCAATAACTAAGTTGGAGGTTAAATAGGCAGTCGCTCCTTATAATATACTGGTGTTTCGCTGCATCCAGTAACACTGGAAGCTAATCCCAACATAGTTGGGCAGAGGGTTAGTAGATTGATTGGTACATACCTGTGAAGTAAATAATCTCCAGGCCTGATGGCACCCTGGTACATGTTAGCCCTGAAGGCGGCATTCTGGATGGCAGCCGCGTCATTGCAGGCGACAAGTGCCGCGAGCACAGCGATGAGGATCAGGCACTTCATCTGTAATCAACGTAATACCAATTGTGTGAAGGTGTTGGTCCGAGACGTCCTATAACTCTTGACTTGTAGTAGACGCATCGTGTCGCCCTCTACCACGTATATTTGAAGCTAAAAAAGTTAAAAAAACGAAACGCTTCTTACGTACAGACGCCATCACATCAAGCTATTCCTAACTGTCAAATTTTCTCAATTAAAAATGAACCTTATGTCTTTGCAATAAAGTTGAAATACTATAAAAAAAAATTGACAGATTATGGTAACTTGATGTGCTGGCCTCTGTACACTGGAACGCCCCAGCCCAACGCCCAAGCTCAACTGTCATTTAGTTTGAAGTTCCTATTTCACGACCTGTAACTTAGGGTACTCATGCACTAGCATTAGGGTCAGGGTGGGAGACTCTCCTCCGGGTAAGCGGGATTGTCCAAAAGGGTTACCGCTACCCCGGAACATAAAGGGCTACGGAAGCAACATGGATGGGTTTTAGTCAGTAAGAGTCTGACACTCCCTTCCGCTCCACCCAGAGCGGGAGCAAGTCATTGGATGATTTCCCAGCCTTAAAAAAAAAAAAAAAAAGGGTGGGAGACTCTGACGTCTTGGACCAACACCTTCACACAATTAACATCGAACTTCACTTGGTAAGTTCGTTTGATTTCTAATTATGTGATGACTTGATTTGAAAGACACATTTGGAATTGATTAGGCGTATTGGAAGAGCGTCTTCTTTTCGCATGAGTTTTTTTTTTAGTACCTTTTAGGGACCCGCCATGCCTCTGCACGTGTGCAATGTATGGCGAAAGCTAGTTAAAATAAACGAATAAACCTTCACTTCACTCTATCTATTGATGAAAACCGCATTAAAATCCGTTGCGTAGTTTAAAGGACCTAAACGTACAGAGGGACAGACGGTGGGAGTGTCTTTGCTTTTTACTATGTACAGATGTGTTTCTGATAACTTAATTTATTTTCAAAACTTTTATTAAGATACTGTTTTTTTAATTGTCATTATCATTAAATATGGCGGCTCGAAAATTTGTATTTACTCTAACAAAAAACAAAAGAAATTTTGAATTTCGCGGGCTACAAATTTTCTTTTGTTTTTTTGCAATTTGCTGGTCACTGTCAGGTTATATATTATTCAAAATGTGATTAACGGTAGCACGCATGTATTTACAGAATTATAATCTTTGGAATCATCGATACAACTCCTCAGATTAAAATTGGCCTGGTTTCATGAAATAGGATGACCTTAGAGGGTTGTATTGATCATTTTAATGACTTTAATTCTCTAAATACGCACTTGATACGACCGCGAATCATATTTTGATAAACGTACAACCTGGCTGACCTGCAAATTGCAAAAAAACGTAAGAAAATTTTGAATTTCGCAAGCTTCTCTGTAACTTTCCCTTAAAGAACAATTAAACAAAGTGGAGACTACAATACGATCATAAATTAAACTGCGTGTACCTAATGCTATCCTAAGCCTGCATGCGAAAATTCAATCAAATATATCCAATAGTTTAGTCACTAATAGCTAGTCAAAAATTGGCAAAACCCATAGTCGGTCAACCACTATTATTTAGTTTGTTCGAAAAAAACACTTTTTAAATTTCGGTGTTAGTATTTATTTGATAGTTCCAAAATAGTTTTATTCATAAGTATTGTCAGTGTTTTCATTTATGGTCGTATTGTTTTCTCCATTTTATGAACTCAATAGTTGTTTAACATCAGATATTTAACTGTTGAGAAAGCAAAGAAAAACAATAAAAATATACTTACGTTTACAGTTTTCTCCTAGTGTATCTTTACAGAAGCTGCCAACTTAGATTACTGTAGTACAATAACTTAAATTCTAAAGGAGATAGTATATATATATAGTTCACTGACACATGCTGATAAGATAACACTATCACTGACTCATGAACAACAAGTGGTCGTGCCGCGGTTTCATAGAAATCTTTATCTCAGTCAGTTGTATCAATATCTTTGATAATGGAAGGAAAACACGTTATAAGGAAAATGATTATACTTGCAAATGTATAACGTAACAATGCACCATGCATCACGGCTTGATTACTTCAGGGTAGGCATAGGAACACCCATATTTCGCCAGTTATGTCTAAGTCCCATGTAATAGGGGGCGAGCCTATTCCTATTAACCGCACCAATCCAGACTCCGGGCTGCCACTGAGAAATTCCTAATGGAAAACTTTACTCGATCTAGAAATCGAACCCAAGACCTCATACACCCGCCGCGGGAGACACTATGGGCGTCGGGAGCCACGTGACGACTCACGGCCACCGTAGGCGCGGGCCTGCGGGCGGTGAGTAATGGGTGGCTCGCAGTTCGATCAGGACCAGGCGCGTGCCGGACGGCGCGTATTATATGGTCCCCGCGCGCCTCAAAGAGATGTCAGCATATGAAAGAGCCCTTTAGGGCCAAGCCTGCCGGGTAAGCGGGATTATCCGAAAGGGTTACCGCTACCCCGGAACATAAAGGGCTAAGGAAGGAACATGGATGGGTTTTAGTCAGTAAGAGTCTGACACTCCCTTCTGCTCCACCTAGAGCGGCAGAAGCCATTGGATGATTTCTCAGCCTCAAAAAAAAAAGACCTCATACACGCTCATGCTCTCTTGCGATCACTAGACCTAAAGGCAGTACGTATGGGGAAAATCGGGTAAGAAACTCCATAATTATGTTTTCAAAATGTCTTACAATATGTACATTCATTTTAGTTATGTGTAGACAATGTTCGCTCGCCAGTGGATCGAGTTATACCAAATTGTCAATGTTATCCAAATGATTTTAAACCTTAAAACATTAATTAATAAGTTCAAAATCGATTGAGAAATTTGACAGTTTGTGGTAACTTGATGAGCTGGCGACTGTACTCATAATAAAATTACTTTAATAAATCTTTATTTGGGTAGTACTTGCTTTAAAAATTCTACCTCAA
Organism: Hyppa rectilinea; assembly: GCA_951799385.1. Taxonomy (NCBI): domain Eukaryota; kingdom Metazoa; phylum Arthropoda; class Insecta; order Lepidoptera; family Noctuidae; genus Hyppa; species Hyppa rectilinea. The sequence goes on from OX637316.1 coordinate 9,276,635, forward strand.
AATGGCATGAAAGTTTATTTGGAAAAAACTTAAATTGATATCGAAAAAATTGCATCTTACTAACTTCTTGTTGATAACCTAAAAACATTTGTCCCCAAACCCCTATCTTGATTCGGCTAATACGCAATAAAAGAATAAATTAATCGATCGCTACTACATTTTATCATTAAAATTACTATCTACGATAATCATAAGTAAAGTGAATCATGAAAATCATCCGATTATTTTCATATTATGATCAACAAAAGACTTTGTCATCGTATATTTTTATCGCCCGATAGCCTAGTGGTGTGACTGTCGGACTGCCAAGTTCGGACGAACCCAAGGCACGCAACTCTGAATTTACGGATTCATGGGCGTATTGCATATTTATCACTTGCTTAAATAACGGTGAAGAAAAAAATAGTGACGAAACCAACATGTCTGAGAGATATTTCTCAACAGCATGTGAAGCTAAGTCAGAGGACCATGGACAGCCTGAAACTCTGACACCAGGTTAGTCACTAACCACATGAAAAGAAGAAGATCGCACGATTACTTAACTTACTTTTTGTTTAAATGGTTTTTTCTTATACAGTGCAAACACACAGAATTTTAAGTGTTTTTTGGATTGAAGTTCTCTAGCGCGTCTTGCGGTCGGAATAAAAGGGCAGTGAAGATCACGTAACGAAAAATCGTTTTGCCCGAAAAAGTCAGTGTCTCTTTTAAAATCCAGACATGTCATATGCCTTAGTGTTGGTAACATCATGTGAAGACAATGTAGATAAGAGTCAGTTATAGTATTTTGAGCCCACTTTTCTAGTCCTAACTAGTAAATACCACTCCTAATAAAATCTAAATATTTAACCTAATGCTTAAAAAAACATAGAACGAAAATAAGTTTGTTTGCGAGAAAACATGACGTAAAGAAAATACGTGAACACAAAAAAGAACAAGCAGGGAAAATATATGTCACATCTACGCAAAACGGCGATTACTCAGCATAATGCTGTGACCCTATGCCAAACAAAGCTTTAGCGCTGCGATGCAAAAACTTCTTTCCATTTAAAATGTTAATTACACGAATTTGAACAATAAAGAAATAAAATAAAAGCATTATCCTAATATTACATAAATATTACTCACTTGTGTAATTTCCAAAGATAACCTACCTACATAATAAGATTATCTACAGCTTATCAGATATCAACTATTTTGGTAACATTAACATATTAATCACCATTATTATTGCAGATTTTGTGTTGTGTAAATAGCTCTATCTATTAAGAGCCGATTTCAATCGCCTGATAAATTTTATCGGACAAATAAACCTTGCAGTTTGACAAAACATAAATGATAATATGTCAATCCGCCATCACAATTCTGCAGATAAAGTTATCCGGTGATTGAAAAATTGATTTATATTTCCACCTAAAAGCGTATTTGACCAATGAAACTTAACGCGATCAAGAGCTGTCGTTGATGCTCTTAAACAATGATGACATTGACCGTTCTTGAACGCAGTTTAAATGTGCTGATTGCGTTCAACTGGTTTCATTTGTGAAGTTCTTCCTAAATCATATAAAGTCGCGGTCCCACGGCCTGGCACGACGACAGGCCACCGCACTGTTTCTGTCACCCCTTAAGCCCGGCGCCTATTGGCGGCACGACATGGCAATGTACGCCTAAAAATACCTTGCCATGCCGTGCCTCCATTGGGCGCCGGGCCTTATTGGATCAAGAAAGCAGGCGCGGCTACCTAAAGGCAAATTCCCATACTTAAAAACGTTTAAAATCTAATCGCAATCACATCTCAGATAATCAACGTCAAAAACTGATCATAAATGTACAATTCAGATTGAAACTGAGATTAATGCAAATGCTTTTAAAGATACGGTAATTACCGTCTTTAATAAGACAAAGGAATATTCATACCACCATGTTTTACAGCACAAAAACCAAACGTGGCGTTACAAGTTGGTATTGTATGGTTTTATATTTATAAAGGCTATTGAAGACTTATCAATCACTAAGTGCCTAACTAAGTGCCAATTTCATCAACTAAACTGAACGCGACTCGCGAGCACATAAATCTACCTAGCCGTTTCCCAACTGTTTTGGGGTCGGCTTCCAGTCTAACCGGTTGCAGCTGAACACCAGTATTTTACATGGAGCGACTATTTATCTGACCTCCATAACCCAGTAACTGGGTAATACGATACCCCTTGGTAAGACAAGCTGTCAGACCTTCGGGCTTCTGACGACCCGTAACGACTGTCAGAGATGAACAATTGACAGCCGGGACCTACGGCTTAACGTGCTTTCCGACACGGAGGAGACTCGGTATGTAAAGATAGTCGCTTCACTAGCTTTGCGCTTTGCTAGATCCACGGCTAATCCCAGCAAGCGTAGTTTAACCGGATGGATCGACCTGTGCGGCTGTTATTACTTAGCCACGAGCTCCTCAAACGCGATCAGCACTTCTACTTCAAAATCTGTCAAAAAACTACTTAAAAGTGACGTGTATTTGTAGTTACAGCAGGTCTATTTTTTTAGAGCATGCGCTTGCTTATCACGTACATGTCACAGTGGCGTTCAAAAGGCTAGAAAGAAAGGCGATTGATGCGTAGGTATATTCAATGTTTTAGTTCAAGACGTCACAAACTTCTGTTCTCCTCTTCTTGCTCTCAAACTTACACAAAATTTCTTCTTGTCATCATGTATTTGCGACGGGATGGACTGGATGGAATGAACGGGCGTGTGTTTATACTCTGGCGTTCAAAAGGCTATGCATGTACTTCCCTAAACACCTTCCCAAGAAGCACTCTACTTAAAATATCTCACGCGGCAGTCAACAACACAATTGTTGTTTTATTGTTATCATATCTTCTTGCGTTCAGTGGCCCGCAACGTGATGTAAAATCGGTGCTATCACCTCTTATCACATACTTGTTAAATTTCAATTAAATTTACTTGTAATTTTGCGAGTACCTACCAATTGGCTATTTGAAACGGTCTCAAATAAAATATGAAGCGAAGATTTAATTGTAAAATTGCATTTAATCCTAATAAGAATTCCATTTGATTCTAAAAATCTGTGACTTCATATTGTTATAAATATTTCATACAAATCACGTACAAATTCCGCGTTTTGACAGTTCATAAAAATTTACGTTATTGACTACCCTTTCAAATACCAAATTGACTATTTTAATCGGTCTCAAATAAAATATGAAATCACATAGAAAAAAGACCGCTCGTCTTAAAAACTTCCATTACCGTACAGAAATTGAATATTATGCGAAGATTTAATTGTAAAATTGCATTTAATGCTAATAAGTATTCCATTTGATTAATAAAATGTGTGACGTCACATTGTTATATTTCATACAAATCACATACAAATGCCGCGTTTTAACAATTCATAAAAAGTAACGTTATTGAATACCCTTCCAAATACCCAATTGAAGTAACGTCAGATAGTATTGGTAAAGTCGACGTCTTATCACTTTCGACAACAATTTAATTGAAACCTTTATAAGGTTGAAATTGTATTACTGGCATATAGACAAATGGATCTTGTTATTTAACGGCGTGCAAGCGACAATCAACCGTATGGTAATGATATTACGAGTACACCTTGGTACACTCAGCTGGTCAATTCAGTAAACATCTCACTGTGAAAACTTAGGTGAAGTTTGAAAGAATAAGAACCTCCATATCATTCTGTTTTTCTTTTTCATACCCTGTACGAGTCCCAATATATCATTGTTCTTTCTTTCGTTTACCTTTTTCATCATCCAATGACTTCTCCCGCTCTGGGTGGAGCGGAAGGGAGTGTCAGACTCTCATATGCTGACATGTCTTTGAGGCGCGCGTGGAACATATACGCGCCGTCCGGCACGGGCCTGGTGCTCGTGCAGGGAGTCGTCACTTGGTTCCCGACGCCCGGGCGTCTCTTGCGGCGGCTTTTTTCTTTTACCTTGGCATACAAAGAAACAGGATCAATTGCCTAGCCTTTTTTCCAACTATGTTGGGGTCGGCTTTCAGTCTAATCGAATGCAGCTGAATACCAGTATTTTTCATGGAGCGACTGCCTATCTGACCTCCACAACCAAGTAACTGGGTAGTACGATACCCCTTGGTAAGACTGGCTGTCACATTTTCGGGCTTGTGACGACCCGTAACGACTGTCAAAGATGCACAAATGACAGCCGGGACTAACGGCTTAACGTGCTTTCTGAGGCACGGAGGAGTCTCAATATGTAGATGGTCACCCATCCACGGCCATCCCCGGCAAGCGTAACTTAACCTGATGGATCGACCTATGCGGCTGTTATTACTAAGCAGGAACAAAACATAAATACATCTCGAACATAAAGCTATGGTTAAAGTGACCACAAATTAATAGTTGTCAGAAAGCAATAGTTGCAATCACGTAACATTTTCCGCCAATATATCGGGCAGCAATGTTATGCAACGTTTCAAAACTATGTACGGTCGCCAGGACATGAAGTTATATCAAACTCAAATCCTCAAAATGATTTTAAACCTTATAACGTTGAAGGTTAAGTTCAAAATTGATTGAAAAAATATTACAGTTTGTGGTAACCTGATGTGCTACTTGATTTCTGCGCCAAGCGATTTTGAAGTGGAATATATCGTGGTCTTATACCACGATATATTCCACTTCAAAATCGCTATTAAAATACCGCCGGATATTAAAATGTATATTTGTATGCGGTATGCCTTATTTATTTATTTATTCATAACAAATTTACATTTGTGTCGAACAGTGCTTTTTACAAAAACGGTAAGTAGTAATAAACAAACACAAGTCATGGAAATAGTCTTAAGCATTGGCATCATCGTCAACATTATGAGTCTTAAATATTATAATAATTCAATATAAATTATAAAAATTAAAATTGTTCACTTAAACCATTTCAAGATTTCATGCAGGAAAGATCAAATACATAGGAATCAAAATAAAATAAACCAAAATATAAATCATGATAAAATGTAAATCAAACAAAATCATGTCAAATGTGAATCAAATAAAATCATGTCAAATATAAATCAAATAGATTAAAAATACATCAAAATTAAAATTAAAATCAAATTGTTATCAAGTCGATTATAAATCAATTAGAGTCATTTACAATACATATTATGTTCGCATATTAGTTTGAACTATTATTATCTTGGAGAAACTCTTCTATGCTGTAATAACATTGCCTCAATAACAATGTCTTCAATTTTCTCTTGAATTCACTAGGATTCATAGAGTTTTTAAATTGTACAGACAGTTTATTGTACATATATACTGATTGCACTCTTGAGGCATGTTTAACGACATTCAGTTTAGGCTGTGTGAAATTAGCCTTTATATGATCTTCTATCTTCACCAATAATAAATACCGCGTGTTAGGTTAGACGAGAGACATACTTTCAGGGGTTACTATACTCATACTACACAACTTTGACTATGGAAATCACGAAAAAAATCAGCCTAAGCCACTGAACGGATTTCGATAAAATTTGCCAGATTTTAGAGATAGATTGCATCCCGGGGAAGGATAGACTAATTTTTGTCTCAAAAATATCTCCCGATATTGCGATGTGACCAAACTTCACGCGAGCGAAGTCGAGGCCAAAAGCTAGTAATATAATATATATATTTTAGTTTTAGGTGGTATATATATTATTTAAGATTTCTGTTACCTTTGAATAAAATTTAATAGGACATGGTGGAAGCAGCCGGCTTCCCGGAATGCCGGCAGTCACAGAATGTCTTGATTTCTTTTGTTCGCCTTATGAAAATTGTAATGCAAAAACGCCCCCTATCGATCAGCTGCGAAGAGTGATCAGCCGTTTCAATCAGGCACATTATTGTTGGGACACTTTCTGTTCAAATTAGTACCTTTGTTTTTCATACCAATTGTAATTTTGAACCCAGAAATGGTTTACAAGACATCATCCGTTATGCAGAAATAAGTAAAGTTTGAGATTATATGGATACGTATGTGTGTTTCTTACTCTTTCACACAAAAACTAGTTAACATATCTGGATGAAACGTGGCTAATCTAGAATAGCACAGAAATAGAACAATGTACATACAATAGAAACTTTACGGTTTCCACGGCATAATTTCAAGCCGCTGCGCTGGCTAAAGGTAGTGTATACTTCTATACTAATATTAAAAAGAGGAAAGATTTGATTGTTTGTTTGCATTGAACAGGCTTCCAAACGACTGATCCGATTTGAAAAATTCTTCCACTGTTGTGAAGCTACACTATCTCCGGGTGACATAGGCTATATTATATTTTCAAAAAAAAATAAGGATTCTTACTAAAACTATAATAATGTAACAATTTTCGACAACCACGCGGGCGACGCCGCTGTCGATAGCTAGTGTCTCAATAAATCTGCCGAATTCACTTGAAATAAGTCCATATAGCAGTGATAGCCTAGTGGTGAGACCATCGGACTGCCAAGTCTTAGGTCTCGAGTTCGAACCCAAGGCACGCACCTCTGACTTTTCAGATTCATGTGCGTATTGTATAATTAACACTTACTTAAAAATCGGTGAAGACAAACATCGTGAGGAAAGCAGCATGTCTGAGAGATATTTCTCAACAGCATGTGAAGCTAAGTCAGAGGCAGCATAAAAAAACTAACACCAGATTAGTCACTAACCACACGAAAAGAAGAAGAATAAATCTGCCGAATTCACTTGAAATAAGTCCATAATAAACCATCTGGTCAGAAAGGTGTCTGATTTGTAAGTCTTTGACCAGCTGCCAGGGGTGGATGCCAGTTTTAAACTTTATTGCAAGAAAGAGCATCTAGCTTGTATACCGAGCATTTTATTACGTAATTTGAAGAAGAAGATACATACGGCTGTATGGACATAGTACAGTATTGCACATGTAAGCGGGCACGCCCTTTTACCTAGAGGCTCTTTTTTTCTTTACGCTTGAGTACAGTCAGTTTTCAATGTTTTAATTGGTATATTGGCTGGTGCTTACTGACATGTGGCAAGTGATTGATTTTAATGTGATGTGTTTCGTAATGTTAATTCCTTCTCATACCTACGATAAATGTGTAGAGTAAAGTTCTTCCAACTAAACAGACAGCAGTGCTGCTGGGGAGTTTGTTGCGCCACTTCTTCTTCCCAGATAAAACATTAGGAAGTGGTGAAGGGTGGGCGTTTTGGGGGGACTGTCTTATGTAAGTTTCACCTTTAAAAAGTGCTGATTTTCAACCTAGTTTGAATACATGTCTTTTGATTTTGATAAATTACATCTAATTGGACTGCCTCGTTGGTCTACTGGTCGGAAGCGCTACTGATAAGCATGAGATCCTGGATTCCCAGGTCGGGCAATATGTTCTTGCGTTTTTTTATTTAGAATTTCTCCCAACTGGAAATTTGGATGTGTCCGGTGGAAGGCAATATCCATGGGTCTCAAAAGTAACTGGCAAAATGTGGGTGTACTGTGAAATTTAGGGGGACCTTCACTTAGGAGGCTCAATGGTAGAGCTTTGTTTAGTGTGTTGTAGGGCTTTCTATCCTACAAAAATACTATCACACGGGGCAGCCGTTATTGAATTATACTGCTAGTAACGAATACCTACTTTTTTTTTATGGCTGGGAAATCATCCAATGACTGCTCCCGCTCTGGGTGGAGCGGAAGGGAGTGTCAGACTCTTACTGGCTAAAACCCATCCATGTTCCTTCCGTAGCCCTTTATGTTCCGGGGTAGCGGTAACCCTTTCGGACAATCCCGCTTACCCGGCAGACTTGGCCCTGAGGGGCCCCTTTATGTATGCTGACATCTCTTTGAGGCGCGCGTGGAACATATACGCGCCGTCCGGCACGGGAACGAATACCTACATGCGTCAAGCAGCACGGCTATTGATGGAATCCTCATTTCTTTTTTAAAAACCTATCAAACTATTCTATTATTTTGGAAGTTCAAATGCAGTCAGCTCTATTCTAACCAGCCAGCCGCTAAGTACCACGAGGATTTACTTAAGTTCTACAGTGTTATAGATTCTCCTCTACTCAACCCTTCGGGGATTAAAAACATGATGTTATATTATTATAAACTAGCTGTTCCCCGCGGTTTCACCCCCGCTGCGCGGCTCCTATTGGTCGTAGCGTGATGTTATATAGCCTATAGCCTTCCTCGATAAATGGACTATTCAACACAAAAAGAATCTTGCAATTCGAACCAGTAGTTCCTGAGATTAGCGCGTTCAAACAAACAAACAAACAAACTCTTCAGCTTTATAATATTAGTATAGATAGCATTAAGTGTGCATTGTTAAACCAGAGATATTTTTAAGTATTCTTATAAAAACGTAAATTGGCGAAATATTGCCGCAATTTTTTTTCAAGGTGGTCGGACGTAAATGGTAAATCGAGTGTAGGTATATTTACTTATCTTAACTTTTATATTTAAAACAATATGTTTTAGGAAGCCGCTTCCATAATTTCCTACCCAAAAATGAACTTTAGGTAATAATATGCATCCGATTATCCGATCACTGCCTATGATTCAGCATTGAGAAATTGTTAGGCTAGGTTGATTGATAAAAACATTGAAATCGGTCTAGGCGTAATGGTGGCCCAACGAAACTGACCCTGAAAACATTACACTCTTTTTTTGAGCGGTCGTGTGAGAATATTGGCTATCGAACTCCTACTGACTCCCACTACCGTTTTTGTCAACAAAATCGTGTTGCAATTTACGGTTATTTTGTTTAGCCTTTTTTTTAGTGTGACTCTTGTCTAGTAGACACTAGTCAGACTCTTGCTGACTAAAAACCATCCATGTTCCTTCCCTAACCCTTTACGTTCCGGGATTTCGGTACGCCTTACGGACAATCCCGCTTATTGTGTTTAAGCCTACGCTATTATTTAGAGCAATATACTTCTATTTTACGTTACGTTGCCATAAAAGAAAGAAAAAAATGTTTATTTTTTACAGTACCCATGTAAGGAACATTTCTAAGCAAAACCAAAGGGCCCTGTGAGGTAGTACAGAGGCCAGCACACCAAGTTACCACAATCTGTCAAATTTCTTTGATAGTATTTCAACTTTATTGCAAAGACATAAGGTTCATTTTTAATTGAGAAAATTTGACAGTTAGGGATAGCTTGATGTGCTGGCGTCTGTACATATTTAAAAGACGCAAAAAATTGTAGCATTTTTCAATAAAAAAATTATATTTGTTACTTAAAATATTCTTTTTTCTACTTCATTGCTAACAATTCTCATGCGATCTGTAAAGCCTAAGTAGTGCAGTGGACTAAAAAGGGCTGATTATCACAACAAACATTATAATAAATAAATAAATAATAATAATAATAAATTTCTTTATTGGCATAAAAACAGGTTACAGAAATATGTGAGACCCTGGCTCCAGAGCTAGGTTGGAGTACCTGTATTTCAGGAGTCAGTGACTTCTTACATTTAGGTTACAATTGGGCAAGTTTAATGCAGCAAAAGGTGACAAAATTATTTTATGTACTTAAAATTAAGTTCAATAGCTATCAATATACATTTAACTACTTAAGCACTAAAATATAATAAAAAAATCAAATAAGAACTGAAATTTAGATTAATAAATTAATTTATTTGAAAACAATATTAATTGCAATTCAGGAAAATTATGAGTCAAAAATAATATTACAATCAAGGGTATGTCAATGTGCATGTGGGCATGGGTGTCTATGGGTGTGTATGTGTATTTGTGTGTGTGTATGTGTGTGTGAATACCAATTGTTTGTGTTCTTATGTATTTATGTTGATTGCAATACATTTTCAGTTGCGTTGTAGTCCCGTGTCAGTAGCCAGATTTCATTATACCTCACTTAGGTACTCAGTAAGTAGGTCGCCAATAAAATATCAAGAATAATATAAATCAACGTATTTATTAAGAATACCTAACAATTAATTAGTTATCGTATATCTTAGTGCAACTAGAAACAGAGCAAAGAATAAATAATACAGAACTTTTGCGTCGCGTGGCAAAAATTTGAACTCACGACTCCATCTTGTTTTTTCAATACAATTTCACAAAACTACTGCATAAATGTTCACCAGCAACGCCCCCCGTCAATTTAAGTGAAGCGCCAAACGATGTTTGTAGCACTGTATAGTATGTCTTAAGACTAACACAGAAAAATATACCTAACGTTCTTGCTAAACCATCTCCCTAACTATTTGCGCAACCAATAGCTGCGTAGATACTGATCGTGTACGAGAAACCACTTCCTCTGACTCCTAGAATGTTGATGACGGCAAAGCTGTGTCCAATTCCACCGGATTTGACGGTCGGGATAGCGTGCATAGTGTTGCCAACTCGAGCCACCTGGATCGAAGTTATATTGGTCTGATGAGCTCCGTGGAAGGTTACATCTTGGTCATGAATTATGAATGCAGCAGCTGCAACGCTGTGTGTGATTCTGAAAAAGCATAAAGTTCGCGGTCAGAGAAATGGGCATTTGAAAGAATAGTCAATAACGTTACTTTTTATTATATGTCAAAACGCGGAATTTGTTCATGATTTTTATGAAATATAACAATGTGACACAGATTTTTTGAATCAAATGGAATACTTATTAGCATTAAATGCAATTTTACAATTATATCTTCGCATAATATTTATATGTACGGTGATGAAAGTTTTAAAGACGAGTGGTCTTTTTCTATGAGATTTTATATTTTAATTTTCACAGTGTCAAATAGTCAATTGAGATAGTGGTAATTATTTTTTATTTTCTTTTTAAGGACGCTTTTAGCGTTTTACATCGTTGTTACATTGTATGGTAGCCAGAAAATTTCTCCAAATGATTTTAAAGATTAAAACGTAGACAGTTAAGTTCAAAATCGATTGAGTAAATTTGACAGATTGAATTTTCCTTGCAATTCTATTTACGAGAAACACATAGAATACTTTTAATCCCGGTAATTTCCATGGAAAATTTTCCGGCATACACGTGGGCTAAGCTGCTGGCAAAAGCTGGTCTATTTATATTAGATCTCAGAATTGGGGATCAACAACAGGTCTATCGTTTAATCTGCAAAGCCAGTATTTTATATTTACGTTCCGAGAGAAAGAATAGCCTATTTTCAGATGAGTGGTACCAACCTGGATACCAGCCTATCATCGGGACCAACGACTCCCACGGTCAAACTTTGCCGAGATGCTGGTAAAGTCCGCTTTGGTACGCCATCCTCGTCATATTCAACTTCGCCCTCAGTCAGTTCATCAAGTTCGTCCGTCGCCACAGCAGGCACTTCAGCCACTTCAGGTACTTCAGCCACTTTAGCCACTTCAGTCTTCTCTTGCACCTGATTGCTGACTGATGCTGCTGCTGCCGTTGCTAACAGCGTGAACAGAAGTAGAGTATTCATCTAGAATAAAAAAATGATATTATTTTTCTACTCGCGTAACAATAAAAAGAAGAAGTAGTTCGTGCTGAACTACTTCTTCTTTTGGTGTGGTTAGTGACTAGTCGTTTTTTTAGATGGTGGGAAATCATCAAATACCCACCCGCTTTGGGCGGAGTGGAAGGGAGCGTCAGACTCTTACTGACTAAAACCCATCCATGTTCCTTCCTTAGTACTTTAAGTTCCGGAGTAGTGGTTAACGTTTCCGACAATCCCGCTGATGGTGAATAGCCAGGCACAGACTATTATAATAATAATAAAAAGCAAGATGATGGCAGCTGAGGGTGGGTTAGACACACATTTCGCCAATCCTGCAGTCAGTTTTAATGCGTAAGGGACGCGTGGGTAGCAAATTCAAATTTTCTTACGTTTTTTTGCAATTTTAAGGTCAGAATTAGGTTTTATGCTGATCAAAATATGATTAGCAGCCTGTAAAATTAATTGAATTAAAATCATCAGAAACTACAAAAACTCTCAAGTTAGAACTGCTCAAAAATGTCATGATTTCATGAAATAGTATTTCCGTTATATGTACTTAGAGGGATGTATCGGTGATTTTAATGATTACAGTTCAGTAAATACATGCTATGGTCCCGAATCATATTTTGATCAACATACAACCTGACACTGACCTTCAAATTGCAATAAAACTTAAAAACTAATTTACTTTGCGGGGTCTGGCGCTTTCACCTTAAGACTACTAGACTATCGAGGCAAAATAAAATATGTTTTATAATAATAGCCGCCTCTTTTGTCCCACTGCAGGGCCAGCCTCCCTTGCCTTTTCCAATCAACTGGATCCTAAACCAATGTGGACCAATCCCTCCTACAAACGTCAAGTTCGTTCTTCATCTACGTCTGGCTTTTATTGAAAATACCAATTATGGATGCGACAGTACTGATTTGAAAATAGTATGAAAAAATTAAGAAATCTTACCTTTGAAATTGAAATGTGACTCGAACAAGTGCAGGTTAATTAATATTATAAATAAACTACTGAAGAAAACAGTATTTATATTGTATTACAATTGATGAAGACATGATAAGCTTTTAATCTGTTTTATCAATAATTGCATCTAGATTGTTAATTACTTTCATGGCCTAATTTTAACTTCCACTGCAAAAACAATATGTACAGACAGAGACAACAGTCAAAGATGATTAATTAGAAACGCGAGGAGGTACTTATTCAAAGTCAAAGTCAAATGATTTATTTCAAGGCACGTGAATTAATTACACGGTGGAAACCTGCCCCGCTTGGGCGGAGCACCGCCGTGTCCTCGTAGAGGCGATAGGCGGCCTCTCGCGCCCGACCCTGATGCAAGCCATGGACCGAAGCGAGAGGGAGTGGGAGGCAGTCACTTCCTTCTCTGAAGCAGTCATGCTCTCGAAGGAGGTTGCGGGATGGGAGAGAGAAAGGTCCTCCCGTCCCCGCCGTGGGAGACGCCCTGGGCGTCCGGTGCCACGTGACGACTCTCGGCCACCGTAGGCGCGGGCCTGCGGGCGGTGAGTAATGGGTGACTCACAGTCTGATCAGAACCAGGCCCGTGCCGGCGCGTATATGTTCCACGCGCGCCTCAAAGAGATGTCGGCATATGAAGGGGCCCTTTAGGGCTAAGCCTGTCGGGTAAGCGGAATTGTCCGAAAGGGTTACCGCTACCGCGGAACACAAAGGGCTAAGGATGGAACATGGATGGGTTTTAGTCAGTAAGTGTCTGACACTCCCTTCCGCTCCAACCAGAGCGGGAGGGGTCATTGGATGATTTTCCAGCCTCAAAAAATAAAAAAAAGGTAAATTAATTATGTGTAAACGTGTGAGATGTATTATGAAGCAGAAGTGTGTGCGCAAAACAAAGATGCACTTTCTGTTGTGTTACTTTCGTAGTCCGATAACACGAACACGACCAGTCACAATCACAAGCCTACCGGCTATGCGTTGTGTCCGAGGCACGGAGTGGTCTCGGAATTTAAAGAAAACGGTGCACCATCAGTAGAATTGCGCAGCAATCGCAGCTTCACCTTGCAGATTTATTTATCCAGGCGGTTGTTACAGAATGAAACGGTATCTAGAGACCAATAGGGGTCAATAGGTAAGTAACCAACATCCTGAAAAAACCAAACGTTTTTTCTATGTCTGTACATGTTGACAAAGGCCTTGAAAAGGTAATTTACCAATTTAGATAAAATGATAAAAACATGGAAATGTTATCTTATTGTTTTCGCCTTTTGTATTACAATATAAATACTGCTTTCATCGTTAGGTTTTTATTACCATTATCTTCACTCTGAGGAGCTATCATTTGGTTCATCCAAGACACAATAAAATTGCTAAGGTAAGTGTTTTTATTGGCATACAAACGTATTTCTGTAATTTCCTAATAGTAGTCTATTGTTCAAAAAGGGGTGTTATCTGGTAAGTTTTCTTGGAGATATAGAATTACTCTTTTTGAATGTTACTCTGCCACTTCGGCCGTCCGAATAAGACACTGTCAAAAAACTTTTCGTTTTTGGGCGCCATTTTTCCAAAATGGCGGCGCGAGAGGGAAAGAAACTTAATGGCAAAGTGAAAATTCGGAAAGACTATGATCGATAAATCACCAATAAAAAAAACTCCCGGATATCTTTCCAGGTATAACCACCAAATGACTAGACCAAAATCAGGATCTGAGGGCCTAGACAAATGGCAATCGCTTTCAACTTTAACTTGGTACTTAATAAAAAAAAAAACGAAATGCATTAGATTTACATTACTTAATGTTAGAAGTAGCGAATGTGACATCATATTGATTGGGGAAAATCTAGAACTTATTAAGCAGACGGTTTTCCTAGGAATCACGCTAGACGAGAAGTTACAGTGGGGTCCCCACATACTAACTCTTGCGGGACGGCTAAGCTCGGCCGCATATTATGCTCTTAGAAAGATAAGGCAGTTGACAGACGTAGAAACCGCGCGTTTGGTCTATTTTACTTACTTCGACACGATTTTACTGTGGGGTCGGGCTGCTGAAACTTAATCCATTTTTACTTTGCAAAAGAGAACTATCAGAGCTATTTACAATCTACGTCGCGACGAAACTCTTAGAGAACTATTCAAAAGGATTACTATCTTTAGGAAGGAACTAGAATCAATTATGTTTCTTGTTCACTTTGACGTTCAAAAGTTCCTTTCTTGTGCCTATTTGAAATAAATGATTAGACTTTGACTTTGATAACGTTTAATATTTCTACAACAACTCAATCCATGTCTGACTTTTCCATCATCGTCATTGCCGATAAAATGTCACATTGTCTAGACCGTCAACTGTATCAATAACAATCCATTTCTTTCCAAGTCATGATAAGCCGCGTAGACACGTATAAGATTTCGTACTAGTAGATAAGTCCAATTAATAACCGACGATTAAATTAAACGCAGAGAAGTTCAGAATCATGTACTCAATCCACGGTAACCGGATTTACGTTGATGTCCCTTCCACCTAGTAATTCGCACAGAAACGAGAAAACAAAGACGAACCACCATTTCTGATTCCAGATGAATAGCTTACTTCTCGTCGCGTTGTTAGCAACGGCAGCAGCAGCATCAGTAGCTAGCAATCAAGTACCTGAAAGGCCTGACGCGGCTGCAGTAGCTAAATTGGCTGAGAAGGCCGAAGAATATGGATATGAGATTGACGAGTACGGCGTGCCATTACGGACGGTGCCAGATTATCTGCAAAGTCTGACCGTAGGAGTAGTCGGACCTGATGATAGACTGATGGCTAGGTTTGTACCATTAACCCATTATATGTTCGCCTATTAGAAGCCGTTTGCTTATAAGAGCTCAACGATTTAAACGGTTATATTTTTATTGTCGTTTCGACTGAACTTTTTTGCAGTGAAAACTTTTTTAGCGACTTTGTGCACTTTTCTTGGGATGGGTAAAAAATGTTTAACTCACGTCAGGACACGTGACATGATCATAATTCGTAAGACGGAGGGAGAGTAGACTGCCGGCGCGGCGTAGTAGAGGAAGCAATATCTCCCTCTTATTATATTCCTATATCTCATGATCAGACCATGGAGTCACCCTTAAATCAAATTATAACGTGAGTTTCTTGTTGTACTCCATAGAGATCTACGTTTGAGAACGAGCAACTAGTTTCAACTTTGACAATCGACTATTTGGAACGGTCAAAAATAAAATAAAAAATCACATAGAAAAAAGACCGCTCCACTTATAAAATAAGAAATCACATAAAAACAAAGACCGCTCGTCTTAAAAACTTCCATCAGCATGCAGAAATAATTTGCGAAGATATAATTGTAAAATTGCATATAATACTAATAAGTATTCCATTTGATTCTAAAAACCTGTGACATCACATTATTATATTTCATACAAACCACGTACAAAATCCGCGTTTTGACAATTCATAAAAAGTTGACTACCCTCTAAAATACCAAATTCAAAAGCGCGCGTAAATTTTTGGATTGAAATAAATCCTTTAAATTTTCTGACTTTGCAGAATTACCCACGCTGTTGCAGCTGCTTCCTTCATAATTCACAATCAAGATATAACTATCAACGGAGCACAATACAGCAATATAACTTCAATCCAGGTGACTCGCACCGGGACCGCACAGCATGCTATCCCGTCCATCAAAGCCGGGGGCCTTGGACACAACTTTGCTGTCATCAACATCCTTGGAGTTAGGGGCCGTGGGTTTGAGTACACGATAAACGTCCATACATCTATTGGCTGTCCATCTACTAGTTAAACAAATGGCTCTTTCAGTTGTAGGGGACATTTTTCTTGTGGTACAGAGGCCAGCACATCAAGTTACCACAATCTGTCAAATTTCTTTGATAGTATTTCAACTTTATTGCAAAGACATAAGGTTAATTTTTAATTGAGAAAAATTGACAGTTAGGGATAGCTTGATGTGCTGGCGTCTGTACTTCGAAAAAAATATTGAAAGTACCTACTTAGCTTAATCTTTAGTTGTTAATTATTTATAGTGTTTCATAGCCAAAGGGCGCCAAATGGGACACAATTAGTTTTCACTGATTGCGTTTGTAAAAACAATAAAGTAAGATTGAAAATAAAAGGGGGGGGAATTTTTTTTAAACTGTCGTTTCTTTGGCCTTCCTCTACTCTTACATGCATTCATACTCAAAACTTTCCTCTCATTCCTTCGCCATCCATCTGCTTAGCCTTTTCCAAACTACATTGGGGTCGGCTTCCAGTCTAACCGGATGCAGCTGAATAACAATATTTTACATGGAGCGAAAATCTGACAGCCAATCTTACCAAGGGGTATCCTTGGTAAGACTGACTGTCAGATTTTCGGGCTTCTGACGACCCGTAACGACTGTCAAAGATGCACAAATAGAACAGCCGGAACCAACGGCTTAACGTGCTTTCCGAGACACGGAGGAGTCTCGGTATGTAAAGATGGTCACCCATCCACGGCTAACCCCGGCAATCGTAGCTTAACCTGGTGGATCGACCTGTGCGGCTGTTAGGACTTAGCCACGAGCTCCTCATCACATGACAATGAATTATTTTTATCATGGAAGATTGCACTTGTTTACAATGCGATTCTCTTTTATTTTGATTAATCGCGATGCTATCCGAGCTGAATAAAATATGGCCTATCTATCTACTAATTACTAATCGGTTGTTGCTTATCTTAAATAAGGTGATAGTAACTATAATTAATACAATAGACAAAGAATTGTCAAAATTTGATGATAAGGCGGCGATCAACCTACTTTGGCGGTCGCTATGAGATATAATAAAAATAGTAATTATTACGTATCGTTGCATATTTTTTCTTTGTTTCAGTATCTTGTACCAATAAATAACTTATCACTATTTTATCTATGAACAAAAACGAATCGTATTGCTTAAAATCGTAAGCTAATTTTATCTTCACAGCTAGCACGTACTAGTAGCTAGCTATAACTAGCTTCTTCCATGCAAAGCTAAGCACTTTGCTTAATTTTTGTTAAAGATACAAGTCTTAAATATAACCTCTAACGGTCCGAAAATTTCAGAAATCGGCCATTAGTATCAGTGTTGTAAAGATAAACTACGATAACATGGCGCGCCCCTCAAAATTACTGTTTCAATGTTTGTAGTTACATCCTTACGAAAGAGTTTGTATGTAGTTGTAAGCATTCGTCTTCAGTTGACGACACGGTTGGCGCAGCGGTTGAGCGATTGACTGCTGCGCAGCATGTCGCGGGTTCGATTCCTGCACGGAACAAATATTTGTACGACCTGCAAGTATTTGTTTCGGGTCTGGGTGTTTTTCTATCTATAATATGTATGTATTTACAAAAAAAAAATGTATATAAGTAGTTTATCAGCCATCTCGTTACCATAACACAAGCATTAAGTTGCTTAGCTTGGGACGATACGGCGTTGTGTGAAATGTCCAAGGATATTATTATTATTATTCAGTAGCAGGCCGCAGCAACATGCGGGAGTTTTGGTAGCGCTTTGTAATTACTTTCACAAATACTTTTAAACGTTTTGAATGTTGGGCCTGCGGACGGTGAGTAATGAATAGCTCACCGTCCAATCAGGACCAGGCCCGTGCCGGACGGCGCGTACATGTTCCACACGCGCCCCAAAGAGATGTCAGCATATGAAGGGGCCCGCAAGGGCCGAAGCCTGCCGCGTAAGCGGGATTGTCCGAAAGGGTTACCGCTTCCCCGGAACATAAAGGGCTAAGGAAGGAACATGGATGGGTTTTAGTCAGTAAGAGTCTGGCACTCCTCAGAAATAATTGGTAAATTTCCCAGCCTCAAAAAAAAAAAGCCACCCCAGCACAGCCCGCCGTGCTAGGAAGATGGGATGGCGCAAGGGTGTCGACACAGGTTGCATCCCACACTTTAGTGTAGGCCTTTAGGCCTACCTAACTATTTGTTATTAAGCACCTCTTTAGTATAAGTGATCGGCCGTCGGCCGCCGCGCCGCCGCCATGCCCGATACAAAATACTACTTAACGTTATGCATCCTAGGTGTCCAATGTCAGATTTTGAAGTTTAAGCAAATGTTATTTCTGAACGCACCACGTCAGTGGGGCACAGTTGGTGTCAAAAAACCCAACACCAACCTGCCCGTAATGGTGGTTAGGTTGGTATGAGTGCTCGATGACAAAATTTAAAGAAAAGCTATGATATTTTTTTAGTTTTACTTTTATTAACACTTGAAAACGTTAGATCAGATCCACTTAATTAATAGCACCAACAAACAATCAGCGTCCAGTAGTCCACCGCTCCGCGCAGTTTATCGTCCATAAACTTCGATCTGGTAGTTATAGCCGCGGCTCCTAGCAGACTGGAGCCTGATTGTGACGATGTTAGTGCCAACTCCTCCAGCCCTGATGGATGAGCTGGAGCCCTGTATGGTCCCCACGTGCCTCACCCGGATCGCGGTAATCCGGAAGGAGTTAGTGCGGAAAGTGACGTCTTGAACATGAACCACGTTGTTAGCAGCTCCTCTGATGTGTTGGGTTCTGGAAACACAGCAAATGCTCATGAAAAGTGTAACTATGCGCAGTCCAGCGCCATCATGTATTTGATCAGCCTTTTACTTTCTCAGGGCTCTTTTCTGTGTGTGGGAGAGGGCCGCAATATACAAAGCAGATAATTATGGTCTGGTGTGTGTCACATATCTTCGAATTTTCAGTTCTAGGACATGCCAGTTTCCTCGCGAGTTTGGGGGTCTCTCTGGGTTCCAACCCATTACCTACAATTCAGTAAGTCGTTGCTATTACTACTAGGCCCCTGCTCCTCGTCATATTGTAGCGAGTCATAAAAATCTTCGTATTTATAATTGAGTATAATGCTGCTTACCTGGCGAGCAGCCTGCTGTTGCCGATGGTGCCCACGCTCAGGTTGTTCCGAGAGGCGAGTGCAACCAGCGGCGGCAGCTCGGCCACGTCGCTCACGTCGCTCACGTCAACGTCCTCATGCGTCACTATCATCTCGGGCGCCTCCACCACGTCATTGTGAACAAATGCGGTTGTCGCCGCCGCGGCTAACAACACCACGAAAACTACGCTCTTCATCTGTAATCATAAATTGTTGTTTCATTTGTGTGTAAAATGAAGCCTTCTTTGGCTAAATCGCTTTCTTCTATAGTTTCAGATTCAACCCTGAATTCGAATAACCAAACCTCACACTATATTATTTTAACCAATTCAGAAATGAAATCTTTTTTTTTTCGATAACAGAAAAAAGCCCTTACCTTGTCAATGTGACTGCGACTCGATTCTCAAAACACTTCAGCTGACTCTGTTGAGTTCACTGCCACTGTAGTTTCCTTCTGCAGGAAGCAGTATTTATAGCAGAATGCATTCACAATAACAAGATTAAATCAGTTATCTAGTAAATAACAACAGTATGACTGTAATGACACCGGCTTTGATTATTCAAATACCGGTTGTAAATCAGCTTTGATATGTAAAAATCTAAATGCGATAATATTAATGGATGTGAGAAAAACATTACTAAATAAAAAGAAATAAATGTGGTTTGTATGTCTTTATTATCTTTAAACAAAAAATGAAATATATAACACATATTTAACTAAATTTCTATACGAAAAACTCCCCAGTCTTCTTTTAAAATCGAATGTGCTCAACATGAGCATATTATCTAACATAGACTTGAACCCTGTAGTGGTATCCGCGGCCTACAGCTGATCGTATTCTGATTGTGACAAAGGAGCTTCCAATTCCTCCACTCAAGAAGGATGGGGTTGCGTTCTGTGAGGCTCCCACGCGGTTCACCCGGATCGCACTCACGCGCCGGTTCGTGCGGATCGTTATATCTCTAATGTGGAAATGACCCGCGACCCCGTTCGCCCTGAACTCGGCACTGTAAACGAAGAAAATGGTTATGGTCAGGAGAAATGCAGTTTTTATGATTTTGGTTGGCATCGTGCATATTATAAGGCACGTTATTACGACAAGCTTTATGGCATCCAAAAAATATCAGAATGTGCGTTTGTGTTTTGTTCTGGTTACTTACTTGTATACCAATATATCTCCTCCAGCGATAGTTCCCAGGTTCAGATTACGCCGAGTGGCTACTGCAGTCTGCCACGGCATCTCAGCCTCGTCACCCAGCTCAGCCTCGGCAGTCAGCTCATCCACGTCAGTCACAATCACCTCTGGCATCTCGTTCACATCCACGTCAGCCATTTCGTTTCCGTCAGCCCCCTCAAGCACCACGTCAGGCACTTCATTGCTGACTACTGCAGCTGTTGCTGCCGCTGCTAACAACACAACGAGGAGTAGGCTCTTCATCTGGAATCATTTTATTACTTTTGTTAGATAACACATTAACTATCACTAAATTATTCGAGAATGACAATCTCCTTTCGGAGATTTACATTGAGGCCAATTGGCCTAGATGCTTAGCCCCTAGACCTTTACAAATGTGAAGGTCTAAATGCTGGGAGTCTAGTTCATTGCAGGCCCGAAATTATTAGAAAAATTAAGTCACTTACCTTTTTAATTTCGACTGAGACTTGATCCACAGAACACTCAAGTTAACTCCTTTGAGGACAATGTGAGTATAAGTTGTATTCTGAAGGAGCCAGTATTTATAGTGAAATTAGAAAACAAACGGATACGATAAGATAATATCTGACCTACATTTCGGTTTATTACCTCCACATTATATTATGAGAACTAATCAGTGCGAAGTCAACAACAAGTTAGATGACACCGATTGAAATGTTAAGATACTATCTCTTACTCGTACGATAACCAATTTTGAAGGAACTTTAACCAAAATTAATTCCAACGGAACCCCCTATTTTAGGACCCACTCTGTTTTTGATCTACATAAATGACCTTTGCAATTTAAACCTAAAGCATGGCACTATTATTACTTACGCTGATGACACAGCTCTGCTTTTTTCGGCTGACTCAGAATATGAAGTCTACAATCTTGCGCAACGCGGATTCAATATTGTAAATGAATGGCTTCAAAATAACTCATTAACCCTAAACGCAGAGAAGACAAATTACATAAAATTCTCGATGCGCAAGCAAATATCGAAGATCCCTTTAGCGTTGCATGCTCATTGTTGCCCAGTCCCTGCAGATAGCCAATGTAAGTGTCCCAGTATTAAAAAGACAGATAAAATAAAATACCTGGGTATTATAATAGATGAAACCCTATCCTTCAAACATCATATGGAAGCTCTAAATAATAGAATTCGTAAGCTGATATACGTATTCAAAAAGCTACGATTTATTGCAGTTTCAAAAATAATCAGGCAAGTATACTTTGCTCTTTGTCAGTCAATTTTGACTTACTGTATTACTTCGTGGGGTGGGGCGAGTAAATCTTTGATATTGCCTATTGAAAGAGCCCAAAGAGCTATTCTCAAGGTGGCTACTTGCCGCCCTATTCTTTTCCCCACTAACCTCCTGTATAAAGCATGTAAAGTACTTACAGTTAGACAGTTATTTATAATGAGCACTGTACTAAAACAACACGCAGCTCTTCCATACAGCACTGAATTTACTAAAAGGAGACGGAAAGATTTAGTTTGTCCTCAAAAAATTACAAAGCATGCTTTCACTGCCAAATTTTATATGTACCTTGGACCACTACTCTATAACAGGCTAAATGAAAAAGGGAACATCTACCCTTTAAATCATAGTAACTGCAAGAAATACCTTATTCAAACTCTTCAAACTATGTCCTATGAAGATACAGAGAAATTATTACTTGTGCTAAAGTAAATATTGTTCGTATTATATAAGCTTAGTTATTATACTATTACTAGTTATTATACAACTTTTTAATAAGATTATGTGATTAACCAATAAGAGTAAATTTAAATTAAGATTAATGTATACGTGATTATTTAATGAATTAATGTTACCTGCGATCGCCTGAAACACAGGGTTACCTAGTTCAGGCACAAATCATTTGTAAATTTGACATAGATTTACGAACACTGTATTTTACGGTAGTCCTTATGTTTTGAATAAACTTATTATTATTATATTATTATTATTATTATATACCTTGGCTCAAAATATTTACTTAAAACATTTTTGAGATAATTCTCGACTATATCTAGTACTAGCTGCGCCGTGCGGTTTTACCCGCGTAAGATTTATTGGGTTAAAAGTAACAGCTATGTACCTACCAAGT
Organism: Hyppa rectilinea; assembly: GCA_951799385.1. Lineage (NCBI taxonomy): Eukaryota > Metazoa > Arthropoda > Insecta > Lepidoptera > Noctuidae > Hyppa > Hyppa rectilinea. The sequence goes on from OX637316.1 coordinate 9,299,256, forward strand.
TTCATCGCAATCGGTTCATTCGTTTAAAAATCGTGTGAAGAAAAAATATTAAGAACCTAATAATATGCACACAAATGATTTATGAATAATAGTTAATCAAAGGGTATCAAAACATTCGTCCACACCGCTGTCACCAGGAAAAGTTCCCAAAAGGCTAGCAGAAAGGCTTTGACCAGCATTAGGTAGCCTTTTTTTATGAATGGGGAATCATCGAATGATTTCTCCCGCTCTATGGGTAGAGCGGAATCCCTTCCGCTCAGTCAGTTAACTTACCTTACTTTTAACATTATTGAGGGTGGTGTAAATGTATCCTCGATGTTGCTCAATGTGTCGATAGTCTCATGGAACAGATAATATGTTCTGTGGATGGACTTGTACCCTTCGCCCATCGTGGCGAACGGTTCGCGTATTTCTTTTTTATACTCGTTATAACTTAGAAATTAGGTGCACCATTCGAATATATGCTACTTTCGGTTACATTATTGCAATTTTCTTAAGGATCTAAAACTCCTGATAATTTAGCTTTCTATTGGTGAGAAATGGTTAAAATCGGTTTAATACCTTCAAAGCCTATTCGGTTCAAACAAGCAAACTCATAAACAAAGAAACATTTTCTCTTTATAATAAAATAGATAGAACTACAGGCGTTTGACCAGCTAGAGCATTTCGTAACACTAAGCGCTACGCGGCCAGCTACGAGTTGCTACGGCGTAGCTGCCAACGCGCTGTGATGTCCACGTCTTTTAAAATCATTTTATTTTAAGAAAACAGTTCCAAAGTACATAATTAACATTTTAACTTTAACACTCGTGACGTTAACTCTGACACCAGGTTAGCCACCAACCTACCGCTAACACGAAAAAAAAAACTTAAATTTATGAAACGTTTATAACTCTGATGTGCAAATGCGTTCGTTCTACAAAAGTTCCTGTAAATGGATTCTGCTTCTAATCAGCGTCAAATGCGCCGCTAAAACCGTTACATTTGTAGTTTTTTTCTCAGTTATTCAACGTTCGATTTTGGATCAAGTGATATTTCTCTCGTGACAGATTTTGTAATTTAAACTTTAACTTAGTAGAAATACAGTTTGAATTTCTAAACTGGCTCAATGGTTCAAACCAAGGTCTGATATAAACCTAGTTTTTTTTTTTAAATCGCATAACTAGGAAACTTAGATATGCTACATGGCGGCGGTGACAATAATCAATACTTACTTATCTTTATTTCTGTAATCCCCTTATCAAATTATCACAGGTAATGAGCTCGCAAGACTACAACAAAAATTCGATTTCGATTTTTTTTTTCGAATTTGGTATTCTATTTTTAACATCACTTTTAGTTTTTGAAAGTAATCGCTAGTAATCAATACAAGCACGATTATAGATACATATATATGATGTCATTAACAGTATATCCCCGAATTTGCCCTAAATTTAAACGCTTCCGGGAATTCTTCTTCAGACTACAATGAAACAACGAAAAAACCTACTTGATAAAAATCGACTAAGGTTCAGCTTAAGGGTTCCGTAGTTGAATATTAACATATGCACAGTACGTCATAACTTTATCCATCGCAAAAATAAGTTTATATTTATTTCTTTCTTTAACTGATTTGATTTTTTTTCGCAAACCAAAATTATCCCCTAATATTTAATTTTCATTCTCCTGACCTTATCTCAATTTTTTATGCTTTGCGCAACATGTCTTTTTCTTCCAAACTTCCCTATTCGTCTATACGTCATCTCAGTAGTCACTCCTTTTCTAGCCATATCATCTTTCACACAATCCATACATCGTTTCTTTAATCTCCCTCTCCTTGTATATCCATCTACATTCATACTCAAAACTTACCGGACGAAATTTTCCTCATTCCTCCGCATAACATGCCAGCCATATCATAACACGCCATGCCACAATATCTCAAAATCAAAAATTGATTGACAAACGGACTGTAATCTTTTATCCATAGGAAGTATTCAAACTAGAACGCAGTAATACCATACTACTATTTCGATAACATAAATCACTTACAGTTTCCTGTTAAAGGGATGATGACAGAGTTAAAATAATATGTATTTAGTCCTTGATATTAAAAAGTATTAGATACGTATACGTATTTTACATGGAGTGACTGCCTATCTGACCTCAACAACCCAGTAACTGGGGAATACGATACCGCTCAGTAAGACTGGCTGTCAGATTTTCGGTCTTCTGACTACCCGTAACGACTGTCAAAAATGCACAAATGTCGGCCGGGATCAACGGCTTAACGTGTTTTCCGGGGCACGAAAGAGTCTCAGTATGTAAAGATGGTCACCTATCCACGGTTAACCCCGGCAAGCGTAGCTTAACCTGATGGATCGTCCTGTGTGGCTGTTATTACTTGGCTACGAGCGCCTTTAACAATATACGTATGAGCATATAATAATAAAAAAATAATGTAAAAAACGCATCGCAGTTGAGAAATGGGACGCACTACGTCACAACTCAGTATGAAATCTACATAGGAGTGACGTCATGCCACATTTTAGCTCAATGTATCAACGTAATTTTTTGATTACGTGAAAAAAGAAAATTTACTTATCTAATATTATTTCTAGCTGACAGACTTAAGAACAATTTTAGTCATCATACCTTTTACATTAGTTGGTGATTGGAGCCTCCTGTTCAGCAAGAAATGCCTGTGTTAGGAGGCTCCGGTCTTCAAATAATTGTGCATACTTTGATAAAACCTACTTATTACAAGGACTGCCGTTGGCCTTGACAGACGTTAAGGCGAAGGAAACAATTTTTAGGGAACTTCTGATAAAATCTGCATTAACAATTGATAAAGTAGAATATCATGTGACATTGATAATACACAGTAGGTAAAATATATTTATCACAAACCTATAGAAACTAAAAGAAGCAAATACCATTTCGAAGAATGAATTATGTATTCGGATCTATCAGCGGCTGTTATCTGAGGGATTTTTAACTAATTTTTATTTCACCGGAAAACATAACGTTGGAAGGCCTCCCACAGGCGTTGGTAGACCTATGTATGATCTTGTAAAGGCCGCTGGAAGCTGGAAGATACAGAACCGGTCCAATAGGCAGTGCTTGGGGGAGACCTATGTCCAGCAATGGACGATGATGAAGCGCTACTTAAATACTTTGAACTTGCTTTAATGGAATGTATGCAAATGCATTTTCTTGTGCATCGAATCAATATTCGCAAGTAAAGCAAAAATATTAACGCAAAATATTTAACAAATTTTTTTTGTAAAATTAACTTTAACACGTTAAGTGCGAAACGAGGCCTAAATCACCCCTCATGCAACTTCCTTGTGGTGCGGCAAGGAAAAACGTGAACATCTCTGTCGTGCGAAGGGCATAGCTTTGGTTTGGTCCAGTATAGAAAAGAGATAAATGTATATTTGAGACGCGCTAATGGTCCCGGACTCGGTGGTATACCTACCTTGGTACCGGATGTCTTAGGCCTCGTACCGCACTGAATTAATATAATTTTAATGCAGTGCGGAACGAGGCTAAAACGTCCCATATCCTCCCGGACCTCGTACCGCACCCAACGCGAGCTTCCCGCGACTAGTGTTGTGCATCACGTCGATTGGAGAGCACGTCCTTTTACATCGCCGAACATGTCTAAACGATGTCGGAAGAAGTTAATTAAAAAAAAACCCAGAAACAGAACGATTGCGATTTTTTATAAAAAAGTCTATTGTTACTGATTTTTTATGTTAATTCAAGTTCTAATAAGTGTATTTTTAAAGCCCGAGGCAGAATACATAGGATAGTATCTTTTCTACTTCTGGTTTTCTTTTTTTTCTATTCTGTGAACCGCATTAAGATTTTCCCACAAAAATACATAAACGTCGTTGCGTCGATATTATTTTTCCCATCACTAATCTTAGCGAAAATTTACCCTATTTCAGTGCGTTACGAGGTGTATAAGATCCCATACTTTGTTTTGCCAATAATTCCTAAACTACACACATCAAAAGTGTCTAGGGATCAACATATATTTTTGCAATAACTTTTCTCTTGATTGATATTAATTTAAATTTTCTTTAAGGATTCATCAAATAAAGTGTTTTCGTTTGTCACAGTAACGATAAACCAAGTCACCTTTGCATTAATAAAGAAATTTGCCATTTTCCTAATAAAGGGATTTTTGACATTTGAACCACTAACATTAAAGTTCGAAAAAAAGACTGAAATAACAGTTTTCTTTAAAATTTTATTGGGTAACTTAAACAATTAATAATCCGTGTTTCTACCGCGAACACTAACAACACAAGAACATCGGTTTGGCATACTCAAAATGAGTTCATCCAAATCACGCTGTGGAATGGCCGCCCATGTTCGTTGCAACAACAAAAAAAGGTCTTCTTGCAACTGGATACCCTCCATATTCGGCAGAGCTCTTCTCTGTAGCATATCCCATGCATGCTCAATCGGGTTCAAGTCTGGCGACTGAGCAGGCCAGGGCAGGACATTGATGTTAGCTGCGGCGAGAGTCTGTCTTACAACTCTTGCGGTGTGCGGTCGTGCATTATCATGCATTAACTGAAATAAGGGACCGATTTGCACTTGTAGAGGAACGAATGAAGTGAACTTTCATTCCCGAAGACCGCTACGGGTACCACCTATAGCAATGCACAATCGTAGGATTCGATATCAATGGGCTCTTGAACACAGAAATTGGGCAGAAGAACAATGGCGTTTCGTGTGCTTTTCTGATGAGTCTCGTTTTGGTATGAGACCGGATACAAGACGTATACGACACTGGAGAACCCCTGGACGCCAACAGCGATTAAAATCCTGCCAGGAAGTCCATCCTTATAGTGGTGGAACCATCATGGTATGGGCGGGTATTTGGATCGGCGGAAGAACTGAGTTGATTTGGATCAGAGGCAACCTCAACGCTCAAATTTATGCTGAGACGATTGTATCTGACGTCATCGTTCCTCTACAAGTGCAAATCGGTCCCTTATTTCAGTTAATGCATGATAATGCACGACCGCACACCGCAAGAGTTGTAAGACAGACTCTCGCCGCAGCTAACATCAATGTCCTGCCCTGGCCTGCTCAGTCGCCAGACTTGAACCCGATTGAGCATGCATGGGATATGCTACAGAGAAGAGCTCTGCCGAATATGGAGGGTATCCAGTTGCAAGAAGACCTTTTTTTGTTGTTGCAACGAACATGGGCGGCCATTCCACAGCGTGATTTGGATGAACTCATTTTGAGTATGCCAAACCGATGTTCTTGTGTTGTTAGTGTTCGCGGTAGAAACACGGATTATTAATTGTTTAAGTTACCCAATAAAATTTTAAAGAAAACTGTTATTTCAGTCTTTTTTTCGAACTTTAATGTTAGTGGTTCAAATGTCAAAAATCCCTTTATTAGGAAAATGGCAAATTTCTTTATTAATGCAAAGGTGACTTGGTTTATCGTTACTGTGACAAACGAAAACACTTTATTTGATGAATCCTTAAAGAAAATTTAAATTAATATCAATCAAGAGAAAAGTTATTGCAAAAATATATGTTGATCCCTAGACACTTTTGATGTGTGTAGTTATCAGATCCCGGGGCGACGGTAGATTAGGATTCATCAATTCACTGTCTATATCGATAAGCACCAAATTTTTCATTTATCTTTGATTTCGCGCCAGAAAATGGATTTTAGTCTGTTAAAGGAGGTGGGGTCTAATAGACCGCGTGTCGCCCTAACGTCTGGTCACGGTGCGGGCCGATAAAACCTCGTGCCGCAGGAACGGAAAGTTTGCAAAAATTGGTGCCGCAGCTAACGTGTTAACCAGACAACTTGTACAGTCGCAAGCACATCAAGTTACTACGAACTGACAAAATTAAGGAAACGATTTATGGTTCAGATTTATTTGGAGAAAGACAGTTTGGTATAGCTTGATGCGCTGGCGACGTACATACAAGTTTCGCCTAAGTTTAGCGTAAACTAGAAGTGTAGGATAGGAAAGTGGCATAAACACCACCCACTGGTGTGGCATTCAAAGAAAAACGATGTTATTATTTTAGCTTTTACTTTTATTAACATTTGACAGCTTAAGATTAAATCTTCACAATGAATAGCACCAACAAACAATCAGCTTCTAGTAGTCCACCGCTCCGCGCAGTTTATCGTCCATATACTTCGATCTGGTAGTTATAGCCGCGGCTCCTAGCCGACTGAAGCCTGATTGTGACGATGTTAGTGCCAACTCCTCCAGCCCTGATGGATGAGCTGGAGCCCTGTGTGGTCCCCACGTGCCTCACCCGGATCGCGGTAATCCGGAAGGAGTTAGTGCGGAAAGTAATGTCTTGAACATGAACCACGTTGTTAGCAGCTCCTCTGATGTGTTGTGTTCTGGAAACACAGCAAATGTTCATGAAGAGTGAAATTATGTGCAGTCCAGCGCCATAATGTTTATTGATCAGCCTTTAACTTTCTCAGGCATCTTCTCGGTGTGAGGGAGAGGGCCGCAATCCACAAAGCAGATATAGTTTTATGAATTACTAGCACTTTGCCCGCGGCTTCGCTCCCGTGGTCTTTCCCGTGGGACCCGTTATTTTTCCCGGGATAAAAAGTAGCCTATGTTACTCCTAGAAAACTAAGCTTTCCAACGGTGAAAGAATTTTTAAAATCGGTCCAGTAGTTTTTGAGCCTATTCATTACAACCAAACAAACAAAGTTTTCCTCTTTATAATATTAGTATAGATTAGTTTTATAAATTTAGAGACTTTTGAAAAGGTTCAGCAATGGTTCATCAATCGCCCAGTATTTTTTTTGAGGCTGGGAAATCATCCAATGACTTCTACAGCTCTGGGTGGAGCGGAAGGGAGTGTCAGACTCTTACTGACTAAAACCCATCCATGTTCCTTCCTTAGCCCTGTATGTTCCGGGGTAGTGGTAACCCTTTCGGACAATCCCGCTTACCCGGCAAGCTTGGCCCTAAAGGGCCCCTTCATATGCTGAAATCACCTTGACGCGCGCGTGGAAGACATGTTCCAGGCCCGTGCCGGACGGCGCGTACATACGCGCCGTCCGGCACGGGCCTGGTCCTGACCGGACGGTGTGCTACCCATTACTCACCCGCGTTTGCGGTGGCCGGCAGTCCTCACGCGGCTCCCGGCGCCGGGATCGCCCAGCATGGCGTAACATTGAGTATGATGCTGCTAATTTGTGTGTAAAATGTAGCCTTCTTTAGCTACAGATTCAGCCCTTAATTCTCTTAACGAAAACTCAAACTACATATTATTTTGATTTTTTTTTTGACAATATCATATAATAATAATATCACTTTGTCAATGTCACTACGTCTCGATTGTCAAAATACTTCAGCTGAATCCGTTGAGTTCACTGCTATTGTAGTTGCCTTCTGCAGCAAGCAGTATTTATAGTAGAATGCATTCCCAGTAACAAGATTAAATCAGTTACCTAGTAAATAACAACAGTATCAAGTATCATCACCAGTATCAATTAAAATCATATAGGGAACTTCCGATCAACCGTTTTAAAACCTTGTTATTCAAATGGCTCATAGAGAAATCATTCTATTCTGTGAATGAATACCTCAACTTCAAAGAGTAATTTAATATTGACATCGTATATACTATAACAATTACGAAATGATCGACATCCTGATTCTTAATCTAATTTAATAATAATAATGATAATTTGTGTTCCAATTTTATTAGATCTATTTATTTTAATATACCGACATGATCAATATTATATGTTTTGCATGCAAATTTTAGCGAATTGTGTTAGACACTGTTAAGAAACCCGACCATCTGTATTGTACTACAATTCATGCAATTAAATTTCATTTCATTTCATTATCTAATGACACCAGCTTTGATTATTTAAATACCGGTTGTAAATCAGCTTTGATATGTACGTATCTGTATGCCATAATATTAATGGATGTGAGAATGACATAACTAAATGAAAATAAATAAATGTAGTTTGTATGTCTTTATTACCTTTAAACAAAAAAATAAATATATAACACATATTTAAATTAATTACTATACGTAAAACTCCCCAGTCTTCTTTTAAAATCGAATGTGCTCAACATGAGCATACATATTATCTGACATAGACTTGAACCCTGTAGTGGTATCCGCGGCCTACAGCTGATCGTATCCTGATTGTGACAAAGGAGCTTCCAATTCCGCCACTCAAGATGGATGGGGTTGCGTTCTGTGAGGCTCCCACGCGGTTCACCCGGATCGCACTCACGCGCCGGTTCGTGCGGATCGTTATATCTCTAATGTGGAAATGACCCGCGACCCCGTTCGCCCTGAACTCGGCACTGTAAACGGAGAAAATGGTTATGGTAAGGAGAAATGCAGTTTGTATGATTTTGGTTGGCATCGTGCATATTATAAGGCACGTTATTACGACAAGCTTTATGGCATCCAAAAAATATCAGAATGTTGGTTTGTGTTTTGTTCTGGTTACTTACTTGTATACCAATATATCTCCTCCAGCTATGGTTCCCAGGTTCAGATTACGCCGAGTGGCTACTGCAGTCTGCCACGGCATCTCAGCCTCGTCACCCAGCTCAGCCTCGGCAGTCAGCTCATCCACGTCAGTCACAACCACCTCTGGCATCTCGTTCACATCCACGTCAGCGTCTTCGTCTCCGTCAGCCCACTCAAGCACCTCCACCACGTCAGGCACATCATCTCCAACAGCCCCCTCAAGTACCACGTCAGGTGCTTCATTGCTGACTACTGCAGCTGTTGCTGCCGCTGCTAACAACACTACGAGGAGGCTCTTCATCTGGAATCATTTTATTACTTTTGTTAGATACCACATTAACTATCACTAAATTATTCGAGAATTACAATCTCCTTTCAAAAAGTTATATTAAGGCCAATTGGCCTAGACGCCTAGCCTCTAGACTGCTGGCAGTCTAGTTCATTGCAGGCTCAAAATTATTAAGAAAATTACCTTTTTAATTTCGACTGAGACTTGATCCACAGAACACTCAAGTTAACTCCTTTGAGGACACTGTGAGTATAAGTTGTATTCCAAAAGAGCCAGTATTTATAGTGAAATTAGAAAGCAAACGGATATGATAAGACTGATAATATCTGACCTACATTTCGGTATATTACCGCCACATTATATGAGAACTAATCAGTGATGAAGTGAATAATAAGTTAGATGACACCGATTGAAATGTTAAGCCACTATCTCTTACTCGTACGATAACATCAATAAATAACAATTTTGAAGGAAAATCAACCAAAATTAATCCCAATGGAACCCCAATAACTTGTTGCAAAATATTTACTTATGTTTTAATGCAATTCTCGACTATATCTAGTATATATTAACTATACTATACTATAACTACAGGTGTTTGACCAGCTAGCGCATATCGTAACGCTACGCGGCGAGCTACGAGTTGCTACGGCGTAGCTGCGATCGCGATGTGATCTACATACACGTCTTTTAAAATAATTTTATGAAAGCAGTTCCAAAGTACATAATTAACATTTTAACTTTAACACCCGTGACGTTAACTCTGACACCAGGTTAGTCACTAACCACACGAAAATACTTTGATACATTTTCGTTTAACTTAGATACATAGAATGCTTATAACACTGATGTGCAAATGCGTTCGTTCTACAAAAGCTGCTGTCAATGGCTTCTGCTTCAAATCAGCGTCAAATGCGCCGCTAAAACCGTTGCATTTGTAGTTTTTTTCTCAGTTATTCAACGTTCGATTTTGGATCAAGTGATATTTCTCTCGTGACAGATTTTGTAATTTAAACTTTAACTTAGTAGAAATACAGTTTGAATTTCTAAACTGGCTCAATGGTTCAAACCAAGGTCTGATATAAACCTAGTTTTTTTTTTTAAATCGCATAACTAGGAAACTTAGATATGCGACATGGCGGCGATGACAATAATCAATACTTACTTATCTTTATTTCTGTAATCCCCTTATCAAATTATCACAGGTAATGAGCTCGCACACATTTCTTGTTAGTTTTAAGAAAATGCCGCATAATGTTATAATTTACTCATCATCGAAATCATTACCTACTTAATTCAAGATCCTTGCTTGTAACTACGTCGTTTTAAGGTTTCTGTTCAATTGCATAATAATTCCGGTAATTATTTTATATCGATACAGTTTATAATTAATAAATGCAGTTTATACTTAAATCCGCGTCTCTTATCATAATACTGTTTACCTATGTATGATAAATTGGTTTATTTTAAATCATGGAACTTGCTGGAAATGTTTCATTGCATTCAAACTCAAACTCAAAGCATTTATTTTAAATAAACCAATTACAGGCACATTTTAATTATCAGTCAGAAAGATGAAGCTAGTTGCCCATTCCAAAGTAGTAGGTCCCTATGGAGATGAACGGGCAAGAAACTCCACGGACACTCTTTTAAATCAAAATATGGCAAATCTGGGTTACATCATTCATGTTGAAATACACATGTCAGAACTATGCTGAACGTAAAAAAGCGTCCATAAATATATTGAATGTTAAAAAAAAATCAATATCTTTGGGATGGTTGAGTGCAGATTGTGTCTTTTATTGGGTATGACTTAAGCTATCCTCGTAAGGGGATGCTAACAGATAAAATTACTGAGTTACATAGGGAAGGTTTTGGAGACGAGGCTGTGGGCCTTAATGTTCAAACAAAATAAGGATAGGTTGAATATATTTAACATTTAAATATTTCAAACTGTTAAATATTCCCAGTTGAACATGAACCTAATTCTTTTGTTTGTAATAAAGTTGAAAACCTGTCGAAGAAATTTGACAGACAATGGGTGGCCTGGTGTACTGGTCTTTGTACTTAATCAGTTTTTTCTACAGGAAAACGTTATCTGAGAGAAAAGATAGCCCTTGTCGTTCCCCGGGATGCTACCTATCTCTCTGCCAAATTTTATCGAAATCCGTTCAATTCTTTAGGCATGAAAAGGTGACAGACAGAGTTACTTTCCAATTTTATAAAATTAGTAAGGATTGGAAACCAAACGTATATAATAAAATAATATCTGACTCCCATTTCGATTAATTACTTCCGCATAATTGACAACTAATCAGTGACGAAGTAAACAGCAAGTTGGAGGACACCGATTTAGATATTAAGATACTATCTCTTACTCGTACGATAACATCAATAAATAACAATTTTAAAGGAAAATCAATCAAAACCTATGTAGCCCCGATATCTTTCTGTGAAATAATTTAATTATAATTAAAGCCATGGGTGACCAGCTACGATCGTAGCTACGCGCTGCGCGGCGTGCTACGAGTGGCTACGGCGTAGCTCCGATCGCGACGTGATCTTCGCGCCTTTTAAAATAATTTTGTGAAAGCAAACAAAACTACAAATGCAGTTAATACCTTAATCCCTTTCACTTATCATAAGACTGTTTACCTATGTATGATAAATTGATTTATTTTTAATCATGGAACATGCTGGACAGTTTTCATTGCATTCATCTTTAGAATAGTTGAGTGCAGATTTAATCTATTATCTAACAGATAAAATGATATAACAGGGTAGATTTCTGAGACGGGCCTTAATGCACCTTATCAGTTGTATCTACAGGATGATGTTATCAGGAGACTGTTCTAGGCTTTTGAGTAGCTACAATTTGTTATTTTGAAAAAACACTGCCAACTTAGCATTACTGAGTCACATTATGTAGCTACGGCACGGCGGTGATAAGACTTATGACCTCTACTTGCTTATTTTTATTTCCGTAATGCCTCGTTTAAGTAATCCCAGGTCATTTATTTACAAACTACTACATTCTTATCATTTTCTTATCACCGAGATATTCTATTTTTGTATCACTTTTGTTTTTTTGCAAGTAATCGCTAAATTATCCGTATCAATATTATAAGTATGATTATCGACAAAAATATTGAAAGGCAGTAACAGTGTCTTTCCCCGAATTTGCCCCAGATTTTTATACTTCCGGACATTGTTCTACAGAGTTAAATGAAAGGACTAGGAAAAAGCTGTTATTAGATATAATAAGTATGTTAAGCGCGAGCGAGATCTCCTGAGTACCTTCTACCCGCGAGGTCTTGAACTCTCGGTGACTAACTAGCACAAATGTAACGAAAATCTGTTAAAAAAAACCGGCAACCCTGATAGGTATACTCCTCTAACTATACACACACAGAAACACCTCAATACCTCTGTTTGGCAACATAAGCCATTTACAGTTTACAGTATGTAGCATAAGACAAGCTCTTCCAAAATGACAAAAATCGGACCGAAATTGAAGCAAATATCGATGAAAAAACATTTTAAAAATACTGACAAACGAACATAAAAACCTTTGTTTTAAGATTTAAAAATAGAGGTTTCTAAAAGGTGACGCCGACATTTGGTAGAATTGCCATTGGTTCGGGACACGCATATTGGATTATAAGTGAGTACAATGGAAGTCAGCGCAGCTGTGCCTATTAACCTATTGTATGCCTTAATTACAGACACAATTAAAAAGCTATTGTGTCTCGCGTAGATCTGCGTTACGGCAGTCAATGGGTAAATAGATCAACGCACGCTAATTATAACAACTAACTGCAGTCTCTAATCCAGTTGTGATTATGTTTTAGTTATTTAAAGCCTAACATATATTTTTTTTCTCATCATCCCCTTTCAAGACATATCATCATCCACACAGTCCATCCACCCTTTCTTTGATCTTCCCCTACTCTTACAGTCATCCACATTCATACTTAAAACTTTCCTCACGACATTTACCTCATTCCTTTCCACATACGAATCCCCGGGCGTCGGGAGCCACGTGACGACTCCCGGCCGGCAGGCCCGTGCCGGACGGCGCGTATATGTTCCACGCGCGCCTCAAAGAGATGTCAGCATATGAAGGGGCCCCTTAGGGCCAAGCCTGCCGGGTAAGCGAGATTGTCCGAAAGGGTTACGGCTACCCCGGAACATAAAGGGCTAAGGGAAGGAACATGGATGGGTTTTAGTCAGTAAGAGTCTGACGCTCCCTTCCGCTCCACCCAGAGCGGGATAAGTCATTGGATGGTTTTCAAGCCTTATAATAAAAAAAAGGTAGATAGAGTAGATAAAGATAGATAAAGTTGCTTCAACGTGTATTATGCAGTCATGGGTTACGAACCAAGTTTGCTAATCGGAATTTTGTTCACTGTGTTTTTACCTCATTGATAACTTGATTGTGATAACTTGTATGACCAAATTATTTTATCATTACGGGAGGCAGCTGAGTCTGCTTATGATAGTCATGGTAGAGGGGGAAGCGGAAAAGGTCGAACTATCCTTGGGTGGAATAAGCATGTGAGAGATGCTCATCAGATTTCTAGGCAATTGTTTTCTAATTGGGTATGGCATGGGAAACCACGTACGGGATATATTTATAATGATATGGTTGAGTCCCGAAAGATTTTCAAACAAAAGCTAAAGTTTTGTCAAAATAAGCAAGACCAAATTAAAATGGACATATTGGCTTCTAGACACGAAAAGAAAGACTTTAAAGGGTTTTGGAAACACACCAAAAAACTAAACCCTAAGACTAGCATTCCGATAAGTGTTGATGGTGTCAGTACGCCCAAGGGAATCGCTAATTTGTTTATGGATCATTTCAAATTACAACTTCCGTTAGAACCGGATGTTTATAGTGTCAGTGCTGAGGCTGTTGTGTCGGAGGTACCTGCTCGCATCACGGCTAAGCAAATTAGTTTAATAATTAAAAATATGAGTCGGGGCAAATCACCGGGACATGATAGCCTTAGCATAGAGCATTTTGTACATGCTGGACCCCATCTCCCTCGACTGCTAGCGTTATTGTTTACGTTCTGTATCCGACACTCCTATCTTCCCGCCGAGTTGATGCGAACCGTGGTCGTACCAATATTGAAAAATAAAACTGGTGACGTCAGTGACAAGGGTAATTACAGACCGATCTCATTAGCGACTATTACGGCTAAGGTGCTTGACGGTGTGTTTGAGGGACAACTTAAGAAACATCTTAAAATACACGATGCCCAGTTCGGCTTTAGGCCGCAGTTATCGACGGAATGTGCTATTTTGTCCCTCAAGCATACTGTCAGGTACTATACTGAGAAAAGTACGCCAGTATATGCTGCGTTCCTAGACCTTTCCAAGGCTTTTGACCTGGTTAGGTACGACATACTGTGGTGTAAGATGCGCGAAGCGGGAGTGCCTGACGCCATCACGAATATGTTTCGGTATTGGTATGGCCACCAAACAAATTATGTTAGATGGGCCAACGAACTGTCTGAGGAGTACAGGTTGGAATGCGGGGTGAGACAGGGTGGATTGACCTCGCCAGCGCTTTTCAACCTGTATGTCAACCAGCTCATTGTCGAGCTCAGCAGCACACAGGTTGGCTGTTCTATTGACGGTTTGTGTGTTAACAGTATAAGTTATGCGGACGACATGGTGCTGCTGAGTCCGTCAATTAGTGCACTCAGAAGGTTGTTGGTGGTCTGCGAGACCTATACAAAAGCGCATGGACTTATTTATAATGCACAGAAAAGCAAGTTACTTGTCTTTAGGGTAAAACGAAATAAACCAGCACATATCCCACCGGTTATATTAAAAGGAGTTGCCCTCGAAAGGGTGCGTGATTTTAAGTACCTAGGGCATATAGTTAACGAAGACTTGAATGATGATGCTGACCTGGAAAGAGAACGGAGGGCGTTGGCTGTCCGATGCAATATGTTGGCCCGCAGGTTTGCTCGCTGTACACCAGAAGTGAAAGTAACCCTTTTTAAGGCCTTCTGCCAATCTTTGTACACGTGCACTCTGTGGGTTCGATATACGCAAAGGGCATACAACGCCCTCAGAGTTCAATATAATAATGCCTTCAGAGTATTGTTGGGGCTTCCACGTTACTGCAGTGCATCAGGAATGTTTGCCGCAACACATACTGATGGGTTCAGTACCATCCTGCGGAAAAGGATTGCGTCCATGATGCGCAGAGTGCGTGGGAGCCCCAATGATATTCTGAAGGTCATTACTGATAAACCGTGTTGCACCATTATGGCGCATTGGGTGCGTGTACATGTGCATGTACCCGGCGCGTCAGGTGAGTGCAACAAATATATGAATTAGTGCTTTTCGTATTATTTTTAATTACTTTTAAAACTAACATAGCGTTTAAGTAGTGTGTATTACTAACAACATATGGATCAAGGTCTGAAATAAAGTATTTTTTTTTTTTTTTTTTTTAACACGTTGAACGCCAACGCGGTCACCGTGTGTCCGACTAACAATAGTTTTTCTATTGTGTCTACTGCGCGGCAGTTAATGACTTAAAGCAAGAAATCGGCAAATCTTGGTGTAGGAATTAAATGAAACAACTGAAAACTTCAAAGTCTCTTTATCAATATTTCTTCCTAGACATCGTAAGTTGGGAATTATAGGTGGCATAAACACGGGCCCGTTATAGTGATAGTTAGCTGGTGGGAGTAACTACTGGCATGAGTGATGGCATTCAAAAAAAAACTATATTATTTTTTAGCTTTTACTTTTATTACAATTTGACAGCTTCAGATTAAATCCTCACAATTAACAGCACCAACAAACAACCAGCTTCCAGTAGTCCACCGCTCCGCGCAGTTTATCGTCCATATACTTCGATCTGGTAGTTATAGCCGCGGCTCCTAGCCGACTGAAGCCTGATTGTGACGATGTTAGTGCCAACTCCTCCAGCCCTGATGGATGAGCTGGAGCCCTGTATGGTCCCCACGTGCCTCACCCGGATCGCGGTAATCCGGAAGGAGTTAGTGCGGAAAGTAATGTCTTGAACATGAACCACGTTGTTAGCAGCTCCTCTGATGTGTTGTGTTCTGGAAACACAGCAAATGCTCATGAAAAGTGAAATTATGTGCAGTCCAGCGCCATCATGTTTATTGATCACTTTATAACTTTATCAGGCCTCTTCTCTGTGTGAGAGAGAGAGTCGCAATCCTATGTAGTTTGATGTGTGTCACATGTCTTCGAATTTTCAGCTCTGGGACATGCCAGTTTCCTGGCGAGTTTTGATAAATAAATGAGACACAAAGTCAAGGGCTTCCCTGGGTTCAAACCCACAACCTACAACTCAAAGTCGTTGCTGTTACTATTAAGGCCCTGCAGCGCGTCATATTGTAGCGACTCATAAAAATCTTCGTATTTATTATTGAGTATGATGCTGCTTACCTGGCGAGCAGCCTGCTGTTGCCGATGGTGCCCACGCTCAGGTTATTCCGAGAGGCGAGTGCAAACAGCGGCGGCAGCTCGGCCACGTCGCTCACGTCGCTCACGTCAACGTCCTCATGCGTCACTATCATCTCGGGCGCCTCCACCACGTCATTGTGAACAAATGCGGTTGTCGCCGCCGCTGCTAACAAGACCACGAGAACTACGCTCTTCATCTGTAATCATAAGTTGTTCTTTGGCTACATCGCTCTTCTTCTGATCTATATAGTTTCGGATTCAGCCCTGAATTCCCTTAATGAAACCTCACACTCATTATTATTTTGAAAAAAACAAGAATTGAATATTTTTTTTTTCAATAGAAAAAAGCACTTACTTTGTCAATGTGACTACGACTCGATTCTCAAAACACTTCAGCTGACTCCGTTGAGTTCACTGCCACTGTAGTTTCCTTCTGCAGGAAGCAGTATTTATAGCAGAATGCATTCACAATAACAAGATTAAATCAGTTATCTAGTAAATAACAACAGTATGACTGTAATGACACCGGCTTTGATTATTCAAATACCGGTTGTAAATCAGCTTTGATATGTAAAAATCTAAATGCGATAATATTAATGGATGTGAGAAAAACATTACTAAATAAAAAGAAATAAATGTGGTTTGTATGTCTTTATTATCTTTAAACAAAAAATGAAATATATAACACATATTTAACTAAATTTCTATACGAAAAACTCCCCAGTCTTCTTTTTAAATCGAATGTGCTCAACATGAGCATATTATCTAACATAGACTTGAACCCTGTAGTGGTATCCGCGGCCTACAGCTGATCGTATTCTGATTGTGACAAAGGAGCTTCCAATTCCTCCACTCAAGATGGATGGGGTTGCGTTCTGTGAGGCTCCCACGCGGTTCACCCGGATCGCACTCACGCGCCGGTTCGTGCGGATCGTTATATCTCTAATGTGGAAATGACCCGCGACCCCGTTCGCCCTGAACTCGGCACTGTAAACGGAGAAAATGGTTATGGTCAGGAGAAATGCAGGTTTTATGACTTAGTTGGTATCGTGCATATTATAAGGCACGTTATTACGACAAGCTTTATGGCATCCAAAAAATATCAGAATGTTGGTTTGTGTTTTGTTCTGGTTACTTACTTGTATACCAATATATCTCCTCCAGCGATGGTTCCCAGGTTCAGATTACGCCGAGTGGCTACTGCAGTCTGCCACGGCATCTCAGCCTCGTCACCCAGCTCAGCCTCGGCAGTCAGCTCATCCACGTCAGTCACAATCACCTCTGGCATCTCGTTCACATCCACGTCAGCCATTTCGTTTCCGTCAGCCCCCTCAAGCACCACGTCAGGCACTTCATTGCTGACTACTGCAGCTGTTGCTGCCGCTGCTAACAACACGACGAGGAGTAGGCTCTTCATCTGGAATCATTTTATTACTTTTGTTAGATAACACATTAACTATCACTAAATTATTCGAGAATGACAATCTCCTTTCGGAGATTTACATTGAGGCCAATTGGCCTAGATGCTTAGCCCCTAGACCTTTACAAATGTGAAGGTCTAAATGCTGGGAGTCTAGTTCATTGCAGGCCCGAAATTATTAGAAAAATTAAGTCACTTACCTTTTTAATTTCGACTAAGACTTGATCCACAGAACACTCAAGTTAACTCCTTTGAGGACAATGTGAGTATAAGTTGTATTCTGAAGGAGCCAGTATTTATAGTGAAATTAGAAAACAAACGGATACGATAAGATAATATCTGACCTACATTTCGGTTTATTACCTCCACATTATATTATGAGAACTAATCAGTGCGAAGTCAACAACAAGTTAGATGACACCGATTGAAATGTTAAGATACTATCTCTTACTCGTACGATAACCAATTTTGAAGGAAAATTAACCAAAATTAATTCCAACGGAACCCATACCTTGGCTCGAAATATTTACTCAAAACATTTTTGAGATAATTCTCGACTATATCTAGTACTAGCTGCGCCGTGCGGTTTTACCCGCGTAAGATTTATTGGGTTAAAAGTAAAAGCTATGTACCTACCAAGTTTCATCGCAATCGGTTCATTCGTTTCAAAATCGTGTGAAGAAAAAATATTAAGAACCTAATAATATGCACACAAATGATTTATAAATAATAGTTAATTAAAGGGTATCAAAACATTCGTCCACACCGCTGTCACCAGGAAAAGTTCCCAAAAGGCTAGCAGAAAGGCTTTGACCAGCATTAGGTAGCCTTTTGTTATGAATGGGGAATCATCGAATGATTTCTCCCGCTCTATGGGTAGAGCGGAATCCCTTCCGCTCAGTCAGTTAACTTACCTTACTTTTAACATTCTTGAGGGTGGTGTAAATGTATCCTCGATGTTGCTCAATGTGTCGATAGTCTCATGGAACAGATAATATGTTCTGTGGATGGACTTGTACCCTTCGCCCATTGTAGGGCACATCGTGGCGAACGGTTCGCGTATTTCTTTTTTATACTCGTTATAACTTAGAAATTAGGTGCCCCATTCGAATATATGCTACTTTCGGTTACATTATTGCAATTTTCTTAAGGATCTAAAAGGTTTTGAAAATTAATTTAAGACTATATAAACTCCTGATCAATTAGCTTTCTATTGGTGAGAAATGGTTAAAATCGGTTTAATACCTTCAAAACCTATTCGGTTCAAACAAACAAACTCATAAACAAAGAAACAAAGAAATATTTTCTCTTTATAATAAAATAGATAGAACTACAGGCGTTTGACCAGCTAGAGCATTTCGTAACACTAAGCGCTACGCGGCCAGCTACGAGTTGCTACGGCGTAGATGCCAACGCGCTGTGATGTCCACGTCTTTTAAAATCATTTTATTTTAAGAAAACAGTTCCAAAGTACATAATTAACATTTTAACTTTAACACTCGTGACGTTAACTCTGACACCAGGTTAGCCACCAACCTACCGCTAACACGAAAAAAAAAACTTAAATTTATGAAACGTTTATAACTCTGATGTGCAAATGCGTTCGTTCTACAAAAGTTCCTGTAAATGGATTCTGCTTCTAATCAGCGTCAAATGCTCCGCTAAAACCGTTGCATTTGTAGTTTTTTTCTCAGTTATTCAACGTTCGATTTTGGATCAAGTGATATTTCTCTCGTGACAGATTTTGTAATTTAAACTTTAACTTAGTAGAAATACAGTTTGAATTTCTAAACTGGCTCAATGGTTCAAACCAAGGTCTGATATAAACCTAGTTTTTTTTTTTAAATCGCATAACTAGGAAACTTAGATATGCTACATGGCGGCGGTGACAATAATCAATACTTACTTATCTTTATTTCTGTAATCCCCTTATCAAATTATCACAGGTAATGAGCTCGCAAGACTACAACAATTTATCATTGTCTTATCAGGTAATTTGGTATTCTATTTTTAACATCACTTTTAGTTTTTGAAAGTAATCGCTAGTAATCAATACAAGCACGATTATAGATACATATATATGATGTCATTAACAGTATATCCCCGAATTTGCCCTAAATTTAAACGCTTCCGGGAATTCTTCTTCAGACTACAATGAAACAACGAAAAAACCTACTTGATAAAAATCGACTAAGGTTCAGCTTAAGGGTTCCGTAGTTGAATATTAACATATGCACAGTACGTCATAACTTTATCCATCACAAAAATAAGTTTATATTTATTTCTTTCTTTAACTGATTTGATTTTTTTTCGCAAACCAAAATTATCCCCTAATATTTAATTTTCATTCTCCTGACCTTATCTCAATTTTTTATGCTTTGCGCAACATGTCTTTTTCTTCCAAACTTCCCTATTCGTCTATACGTCATCTCAGTAGTCACTCCTTTTCTAGCCATATCATCTTTCACACAATCCATACATCGTTTCTTTAATCTCCCTCTCCTTGTATATCCATCTACATTCATACTCAAAACTTACCGGACGAAATTTTCCTCATTCCTCCGCATAACATGCCAGCCATATCATAACACGCCATGCCACAATATCTCAAAATCAAAAATTGATTGACAAACAGACTGTAATCTTTTATCCATAGGAAGTATTCAAACTAGAACGCAGTAATACCATACTACTATTTCGATAACATAAATCACTTACAGTTTCCTGTTAAAGGGATGATGACAGAGTTAAAATAATATGTATTTAGTCCTTGATATTAAAAAGTATTAGATACGTATACGTATTTTACATGGAGTGACTGCCTATCTGACCTCAACAACCCAGTAACTGGGTAATACGATACCGCTCAGTAAGACTGGCTGTCAGATTTTCGGTCTTCTGACTACCCGTAACGACTGTCAAAAATGCACAAATGTCGGCCGGGATCAACGGCTTAACGTGTTTTCCGGGGCACGAAAGAGTCTCAGTATGTAAAGATGGTCACCTATCCACGGTTACCCCGGCAAGCGTAGCTTAACCTGATGGATCGTCCTGTGTGGCTGTTATTACTTGGCTACGAGCGCCTTTAACAATATACGTATGAGCATATAATAATAAAAAAATAATGTAAAAAACGCATCGCAGTTGAGAAATGGGACGCACTACGTCACAACTCAGTATGAAATCTACATAGGAGTGACGTCATGCCACATTTTAGCTCAATGTATCAACGTAATTTTTTGATTACGTGAAAAAAGAAAATTTACTTACCTATCTAATATTATTTCTAGCTGACGGACTTAAGAACAATTTTAGTCATCATACCTTTTACATTAGTTGGTGATTGGAGCCTCCTGTTCAGCAAGAAATGCCTGTGTTAGGAGGCTCCGGTCTTCAAATAATTGTGCATACTTTGATAAAACCTACTTATTACAAGGACTGCCGTTGGCCTCGACAGACGTTAAGGCGAAGGAAACAATTTTTAGGGAACTTCTGATAAAATCTGCATTAACAATTGATAAAGTAGAATATCATGTGACATTGATAATACACAGTAGGTAAAATATATTTATCACAAACCTATAGAAACTAAAAGAAGCAAATACCATTTCGAAGAATGAATTATGTATTCGGATCTATCAGCGGCTGTTATCTGAGGGATTTTTAACTAATTTTTATTTCACCGGAAAACATAACGTTGGAAGGCCTCCCACAGGCGTTGGTAGACCTATGTATGATCTTGTAAAGGCCGCTGGAAGCTGGAAGATACAGAACCGGTCCAATAGGCAGTGCTTGGGTGAGACCTATGTCCAGCAGTGGACGATGATGAAGCGCTACTTAAATACTTTGAACTTGCTTTAATGGAATGTATTACTACAAATGCATTTTCTTGTGCATCGAATCAATATTCGCAAGTAAAGCAGAAATATTAACGCAAAATATTTAACTATATTTTTTTGTAAAATTAACTTTAACCAGACAACTTGTACAGTCGCAAGCACATCAAGTTACTACGAACTGGCAAAATTAAGGAAACGATTTATGGTTCAAATTTATTTGGAGAAAGACAGTCTTTGGTATAGCTTGATGCGCTGGCGACGTACATACAAGTTTCGCCTAAGTTTAGCGTAAACTAGAAGTGTAGGATAGGAAAGTGGCATAAACACCACCCACTGGTGTGGCATTCAAAGAAAAACGATGTTATTATTTTAGCTTTCACTTTTATTAACATTTGACAGCTTAAGATTAAATCTTCACAATGAATAGCACCAACAAACAATCAGCTTCTAGTAGTCCACCGCTCCGCGCAGTTTATCGTCCATATACTTCGATCTGGTAGTTATAGCCGCGGCTCCTAGCAGACTGAAGCCTGATTGTGACGATGTTAGTGCCAACTCCTCCAGCCCTGATGGATGAGCTGGAGCCCTGTATGGTCCCCACGTGCCTCACCCGGATCGCGGTAATCCGGAAGGAGTTAGTGCGGAAAGTGACGTCTTGAACATGAACCACGTAGTTAGCAGCTCCTCTGATGTGTTGTGTTCTGGAAACACAGCAAATGTTCATGAACAGTGAAATTATGTGCAGTCCAGCGCCATAATGTTTATTGATCAGCCTTTAACTTTCTCAGGCATCTTCTCTGTGTGAGGGAGAGGGCCGCAATCCACAAAGCAGATATAGTTTTATGAATTACTAGCACTTTGCCCGCGGCTTCGCTCCCGTGGTCTCTCCCGTGGGACCCGTTATGTTTCCCGGGATAAAAAGTAGCCTATGTTACTCCTAGAAAACTAAGCTTTCCAATGGTGAAAGAATTTTTAAAATCGGTCCAGTAGTTTATGAGCCTATTCATTACAACCAAACAAACAAACAAACAAACAAAGTTTTCCTCTTTATAATATTAGTATAGATTAGTTTTATAAATTTAGAGACTTTTGAAAAGGTTCATCAATGGTTCATCAATCGCCCAGTATTTTTTTTGAGGCTGGGAAATCATCCAATGACTTCTACAGCTCTGGGTGGAGCGGAAGGGAGTGTCAGACTCTTACTGACTAAAACCCATCCATGTTCCTTCCTTAGCTCTGTATGTTCCGGGGTAGTGGTAACCCTTTCGGACAATCCCGCTTACCCGGCAAGCTTGGCCCTAAAGGGCCCCTTCATATGCTGAAATCTCCTTGACGCGCGCGTGGAACACATGTTCCAGGCCCGTGACGGACGGCGCGTACATACGCGCCGTCCGGCACGGGCCTGGTCCTGACCGGACGGTGTGCTACCCATTACTCACCCGCGTTTGCGGTGGCCGGCAGTCCTCACGCGGCTCCCGGCGCCGGGATCGCCCAGCATGGCGTAACATTGAGTATGATGCTGCTAATTTGTGTGTAAAATGTAGCCTTCTTTAGCTATATATAATATTGATAGGTTCAGATTCAGCCCTTAATTCTCTTAACGAAAATTCAAACTACATATTATTTTGAATTTTTTTTTTGACAATATAAAATAGCACTTTGTCAATGTCACTACGTCTCGATTGTCAAAATACTTCAGCTGAATCCGTTGAGTTCACTGCTATTGTAGTTGCCTTCTGCAGCAAGCAGTATTTATAGTAGAATGGATTCCCAGTAACAAGATTAAATCAGTTATCTAGTAAATAACAACAGTATCAAGTATCATCACCAGTATCAATTAAAATCATATAGGGAACTTCCGATCAACCGTTTTAAAACCTTGTTATTCAAATGGCTTATAGAGAAATCATTCTATTCTGTGAATGAATACCTCAACTTCAAAGAGTAATTTAATATTGACATCGTATATACTATAACAATTACCAAATGATCGACATCCTGATTCTTAATCTAATTTAATAATAATAATGATAATTTGTGTTCCAATTTTATTAGATCTATTTATTTTAATATACCGACATGATCAATATTATATGTTTTGCATGAAAATTTTAGCGAATTGTGTTAGACACTGTTAAGAAACCCGACCATCTGTATTGTACTACAATTCATGCAATTAAATTTCATTTCATTTCATTATCTAATGACACCAGCTTTGATTATTTAAATACCGGTTGTAAATCAGCTTTGATATGTACGTATCTGTATGCCATAATATTAATGGATGTGAGAATGACATAACTAAATGAAAATAAATAAATGTAGTTTGTATGTCTTTATTACCTTTAAACAAAAAAATAAATATATAACACATATTTAAATTAATTACTATACGAAAAACTCCCCAGTCTTCTTTTAAAATCGAATGTGCTCAACATGAGCATACATATTATCTGACATAGACTTGAACCCTGTAGTGGTATCCGCGGCCTACAGCTGATCGTATCCTGATTGTGACAAAGGAGCTTCCAATTCCGCCACTCAAGATGGATGGGGTTGCGTTCTGTGAGGCTCCCACGCGGTTCACCCGGATCGCACTCACGCGCCGGTTCGTGCGGATCGTTATATCTCTAATGTGGAAATGACCCGCGACCCCGTTCGCCCTGAACTCGGCACTGTAAACGGAGAAAATGGTTATGGTAAGGAGAAATGCAGTTTGTATGATTTTGGTTGGCATCGTGCATATTATAAGGCACGTTATTACGACAAGCTTTATGGCATCCAAAAAATATCAGAATGTTGGTTTGTGTTTTGTTCTGGTTACTTACTTGTATACCAATATATCTCCTCCAGCTATGGTTCCCAGGTTCAGATTACGCCGAGTGGCTACTGCAGTCTGCCACGGCATCTCAGCCTCGTCACCCAGCTCAGCCTCGGCAGTCAGCTCATCCACGTCAGTCACAACCACCTCTGGCATCTCGTTCACATCCACGTCAGCGTCTTCGTCTCCGTCAGCCCACTCAAGCACCTCCACCACGTCAGGCACATCATCTCCGACAGCCCCCTCAAGCACCACGTCAGGTGCTTCATTGCTGACTACTGCAGCTGTTGCTGCCGCTGCTAACAACACGACGAGGAGTAGGCTCTTCATCTGGAATCATTTTATTACTTTTGTTAGATACCACATTAACTATCACTAAATTATTCGAGAATTACAATCTCCTTTCAAAAAGTTATATTAAGGCCAATTGGCCTAGACGCCTAGCCCCTAGACTGCTGGCAGTCTAGTTCATTGCAGGCTCAAAATTATTAAGAAAATTACCTTTTTAATTTCGACTGAGACTTGATCCACAGAACACTCAAGTTAACTCCTTTGAGGACACTGTGAGTATAAGTTGTATTCCAAAAGAGCCAGTATTTATAGTGAAATTAGAAAGCAAACGGATATGATAAGATAATATCTGACCTACATTTCGGTTTATTACCGCCACATTATATGAGAACTAATCAGTGATGAAGTGAATAATAAGTTAGATGACACCGATTGAAATGTTAAGCTACTATCTCTTACTCGTACGATAACATCAATAAATAACAATTTTGAAGGAAAATCAACCAAAATTAATCCCAATGGAACCCCAATAACTTGTTGCAAAATATTTACTTATGTTTTAATGCAATTCTCGACTATATCTAGTATAGAACTACAGGTGTTTGACCAGCTAGCGCATATCGTAACGCTACGCGGCGAGCTACGAGTTGCTACGGCGTAGCTGCGATCGCGATGTGATCTACATACACGTCTTTTAAAATAATTTTATGAAAGCAGTTCCAAAGTACATAATTAACATTTTAACTTTAACACCCGTGACGTTAACTCTGACACCAGGTTAGTCACTAACCACACGAAAAAACTTTGATACATTTTCGTTTAACTTAGATACATAGAATGCTTATAACACTGATGTGCAAATGCGATCGTTCTACAAAAGCTGCTGTCAATGGCTTCTGCTTCTAATCAGCGTCAAATGCTCCGCTAAAACCGTTGCATTTGTAGTTTTTTTCTCAGTTATTCAACGTTCGATTTTGGATCAAGTGATATTTCTCTCGTGACAGATTTTGTAATTTAAACTTTAACTTAGTAGAAATACAGTTTGAATTTCTAAACTGGCTCAATGGTTCAAACCAAGGTCTGATATAAACCTAGTTTTTTTTTTAAATCGCATAACTAGGAAACTTAGATATGCGACATGGCGGCGATGACAATAATCAATACTTACTTATCTTTATTTCTGTAATCCCCTTATCAAATTATCACAGGTAATGAGCTCGCACACATTTCTTGTTAGTTTTAAGAAAATGCCGCATAATGTTATAATTTACTCATCATCGAAATCATTACCTACTTAATTCAAGATCCTTGCTTGTAACTACGTCGTTTTAAGGTTTCTGTTCAATTGCATAATAATTCCGGTAATTATTTTATATCGATACAGTTTATAATTAATAAATGCAGTTTATACTTAAATCCGCGTCTCTTATCATAATACTGTTTACCTATGTATGATAAATTGGTTTATTTTAAATCATGGAACTTGCTGGAAATGTTTCATTGCATTCAAACTCAAACTCAAAGCATTTATTTTAAATAAACCAATTACAGGCACATTTTAATTATCAGTCAGAAAGATGAAGCTAGTTGCCCATTCCAAAGTAGTAGGTCCCTATGGAGATGAACGGGCAAGAAACTCCACGGACACTCTTTTAAATCAAAATATGGCAAATCTGGGTTACATCACACATGTCAGAACTATGCTGAACGTAAAAAAGCGTCCATAAATATATTTAATGTTAAAAAAAAATCAATATCTTTGGGATGGTTGAGTGCAGATTGTGTCTTTTATTGGGTATGACTTAAGCTATCCTCGTAAGGGGATGCTAACAGATAAAATTACTGAGTTACATAGGGAAGGTTTTGGAGACGAGGCTGTGGGCCTTAATGTTCAAACAAAATAAGGATAGGTTGAATATATTTAACATTTAAATATTTCAAACTGTTAAATATTCCCAGTTGAACATGAACCTAATTCTTTTGTTTGTAATAAAGTTGAAAACCTGTCGAAGAAATTTGACAGACAATGGGTGGCCTGGTGTACTGGTCTTTGTACTTAATCAGTTTTTTCTACAGGAAAACGTTATCTGAGAGAAAAGATAGCCCTTGTCGTTCCCCGGGATGCTACCTATCTCTCTGCCAAATTTTATCGAAATCCGTTCAATTCTTTAGGCATGAAAAGGTGACAGACAGAGTTACTTTCCAATTTTATAAAATTAGTAAGGATTGGAAACCAAACGTATATAATAAAATAATATCTGACTCCCATTTCGATTAATTACTTCCGCATAATTGACAACTAATCAGTGACGAAGTAAACAGCAAGTTGGAGGACACCGATTTAGATATTAAGATACTATCTCTTACTCGTACGATAACATCAATAAATAACAATTTTAAAGGAAAATCAATCAAAACCTATGTAGCCCCGATATCTTTCTGTGAAATAATTTAATTATAATTAAAGCCATGGGTGACCAGCTACGATCGTAGCTACGCGCTGCGCGGCGTGCTACGAGTGGCTACGGCGTAGCTCCGATCGCGACGTGATCTTCGCGCCTTTTAAAATAATTTTGTGAAAGCAAACAAAACTACAAATGCAGTTAATACCTTAATCCCTTTCACTTATCATAAGACTGTTTACCTATGTATGATAAATTGATTTATTTTTAATCATGGAACATGCTGGACAGTTTTCATTGCATTCATCTTTAGAATAGTTGAGTGCAGATTTAATCTATTATCTAACAGATAAAATGATATAACAGGGTAGATTTCTGAGACGGGCCTTAATGCACCTTATCAGTTGTATCTACAGGATGATGTTATCAGGAGACTGTTCTAGGCTTTTGAGTAGCTACAATTTGTTATTTTGAAAAAACACTGCCAACTTAGCATTACTGAGTCACATTATGTAGCTACGGCACGGCGGTGATAAGACTTATGACCTCTACTTGCTTATTTTTATTTCCGTAATGCCTCGTTTAAGTAATCCCAGGTCATTTATTTACAAACTACTACATTCTTATCATTTTCTTATCACCGAGATATTCTATTTTTGTATCACTTTTGTTTTTTTGCAAGTAATCGCTAAATTATCCGTATCAATATTATAAGTATGATTATCGACAAAAATATTGAAAGGCAGTAACAGTGTCTTTCCCCGAATTTGCCCCAGATTTTTATACTTCCGGACATTGTTCTACAGAGTTAAATGAAAGGACTAGGAAAAAGCTGTTATTAGATATAATAAGTATGTTAAGCGCGAGCGAGATCTCCTGAGTACCTTCTACCCGCGAGGTCTTGAACTCTCGGTGACTAACTAGCACAAATGTAACGAAAATCTGTTAAAAAAAACCGGCAACCCTGATAGGTATACTCCTCTAACTATACACACACAGAAACACCTCAATACCTCTGTTTGGCAACATAAGCCATTTACAGTTTACAGTATGTAGCATAAGACAAGCTCTTCCAAAATGACAAAAATCGGACCGAAATTGAAGCAAATATCGATGAAAAAACATTTTAAAAATACTGACAAACGAACATAAAAACCTTTGTTTTAAGATTTAAAAATAGAGGTTTCTAAAAGGTGACGCCGACATTTGGTAGAATTGCCATTGGTTCGGGACACGCATATTGGATTATAAGTGAGTACAATGGAAGTCAGCGCAGCTGTGCCTATTAACCTATTGTATGCCTTAATTACAGACACAATTAAAAAGCTATTGTGTCTCGCGTAGATCTGCGTTACGGCAGTCAATGGGTAAATAGATCAACGCACGCTAATTATAACAACTAACTGCAGTCTCTAATCCAGTTGTGATTATGTTTTAGTTATTTAAAGCCTAACATATATTTTTTTTCTCATCATCCCCTTTCAAGACATATCATCATCCACACAGTCCATCCACCCTTTCTTTGATCTTCCCCTACTCTTACAGTCATCCACATTCATACTTAAAACTTTCCTCACGACATTTACCTCATTCCTTTCCACATACGAATCCCCGGGCGTCGGGAGCCACGTGACGACTCCCGGCCGGCAGGCCCGTGCCGGACGGCGCGTATATGTTCCACGCGCGCCTCAAAGAGATGTCAGCATATGAAGGGGCCCCTTAGGGCCAAGCCTGCCGGGTAAGCGAGATTGTCCGAAAGGGTTACGGCTACCCCGGAACATAAAGGGCTAAGGGAAGGAACATGGATGGGTTTTAGTCAGTAAGAGTCTGACGCTCCCTTCCGCTCCACCCAGAGCGGGATAAGTCATTGGATGGTTTTCAAGCCTTATAATAAAAAAAAGGTAGATAGAGTAGATAAAGATAGATAAAGTTGCTTCAACGTGTATTATGCAGTCATGGGTTACGAACCAAGTTTGCTAATCGGAATTTTGTTCACTGTGTTTTTACCTCATTGATAACTTGATTGTGATAACTTGTATGACCAAATTATTTTATCATTACGGGAGGCAGCTGAGTCTGCTTATGATAGTCATGGTAGAGGGGGAAGCGGAAAAGGTCGAACTATCCTTGGGTGGAATAAGCATGTGAGAGATGCTCATCAGATTTCTAGGCAATTGTTTTCTAATTGGGTATGGCATGGGAAACCACGTACGGGATATATTTATAATGATATGGTTGAGTCCCGAAAGATTTTCAAACAAAAGCTAAAGTTTTGTCAAAATAAGCAAGACCAAATTAAAATGGACATATTGGCTTCTAGACACGAAAAGAAAGACTTTAAAGGGTTTTGGAAACACACCAAAAAACTAAACCCTAAGACTAGCATTCCGATAAGTGTTGATGGTGTCAGTACGCCCAAGGGAATCGCTAATTTGTTTATGGATCATTTCAAATTACAACTTCCGTTAGAACCGGATGTTTATAGTGTCAGTGCTGAGGCTGTTGTGTCGGAGGTACCTGCTCGCATCACGGCTAAGCAAATTAGTTTAATAATTAAAAATATGAGTCGGGGCAAATCACCGGGACATGATAGCCTTAGCATAGAGCATTTTGTACATGCTGGACCCCATCTCCCTCGACTGCTAGCGTTATTGTTTACGTTCTGTATCCGACACTCCTATCTTCCCGCCGAGTTGATGCGAACCGTGGTCGTACCAATATTGAAAAATAAAACTGGTGACGTCAGTGACAAGGGTAATTACAGACCGATCTCATTAGCGACTAATACGGCTAAGGTGCTTGACGGTGTGTTTGAGGGACAACTTAAGAAACATCTTAAAATACACGATGCCCAGTTCGGCTTTAGGCCGCAGTTATCGACGGAATGTGCTATTTTGTCCCTCAAGCATACTGTCAGGTACTATACTGAGAAAAGTACGCCAGTATATGCTGCGTTCCTAGACCTTTCCAAGGCTTTTGACCTGGTTAGGTACGACATACTGTGGTGTAAGATGCGCGAAGCGGGAGTGCCTGACGCCATCACGAATATGTTTCGGTATTGGTATGGCCACCAAACAAATTATGTTAGATGGGCCAACGAACTGTCTGAGGAGTACAGGTTGGAATGCGGGGTGAGACAGGGTGGATTGACCTCGCCAGCGCTTTTCAACCTGTATGTCAACCAGCTCATTGTCGAGCTCAGCAGCACACAGGTTGGCTGTTCTATTGACGGTTTGTGTGTTAACAGTATAAGTTATGCGGACGACATGGTGCTGCTGAGTCCGTCAATTAGTGCACTCAGAAGGTTGTTGGTGGTCTGCGAGACCTATACAAAAGCGCATGGACTTATTTATAATGCACAGAAAAGCAAGTTACTTGTCTTTAGGGTAAAACGAAATAAACCAGCACATATCCCACCGGTTATATTAAAAGGAGTTGCCCTCGAAAGGGTGCGTGATTTTAAGTACCTAGGGCATATAGTTAACGAAGACTTGAATGATGATGCTGACCTGGAAAGAGAACGGAGGGCGTTGGCTGTCCGATGCAATATGTTGGCCCGCAGGTTTGCTCGCTGTACACCAGAAGTGAAAGTAACCCTTTTTAAGGCCTTCTGCCAATCTTTGTACACGTGCACTCTGTGGGTTCGATATACGCAAAGGGCATACAACGCCCTCAGAGTTCAATATAATAATGCCTTCAGAGTATTGTTGGGGCTTCCACGTTACTGCAGTGCATCAGGAATGTTTGCCGCAACACATACTGATGGGTTCAGTACCATCCTGCGGAAAAGGATTGCGTCCATGATGCGCAGAGTGCGTGGGAGCCCCAATGATATTCTGAAGGTCATTACTGATAAACCGTGTTGCACCATTATGGCGCATTGGGTGCGTGTACATGTGCATGTACCCGGCGCGTCAGGTGAGTGCAACAAATATATGAATTAGTGCTTTTCGTATTATTTTTAATTACTTTTAAAACTAACATAGCGTTTAAGTAGTGTGTATTACTAACAACATATGGATCAAGGTCTGAAATAAAGTATTTTTTTTTTTTTTTTTTTTAACACGTTGAACGCCAACGCGGTCACCGTGTGTCCGACTAACAATAGTTTTTCTATTGTGTCTACTGCGCGGCAGTTAATGACTTAAAGCAAGAAATCGGCAAATCTTGGTGTAGGAATTAAATGAAACAACTGAAAACTTCAAAGTCTCTTTATCAATATTTCTTCCTAGACATCGTAAGTTGGGAATTATAGGTGGCATAAACACGGGCCCGTTATAGTGATAGTTAGCTGGTGGGAGTAACTACTGGCATGAGTGATGGCATTCAAAAAAAAACTATATTATTTTTTAGCTTTTACTTTTATT
Organism: Hyppa rectilinea; assembly: GCA_951799385.1. Lineage (NCBI taxonomy): Eukaryota > Metazoa > Arthropoda > Insecta > Lepidoptera > Noctuidae > Hyppa > Hyppa rectilinea. The sequence goes on from OX637316.1 coordinate 9,330,659, forward strand.
ACAATTTGACAGCTTCAGATTAAATCCTCACAATTAACAGCACCAACAAACAACCAGCTTCCAGTAGTCCACCGCTCCGCGCAGTTTATCGTCCATATACTTCGATCTGGTAGTTATAGCCGCGGCTCCTAGCCGACTGAAGCCTGATTGTGACGATGTTAGTGCCAACTCCTCCAGCCCTGATGGATGAGCTGGAGCCCTGTATGGTCCCCACGTGCCTCACCCGGATCGCGGTAATCCGGAAGGAGTTAGTGCGGAAAGTAATGTCTTGAACATGAACCACGTTGTTAGCAGCTCCTCTGATGTGTTGTGTTCTGGAAACACAGCAAATGCTCATGAAAAGTGAAATTATGTGCAGTCCAGCGCCATCATGTTTATTGATCACTTTATAACTTTATCAGGCCTCTTCTCTGTGTGAGAGAGAGAGTCGCAATCCTATGTAGTTTGATGTGTGTCACATGTCTTCGAATTTTCAGCTCTGGGACATGCCAGTTTCCTGGCGAGTTTTGATAAATAAATGAGACACAAAGTCAAGGGCTTCCCTGGGTTCAAACCCACAACCTACAACTCAAAGTCGTTGCTGTTACTATTAAGGCCCTGCAGCGCGTCATATTGTAGCGACTCATAAAAATCTTCGTATTTATTATTGAGTATGATGCTGCTTACCTGGCGAGCAGCCTGCTGTTGCCGATGGTGCCCACGCTCAGGTTATTCCGAGAGGCGAGTGCAAACAGCGGCGGCAGCTCGGCCACGTCGCTCACGTCAACGTCCTCATGCGTCACTATCATCTCGGGCGCCTCCACCACGTCATTGTGAACAAATGCGGTTGTCGCCGCCGCTGCTAACAAGACCACGAGAACTACGCTCTTCATCTGTAATCATAAGTTGTTCTTTGGCTACATCGCTCTTCTTCTGATCTATATAGTTTCGGATTCAGCCCTGAATTCCCTTAATGAAACCTCACACTCATTATTATTTTGAAAAAAACAAGAATTGAATATTTTTTTTTTCAATAGAAAAAAGCACTTACTTTGTCAATGTGACTACGACTCGATTCTCAAAACACTTCAGCTGACTCCGTTGAGTTCACTGCCACTGTAGTTTCCTTCTGCAGGAAGCAGTATTTATAGCAGAATGCATTCACAATAACAAGATTAAATCAGTTATCTAGTAAATAACAACAGTATGACTGTAATGACACCGGCTTTGATTATTCAAATACCGGTTGTAAATCAGCTTTGATATGTAAAAATCTAAATGCGATAATATTAATGGATGTGAGAAAAACATTACTAAATAAAAAGAAATAAATGTGGTTTGTATGTCTTTATTATCTTTAAACAAAAAATGAAATATATAACACATATTTAACTAAATTTCTATACGAAAAACTCCCCAGTCTTCTTTTTAAATCGAATGTGCTCAACATGAGCATATTATCTAACATAGACTTGAACCCTGTAGTGGTATCCGCGGCCTACAGCTGATCGTATTCTGATTGTGACAAAGGAGCTTCCAATTCCTCCACTCAAGATGGATGGGGTTGCGTTCTGTGAGGCTCCCACGCGGTTCACCCGGATCGCACTCACGCGCCGGTTCGTGCGGATCGTTATATCTCTAATGTGGAAATGACCCGCGACCCCGTTCGCCCTGAACTCGGCACTGTAAACGGAGAAAATGGTTATGGTCAGGAGAAATGCAGGTTTTATGACTTAGTTGGTATCGTGCATATTATAAGGCACGTTATTACGACAAGCTTTATGGCATCCAAAAAATATCAGAATGTTGGTTTGTGTTTTGTTCTGGTTACTTACTTGTATACCAATATATCTCCTCCAGCGATGGTTCCCAGGTTCAGATTACGCCGAGTGGCTACTGCAGTCTGCCACGGCATCTCAGCCTCGTCACCCAGCTCAGCCTCGGCAGTCAGCTCATCCACGTCAGTCACAATCACCTCTGGCATCTCGTTCACATCCACGTCAGCCATTTCGTTTCCGTCAGCCCCCTCAAGCACCACGTCAGGCACTTCATTGCTGACTACTGCAGCTGTTGCTGCCGCTGCTAACAACACGACGAGGAGTAGGCTCTTCATCTGGAATCATTTTATTACTTTTGTTAGATAACACATTAACTATCACTAAATTATTCGAGAATGACAATCTCCTTTCGGAGATTTACATTGAGGCCAATTGGCCTAGATGCTTAGCCCCTAGACCTTTACAAATGTGAAGGTCTAAATGCTGGGAGTCTAGTTCATTGCAGGCCCGAAATTATTAGAAAAATTAAGTCACTTACCTTTTTAATTTCGACTAAGACTTGATCCACAGAACACTCAAGTTAACTCCTTTGAGGACAATGTGAGTATAAGTTGTATTCTGAAGGAGCCAGTATTTATAGTGAAATTAGAAAACAAACGGATACGATAAGATAATATCTGACCTACATTTCGGTTTATTACCTCCACATTATATTATGAGAACTAATCAGTGCGAAGTCAACAACAAGTTAGATGACACCGATTGAAATGTTAAGATACTATCTCTTACTCGTACGATAACCAATTTTGAAGGAAAATTAACCAAAATTAATTCCAACGGAACCCATACCTTGGCTCGAAATATTTACTCAAAACATTTTTGAGATAATTCTCGACTATATCTAGTACTAGCTGCGCCGTGCGGTTTTACCCGCGTAAGATTTATTGGGTTAAAAGTAAAAGCTATGTACCTACCAAGTTTCATCGCAATCGGTTCATTCGTTTCAAAATCGTGTGAAGAAAAAATATTAAGAACCTAATAATATGCACACAAATGATTTATAAATAATAGTTAATTAAAGGGTATCAAAACATTCGTCCACACCGCTGTCACCAGGAAAAGTTCCCAAAAGGCTAGCAGAAAGGCTTTGACCAGCATTAGGTAGCCTTTTGTTATGAATGGGGAATCATCGAATGATTTCTCCCGCTCTATGGGTAGAGCGGAATCCCTTCCGCTCAGTCAGTTAACTTACCTTACTTTTAACATTCTTGAGGGTGGTGTAAATGTATCCTCGATGTTGCTCAATGTGTCGATAGTCTCATGGAACAGATAATATGTTCTGTGGATGGACTTGTACCCTTCGCCCATTGTAGGGCACATCGTGGCGAACGGTTCGCGTATTTCTTTTTTATACTCGTTATAACTTAGAAATTAGGTGCCCCATTCGAATATATGCTACTTTCGGTTACATTATTGCAATTTTCTTAAGGATCTAAAAGGTTTTGAAAATTAATTTAAGACTATATAAACTCCTGATCAATTAGCTTTCTATTGGTGAGAAATGGTTAAAATCGGTTTAATACCTTCAAAACCTATTCGGTTCAAACAAACAAACTCATAAACAAAGAAACAAAGAAATATTTTCTCTTTATAATAAAATAGATAGAACTACAGGCGTTTGACCAGCTAGAGCATTTCGTAACACTAAGCGCTACGCGGCCAGCTACGAGTTGCTACGGCGTAGATGCCAACGCGCTGTGATGTCCACGTCTTTTAAAATCATTTTATTTTAAGAAAACAGTTCCAAAGTACATAATTAACATTTTAACTTTAACACTCGTGACGTTAACTCTGACACCAGGTTAGCCACCAACCTACCGCTAACACGAAAAAAAAAACTTAAATTTATGAAACGTTTATAACTCTGATGTGCAAATGCGTTCGTTCTACAAAAGTTCCTGTAAATGGATTCTGCTTCTAATCAGCGTCAAATGCTCCGCTAAAACCGTTGCATTTGTAGTTTTTTTCTCAGTTATTCAACGTTCGATTTTGGATCAAGTGATATTTCTCTCGTGACAGATTTTGTAATTTAAACTTTAACTTAGTAGAAATACAGTTTGAATTTCTAAACTGGCTCAATGGTTCAAACCAAGGTCTGATATAAACCTAGTTTTTTTTTTTAAATGGCATAACTAGGAAACTTAGATATGCTACATGGCGGCGGTGACAATAATCAATACTTACTTATCTTTATTTCTGTAATCCCCTTATCAAATTATCACAGGTAATGAGCTCGCAAGACTACAACAATTTATCATTGTCTTATCAGGTAATTTGGTATTCTATTTTTAACATCACTTTTAGTTTTTGAAAGTAATCGCTAGTAATCAATACAAGCACGATTATCCTACTACTATTATAAAGGCGAAAGTTTGTAAGTATGGATGTATGGATGTTTGTTACTCTTTCACGTAAAAACTACTGTATAGATTTGGATGAAATTTGACACAGAGATGGTTTATATCCTGGATTAACACATAGGATATTTTTTATCCCGGTAGAACATTCCTGTGGGATAATTTCCGACCTCCACGCGAGCGAAGCCGCGGGCAGAAGCTAGTAGATACATATATATGATGTCATTAACAGTATATCCCCGAATTTGCCCTAAATTTAAACGCTTCCGGGAATTCTTCTTCAGACTACAATGAAACAACGAAAAAACCTACTTGATAAAAATCGACTAAGGTTCAGCTTAAGGGTTCCGTAGTTGAATATTAACATATGCACAGTACGTCATAACTTTATCCATCACAAAAATAAGTTTATATTTATTTCTTTCTTTAACTGATTTGATTTTTTTTCGCAAACCAAAATTATCCCCTAATATTTAATTTTCATTCTCCTGACCTTATCTCAATTTTTTATGCTTTGCGCAACATGTCTTTTTCTTCCAAACTTCCCTATTCGTCTATACGTCATCTCAGTAGTCACTCCTTTTCTAGCCATATCATCTTTCACACAATCCATACATCGTTTCTTTAATCTCCCTCTCCTTGTATATCTATCTACATTCATACTCAAAACTTACCGGACGAAATTTTCCTCATTCCTCCGCATAACATGCCAGCCATATCATAACACGCCATGCCACAATATCTCAAAATCAAAAATTGATTGACAAACAGACTGTAATCTTTTATCCATAGGAAGTATTCAAACTAGAACGCAGTAATACCATACTACTATTTCGATAACATAAATCACTTACAGTTTCCTGTTAAAGGGATGATGACAGAGTTAAAATAATATGTATTTAGTCCTTGATATTAAAAAGTATTAGATACGTATACGTATTTTACATGGAGTGACTGCCTATCTGACCTCAACAACCCAGTAACTGGGTAATACGATACCGCTCAGTAAGACTGGCTGTCAGATTTTCGGTCTTCTGACTACCCGTAACGACTGTCAAAAATGCACAAATGTCGGCCGGGATCAACGGCTTAACGTGTTTTCCGGGGCACGAAAGAGTCTCAGTATGTAAAGATGGTCACCTATCCACGGTTACCCCGGCAAGCGTAGCTTAACCTGATGGATCGTCCTGTGTGGCTGTTATTACTTGGCTACGAGCGCCTTTAACAATATACGTATGAGCATATAATAATAAAAAAATAATGTAAAAAACGCATCGCAGTTGAGAAATGGGACGCACTACGTCACAACTCAGTATGAAATCTACATAGGAGTGACGTCATGCCACATTTTAGCTCAATGTATCAACGTAATTTTTTGATTACGTGAAAAAAGAAAATTTACTTACCTATCTAATATTATTTCTAGCTGACGGACTTAAGAACAATTTTAGTCATCATACCTTTTACATTAGTTGGTGATTGGAGCCTCCTGTTCAGCAAGAAATGCCTGTGTTAGGAGGCTCCGGTCTTCAAATAATTGTGCATACTTTGATAAAACCTACTTATTACAAGGACTGCCGTTGGCCTCGACAGACGTTAAGGCGAAGGAAACAATTTTTAGGGAACTTCTGATAAAATCTGCATTAACAATTGATAAAGTAGAATATCATGTGACATTGATAATACACAGTAGGTAAAATATATTTATCACAAACCTATAGAAACTAAAAGAAGCAAATACCATTTCGAAGAATGAATTATGTATTCGGATCTATCAGCGGCTGTTATCTGAGGGATTTTTAACTAATTTTTATTTCACCGGAAAACATAACGTTGGAAGGCCTCCCACAGGCGTTGGTAGACCTATGTATGATCTTGTAAAGGCCGCTGGAAGCTGGAAGATACAGAACCGGTCCAATAGGCAGTGCTTGGGTGAGACCTATGTCCAGCAGTGGACGATGATGAAGCGCTACTTAAATACTTTGAACTTGCTTTAATGGAATGTATTACTACAAATGCATTTTCTTGTGCATCGAATCAATATTCGCAAGTAAAGCAGAAATATTAACGCAAAATATTTAACTATATTTTTTTGTAAAATTAACTTTAACCAGACAACTTGTACAGTCGCAAGCACATCAAGTTACTACGAACTGGCAAAATTAAGGAAACGATTTATGGTTCAAATTTATTTGGAGAAAGACAGTCTTTGGTATAGCTTGATGCGCTGGCGACGTACATACAAGTTTCGCCTAAGTTTAGCGTAAACTAGAAGTGTAGGATAGGAAAGTGGCATAAACACCACCCACTGGTGTGGCATTCAAAGAAAAACGATGTTATTATTTTAGCTTTCACTTTTATTAACATTTGACAGCTTAAGATTAAATCTTCACAATGAATAGCACCAACAAACAATCAGCTTCTAGTAGTCCACCGCTCCGCGCAGTTTATCGTCCATATACTTCGATCTGGTAGTTATAGCCGCGGCTCCTAGCAGACTGAAGCCTGATTGTGACGATGTTAGTGCCAACTCCTCCAGCCCTGATGGATGAGCTGGAGCCCTGTATGGTCCCCACGTGCCTCACCCGGATCGCGGTAATCCGGAAGGAGTTAGTGCGGAAAGTGACGTCTTGAACATGAACCACGTAGTTAGCAGCTCCTCTGATGTGTTGTGTTCTGGAAACACAGCAAATGTTCATGAACAGTGAAATTATGTGCAGTCCAGCGCCATAATGTTTATTGATCAGCCTTTAACTTTCTCAGGCATCTTCTCTGTGTGAGGGAGAGGGCCGCAATCCACAAAGCAGATATAGTTTTATGAATTACTAGCACTTTGCCCGCGGCTTCGCTCCCGTGGTCTCTCCCGTGGGACCCGTTATGTTTCCCGGGATAAAAAGTAGCCTATGTTACTCCTAGAAAACTAAGCTTTCCAATGGTGAAAGAATTTTTAAAATCGGTCCAGTAGTTTATGAGCCTATTCATTACAACCAAACAAACAAACAAACAAACAAAGTTTTCCTCTTTATAATATTAGTATAGATTAGTTTTATAAATTTAGAGACTTTTGAAAAGGTTCATCAATGGTTCATCAATCGCCCAGTATTTTTTTTGAGGCTGGGAAATCATCCAATGACTTCTACAGCTCTGGGTGGAGCGGAAGGGAGTGTCAGACTCTTACTGACTAAAACCCATCCATGTTCCTTCCTTAGCTCTGTATGTTCCGGGGTAGTGGTAACCCTTTCGGACAATCCCGCTTACCCGGCAAGCTTGGCCCTAAAGGGCCCCTTCATATGCTGAAATCTCCTTGACGCGCGCGTGGAACACATGTTCCAGGCCCGTGACGGACGGCGCGTACATACGCGCCGTCCGGCACGGGCCTGGTCCTGACCGGACGGTGTGCTACCCATTACTCACCCGCGTTTGCGGTGGCCGGCAGTCCTCACGCGGCTCCCGGCGCCGGGATCGCCCAGCATGGCGTAACATTGAGTATGATGCTGCTAATTTGTGTGTAAAATGTAGCCTTCTTTAGCTATATATAATATTGATAGGTTCAGATTCAGCCCTTAATTCTCTTAACGAAAATTCAAACTACATATTATTTTGAATTTTTTTTTTGACAATATAAAATAGCACTTTGTCAATGTCACTACGTCTCGATTGTCAAAATACTTCAGCTGAATCCGTTGAGTTCACTGCTATTGTAGTTGCCTTCTGCAGCAAGCAGTATTTATAGTAGAATGGATTCCCAGTAACAAGATTAAATCAGTTATCTAGTAAATAACAACAGTATCAAGTATCATCACCAGTATCAATTAAAATCATATAGGGAACTTCCGATCAACCGTTTTAAAACCTTGTTATTCAAATGGCTCATAGAGAAATCATTCTATTCTGTGAATGAATACCTCAACTTCAAAGAGTAATTTAATATTGACATCGTATATACTATAACAATTACCAAATGATCGACATCCTGATTCTTAATCTAATTTAATAATAATAATGATAATTTGTGTTCCAATTTTATTAGATCTATTTATTTTAATATACCGACATGATCAATATTATATGTTTTGCATGAAAATTTTAGCGAATTGTGTTAGACACTGTTAAGAAACCCGACCATCTGTATTGTACTACAATTCATGCAATTAAATTTCATTTCATTTCATTATCTAATGACACCAGCTTTGATTATTTAAATACCGGTTGTAAATCAGCTTTGATATGTACGTATCTGTATGCCATAATATTAATGGATGTGAGAATGACATAACTAAATGAAAATAAATAAATGTAGTTTGTATGTCTTTATTACCTTTAAACAAAAAAATAAATATATAACACATATTTAAATTAATTACTATACGAAAAACTCCCCAGTCTTCTTTTAAAATCGAATGTGCTCAACATGAGCATACATATTATCTGACATAGACTTGAACCCTGTAGTGGTATCCGCGGCCTACAGCTGATCGTATCCTGATTGTGACAAAGGAGCTTCCAATTCCGCCACTCAAGATGGATGGGGTTGCGTTCTGTGAGGCTCCCACGCGGTTCACCCGGATCGCACTCACGCGCCGGTTCGTGCGGATCGTTATATCTCTAATGTGGAAATGACCCGCGACCCCGTTCGCCCTGAACTCGGCACTGTAAACGGAGAAAATGGTTATGGTAAGGAGAAATGCAGTTTGTATGATTTTGGTTGGCATCGTGCATATTATAAGGCACGTTATTACGACAAGCTTTATGGCATCCAAAAAATATCAGAATGTTGGTTTGTGTTTTGTTCTGGTTACTTACTTGTATACCAATATATCTCCTCCAGCTATGGTTCCCAGGTTCAGATTACGCCGAGTGGCTACTGCAGTCTGCCACGGCATCTCAGCCTCGTCACCCAGCTCAGCCTCGGCAGTCAGCTCATCCACGTCAGTCACAACCACCTCTGGCATCTCGTTCACATCCACGTCAGCGTCTTCGTCTCCGTCAGCCCACTCAAGCACCTCCACCACGTCAGGCACATCATCTCCGACAGCCCCCTCAAGCACCACGTCAGGTGCTTCATTGCTGACTACTGCAGCTGTTGCTGCCGCTGCTAACAACACGACGAGGAGTAGGCTCTTCATCTGGAATCATTTTATTACTTTTGTTAGATACCACATTAACTATCACTAAATTATTCGAGAATTACAATCTCCTTTCAAAAAGTTATATTAAGGCCAATTGGCCTAGACGCCTAGCCCCTAGACTGCTGGCAGTCTAGTTCATTGCAGGCTCAAAATTATTAAGAAAATTACCTTTTTAATTTCGACTGAGACTTGATCCACAGAACACTCAAGTTAACTCCTTTGAGGACACTGTGAGTATAAGTTGTATTCCAAAAGAGCCAGTATTTATAGTGAAATTAGAAAGCAAACGGATATGATAAGATAATATCTGACCTACATTTCGGTTTATTACCGCCACATTATATGAGAACTAATCAGTGATGAAGTGAATAATAAGTTAGATGACACCGATTGAAATGTTAAGCTACTATCTCTTACTCGTACGATAACATCAATAAATAACAATTTTGAAGGAAAATCAACCAAAATTAATCCCAATGGAACCCCAATAACTTGTTGCAAAATATTTACTTATGTTTTAATGCAATTCTCGACTATATCTAGTATAGAACTACAGGTGTTTGACCAGCTAGCGCATATCGTAACGCTACGCGGCGAGCTACGAGTTGCTACGGCGTAGCTGCGATCGCGATGTGATCTACATACACGTCTTTTAAAATAATTTTATGAAAGCAGTTCCAAAGTACATAATTAACATTTTAACTTTAACACCCGTGACGTTAACTCTGACACCAGGTTAGTCACTAACCACACGAAAAAACTTTGATACATTTTCGTTTAACTTAGATACATAGAATGCTTATAACACTGATGTGCAAATGCGATCGTTCTACAAAAGCTGCTGTCAATGGCTTCTGCTTCTAATCAGCGTCAAATGCTCCGCTAAAACCGTTGCATTTGTAGTTTTTTTCTCAGTTATTCAACGTTCGATTTTGGATCAAGTGATATTTCTCTCGTGACAGATTTTGTAATTTAAACTTTAACTTAGTAGAAATACAGTTTGAATTTCTAAACTGGCTCAATGGTTCAAACCAAGGTCTGATATAAACCTAGTTTTTTTTTTAAATCGCATAACTAGGAAACTTAGATATGCGACATGGCGGCGATGACAATAATCAATACTTACTTATCTTTATTTCTGTAATCCCCTTATCAAATTATCACAGGTAATGAGCTCGCACACATTTCTTGTTAGTTTTAAGAAAATGCCGCATAATGTTATAATTTACTCATCATCGAAATCATTACCTACTTAATTCAAGATCCTTGCTTGTAACTACGTCGTTTTAAGGTTTCTGTTCAATTGCATAATAATTCCGGTAATTATTTTATATCGATACAGTTTATAATTAATAAATGCAGTTTATACTTAAATCCGCGTCTCTTATCATAATACTGTTTACCTATGTATGATAAATTGGTTTATTTTAAATCATGGAACTTGCTGGAAATGTTTCATTGCATTCAAACTCAAACTCAAAGCATTTATTTTAAATAAACCAATTACAGGCACATTTTAATTATCAGTCAGAAAGATGAAGCTAGTTGCCCATTCCAAAGTAGTAGGTCCCTATGGAGATGAACGGGCAAGAAACTCCACGGACACTCTTTTAAATCAAAATATGGCAAATCTGGGTTACATCACACATGTCAGAACTATGCTGAACGTAAAAAAGCGTCCATAAATATATTTAATGTTAAAAAAAAATCAATATCTTTGGGATGGTTGAGTGCAGATTGTGTCTTTTATTGGGTATGACTTAAGCTATCCTCGTAAGGGGATGCTAACAGATAAAATTACTGAGTTACATAGGGAAGGTTTTGGAGACGAGGCTGTGGGCCTTAATGTTCAAACAAAATAAGGATAGGTTGAATATATTTAACATTTAAATATTTCAAACTGTTAAATATTCCCAGTTGAACATGAACCTAATTCTTTTGTTTGTAATAAAGTTGAAAACCTGTCGAAGAAATTTGACAGACAATGGGTGGCCTGGTGTACTGGTCTTTGTACTTAATCAGTTTTTTCTACAGGAAAACGTTATCTGAGAGAAAAGATAGCCCTTGTCGTTCCCCGGGATGCTACCTATCTCTCTGCCAAATTTTATCGAAATCCGTTCAATTCTTTAGGCATGAAAAGGTGACAGACAGAGTTACTTTCCAATTTTATAAAATTAGTAAGGATTGGAAACCAAACGTATATAATAAAATAATATCTGACTCCCATTTCGATTAATTACTTCCGCATAATTGACAACTAATCAGTGACGAAGTAAACAGCAAGTTGGAGGACACCGATTTAGATATTAAGATACTATCTCTTACTCGTACGATAACATCAATAAATAACAATTTTAAAGGAAAATCAATCAAAACCTATGTAGCCCCGATATCTTTCTGTGAAATAATTTAATTATAATTAAAGCCATGGGTGACCAGCTACGATCGTAGCTACGCGCTGCGCGGCGTGCTACGAGTGGCTACGGCGTAGCTCCGATCGCGACGTGATCTTCGCGCCTTTTAAAATAATTTTGTGAAAGCAAACAAAACTACAAATGCAGTTAATACCTTAATCCCTTTCACTTATCATAAGACTGTTTACCTATGTATGATAAATTGATTTATTTTTAATCATGGAACATGCTGGACAGTTTTCATTGCATTCATCTTTAGAATAGTTGAGTGCAGATTTAATCTATTATCTAACAGATAAAATGATATAACAGGGTAGATTTCTGAGACGGGCCTTAATGCACCTTATCAGTTGTATCTACAGGATGATGTTATCAGGAGACTGTTCTAGGCTTTTGAGTAGCTACAATTTGTTCACATATTTTGAAAAAACACTGCCAACTTAGCATTACTGAGTCACATTATGTAGCTACGGCACGGCGGTGATAAGACTTATGACCTCTACTTGCTTATTTTTATTTCCGTAATGCCTCGTTTAAGTAATCCCAGGTCATTTATTTACAAACTACTACATTCTTATCATTTTCTTATCACCGAGATATTCTATTTTTGTATCACTTTTGTTTTTTTGCAAGTAATCGCTAAATTATCCGTATCAATATTATAAGCACGATTATCGACAAAAATATTGAAAGGCATTAACAGTGTCTTTCCCCGAATTTGCCCCAGATTTTTATACTTCCGGACATTGTTCTACAGAGTTAAATGAAAGGACTAGGAAAAAGCTGTTATTAGATATAATAAGTATGTTAAGCGCGAGCAAGATCTCCTGAGTACCTTCTACCCGCGAGGTCTTGAACTCTCGGTGACTAACTAGCACAAATGTAACGAAAATCTGTTAAAAAAAACCGGCAACCCTGATAGGTATACTCCTCTAACTATACACACACAGTAACACCTCAATACCTCTGTTTGGCAACATAAGCCATTTACAGTTTACAGTATGTAGCATAAGACAAGCTCTTCCAAAATGACAAAAATCGGACCGAAATTGAAGCAAATATCGATGAAAAAACATTTTAAAAATACTGACAAACGAACATAAAAACCTTTGTTTTAAGATTTAAAAATAGAGGTTTCTAAAAGGTGACGCCGACATTTGGTAGAATTGCCATTGGTTCGGGACACGCATATTGGATTATAAGTGAGTACAATGGAAGTCAGCGCAGCTGTGTCTATTAACCTATTGTATGCCTTAATTACAGACACAATTAAAAAGCTATTGTGTCTCACGTATATCTGCGTTACGGCAGTCAATGGGTAAATAGATCAACGCACGCTAATTATAACAACTAACTGCAGTCTCTAATCCAGTTGTGATTATGTTTTAGTTATTTAAAGCCTAACATATATTTTTTTCTCATCATCCCCTTTCAAGACATATCATCATCCACACAGTCCATCCACCCTTTCTTTGATCTTCCCCTACTCTTACAGTCATCCACATTCATACTTAAAACTTTCCTCACGACATTTACCTCATTCCTTACCACATACGAATCCCCGGGCGTCGGGAGCCACGTGACGACTCCCGGCCGGCAGGCCCGTGCCGGACGGCGCGTATATGTTCCACGCGCGCCTCAAAGAGATGTCAGCATATGAAGGGGCCCCTTAGGGCCAAGCCTGCCGGGTAAGCGGGATTGTCCGAAAGGGTTACGGCTACCCCGGAACATAAAGGGCTAAGGGAAGGAACATGGATGGGTTTTAGTCAGTAAGAGTCTGACGCTCCCTTCCGCTCCACCCAGAGCGGGAGAAGTCATTGGATGGTTTTCAAGCCTTATAATAAAAAAAGGTAGATAGAGAAGATAAAGATAGATAAAGTTGCTTCAACGTATATTATGCAGTCATGGGTTACGAACCAAGTTTGCTAATCGGAATTTTGTTCACTGTGTTTTTAACACGTTGAACGCCAACGCGGTCACCGTGTGTCCGACAAACAATAGTTTTTCTATTGTGTCTACTGCGCGGCAGTTAATGACTTAAAGCAAGAAATCGGCAAATCTTGGTGTAGGAATTAAATGAAACAACTGAAAACTTCAAAGTCTCTTTATCAATATTTCTTCCTAGACATCGTAAGTTGGGAATTATAGGTGGCATAAACACGGGCCCGTTATAGTGATAGTTAGCTGGTGGGAGTGACTACTGGCATGAGTGATGGCATTCAAAGAAAAACTATATTATTTTTTAGCTTTTACTTTTATTACAATTTGACAGCTTCAGATTAAATCCTCACAATTAACAGCACCAACAAACAACCAGCTTCCAGTAGTCCACCGCTCCGCGCAGTTTATCGTCCATATACTTCGATCTGGTAGTTATAGCCGCGGCTCCTAGCCGACTGAAGCCTGATTGTGACGATGTTAGTGCCAACTCCTCCAGCCCTGATGGATGAGCTGGAGCCCTGTATGGTCCCCACGTGCCTCACCCGGATCGCGGTAATCCGGAAGGAGTTAGTGCGGAAAGTAATGTCTTGAACATGAACCACGTTGTTAGCAGCTCCTCTGATGTGTTGTGTTCTGGAAACACAGCAAATGCTCATGAAAAGTGAAATTATGTGCAGTCCAGCGCCATCATGTTTATTGATCACTTTATAACTTTATCAGGCCTCTTCTCTGTGTGAGAGAGAGAGTCGCAATCCTATGTAGTTTGATGTGTGTCACATGTCTTCGAATTTTCAGTTCTGGGACATGCCAGTTTCCTGGCGAGTTTTGATAAATAAATGAGACACAAAGTCAAGGGCTTCCCTGGGTTCAAACCCACGACCTACAACTCAGTAAGTCGTTGCTGTTACTATTAAGGCCCTGCAGCGCGTCATATTGTAGCGACTCATAAAAATCTTCGTATTTATTATTGAGTATGATGCTGCTTACCTGGCGAGCAGCCTGCTGTTGCCGATGGTGCCCACGCTCAGGTTATTCCGAGAGGCGAGTGCAACCAGCGCCACGTCGCTCACGTCGCTCACGTCAACGTCCTCATGCGTCACTATCATCTCGGGCGCCTCCACCACGTCATTGTGAACAAATGCGGTTGTCGCCGCCGCTGCTAACAAGACCACGAGAACTACGCTCTTCATCTGTAATCATAAGTTGTTCTTTGGCTACATCGCTCTTCTTCTGATCTATATAGTTTCGGATTCAGCCCTGAATTCCCTTAATGAAACCTCACACTCATTATTATTTTGAAAAAAACAACAATTGAATATTTTTTTTGTCAATAGAAAAAAGCACTTACTTTGTCAATGTGACTACGACTCGATTCTCAAAACACTTCAGCTGACTCCGTTGAGTTCACTGCCACTGTAGTTGCCTTCTGCAGGAAGCAGTATTTATAGCAGAATGCATTCACAATAACAAGATTAAATCAGTTATCTAGTAAATAACAACAGTATGACTGTAATGACACCGGCTTTGATTATTCAAATACCGGTTGTAAATCAGCTTTGATATGTAAAAATCTAAATGCGATAATATTAATGGACGTGAGAAAAACATTACTAAATAAAAAGAAATAAATGTGGTTTGTATGTCTTTATTATCTTTAAACAAAAAATGAAATATATAACACATATTTAACTAAATTTCTATACGAAAAACTCCCCAGTCTTCTTTTAAAATCGAATGTGCTCAACATGAGCATATTATCTAACATAGACTTGAACCCTGTAGTGGTATCCGCGGCCTACAGCTGATCGTATTCTGATTGTGACAAAGGAGCTTCCAATTCCTCCACTCAAGATGGATGGGGTTGCGTTCTGTGAGGCTCCCACGCGGTTCACCCGGATCGCACTCACGCGCCGGTTCGTGCGGTTCGTTATATCTCTAATGTGGAAATGACCCGCGACCCCGTTCGCCCTGAACTCGGCACTGTAAACGGAGAAAATGGTTATGGTAAGGAGAAATGCAGTTTGTATGATTTTGGTTGGCATCGTGCATATTATAAGGCACGTTATTACGACAAGCTTTATGGCATCCAAAAAATATCAGAATGTTGGTTTGTGTTTTGTTCTGGTTACTTACTTGTATACCAATATATCTCCTCCAGCGATGGTTCCCAGGTTCAGATTACGCCGAGTGGCTACTGCAGTCTGCCACGGCATCTCAGCCTCGTCACCCAGCTCAGCCTCGGCAGTCAGCTCATCCACGTCAGTCACAATCACCTCTGGCATCTCGTTCACATCCACGTCAGCCATTTCGTTTCCGTCAGCCCCCTCAAGCACCACGTCAGGCACTTCATTGTTGACTACTGCAGCTGTTGCTGCCGCTGCTAACAACACGACGAGGAGTAGGCTCTTCATCTGGAATCATTTTATTACTTTTGTTAGATAACACATTAACTATCACTAAATTATTCGAGAATGACAATCTCCTTTCGGAGATTTACATTGAGGCCAATTGGCCTAGATGCTTAGCCCCTAGACCTTTACAAATGTGAAGGTCTAAATGCTGGGAGTCTAGTTCATTGCAGGCCCGAAATTATTAGAAAAACTAGCTTCTGCCCGCGACTTCGTACGCGGACCCTGTTGCTTATGCCAGCGACAACGGGGTCGCCATTTATGTTATTTTTTATCATTTTTCCCATTTAAATCTTTTATCACACTGAGCTTTAGTTTTATTTCATTCCAACCACCACCAAAACATACAGTCCATTTGTCATCCTGATCAATAAAAATTAAAATTAAAATTACTGCTCCCCTGCGTTACCGGGTAGGCTACCGTGTCACGAAGATAAATGGAAAAGGAAATTAAACACTCAAACAACATAAGCCCGAAGGCATATTCATACGATAAAATAAAAAAATAAATAGGAGTTTTGGCCAGTAGAGTCAAATTTTCAATGATATACCATCGTCATCGAAAATCAGTCCTAAACTGTAACCGCCTTCACCGCGTGCAGGTACTCCCAGTTTATGTTATTTTATAATTACACAGTAAAATTAGTGATAGCTTTGATTTCCACATCAGATGTTTCTGATCTTCGATTTTTATAAGTCAACAGGAAATGCCCATCATATTGAACAACAAAGACGTCAAAGACGTCATTCCTATATGTGTTATGTTGTAGCTAGGCTCTTGGAGTTCCACAACAGGTGTTCCAGATCTTCGATTTTTATAAGTCAACAGAGAGTGCTCATCAGGCTGAACAACTTTCGCTAAGACGTCATTATTATATGTGTTATGGTGTAGCTAGGCTCTTGGAGTTCCACAACAGGTGTTCCAGATCTTCGATTTTTATACGTCAACAGGAAATGCCCATCAGACCGAACAACTTTTGCTAAGACGACATTCCTATATATGTTATAGTGTAGCTAGGCTCTTGGAGTTCCACAACAGGTGTTCCAGATCTTCGATTTTTATAAGTCGACAGAGAGTGCTCATCAGATTGAACAACTTGTGCTAAGACGTTATTCCTATATGTGTTATGGTGTAGCTAGGCTCTTGGAGTTCCACAACAGGTGTTCCAGATCTTCGATTTTTATAAGTCAACAGAGAGTGCTCATCAGGCTGAACAACTTTCGCTAAGACGTCATTATTATATGTGTTATGGTGTAGTTAGGCTCTTGGAGTTCCACAACAGGTGTTCCAGATCTTCGATTTTTATACATCTACAGGAAATGCCCATCAGACCGAACTACTTTTGCTAAGACGACATTCCTATATATGTTATAGTGTAGCTAGGCTCTTGGAGTTCCACAACAGGTGTTCCAGATCTTCGATTTTTATAAGTCAACAGAGAGTGCTCATCAGATTGAACAACTTGTGCTAAGACGTTATTCCTATATGTGTAGGTGTTCCAGATCTTCAATTTTTATACGTCAACAGAGAGTGCTAGAGATGTCATTCTTATATGTGTTATGGTGTAGCTAGGCTCTTGGAGTTCCACAACAGGTGTTCCAGATCTTCGATTTTTATAAGTCAACAGAGAGTGCTCATCAGATTGAACAACTTGTGCTAAGACGTTATTCCTATATGTGTTATGGTGTAGCTAGGCTCTTGGAGTTCCATAACAGGTGTTCCAGATCTTCGATTTTTATAAGTCAACAGAGAGTGCTCATCAGATTGAACAACTTGTGCTAAGACATTATTCCTTTATGTGTTATGGTGTAGCAAGGCTCTTGGAGTTCCACAACAGGTGTTCCAGATCTTCAATTTTTATACGTCAACAGAGAGTGCTCATCAGGCTGAACAACTTTCGCTAAGACGTCATTCTTAATGTGTTATGGTGTAGCTAGGCTCTTGGAGTTCCACAACAGGTGTTCCAGATCTTCGATTTTTATACGTCAACAGAGAGTGCTCCTCAGATTGAACAACTTTTGCTAAGACGACATTCCTATATATGTTATAGTGTAGCTGGGCTCTTGGAGTTCCACATCAGATGTTCCAGATCTTCGATTGTTATAAGTCAACAGAGAGTGCTCATCAGATTGAACAACTTGTGCTAAGACGTTATTCCTATATGTGTTATGGTGTAGCTAGGCTCTTGGAGTTCCACAACAGGTGTTCCCGATCTTCAATTTTTATACGTCAACAGAGAGTGCTCATCAGGCTGAACAACTTTCGCTAAGACGTTATTCTTAATATGTTACAGTGTAGCTGGGCTCTTGGAGTTCCACATCAGGTGTTCCAGATCTTCGATTTTTATAAGTCAACAGAGAGTGCTCATCAGATTGAACAACTTGTGCTCAGACGTTATTCCTATATGCGTTATGGTGTAGCTAGGCTCTTGGAGTTCCACAACAGGTGTTCCAGATCTTCAATTTTTATACGTCAACAGAGAGTGCTCATCAGATTGAACAACTTTCGCTAAGATGTCATTCTTATATGTGTTATGGTGTAGCTAGGCTCTTGGAGTTCCACATCAGGTGTTCCAGATCTTCAAATTTATTCTCTCAGCAGAAAATGCTAATCACGTGGAACAATTTTTGCTAAGGTATCATTTTTGTATCTCTTATAGTTTAGCTGGTCTGTTGCGGTTCTGCATCAGGTGTTCAAGTTTCCAAGATAAATTATAGCCTATATGTTGCCCAGACTTAATACCTATACAACATACAAAAAATCATTCCAACCCGTCCAGTAGTTCCGAAGATTAGCGTGTACAAACAAACAGACAAACAGACAAACAGACATACAGACAAACAGACAAAATCTTTTTTTTTGTATTTGTGCTCTATTACTGTTTCTAAACCCCCCTCAATTATTATTTTTTTAATATATTCAATGTACTGATGTACAGACACAGTTTTTTTACTGTTTTATTATATCTATATACATTCAGTCAAAAAAGTATCGGGAATGGATGATTTGTTTATGGTTCCAAATTCAAATTTTTGTTTTTTTTGTAGTTGTTAGATTGGCACAACTGTTTTCCATTTTGGCGCGGAGTTTGAGTTGCATCTGTTATTTATATTAAATACAGTGCTGGTTTTAGTAATATCATATATAGTGTGTATTGCGAATTTCATAATGGACAAAAATATCGAACAAAGAGTTTGTCTTAAATTTTGCATCGCCAATGGAATTTCGTGTTCGGAGTCACTGAAAATGTTACAGAAGGCTTACGGTGAATCGACTTTATCAAAAACTCGTGCTTATGAGTGGTTCAAAGCGTTCAAAAGCGGTCGAGATGTGATGGAAGATTTGCCTCGCTCTGGTAGGCCGTCAACGTCTGCAACTGAAGTTAACATCGCAAAAGTAAAGAAAATAGTGACTGAAAATCCCCATTCAACTCTGAGAGAGATAGCCGCCGAACTTTCTGTATCTCACGAGTCGATCCGTACCATTTTAACTAATCATTTGGGTATGAAACATGTTGCTGCTCGGCTAGTCCCAAAAGATCTGAATTTTCTCCAAAAACTCAATCGCATGAAAGTCGCTGAGGACATGCTAGAACGAGTCAGTTCGGACCCAACATTCATGAAACGCATTGTTACTGGTGACGAGACGTGGGTTTACGAGTTTGACATGCAAACTAGTCAACAAGCTTCGGAGTGGCGCCTTCCAACTGAACCGAAACCGAAAAAGGAGAATTCGCGGCGAGAACTGAACTCAATTCCGGAAGCAGCGTTTAAAAAATGTTTTGATGAATGGATTATTCGTTGGCGCAAGTGTATCGTTTCTAAAGGAGCATACTTTGAAGGTGATAAAATAAATTTGGATGAATAACAGACATTTTGTGTATTATATCTTTTCCCGGTACTTTCTTGACAGAGTAGTATATAAAAGAAAGACGGGTTTGTTCCCTTCGTTATAACTCGAGATCTGCTGGACCAATTTTCATGGTTTTTGTTTCGTTGGATTTGTCTCCGCCCTGAATAGCAGAATACACGTTTTTTTTTTTTTTTTTTTCGATCAGCTGCTGATTTTCCTCCTATAGGGTAGGTAGGTAGGTAGGTAGGTAGGTAGGGTAGGGTAGGTAGGTAGGTAGGGTAGGTAGGTAGGTAGGGTAGGTAGGTGGTTAGGTAAGTATTAGGTAGGGTAGGTAGGTAGGTAGGGTAGGTAGGTAGGTAGGGTAGGTAGGGTGGGTCGGTAGGGTAGGTAGGTAGGGTAGGTAGGTAGGGTAGGTAGGTAGGGTAGGTAGGTAGGGTAGGTAGGCAGGTAGGTAGGTAGGTAGGGTAGGTATCACAGTTAAGACAGGACAACGTCTGTCGGGTCAGCTAGTGTATAGATAAAAGAAAGTCGGGTTTGTTCCCTCCATTATAACTCGAGATCTGCTGGACCAATTTTCATGGTTTTTGTTTCGTTGGATTTGTCTCCGCCCTGAATAGCAGAATACATTTTTTTTTTTTTTTTTTCGATCAGCTGCTGATTTTCCTCCTCTAGGGTAGGTAGGTAGGTAGGGTAGGGTAGGGCACGCCACGATAGTGGCGGTAAGGCCCCTCTTTGAGCAGTGGCTAGAGAGGCGTCACGGCGCCCTCACCTACCGCCTGACGCAGGTCCTCACCGGACATGAATGTTTCGGGAGGTTCCTGCACATCATCAGGCGGGAGGAAACGCCCGGGTGTCACCACTGCGAGGATCGCCCAGAGGACACGGTAGAGCACACGGTGCAAACCTGCCCCGCTTGGGCGGAGCACCGCCGTGTCCTCGTAGAGGCGATCGGCGGCGGCGTGCTCTCGCGCCCGGCCCTGGTGCAAGCCATGGTCCGGGGCGAGAGGGAGTGGGAGGCAGTCACCTCCTTCTGCGAAAAAGTTATGCTCGCGAAGGAGGTGGCGGGATGAGAGAGAGAAAGGTCCTCCCGTCCCAGCCGCCGCAGGAGACGCCCCGGGCGTCGGGAGCCATACGTGACGATTCCCGGCCACCGTAGGCGCGGGCCTGCGGTGTCACCCATTACTCACCGTCCGATCAGCACCAGACCCGTGCCGTACGGCGCGTATATGTTCCACGCGCGCCTCAAAGAGATGTCAGCATATGAAGGGCCCCCTCAGGGCCAAGCCTGCCGGGTAAGCGGGATTGTCCGAAAGGTTTACCGCTATCCCGGAACATAAAGGGCTACGGAAGGAACATGGATGGGTTTTAGTCAGTAAGAGTCTGACACTCCCTTCCGCGCCACCCAGAGCGGGAGCAGTCATTGAATGATTTCCCAGCCTTAAAAAAAAAAAAAAAAGGTAGGGTAGGGTAGGTAGGTAGGTAGGTAGGGTAGATAGGGTAGGTAGGGTGGGTAGGTAGGGTAGGTAGGTTACGTAGGGTGGGTAGGTAGGGTAGGTAGGTAGGGTAGGTAGGGTAGGTAGGGTAGGTAGGGTAGGTAGGGTAGGTAGGGTAGGTAGGGTAGGTAGGGTAGGTAGGGTAGGTAGGGTAGGTAGGGTAGGTAGGGTAGGTAGGGTAGGTAGGGTAGGTAGGGTAGGTAGGTAGGTAGGGTAGGTAGGGTAGGTAGGGTCGGTAGGGTAGGTAGGGTAGCCCAGGGTAGGTAGGGTAGGTAGATAGGTAGGGTAGGTATCACAGTTAAGACAGGACAACGTCTGTCGGGTCAGCTAGTAATAAAATAGATAGAACTACAGGCGTTTGACCAGCTAGAGCATTTCGTAACACTAAGCGCTACGCGGCCAGCTACGAGTTGCTACGGCGTAGCTGCCAACGCGCTGTGATGTCCACGTCTTTTAAAATCATTTTAAGAAAACAGTTCCAAAGTACATAATTAACATTTTAACTTTAACACTCATGACGTTAGCTCTGACACCAGGTTATCCACCAACCTACCGCTAACACGAAAAAAAAAAACTTAAATTTATGAAACGTTTATAACTCTGATGTGCAAATGCGTTCGTTCCACAAAAGTTCCTGTCAATGGATTCTGCTTCAAATCAGCGTCAAATGCGCCGCTCTCAGTTATTCTACGTTCGATTTTGAATCAAGTAGTATTTCCCTTGTGACAGATTTTGTAATTTGACTTTAACTTAGTAGAAATACAGTTTCAAATTTCAAAACTGGCTCGATGGTTTAAACCAAGGTCTGAAATAAACCTTGTTTTGTAAAAAAATCGCATGACTAGGAAACTTAGAGATGCGACGTGGCGGCGATGACAATAATCAATACTTTATCTTTATTTCTGTAATCCCCTTATTAATTATCACAGGTAATCTGCTCGTAAAACTACAACGATTTATCATTAGACAATGATATCAGGTAATTAGGTATTCTATTTTTAACATCACTTTTTTTTTGCAAGTAATCGCTAGATTATGAAAATAATAAATACAAATATATGATGTCATTAACAGTATATCCCCGAATTTGCCCTAAATTTAACGCTTCCGGGCATTCGTCTTCAGATCTACTTGCACACAGTACGTAATATCTTTATCCATCGCAAAAATAAGTTTGTTTTTATTTCTTTCTTTAATTGATTTGTTTTTATTTTTGCAGAAACAAAATTATCCCGTAATATTTAATTTTCATTCTCCTGTCCTTATCTCAATTTATTTGTGCTCGGTGCAACATCTTCTTTCTTCTTCCTCATTCCTCCGCATAACATGCCATGCCATAATATCTAAAAATCAAAAATCGATTGACAAACAGACTGTAAGAAATGGCGGATTATGGCCCACTCCCTGTATTAGAGAGGAGGCGTGAGTCCCAGCAGTGGGAACATTATAGGCTGGTAATGTATGTATGTACATATATTAATAAAAAAATACTCAGATAAAACGCATAAAAGTTGGGGAGTAGGGGCGCGCTACGGTACAACTCAGTATAAAATCTACAAAGGAGTGTCATCATGCCACATTTTAGCACAATGTATCAACGTAATCTTTCGATTACGGAAAATATACATTATCTAATATTATTTAACAATTTAGCTGATGAACTATTAGTCATCATACCTATTAGAGAGAATAAAATTGTTATCACGGAAATTAACAAAAATAAAATAAGGTGTACATAAGAAAGTAGAAAGTAGTGTGAATTCCCGTCGCACCCTTAGTTGGTTGTATCCGACCCTACCGAGCACAAACAGAGTTGGGTACATCAAACTTATGCATACTTTGATAAAACCTACTTATTACAAAGACTGCCGTTGGCCTTGGCAGACGTTTAGGTGAAGGAAACAATTTTAGGGATCTTCTGATAAAATCTGCATTAGTAATTGATAAAGTAGAAAATCATGTCGCATTGATTACACACAGTAGGTGAACTGTATTTATCACAAACCTATATTAACTAAATGAAAGCAAATACCATTCCGATGAAAGAATAATTATGTATTCGGATATCTGATCGGCTGTTATCTGAGAAATTTTAACTGGACAAGTTGTACAGTCGCCCACTTTCCATACATATAAAAACCTGATTATGAAAATGTATGTATAGATATAAGGTATAGCAGAAAGACTACCTGTAAGTTTAGTAAAAATGTCATAAAGTAATTTTTACGATATAAACGCTACGAAGTCCAGAAAATATTAATTTTACTTTTACTTGGCATAATGGCTGGCATCGCCTTTGCTTGCCTTAGTAAGAAATAGGTAATTATAAGTAATAGAACTGTCTAGTTAGGATTTGACATTTACCAAATATAAAATAAAGAAATAAACACGAAGTACAAAGTTCGACGGCCTGCCCCCCTCAGGTGTATCCGTCTCAACGTGACACTGGCAGAATAGTCGATCCCGAAAAAAAATGTGCTAGAACCTATCATTAACGCTCGAAGTTTAAATAGGAATACTTACCTAACTATGGTCTAAAACGTAATTTTTACTTCGTGACAAAAACGAAGGACTGCGCCGATGCCAATCGCAGTACTGTCAAATGTCAAAAAAATCCATTTCACTTGTGCGCACTTAATGACATACTGCATGATAGATGTAAACTAGAAGTGTAGTATGGGAAAGTGGCATAAACACCACTGGTGGGAGTGACCACTGATGGCTTTCAAAGAAAAACGATGTTATTTTTTTTTAGCCTTTACTTTTATTTAAAACTTGACAGCTTAAGATTAAATCCTCACAATGAATAGCACCAACAAACAATCAGCTTCTAGTAGTCCGATCCGCGCAGTTTATCGTCCATATACTTCGATCTGGTAGTTATAGCCGCGGCTCCTAGCAGACTGGAGCCTGATTGTGACGATGTTAGTGCCAACTCCTCCAGCCCTGATGGATGAGCTGGAGCCCTGTATGGTCCCCACGTGCCTCACCCGGATCGCGGTAATCCGGAAGGAGTTAGTGCGGAAAGTGATGTCTTGAACATGAACCACGTTGTTAGCAGCTCCTCTGATGTGTTGTGTTCTGGAAACACAGCAAATGCTCATGAAGAGTGAAATTATGTGCAGTCCAGCGCCATCATGTTTATTGATCAGCCTTTAACTTTGTCAGGCCTTTTCTCTATGTGAGAGAGAGAGCCGCAATCCACAAAGCAGATATGGTTTGGTGTGTGTCACATGTCTTCTTTCAGTTCTAAGATATATCTGAGTATATCGCTGCTTACCTGGCGAGCAGCCTGCTGTTTCCGATGGTGCCCACGCTCAGGTTGTTCCGAGAGGCGAGTGCAACCAGCGGCGGCAGCTCGGCCACGTCGCTCACGTCGCTCACGTCAACGTCCTCATGCGTCACTATCATCTCGGGCGCCTCCACCACGTCATTGTGAACAAATGCTGTTGTCGCCGCCGCTGCTAACAACACCACGAGAACTACGTTCTTCATCTGTAATCATAAGTTGTTCTTTGGCTACATCGCTCTTCTTCTGATCTATATAGTTTCGGATTCAGCCCTGAATTCCCTTAATGAAACCTCACACTCAATATTATTTTGAAAAAAACAACAATTGAATTTTTTTTTTTGTCAATAGAAAAAAGCACTTACTTTGTCAATGTGACTACGACTCGATTCTCAAAATACGTCAGCTGACTCCGTTGAGATCACTGCTACTGTAGTTGCCTTCTGCAGGCAGCAGTATTTATAGTGGAAATGCATTCACGATAAGAAGATTAAATCAGTTATCTAGTAAATAACAACAGTATCTAATGACACCTTTGGCTTTGATTATTTAAATACCGGTTGTAAATCAGCTTTGATATGTACTTATTTGGATCATTTAGCTCCCTTCAAAATGGTTGAGCTGAATGGTGCTAATTATATGCGTCATGTTCGTGAACGGGCGCTGTCAGTAGGGACTGGATCTCTTAGCGGCTAAGGCTTGTTTTAATTTAATTATTGAATAGTTTTTACATATTTTATATCTGATGCTTTTAACGTTCTGCATCGTTCTTACATGTATAATATTAATATAAACTATGTAACCAATATTTAGTAACCATATTTTGTTTTAAAGAGTGACCATGGAGTTTCTTGCCCGTTCTTCTCCATAGGTACCTACTGCTTTGGAATGGGCAACTAGCTTCATCTCTCTGACTGACCGAAACCTTGACAATTCAAAAGTGCCTGTAATTGGTTTATTTGAAATAAATACTTTGAGTTTGAGTTTATCTCCATATAAATGAATGTGATATTATTACTAAATAAAAAATAATTAATGTGGTATTTATGTCTTTATTATTTTCATACATAAATAGAAATACACAAAGCATTCTTTACTTTTCTTAACAAAAATCTCTAAGCTTAATTTAAAATCAAATGTGCCCAACGCCCATCGTGAGCATATTATCTGACATAGACTTGAACCCTGTAGTGGTATCCGCGGCCTACAGCTGATCGTATCCTGATTGTGACAAAGGAGCTTCCAATTCCTCCACTCAAGATGGATGGGGTTGCGTTCTGTGAGACTCCCACGCGGTTCACCCGGATGGCACTCACGCGTCGGTTCGTGCGGATCGTTATATCTCTAATGTGGAAATGACCCGCGACCCCGTTCGCCCTGAACTCGGCACTGTAAACGAAGAAAATGGTTATGGTCAGGGGAAATGCAGTTTTTGTGACTTAGTCGGCATCGTGCATATTGTATGGCACGTTATTACGACAAGCTTTATAAGGATCCAAATTTAAATATCAGAATGTTGGTTTGTGTTCTGTTCTGGTTACTTACTTGTATACCAATATATCTCCTCCAGCGATGGTTCCCAGGTTCAGATTACGCCGAGTGGCTACTGCAGTCTGCAACGGCATCTCAGCCTCGTCACCCAGCTCAGCCTTGGCAGTCAGCTCATCCACGTCAGTCACAACCACCTCTGACATCTCTTTCAAATCCACGTCAGCCACTTCGTCTCCGTCAGCCCACTCAAGCAATTCTACCACGTCAGGCACATCATCTCCGTCAGCCTCCTCAAGCACCACGTCAGGCACTTCATTGCTGACTACTGCAGCTGTTGCTGCCGCTGCTAACAACACGACGAGGAGTAGGCTCTTCATCTGGAATCATTTTATTACTTTTGCTAGATATCACTTTAACCATCACTAAATTATTGGAGAATTACAATTTCCTATCGGAGAGACGCCTAGCCCCTAGACCTATACAACAGCGAAGGTCTAAATGCTGGGAGTCTAGTTCATTGCAGGCCCGAAATTATTAGAAAAATTAAGTCACTTACCTTTTTAATTTCGACTGAGACTTAATCCACAGAACACTTAAGTTAACTCCTTTGAGGACAATGTGAGTATAAGTTGTATTCTGAAGGAGCCGGTATTTATAGTGAAATTAGAAAGCAAATGGATATGATAAGATAATATCTGACCTACATTTCGGTTTATTACCTCCACATTATATTATGAGAACTAATCAGTGACGAAGTAAACAACAAGTTAGATGACACCGATTTAAATATTAAGATACTATCTCTTACTCGTACGATAACCAATTTTGAAGGAAAATCAACCAAAATTAATCCCAACGGAACCCGGATTGTCGTTATCTTACTGACTAAAATCCATCCATGTTCTTTCCTAAGCCCTATGTGTTTCGGGTCAGCGGTAAACATTTCACGAACACGAACGCGCCGTGCGGGCCTGATCCTGATCAGACGGTGAGCTACCCATTACTCACCGTCCGCAGGCCCGTGGCTGGGAGTCGTCATGCGGCTCCCGACGCACGGAGCGTCTCACGCCGGAACGTGAGGTTCTCTACCTCACACGCACCGCCACGTCCTTTGCTAGCGATAACTCACGTCCTTTGCAAACGGAGGCGACTGCTTTCCTCTCCCTCTCGTTGAGAACCATGGATTGAACCAGGGCCGGACCCAAGAGGTCGCCGCCACTGCCGATCGCCGCTACAAGGACACGACGGTGCCCTGCCCAAGCGGGTCAGACCTCTACTATATTCTCCAACTTGTCCTCCGGGTGATCCTCGCTATGGTGATACACGGGCGTTTCCTTCCGGCCGTATGTGTGCAGCCACCTCCCGAAACAGCCGTGACCGGCGAGGACTTTCATCAGGCGGTTGGTGAGGACGCCGCGGTGCCTCGCTAGCCTCTATCGTGGCGGCCCCTCTAACGTTACGTGTCCTAAAACACAAACTTTCATTATGGGGACTACAAATTATAACCTTAGTACGTGTGGCGGCAGACCAGGTGGATTTAATGGGTTTAAACATTCTTGAGGGTGGTGCACATGTATCCTCGATGTGGCACAATGTGTCGATAGACTCATGGAACAGATAATACATACGTTCTGTGGGTGGACTTGTTCCATTCGCCCATTCTATATAGTAGGGCACATCGCGGCTGCGTCCAACGGTTGGCGTATTTCATTTTTATGCTCGTGATAACTTCGAAATTAAGTGCCTGATTCGAATAAATTAAAATATATTTTACTGCTACTTAAATATCCTTGATGATTTAACTATTGCTTTGAATAAGAATTAATACTACTATACGAATGTAACCAACTTCCCTCGCGGGCTTTTTTGTAGGTAATAATAAATACCATAATTTCGATGTTTCATCAATAGTTTTGTCAGCGCACGCCAAATATGAATGGATTTTATAGGAAAAATATGCTACTTCCGGTTACATTATTGGAAGGATCTTTTAGTTTTTGAAAATAAATTAAAGCCTTTATAAATTCCTGATAATTTAGTTTTCTATTGGTGAGAAATGGTTAAAATCGGTTCAGTACTTCTACTTCAGTACAAACAAATAAAAAAATCTTTCCTCTTCATAATATTAGTTTATAATAGATAGAACTACAGGCGTTTGACCAGCTAGCGCATAACATAACGTTACGCGCTACGCGGCGAACTACGAGTTGCTACGGCGTAGCTGCGATCGCGCTGTGCCATATCTACGTCTTTTAAAATAATTTTATGAAAGTAGTTCCAAAGGACATAATTCACATTGTAACTTTAACTCCCGTGACGTTAACTCTGTCACCAGGTTAACCACCAACCTACCGCTAACACGAAAAAAAATAACTTAAATTCATAAAATGTTTATGACACTGATGTGCAAATGCGTTCGTTCTACAAAAGCTGCAGTCAATGGCTCCTGCTTTAAATCAGTGTCAAATGCTCCCTAAAATCACACATTTACATTTGTAGTTCTTCCTCAGTTACTCTACGTTCGATTTTGAATCAAGTAATATTTCCCTAAAGTGTCCTATGTTGTAATTCGAACTTTAGCTTAGTAGAAATAAAGTTTGAATTTCAAAACTGGCTCGATGGCTTAAACCAAGGTCTGAAAAAAACCTTGTTTTGTAAAAAAATCGCATACTTAGGAAACTTAGAGATGCGACATAGCGGCGATGACAATAATCAATACTTACTTATCTTTATTTCTGTAATCCCCTTATTAAATTATCACAGGTAATCTGCTCGCAAAACTACAACAATTTATCATTGTCTTATCAGGTAATTAGGTATTCTATTTTTAACATCACTTTTGTTTTTTGCAAGTAATCGCTAGATTATCAATATAAGCACGATTAATGATCCAAATAATATATGATGTCATTAACAGTATATCCTCGAATTCGCTCTAAATTTAAACGCTTCCGGGCATTCTTCTTCAGACTTACTTAAGAAAAATCGACGAAGGTTCGGCTTAAGGGTTCCATAGTTGAATATTAACACATGCACAGTAATAACTTTATCCATCGCAAAAATAAGTTTGTATTTGTTTCTTTCTTTAATTGATTTGTTTTTTGCAAAAACAAATGTATCCCGTAATATTTAATTTTAATTCTTGTTTAAGTCCTGATCTCACTGTTTGTGCTCGGCGCAACATGTGGTTTTCTTCCATACTTCCGTATTAGTCCATACGTCATCTCGGTAGTCACTCCTTTTCTAGCCAGCGATGTATGGATTGTGTGAAAGATGATATCTTTCACACAATCCATACATAGTTTCTTTAAGTCATTGACTGCCGCGCAGCAGACACAATAGAAAAACTATTGTTTGTCGGACACACGGTGACCGCGTTGGCGTTCAACGTGTTAATCTTCCTCTACATGTCTCAAAACTTGCCGGACTACATTTTCCTCATTCCTCCGCATAACATGCCATGCCATATCATAACACACAATGCCACAATTGATATTGATCGAAGCCACAATATCTCAAAATCAAAAATAGATTGACAAACATACTGTAATCTGTTATCCATAGGAAGTCTCAAACTAGAACGCGGTAATATCATATTTCATGTAAGTATGTGATTACAGGGTTAAAAAATAGAAATTATATTTAGTCCGTGTATCAGATAATAAAAAATATTAGACACGTTTCTTTGCTGTATCATTTTAATGAATGGTGGATTATGGCCCACTCCCTGTCTTAGAGAAGTGGCCCCAGCAGTGGGAACATTATAGGCTGATTAGGTATGTCAATCTGCCTAGCCCTTTCTTCACTAGGTTGGGGTGGGCTTCCAGCCTAACCGGATGCAGCTGGGCACCAGTACTTTACATGGAGCGACTGCCTACTGACCTCCACAAACCAGTAACTGGGTAATACGATACCCCTTAGTAAGACTGGCTGTCAGATTTTCGGTCTTCTGATGACCCGTAACGACTGTCAAAGATGCACAATGACAGCCCAACCATACCAACGGCTTAACGTGTTTTCCGAGGCACGCAGGAGTCTCAGTATGTAAAGATGGTCACCATCCACGGTTAACCCCAGTAATCTTAGCTTAACCTGATGGATTGACCCGTGCGACTGTTATTACTTAGTGACGATACTATATACGTATAAACATACCCACAAAAAACATTTTCATGTAAAATGTTGCCAAGACGAATCCATATGAATCGCACTGTCAAAAAGTTATCAGATCTCATGTAGAGCCAAGCTTCTAACTCTACACGCCTTAACTCTACAAGGCCTATCTTCACAAACTCTACACCTTAGTAAAAATATGTGGCTTGGCCATTTCGCTACATTCACATTGGCGAAAAATTTGTAGGGTGAAAAATTAATTCACTGTTCATTACTTTTCTGTTATAAATTACTTCTTGTAGTAACGAACAGCCAAGCCACATATTTAATAAGTATGAAGTATATGTTTCGGTATACATTCAGTCAAAAAAGTATCGGGAATGGATGATTTGTTTATGGTTACAAATTCAAATTTTTGTTTTTTTGTAGTTGTTAGATTGGCGCAACTGTTTTCCATTTTGGCGCGGAGTTTGAGTTGCATCTGTTATTTATATTAAATACAGTGCTGGTTTTAGTAATATCATATAGTGTGTATTGCGAATTTCATAATGGACAAAAATATCGAACAAAGAGTTTGTCTTAAATTTTGCATCGCCAATGGAATTTCGTGTTCAGAGTCACTGAAAATGTTACAGAAGGCTGTGAATCGACTTTATCAAAAACTCGTGCTTATGAGTGGTTCAAAGCGTTCAAAAGCGGTCGAGATGTGATGGAAGATTTGCCTCGCTCTGGTAGGCCGTCAACGTCTGCAACTGAAGTTAACATCGCAAAAGTGAAGAAAATAGTGACTGAAAATCCCCATTCAACTCTGAGAGAGATAGCCGCCGAACTTTCTGTATCTCACGAGTCGATCCGTACCATTTTAAATTTGAGTTGCTGCTCGGCTAGTCCCAAAAGATCTGAATTTTCTCTAAAAACTCAATCGCATGAAAGTCGCTGAGGACATGCTAGAACGAGTCAGTTCGGACCCAACATTCATGAAACGCATTGTTACTGGTGATGAGACGTGGGTTTACGAGTTTGACATGCAAACTAGTCAACAAGCTTCGGAGTGGCGCCTTCCAACTGAACCGAAACCGAAAAAACCACGCCAAAGTCGATCAAAAGTCAAAGTCATGTTGACTGTTTTCTTTGACTATCGCGGTGTTGTGCACTCTGAATTCTTACCGGAAGGTCTAACGGTAAATAAAGAATATTATTTGAGCGTTATGCGGCGTTTAAGAGAGCAAGTTCGACGAAAAAGGCCAGATTTGTGGAAAGAAAATTCTTGGATTTTGCACCACGACAATGCGCCTTCGCACAAGGCTATCATTGTGAACGAATATTTGACCAAACACTCAACAAATACCATCCAGCAATATATATTCACCAGATATGGCTCCTGCTGACTTTTTTCTTTTTCCTAAACTTAAATTACCACTTCGTGGCACCCGTTTTCAATCGATAGAAGACATAAAGGAGAATTCGCGGCGAGAACTGAACTCAATTCCGGAAGCAGCGTTTAAAAAATGTTTTGATGAATGGATTATTCGTTGGCGCAAGTGTATCGTTTCTAAAGGAGCATACTTTGAAGGTGATAAAATAAATTTGGATGAATAACAGACATTTTGTGTATTATTGATCTTTTCCCGGTACTTTCTTGACAGAGTAGTATGTCGATTAAGATTAGTTTTTTTTATTCATTTTTTTTTATAATTTATAATAACAAGGAGTACCAATATATATCTTATATATATCGGGGGCATCAATTTTCAGATTCAGATCATACCTTTAGCGTCATAATTGCAGGTATCATACAAACTCCCATCCCCTAGTTTAAGGGGTTGGGGGATAAAAGTTACAAGTTTTATAATTTTTTTGTTGTTTGTGTACTAATACTAGCTTACATACAAAATTTCAGCTTTCGTCCATTTCACATTCGGAAATACCCTAAAAATTTTGATGATCATCAGTGAGTCAGTGACGAAATCAGGGTTTTTAGATATCAATAAAATCTAAAGTATGGGAGCTATGAAATTAAAACTTTATAAGCCTAATAAGTCCGCTATTGACAACATATCCCGAAAATTTTGTTGATTTCGCAAAATCCAAACCCAAGTTATAAGGGTACAAAAAAACGACGAAGCGCTTCAAGAAATGGTAGGTAGTGCCCTTGCGCTTGGCTTGGCTCGTCTTGGCGGGGCTACTACCATGCCCCCAGATATTAACAAAAAAACAATTAGATAAAACGCATCACAGTTGAGGAATTGGACGCATCTACAACATGCGCATCTTGAGTGACGTCATGCCACATTTTTGCACAATGTATTTACGTAATCTTTTGATTACATGAAAAAAGGAAAAAATACATATCTAATATTATTTAATAATCTAGCTGTCGGACTAAAAAACAATTCCAGTCATTATATCTATTAGAGAGAGTAAAATTGTTATCAAGGAAATTAACAAAAATAAAATAAGGTGTACATAAACTTATGCATACTTTGATAAAACCTACTTATTACAAAGACTGTCGTTGGCCTTGACCGACGTTTAGGCGAAGGAAACAATTTTTAGGGATCTTCTGATAAAATCTGCATTAACAATTGATAAAGTAGAAAATCATGTCGCATTGATTACACAGTAGGTGAAATATATTTATCACAAACCAAAATGGAAGCAAATACCATTTTGAAGAATGAATTATGTATTCGGCAGTTATCAGAGAGATTTTAACTAATTTTTATTTCACCGGAAGACGTAGCGTTGGAAGGCCTCCCACACGCGTTGGTAGACCGATGATCTTGTAAAGGCTGCTGGAAGCAAGCAGATACAGAACCGGTCGAATAGGCGGTGCTAGGGGGAGACCTATGTCCAGCAGTGGACGATGATGAAGCGCTACTTGAAAACTTTAAACTCATTTTTCTTGTGCATTGAATCAATATTTGCAAGTAAAGCAAAAATATTAACGCAAAACTTTTAACTATATTTTTTAAAATTAACTTTAACCAGACAAGCTGTACCATGTTACTACAAACTGACAAATTTATGGAAACGATTTAAGGTTTAAATTTATTTGGAGAAAGACAGTTTGGTTAGGCGACGTACATACAAGTTTCGCTTAAGTTTAACGTAAACTAGAAGTGTAGTATGGGAAAGTGGCATAAACACGGGCCCGTAAGAGTGATAATTAGCTGGTGGGAGTGACCGCTGATGGAATTCAAAGAAAAACGATGTCATTTATTTAGCTTTTACTTTTATTAACATTTGACAGCTTAAGATTAAATCCTCACAATGAATAGCACCAACAAAC
Organism: Hyppa rectilinea; assembly: GCA_951799385.1. Classification (NCBI taxonomy): domain Eukaryota; kingdom Metazoa; phylum Arthropoda; class Insecta; order Lepidoptera; family Noctuidae; genus Hyppa; species Hyppa rectilinea. The sequence continues at coordinate 9,364,256 of OX637316.1, forward strand.
AATCAGCTTCCAGTAGTCCACCGCTCCGCGCAGTTTATCGTCCATATACTTCGATCTGGTAGTTATAGCCGCGGCTCCTAGCCGACTGAAGCCTGATTGTAACGATGTTAGTGCCAACTCCTCCAGCCCTGATGGATGAGCTGGAGCCCTGTATGGTCCCCACGTGCCTCACCCGGATCGCGGTAATCCGGAAGGAGTTAGTGCGGAAAGTAATGTCTTGAACATGAACCACGTTGTTAGCAGCTCCTCTGATGTGTTGGGTTCTGGAAACACAGCAAATGCTCATGAAAAGTGTAACTATGCGCAGTCCAGCGCCATCATGTATTTGATCAGCCTTTTACTTTCTCAGGGCTCTTTTCTGTGTGTGGGAGAGGGCCGCAATATACAAAGCAGATAATTATGGTCTGGTGTGTGTCACATATCTTCGAATTTTCAGTTCTAGGACATGCCAGTTTCCTCGCGAGTTTGGGGGCCTCTCTGGGTTCCAACCCATTACCTACAATTCAGTAAGTCGTTGCTATTACTAGTAGGCCCCTGCTCCTCGTCATATTGTAGCGACTCATAAAAATCTTCGTATTTACTATTGAGTATAATGCTGCTTACCTGGCGAGCAGCCTGCTGTTGCCGATGGTGCCCACGCTCAGGTTGTTCCGAGAGGCGAGTGCCACCAGCGGCGGCAGCTCGGCCACGTCGCTCACGTCAACGTCCTCATGCGTCACTATCATCTCGGGCGCCTCCACCACGTCATTGTGAACAAACGCGGTTGTCGCCGCCGCTGCTAACAACACCACGAGAACTACGCTCTTCATCTGTAATCATAAGTTGTTGTTTCATTTGTGTGTAAAATAAATCCTTCTTTAGATACACCGCTCTTCTTCTGATAGTTTCAGATGCAGACCTGATTTCCCTTACCTTCCCTCACACTCAATATTATTTAAAACAAAAATTGTTTTTTTTTTGTCAATAGAAAAAAGCACTTACTTTGTCAATCTGGCTACGACTCGATTCTCAAAACACTTCAGCTGACTCCGTTGAGTTCACTGTTATTGTAGGTGCCCTCCGCAAGAAGCAGTATTTATAGTAGAAATGCATTCACGTTAAGAAGATTAAATCAGTTATCTAGTAAATAACAACAGCATGTAATGACACAGGCTTTGATTATTTAAATACCGGTTGTAAATCAGCTTTGATATGTATTTATGTCTATGCGATAATGTTAATGGATACACTTACCTTTTAATTTTTTACTGAGACTTGTTCCACAAAACACTCAATTCTTCTTTGAGGACAATGTGAGTATACGTTGTATTCTGGTTGAGCCAGTATTTAGTGTAACAAGAAAGTAAGTGGATACGATCTTTCTTTTCTTTTGCGTGTAGTTAGTGACTAACCTGGTGTCAGAGTTTTTAAGCTGCCTATATTGAGAAATATCTCTCTTTCAGCCATGACGGTTACCTCACTATGATTTTCTTCACCGTTTTTTAAGCAAGTGATAAGTACACAATACGCGCATGAATCCGAAAAGTCAGAGGTGCATGCCTCGAGTTCAAACTCGAGACCTATTACTTGGCAGTCCGACGATCACATCTTTCTTTATTGTATCTATGATCACACCACTAGGCTATCACTGCCTATTGATACGATAAGACCTACATTTCGGTTTATTACTTCCTCATCATATGACAACGAAGTAAACAGGGAATTAATCGGTGGCAATCGATTTAATTATAAAAATAACAATCATGCTTTTTTTTTAAAGAAAATCAATTATAATATCATTTCAATGGCCCAATACTTTGACCAAGTTTTTTCGGTCCCATTGGATATTCCGATCAGCGAGCGTTTCTCGTAACGCTACGCGCTACGCGGCGAGCTACGAGTAGCTACGGCGTAGCTACGATCTTAAGTACTTCACGCCTTTTGAAATAAGTTTCTTTGTGAAAGTATGTACTTAGTTCTAAAGTCATTCATATTTTAATTTAAAGTTTCAGATTTTAAAGAACGCTGCTGTTGCGACCGTTTTATAGAAACCATCCAATATATTGTAGGTACTTCAAAGCACACGGCACAAAAAAGAACATACAAGGAGATGCAAAATTAATCTCCATGTTGTTTTGCTGTAATTTTTTTTTGCAACGAAATGTTTTTGTTCTACTTATTTACTTTCTTTGGATATCATTGTCTTGACTTGATGGAAAAAAAAGAAAATTCTTTAAATAAACATAATACACAAGCAGGACCAACATTTTTCATTCCTAAAAAACATTACATGAAAACAACATCGGGTGATTACTTTTACGCCACCTTGTATTTTTTTAGGGTTCCGAACTCAAAGAGTAAAACGGGACCCTATTACGAAGACTCCGCTGTCCGTCTGTCATCGGGCTGTATCTCATGAACCATTATAGTTGGACAGTTCATAGGACATTGTAAAAAAGGCCTATGAATCAACACGCATAGACTTTTGAAGTAATTACTGTTTATGTATATTACAATTATTTCAATAGAACAGACAATCTATAACACTAATTTATTACCGTATGGATTTACCTAATTATAACCTCAAAATCTAAAAGTGTTTTGTTATTTTTTTTTTAATTCTTAGAAGTGTCTGTAGGTTTAAATTAGTTTCAATTGAGCTACACTTTACCGACAAATGCGTGCACTAACTGGAAAGTTCCACTCAAATGTGTGTAGTTCTTCTCTCGACAGATCTTCTCATAAACGAATCTACATGATCCTCTTATCGCCTGACCAAGATTATGTCGGAGTCTGAATTTCCCGATCGCTACAATCTAGCTAGATCTAGGGGTTATTGAATCAAGAGTGAATAGGTTTCTTCTAGGCAAGCGTGCTTCACCGTCGACCGCATCATATCGCTCTGTCTTTAGAACGACGCAAAAGTATGGTCAGATTTGAAATCATCAAATGACTCCTCCCGCTCTGGGTGGAGCAAAAGGGAGACTCCCTTTCCCAGACTCCAACTGACTAAAACCCATTCATATTCCTTCCTTAGCCCTTTATTTTCCGGGGTAACGGTAACCCTTTCGGACAATTTCGCTGACCCCACAGGCTTCGGCCCTAACGATTCCAATTGCTGACTGCCATTTGCTGATTGCATGTCAAAGTCAAAGTCAAAACATTTCTTTCAAATAGGCACAAGAATTGCACTTTTGAACGTCAAAATGAACAAGAAATAGAATTGATTCTATTCGCCCCATGTCCTCTGGGTGATCCTCGCAGTGGTGATACCCGGGCATTTCATTCCACCTGATTATATGAAGGAATCCCCCGAAACCTCCGCGTCCGGTCAAATCATCACTAACGTTAGCATCTGTGGTTACGAGGTAATAAAATCATAGTGACCTAAAGGTAATTAATTTTTTCGACGCTTCATCATCTGCCTAGCCTTTTCCCAAAACTCAAACTCAAACTCAAAGTATTTATTTTCAAATAAACCAATTACAGGCACTTTTGAATTGTCAAGGTGTCGGTCAGTCAGAGAAATGAAGCTAGTTGCCCATTCCAAAGCAGTAGGTACCTATGGAGAAGAACGGGCAAGAAATTCCATGGACACTCTTTTAAACAAAATATGGTTACAAAATATTGGTTACATAGTTCATATTAATATTAAATAAGTTAGGATCGGCTTCCAGTCTATGGACATGGAGCGACTGCCTATCTGACCTCCACAGCCCAGTAACTAGGCAACACGGTAACCCTTAGGTTACCAAGGGGTATCGTATCGTAGTAAGATCTGGCTTGATTTTCGGGGTTCTGACGACCCGATTAATTTTTTTGACGCTTCAGCTGTAAAATTATAATAAAAGTAAAAGCTAAAATATTAGCATCGTTTTTCTTAGATTGCCATCAGCGGTCACTCACACCAGCTAATCATAACTATTACGGGCACGTGTTTATGCTACTTTTCCATACTACACTTCTAGTTTACGCTAAACTTTAGTGAAACTTGTATGTACGTCGCCAGCGCATCAAGCTATACCAAACTGTCTTCCTCCAAATTAATTTAAACCTTAAATCGTTTACTTAAAGTTGTCAGTTTCTGGTAAATTGATGTGCTTGCGACTGTACAACGTGTCCAGTTAAAATCAATTGTCAAACTTTATTGCATTCAAGTGTACATAATTATGTAGGTGTTACAGAAGTAAATAAGTTCCAACATGAAATCCGGTTAGAGCACGGCAACATATTACCATTGGACAAAACAAGCATCCAGTCAAAAAACAAAAACATATAGCTAAAAATGTTGCGTAAATATTTTTGCTTTACTTGCGAATGTTGGTTTGATGCACAAGAAAAATGCATTTTTAGTAATACATTCCATTAAAGCAAGTTCAAAGCTTCAAGTCCACTGCTGCAGTGTTTGATCTCCCCCAAACACTGCTTATTCGACCGGTTCTGTATCTGCCTGCTTCCAGAGGCCTTTACAAGATCATCCGTCTACCAACGCCTTCCAACGCTACGTTTCCGTTGAAATAAAAATTAGTTAAAAATCTCTCAGATAACATCCGCTGATATATCCGAATAGATAATTATTCATTCTTTGAAATAGTATTTGCTTCCATTTAGTTTCTACAGGTTTGCGATAAATATATTTCACCCAATGTGTATTATCAATGTCACATGATTTTCTACTTTATTACTTGTTAATGCAGATATTATCAGAAGATCCCGTTATTTTATTTTTTGTTAATTACCTTGATAATAATTTTATTTTGCTGTGTCGATTTTCGAAACAGCGCGGTACTTGCTTTATCAGAGATGATGAATAAAATGTATTTTTTAGTCCGTCAGCTAGATTTTTAAACAATATACAATCATATTTTTTTCGTTTTTTATGTAATCGAAAGATTACGTCGCACAGAGGCCAGCACATCAAGTTACCACAATCTGTCAAATTTCTTTGATAGTATTTCAACTTTATTGCAAAGACATAAGGTTAATTTTTAATTGAGAAAATTTGACAGTTAGGGATAGCTTGATGCGCTGGCGTCTGTACATTGTATTAAAATGTGGCATGACGTCACTCCTAATGTAGACTTTATACGGAGTTGTAACATAGCGCGCCCCTACTCCCCAACTTTAATGCGTTTTATATAAGTATTTTTTTATTAATATATGTATTATACATACACACATAATCAGCCTATAAAGTTCCCACTGCTGAGACACAGGCCTCCTGTCTAAGACCGGAAGTGGGCCATAATCCGCCAATTATTACAGTCTGTTTTTCAATCGGTTTATTATTTTGAGATAGATAGATAGATATTATGGCATGGCCTGTTATGCGGAGGAATGAGGCAGTAGATAAAGGAGGTAGATATACAAGTAGAGGAAGATTAAAGAAACGAATGTATGGATTGTGTGAAAGATTATATGGCTAGAAAGGGAGTGACTACCGAGATGACGACTAATAGGGAAGTATGGATGAAATAGACATGTTCAGCCGACCCCAAATAAATTGGGATACGAGCAGGAGAGTGAAATTTAGATATTACAATTTGTTTTTGCTAAAGAAAATCAAATCAATTAAAGAAAGAAAGAAATAAGTACAGAGGCCAGCACATCAAGTTACCACAATCTGTCAAATTTCTTTGATAGTATTTCAACTTTATTGCATAGACATAGGTAAGGTTCATTTTGAATTGAGAAAATTTGACAGTTAGGGATAGCTTGATGTGCTGGCGTCTGTACAAACATATTTTTGCGATCGATAAAGTTAATAGGTACTGTGCATGTGCGCGAACCCGATGCGTTACGGAACCCTTAGCCGGAATCTTAGTCGATTTTTATCAAGTAGTTTTTTTTATGTGAAAACTTCTTTAGCGGCATTGTGCACTTTTTGTGATGGGTAAAACATTTTAAACTCGCGCCAGGACACGTGATCTGACCAGGAGAGAAATAATTAGGGAAGGAAAGAAAAAATAATTGTAATAGTTCTGAAGTTTTAAATGTAAAATAAATTGTCATGTTTGTGTACGATAGTGCACTAAATGAATATTGTATTTTACCACATAAATGATAGTACTTTGATACTGATAATTAAAGCAATTCGTGCAAAATGATTCACTAAACATTCCAAAATATCAAAAATGCACAATGTTAATATTCAAGTTCCCACTTCTACCGGCACTCCTGGAGTGCAACCCTATGATTTTATTCGTCGTAGTTTCATGATAGTGTGAAGAAAAATATCCGGAAGCATTAGGGCAAAGCGGACGTACCCGTATCGATATTGATAATCTAGCGATTATTTTCAAACTCAAACTGAAAGCATTTATTTCAAATAAACCAATTACAGGCACTTTTGAATTGTCAAGGTTTTGGGTCGGTCAGTCAGAAAGATGAAGCTAGTTGTCCATTCCAAAGCAGTAGGTACCTATGGAGAAGAACAGGCAAGAAACTCCATGGACACTCTTTTAAATCAAAATATGTTTACAAAAACTGGGTTACATCATTCATGTTGAAATATACACGTGAGAACGATGCAGTACTTAATAAAAGCGTCCATAATTACAAGTTTTAAAAAAACAATTCAAAATTATTTTAAATTTTAAAACAGCCGTGGCAGCTAAAAGGTGACCAGTCCCTACTGACGGCGCCCGTTCATGAACATGACACATGGATTAGCACCATTCAGCTCAACCATTTTGATGGGAGCTAAATGATCCAACATACGCATCACCATCAGTGAGATATTATAGGGAGCATGACATGCTCTCAGCCGCCAGGGCACATTCAAGTCAATTTAAGACGTACTCAGTAAATGGTAGCTTTATAGTAGGTACATAGTACTCACAAACGTGCTATGGAGTTATACATTGCTAAGAGGTTGAAGTTATATAATGCAAAAAGTTTTTGTGAATCTTCAGCAGCTCCAGGAGTAATCTCAGATGCTAATCAACTAGTTTAGGATATAAAAAAGAAGAGAAAGAATATTCAATATGTAAACAATTGGAGCAGCTCAATCCCAAGCCCTTTTGTCTTCAATAAAGTCTTTGACAGTATAATAAGCATTCTGGCACAACTTGCGTTTAACGAACGATTTGAATTTATTAAAGCTTAGATCTTGAACGTGGCTTGGAAGTTTATTATAAAAGCGTATACATTGACATCTGAACTAGCCTCCTATTTTTTTGAGCCTATAGCCAGTAATGGGTACAACAAATTTGTGTTTGTTCCTAGTATTCTTATCATGGATATCACTATATTTTTTAAACAATTTTATATTTTTATGGGCATACAAAAGATTTTCAAAAATAAACTTTAAACTTCTCTCTGAGAGAGTGTCTCGGACTTAATTTATAAATTGATCGAACAGCTCTTTTCTGCAAAACAAAGATAGTCTGAATATCGGCGGCATTTCCCCACAACAAAATACCGTACGACATTACACTATGAAAATAGCTAAAGTACACTAAGCGGGTTTCAAAAACAAAATTGATGTTTAAAATAGAATACCTACTTACCTGATAAGATAATGACAGAATCGTTGTAGTTTTGCGAGTAGATTATACCTGTGATTATTTAATAAGGCGATTAAAGAAATAAAGATAAGTAAGTATGTAGATTAATTATTGTCATTGCCGCCATTTCGTATCTCTTTTTTTTTTTAACGCTGGGAAATCATCCAATGACTGCTGCCGCTCTGGGTGGAGCGGAAGGGAGTGTCAGACTCTTACTGACTAAAACCCATCCATGTTCCTTCCGTAGCCCTTTATGTTCTGGGGTAGCGGTAACCCTTTCAGACAATCCCGCTTAATTTCTTATCTCTGAGTTTCCTACTTATGCGATTTTTTTACAAAACAATTTTTATTTCAGACCTTGGTTTATACCATCGAGCCAGTTTTGAAATTCGAACTGTATTTCTACTAAGTTAAATTTCAAATTACGCTATCGTCAAACCCAAGTTTTATGCGTACAATACTACATGGGACGTTTTTTGAATCAAATTGATTACTTTTCAACATTAAATGCAATTTTACAATTATATCTCAGCATAATATTTAATTTCTGTACGGTGATGGAAGTTTTTAAGACGAGCGGTCTTTTTTCTATGTGATTTCATATTTTATTTTTGTCCGTGACAAATAGTCAATTATTTACTTTAAACTTTGGAATGAAATTGTTAACAATGCCTTTGTCTTTTGTTTCAGTTACCTACTCGCGTTGCCGAGCAACCACCACCTCATAAAGCAGTTATTTTTTATAATTGCTTCACATTGGGAAAGAGATGGAACTATACCTCCTGTCTAAGATATAAGATAGATAAGATAGTATCTCTTTCTCAGGCTTTTTTTTTTTAAGGCTGGGAAATCATCCAATGACTGCTCCCGCTCTGGGTGGAGTGGAAGGGAGTGTCAGACTCTTACTGACTAAAACCCATCCATGTTCCTTCCGTAGCCCTTTATGTTCCGGGGTAGCGGTAACCCTTTCGGACAATCCCGCTTATCTCTTTCTCAGGCTGAAGTTACATTCAAATAATGCTGCTCTTTATGTGAGGTGATGGTTGATCTACTAAGTACTTATCGATTGTCGCTAATCATATCAAGGTGTGATAATAACTATAATTATATTACACTACCTGCTCCCGTGCGGTTTCACCCACTACTCGGCTCCTTTTGGTCGTAGAGTGATGTTACATAGCCGGTAAATGGACTATCCAACACAAAAAAAAAAAACAATTCGGACCAGTACTTCCAGAGATTAGCGCGTTCAATTAAACAAACTCTTCAGCTTTATAATATTAGTATAGATTAGTTACACATGATAGTATCTTTCTGCATAATTACGATTGCCAAATTAACGTGTGTTTGTTTATTTGGCCGTCGCTATAAAAATATTAATTATTACGTACCATTGTAGTTTTGTACCAATAAACAAATAATTAAATATTAACACTTAACAAACTTAGCTCTCATTATATTACATTTACAACAATCTTGATGATGAATGTCATCTCAAACACAATTACGTAATCACAACACTTTTTTATCTTGTTCACAACTTGACGAATGCCACTCATAAAATAAATAGAAGAAATTAGATACATATGTAAAAACTTGTAAGTAATAATTCACTGCACAATTGTTAAAAATTGCATTACATTCCCGCCGTATTCCTTTCCACAGACTAAAATTATTACATGGTTATAACAAGAGTAGGCCAAAGCACAAAAGTTATTCAGCCAGTATTCATTTTAACAAAGCGCAAAATTCATATTTCAAAATGTGAAATTCTGAATTTAATTCGTAATCCAGACAGAACTAGGCGACGGCGACGCGGACGGGCGTTCTAAGTTTAAAATTGCTTCCCATTCAAGCCCCCTGGACAATGGCCGTTGCAACGTTAACGGAAACTACGGAAGTAAAATCTACATATAAATAACAGAGATCCAGGGTTTAGTGTTAGACTTTTACACCGTTACTCTTTTATACTGTATTGGGGTTATTACCGCGGTATTTCACATTCAATAGTAGGCGATATTTTATTAGTTTGCTTGTTGAGAAAGGTGCGTGGTGCAAATGGGTTTTTACAAAGCGAGAAGGCGATGGAATTCTATTATACAGGCATAAAATAACGTTATTATTTAGCGTTCTCTTTTTAAAAATCCGTGAGTTTAACTTTCATCACAGTGCAAATGCGTCGAAACGTTTCAATTTGTTCTAAAACAAAGAAGTTTATAGTTATTTAACTAAAAACTCTTTTCTCTTCTTTCGCAGGCGGTTTCGGATGAAATGCTGGTTGAGCTGAAGGCGTGCTTCATGGAAGCTTATGACGACAATCAGGATGGCAAGATTGACATACGAGAGGTATGTACATCATTTTATTTGTAAAACTAATTTGGCTAAATTTCGGTTAAGAATACCTACACTAAATAATTCGGGATTAACGCCTCAAAAATAAGGTTACTCAGATTTTAGGTATTATTTTAGAATAAATTCCTGTTTTTTGTTTTACATTGCCTCTGATAACGGAACACAAAATCAATATCAATTTGTCGCAAACATATTTCAATTGAATGTACAAGTGTTAAAGTTGATATTAATTTGAAGTCAATGATATTTAAAAAGCCTTTTGTGCATAAATTTTTTCAAATTAAGAATGTAAGTGTACGAGTTATCACTACATAGTATAAAACAAAGTCGCTTTCTCTGTCCCTATATCCCTATGTATGCTTAAATCTTTAAAACTACGCAACGGATTTTGATGCGGTTTATTTTTTAATAGATACAGTGATTCAAGAGGAAGTTTTATGTGTATAATTTGTCAACATATTATGCGAGCGAAGCCGCGGGCGGCAGCTAGTTACAACTATATGTAAACGTGTCCAGTTCAGTAATGTGCTTTGGTCGTGATAGCCACTGTTTTGAAAAAAAAAGCGAGATACCAGACTATGGTTTTTCCACAGTTATTTAAATCTAATTTTGCATTACACACAGTTGATCTTCATTTTCGTTACTGTAAAGTTGCTGTTGATGCTGCCAGAGGTTAATACGTAAGGACGAATTTCACCAATGTATGTCATTATTTTCTTCGGAATATTGACACTGACATTGAAATTGGTACAGAATGTACCCTTCATGGAGACAGTAGAGATAAACGACGATAACTTGTCGCGCCCCTCTAAATTACTGTTTCAAAGTTTCCCGTCACATCCTTACGAAGGAGTTTGTATGTAGTTGTAAATATTCGTCTTCAGTAGCAGGCCGGCAGCAACATGCGTTGTAAGTCTTGGTGGCGCTTTGTGATTACTTTCACATACTTTCAAACGTTTTGAATTTTGGAGGGGCTGGCCATGTTATCGTAGTTTATCTGTATACCTGCAATTAAGTAGATAATAGTTTTTCCAGACAGACAACCAATCGATCCTACCTACTTGATAAGCGTTCAATTATCAAAAAAAAATAACTTTCAATAACAACTGATTCACGGATGTGTTTAATTTCCGAAAGGGACTTTACCTACCGTTAAAGATCCCCTGATTCTATCATTATCAGTGATTAGTTTCAATACCTTTAACACGGTTTGCTTTTATTTTATTATTGGTAATGTTTCTAGTTTTAAAAAAAGGCAGACACTTCTTCTTCTTTTGGTGTGGTTAGTGACTAACTTGGTGTCAGAGTTTTTACGCTGCCCATGGGCCTCTGACTTAGCTTCACATGCTGTTGAGAAATATCTCTCAGACATACTAGTTTCCTCGTGATAGTTTCCTTCACCGTTTTATAAGCAAGTAATAATTATACAATACGCACATGATTCCTTAAAATCAGAGGTACGTGTCTTGGGCTCGAACTCAAGACCTATGACTTGGCAGTCCGACGGTCATGCACTAGGCTATCACTGCTTTAGGCGGGACACTGAAATCTTGAAAGTCAATTCTTAACAACTTCGTATAGTTTACATAGGCTTTGCAAATATCAATCAAAAAGACTCCGAGCATCCTATAATTGCAAATGTTGTTTACTGTCTGGAAATGGTATGTACCTAGATAGAAGATATGTTGATCAAAATGAAGAGATAGAGCGGGATGGGGGACGCACCTGCGCGTGTCTATTGTTTTGATGATTACAACAAGTCATGCGACTTTTCGCGAATTTATTGACACAATTGGCTTTTTGACACGGTCAAAAATAAAATATGAAATCACATAGAAAAACATACAAACAAACATACAGGTGAAGCTAATATAAAGCGTGTATAAACACCGCTCGCCTTAAAAACTTCCCTCACCTTGCAGAAATTAAATATTATGCGAGGATATAATTGCAAAATTGGATTTAATGTTAATAAGTATTCCATTTGATTCCAAAAATCTGTGACGTCACATTTTAATATTTCATACAAATCACGTACAAATTCCACGTTTTGACAGTTCATAAAAAGTAACGTTATTGACTACCCTGTCAAATACCATATTGGCGCGAGAGAAATTCGTCCCGTCATTCCACTCACTCGCTTACTTTAGTTCGGCCAGAACCTAAAAACTATTTAATTGTTTACAATAAAGTTTGCGTCTTCCTTGTTTCTTTATACTAAAGATCCACATAACATTACGCCTCTATCCCCAAAGGGTTAGGCAAAGGTTTATCTATAATACACCAACTTTTCGGCATTTTTTTCTATACAACCTATTTTATAATGCCCATCTATTGTTCCAGTTAGCACAGCTGCTTCCAATGGAGGAGAACTTCCTTCTTCTCTTCAGATTCGACAATCCTTTGGAGTCCAGTGTGGAATTTATGAAGGTAAGTCCAATCTACAGGCCCTAGCATTAACTTGACGCAAATTCGAACGATTTTTTAATCGACAATACAGATATCACGTAGCAGGCTTTTGCTCCAAATACAATGAGTATGACACATAGATATGAACATAAGCTTAAAACTAAATAAATATTATGAGTCACACGCGTACCTACTTATTTTCTATAGGATTAAGGACAAAATTTAAAAAATGCCTCAATATGAAAGAGAAAAGAGCCGTTTTCGTCACATAACCTTTTTGTGACGAAATCGGCTCTTGTTCTTCTCACGTTGCTGATCAATTCTTCTTCTTCAAAGCGTGTCGATGGCAATCTAAATGCACTCGGCCCAGAATTCGGCTACGTGTTTGGCGCTATCACTAGCGTCCATCAGTTCCTGTAACGTGCATACGGCAGGACACGATATTAAGTGTCCCATAGTTTGTGGAACAGCACTACATTTACACTCCAAGGCGGAGTTTTCTATGAATCTCCACCGGAGCAGGTTTTCCTTGCTTTCGCCAACCTGGGTCCGGACTCTGAAATATGTTTAAAGACTCTCAACTCTTGACACCGGACGACTCGAGTTTTAGACTTATAGTGTGATGATAAGTTGGTTAAGATGATGTTTTTTTTCAGATTTGGCGAGAATACGACACCGACGGCAGCGGGTACATAGAAGCTGATGAATTGAAGGTAATTATTCCAGACGCTTCCGGTCTGGGCGGCATAATATTGGAATACTCATCCTGACCGAATTCAGCATTTGAAGGCGCCTGTTAGGGCCGAGACCGACCGGGTAAGCAGGACTGTCTGAAAGGGTTACCGCTACCCCGGAACATAAAGGGCTAAGTAAGGAACATGAATGCGAAAGTGAGTTTGCTTGTTGGTTTCGCTTTCTCGAAAAAACTACTTTTTTGATGACTGATGACTCCTCCCGCTCTGGGTGGAGCGGAAGGACTGTCAGACTTTTACGACTAAAACCCATCCGTGTTCCTTCCTTAGCCCTTTATGTTCCGGGGTAGCGGTAATCCTTTCGGGCGATCCCGCTTACTGAACGAATCTGGATGAGTTTTGGCACACAGATAGTTTATAATTTCATTGTGAGCCTGTTTGTTACTATGCCTGTGGACCTTATTTTTGTTAGTGTTTTGTTTTATTACGACTAAATTTTTATATCTAACCAGGATTTCTAACGATTTCGTATTCAACATGGAACACTTATTGTTTCGGTATGTCTGTCCGTCTGTCTGTCTGTCCGCGGTTTAGCTGAGACACTTAGTACTAGAATGCTGGAATTTCGCATAATTATTATCATTTTGTATATTAATCACGCCGATTAGGGGTACTTCCCCAACACGTAACGTGGATTTTTTTTTGTTTATTCAATGGTGTGGGTTGTCGTTGAAAAGGCGATTTATAAGTATAGCAGGTGTAGGAAAACGTTCGAACGTACAATACTCATGAAAATTTTGCGATTTTTTTATTCATGATTTCAGGTATAGTTCCGCAATCAAAGTTTTTCATTTTCATGAGTATAGTACCCCCTGAAAGTAAATCCCTCGTTTAACCTAACACACTGAATCATTTAGAAGAAATAAGCGGTCGTCACACTGTGAGACACGAAAAGTGACATTTTTTTTTAATTGATAAATCTAGTGAGCAAAATAATTTACGATACATGTTTCTTTTCCAGAACTTCCTCCGTGATCTTCTGAAGGAAGCAAAGAAGATAAACGACGTGTCAGAAGATAAACTCATCGAATACACCGATACTATGGTACCTATCGTACCTAAGATAATTTTCATTACCGTTTTCGATACATCGAGAGCAGCCCGTCGATTCTGTAAGAATCTCACCGTGATAACTTAGATGACGTGAGCGTGAAGTGAGCTATCGTTCCACCTAATGACGACACGGTTGGCGCAGCGGTTGAGCGATTGACCGCTGCGTAGCATGCCGCGGGTTCGATTCCCGCACGGAACAAATATTTGTACGACCTGCAAGTATTTGTTACGGGTCTGGGTATTTTTCCATCTATAATATGTATGTATTTACAAAAAAAAAAGTATATAAGTAGTTTATCAGCCATCTCGTTACCATAACACAAGCATTAGGTTGCTTAGCTTGGGACAATATGGCGTTGTGTGAAATGTCCAAGGATATTATTATTATTATGAATGCTATAGTTTGACACTTTTGCCAGCTCACTTTAAACACACTTCACCTACATTTCCACTGTAAGATTTTTACAGAATCGATGGGCTGCTCTGAAAGGTAAAAGTAGCCATAAAATCCTTCCATGATAGACTAATATTACTTTTTCTCATATCACACTAACAAAGGCATTGCACGTCAAATTTTGTCTATACTTCATTTTGGCTTTTATAAGGTGAATCCTCCAACCAGCCCGCGAAATTTAAATTTTCTTAAGTTTTTTGCAATTTGCAGGCCAGTGATAGGTTGTATGTTGATGAACATTTGATTCGCGGCTGTAAGACGTATGTAGTTACAGAATTATAATCATCAAAATCATTAATACAACCCTCCGAGCTCATAAAGGTGTAAAAATGACTTTTTACAAGGTCAAAGTCATTCCGGAACCTGATTTTGATGATTATAATTCTGTAACTACATACGTCTTACAGCCGCGAATCAAATGTTCATCAACATACAACCTATCACTGGCCTGCAAATTGCAAAAAACTTAAGAAAATTTGAATTTCGCGGGCTACCCTGGAACATCAACCATAAAGACCTGATATAGTCTAATGATATTTATTTCTCTAAATTTGGTCAAAAAAGCAGTGGTCGCCCAGGTGAGTAGTGGTGGCCTAGTGGTAACGGCCCCAACTTACGAGTTGTAGGTCTACCAACCAGCAATGGGCCCACCTAAGGGATTATGGCCCCCTCACTCTGACAAAGAGGAGGCTTGTGACCCAACCCAGTGGGTACGATTTAAAGACTGATTATGAGTAAAAAGAAATACCGTTACGCGTCAAAATTAAATTATGTTTTAGTACTAGATGCATTCCGTGTTTTCAAACTACTCTGAAAAGAAAGACTGAACCAAACTCTTCAAAGTGCAGACTATTTTAGATCTAATAAACTATTTGAATCTCTAAGAGAATTTCAATGTCATTCTAATTTTATTTTACAGCTCCAAGTGTTTGACTCCAATAAGGATGGCAGGCTACAATTATCAGAAATGGCCAAGTGAGTACAATCCTTTCATACCTCCTTTGTTTTAAAACTGCGAAAAAAGAACTTTATTTTGTGTTCTTTTGTGTTTTGTTTTTATCTCACATCTAAATACTTACCGGTAAAGTATTCAGTCATATCCATTTTCAAAATATGTAAAATCCTTTTTCGTACTACGTTAAAGATAAAATACAAAAAACAAACTGATCATTAAAAAAATAATCTTGACATAATCAAGGCCATACTGCAGGGATATAACAAATAAAGATTTAATCGCGTTGCATTTAAAGCGATTAAAAAGTAATTAAGATAATCTGACAAATATTATAGGATTAGTTTATTGATAAGACAGTAGAAGAAATACTGACTAACCTAATGGCCTATAATTTGGGAATGTACCTGAGGGCCGAGACAAGTGACAAACGCTTTCAAATTGTTTCGTATTTCTACAAAACCTGTTAACAGGATTGATATAATATTTTCGGTAGCAATCTACCGGGTAAGCGGGATTGTCCGAAAGGGTTACCGCTACCCTGGAACATAAAGGGCTAAGGAAGGAACATGGATGGGTTTTAGTCAGTAAAAGTCTGACACTCCCTTCCGCTCTGAGCGGGAGGAGTAATGTGATGATTTCCTACACTCAAAAAAAAAATCCTGACCAATCTATATCCCATGTGTTGAAGTGTCCAATATGTGCATACATCTGCACTTTAGATGATATACAAAATGCCACTGAATGATGAATGTTTTCCCACCCTCAAAAAAAAAGCCGATGTCAATCGTATACAGAAATGAGAAACAGAGTGTAAATTTCACTCATCCTCTATTAAAAAGGGAGGGTCAGGTGTTGAGTCTGGTGGGCTACTGGCGACGATTGATGTCAGGAATATGATGATGATATCTTCATTTCAGCCTGGAATTACTTACTGCTATTTATAGGCAGCGCCTTTCTTCCACCACTCTTTCTGGTTCCGTGCGTCCCACACATAGATGTGTCCCTCGACCTTGAAACTGTCTTCAAACCAACGTGGTTTTGGATGACAATCAATACCTAATAGCAGTGATAGCCTAGAGGTGTGACCGTTGGACTGTCAAGTCTTAGGTATCGAGTTCGACCTTAAGACACGCACCTCTTATTTTACGGATTCATGTGCGTATTGTATAATATATCACTTGCTTAAAATCGGTGAAGGAAAACATCTGAGAGATATTTCTCAACAGCATGTGAAGCTAAGTCAGAGGCCCATAGGCAGCATAAAAAACTCTGACACCAGGTTAGTCACTAACCACACGCAAAGAAGAAGAATAACCAATAATACTGGTTAATTACTTGGTTCATGAGATTCGCCAATAAGACAGAAGCTTCTAAAAACTATCCGAAATCTGATCATGATTGAGTGTGATTCGTGGCCGAACGGATCCACGTCGGAAAACTTTAAAATTAATTTAATTAACTGAAGCTTCCCATCTCGAACAGATTAAACGGTAGAACTGTTATTGATCCCCAATTCTGAGCTGACGACATGTCCAGAAATAAAGTCGGCGCGTGGGTGGGTAGTACGTATCTGCTCTGGGCTTACAAATTTCGAATCGTTTGCAAATTTTACTCAAATAAAAATGGAGCAGTTTTGCCCGTGGATTCGCCAGCGTATATGTCGGAAAATATACCACGGGAACTAGCGGGATTAAAAGTACCCTATGTGTTTTTCATTCATTGCATGGCTCAAGGAATAACAATGTTCATACAATCTTCCACCCCCTTTTACGCCTTTAAGGGGGGAGTGTCCTAAAATTCTTTCTCAGCTGACAAAACAAATGAGTAGGAGAACTCATAATCTACCTCTGTGCCAAATTTTATCTTCGTATGTCCAGTAGTTTTTGAGATTTCGTGATTAATCAGTGAGTGCCCTTTCGCTTTTATGCAGTGTACTAGGTTAAACGAGGGACATACTTTAGGAGAGTAAAGTACTCATGAAAATGAACTACTTTTACAAAGGGACCAACTCAGAAATATGGAAAAAATAACTAGCTGCTCCATACATTTTTTTTCGCATTGTTGGACAAAATATAGGAGACAAGTACTTTTTTATTTAATTTTTGAGTCAGCCCATATTAGAAGTTGTTCATTTTCATGGGTACTTCGCTCTCCTAAAGTAAGTCCCTCGTTTAACCTAACACACTGTATGTGGAATAGGAGCTATATAGAGAGGAGCTGGTGGCTAAGTAATAACAGCCGTCCGGGTCGATCCATCAGGTTAAGCTACGCTTGCCGCGGTTGGTCCGTGGATGGGTGACCATCTTTACATATCGAGACTCCTTCGTACCTCAGAAACGTTTAGCCGTTGGTCCCGGCTGTCATTCGTGGATCTTTGACCGTTACGGATAGTCAGTAGCCGAAAGTCTGACAGCCAGTCGTGGGTTGTGGAGGTCAGATAGGCAGTCGCTCCATGTAAAATACTGGTTGCATATAACACCAACATAGTTCGGAAAAGTAGGTATAGGCAGATTGATGTATTGTAAAAAGGCCGCTCGTCTTAAAATCTTCCATCATCGTACAGACATTAAATACCATGCAGAGATATAATTGTAAAATAGCATTTAATGCTAATAAGTATTCCATTTGATTCTAAAAATCTGTGACGTCACATTGTTATATTTCATACAGATCACGTACAAATGCCGCGTTTTGACAATTCATAAAAAGTAACGTTATTGACTACCCTTTCAAATACCCAATTCTGTTGATCATTTCGCCACTTATGATTAGGGCCAGCTCAATGCAATTCGGGTCAAGATTATTACCATCCACACTACAAAATTCAGACTAGGTTGTCAAGGGTGCTACAAACTTGTTCAGCCTGCATTTGGCAAAGCCGGACATAAAAATAGAATATATTGTATGTTTACATAATATAAAACCAAGTCACTTCTCGCCGTCTCGTCTGTCACTCTGTACGCTAAGATCTTTTAAACTACACAACGGATTTTAATGCGGTTTTGATCAATAGATACAGTGAAAGAGGAAGGTTTTCCGAAAGGAAAATTTGGAGGGGTTTTGTTATGTACAGATGGTCACCCATCCACGGACTAACCGCGGCAAGCGTAGCTTAACCTGATCAATCGGCTAGAGCGGCTGTTTTTACATAACCACAACCCCTCTAATATAACAAATAAATCAATCTGCCTAGCCTTTTCCCAACTATGTTGGGGTCGCCTTCCAGTCTAACCGACTACAGCTGAATACCAGTATTTCACATGGAGCGACTGGCGATCTGACCTCCACAACCCAGTCAGTAACTTGGTAATACGATACCCATTGGTAAGTTTGGCTGTCAGACTTTCGGGCTTGTGATTACCCCCAACGACTGTCAAAGATCCACGAATGACAGCCGGGACCACCGGCGTAACGTGCTTTCCGAGGCACGGAGGAGTCTCGATATGTAAAGATGGGTACCCATCACGAAGTATTACTCCGTGGTACCCATTCACGAACCAACCACGGCAAGCGTAGCTTAACCTGATGGATCGATCCGTGCGCCTGTTATTACTTAGCCACGAGCTCCGGCAAGCGTAGCTTAACCTGATCAATTGACCCGAGCGGCTATTATTACTTAGCCACAACTCCTGTAATATAACAGCCTCATTCAAAGACACAAGTCTCCTTTGTATCATGTAGCCCTGAATGTAGATAATGGAAGCCCCCGCAAGCTTCAAGTATTGTACTTAAGCTGCTCAAAAGTCGACCACTCGTGGAAGTACGTCCATTTATGGATTAGCAACTCCTTTGTCCATTTTGTTAAAAAACATAAGTACATAATGGATTCTCAAGTACCGTACCTAATTCTATGTGGACCTTTGTACATGTAATTTTTGTACGATATTGGGGCTTAACTGGCATAAAATTCATACAATTGTGAAACATGTAGAAAAAAACAAAACAAGCTCAAGAGTTTATTCTTTATTCAAATATCTTATAATGATATACGATGGCTTATTAATTAATTAAGATACTATCGTATTAAATATCATAAAATATGTCATATAATTTAAAGCCGACGTTTAATCTGCGATAATTAACAGAAAAATAATTGTTTTGGGTAAACACAAATCGCTGACATCACTAAAAAAGCAGCCAAGCTTAAGTGGGATTGCGGCGGAAACATATCTCGTATGTTGAACGAGTCATGAGCCAAATCTACCACCATGTGGGTCCCAGAACGCGGACCTCGACATCGAACTCAAACTCAAAGCATTTATTTCAAATAAACAATTACAGGCACTTTTGAATTATCAAGGGGTCGGTCAGTCAGAAAAATGAAGCTAGTTGCTCATTCCAAAGCAGTGGGTCTGTACCAATGGAGAAAAACAGGCAAGAAACTCCAAGGTCACTGTTTTTTTCAAAATATGGTTACATCATTCATATTATTACTACTATACATGTGAGAACAGTGCAGAACGTTAAAAGCATTCGTTATAAATATATAAAAACAATTCAAAAAAAATTAAATTAAAACCAGCCATAGCCGCTAAGAGATAACCATGTCCCTACTGACAGCGCTCGTTCACGAACATGAGGCATGGATTAGCACCATTCAGCTCAACCATTTTGAAGGGAGCTAAATGATCCAACACACACGCCACCTTCAGCGAGACATTAAACATCGAGGCAGGCCTAGGATGAGACGGGCTGATTCCTACAGACAGTATCGATCCCTAAAGCTCACAATATAAAGGAGTGGGAAGGAGAAAGTGCAATGGGTAAACATAGGCTAAAAAAAATTTTGACATAACTACAACGTGGCCACAAAGACCAGCACAAAAAGCGAATTTAATTTATAATATCTATACATATCAAGGGTTATATGTATAATATAGGTTGGTCCTTGGATGGGTGACCATCTTTACATATCGAGACTCCTCCGTGCCTCGGAAAGCACGTTAAGCCGTTGATCCAGGCTGTATTATCTTCGACAGTCTTTCGGGTAGGTAGAAGCCCGAAAGCCCGACAACCAGTCTTACCAAGGGATATCGTATGACCCAGTTACTGACTGGGTTGTGGAGGTCGGATAGGCAGTCGCTCCATGTAAATTACTCGTACTCAGCTGCATCTGGTTAGACTGGAAGCCGATCCTAACATAGTTGGGAAAAAGCTGGGCAAATTGATTGACTGTAGGTGATTTTTTAGGCGGAAAACTCAAAATGCAAATATGACACAGAATAATGTTAAAAAGAGACAAAACGATATGTAACTAGGCTAATTAGCCAAGTTTTAACTTGCAACTTTTAGAGCGCATTTAACTTGTATACCTATTTTTACTTATAATATTATTCGTTCAAATTTCAAATATATTTATTTATAATCCATTTAACATTAATAAGTAGGGCGGTGACCCCCAAACTAGACATTTGCCTGTATCTAACATTTAGGAGGGATTACAAAATTGGTAAACATGAACTTTAATAAACTAAACTTAGAGAAATATTAAAACCATCGATTCAAACCACAGATATATTATATTTCTATGGTTCATACAGTTACTAATATCACGATCACATGTTGCAGACTGCTGCCCGTCAAAGAGAACTTCCTCTGTCGACAAGTCTTCAAGGTGAGTGACGTTTCATTTCCCGCCATTGTTCACCCAGACGCCATATTGCCAATACGCATTCGACCATAGAGTAGGTTAATAGAGAAAAGAGGTGGCGAATAAAAAGGCCATTCTTTTTAAAGTGAATCATCTTATGTAGCAACTCAATAACTGGAAGAGAATTAAGAATGAAATTTCAAAGTTGTATCACGTTTAGACACATTTCGTTACAATAAAAAGGAGAAAGATATAACTCACTTTCACTTTCTCCCGCGTGAATAGTGCCGAACGCACATTTTTTTTTGGAATGTTTTCTAATAAAAAATAAAACAATTCATAAATAATACTTCGATTAGAGGTTCATCTCATATTGCTTGCTTAATGCCGAACATACCCAAAAGTTTACCAGCAACCAATTTTTTTTTCACTTATTTCCAACACCTTTTTATTTCCATCCGAAATCTAATTGCATACCTACTATAGTTTTCAGCATCCACTTTATAGAACGTATGCAGGTAGTCACATTAAAATAGTTTTTATTGCACTCATTTCCTTTCTATTTAGTTTTGCTTATAATAAAAAAAAACGTAAAAGTCCTAAAATAATAATATTAATTGCAATTTTCCAGACATGTTACATTTTCATAACCCTCATTACATTAACACACCTACATTATAATTATCATCATACAAGAATGTAGACTATAATTAATATTTTTTTGAAACAATTAAAGAGAAAAATTAGTTTTTATCACATCTATTCAAAAAGAGCTAATTTATTCCTAGTAAATAGGGACTAAAATAGCTCTTTAATCTCTAGGGACTAAAAGTGATTTGAATTTGGAATGTGGATATTGCTGGAAAAACAACAATGTTCACTACATTAATGTTCGTAGTTTGTATGAACAAGTAACAAGTTGTATAATAAAGTAACAGTGAGGCATTTTAACGGATTATGTCTGTGTAAGGTCTGCTAGAATTTAAAAACTACTTTCGTCTATTATATGCAAGCTCAAGTACGAATTTTCAAATCATTCCATCTCTTCTGTCAACAAATGACATTCATTATTCAAAATAATATTGGAAACCCTATGAGTTACTTCAAACCAATTTAAAAAAGAACATTGCTTTTACTAAAGAGGGATTGACGTGTCTGTAATAAATATTAAACGTAAAATGATAAATAATTTTAATAAACAATAAGCACGTTACTATGATTGGTTTGCCTGTCTATCTGTCTGTCTATCCTAACACTAACGCTTGTGTCTGCACACTGCACTCCTAGGAGGGCATAGAGGTGAGTCCTCACGCTGCGTTTACACGTTGGCCCACAATGGCACCAAATGGCTGCCATTGTTTCGAAGTTATTCGAATAGCTTCTACGTTATTTATGCTATGTTAGTTGACCAACGTTTAAATGCAACGTCACTTTATTTATTATTAGTAACACAAAATGGAATTGTGAATAATTGAATTTCTCTGCTTTTATAAAATAATTTATCTAAAACATTCCTTTTTATTTCAAATAAAAACTTTTTTGATTTATTTATTGCACTGCGAAATGCTTTAGAACGTAAAAATTGGTTTTAGTTTAATTATTTGGTTTGAATTTTAATTAATAGCCAAAAAACTGCTATTTTACTTTGTACTTAATTATAATACCTGCTTTGTCTTTAATAAACGTGTAAAAATTAAAACGTTGTAACAAAAAGTTGGCGCCCAACATGGGACTAGTATTTCGTTATTTTTATTTGGTTGGCATTAATACAAATGTTTTTTATGTTGGCAGGGCGCAACAAAACTTACGAAGGATGATATTGAAAGGGTCTTCTCTTTATACGATAGGGTAAGATGTTTTATTATTATTTTGTAAGAGTATTTCTAGGACAGTGTCCTTTTTATAAAACACTTTTTCTATGAAAGGATAGCATAGAAAATAGAAAACTTGAGGGCTTTTTTAAAGGTTATTATTTGTAGCAGGGAAAGGGATAACTGGGAACACATCTTGACTGAGATTTACCTATAAAAGTTATGTGTAGAGATGAGCTAAGTGTATTTTTAAATTTACTAAAATCTAGGAAATTAAAGTGAAGCATACAAGCAACTTGATTAAAACTATAAATTACTCCCTAACTTTAATTTGTTTTATTTCAGTCATTTTTTGTTAATATGATAAAGCAAAAAATACGTGACTAATATTTTTTTATTATCTGATTAACGAACTTAATATTATTAATATTTACTCAGCCATCTTCCCCATTATCCCAAAGGAACGCACCACCGGCATAAAAAGTATCCACTGTGCTATTGGATCTATCTTTGTGCAAAATATCATCTAAATCCCTTCAGCCGTTCTGGCATGATTGAGTAACAAACATCACACATCCGTCCAAAATTTAACACATTCTATGATATTAGTTAGATAGTTAATAGATCATTTATTTGCTAACCTCCTTACTAATAAACGTATTATCAGGTGAATTGTTACGCACAGATTTCTTTCTTTCAGTCGTCAGAAATTTGAATTTTGAAAGAATACAAAGCGTTGTGTTTTGTAACCAAAGAGACGTTATACAACGTTTATTAGTAAGGAGGTAATTATATAAGGAACCTTAGTATAATATATGCAGGGGACTGAGATTCGTGAGATACAGGTTATTCATAGTCCTTGGCGTAGCGTGCGTTGAAGGAGCCCTGTGCCAAAATTAGTTGGGGGGCTCAAATGAAGGGTAAAGATTTACCACAAAAGTAACAAAAATGCTTGCATTAAATTAAAATTAAACTTTTGGGCGATGCTGAAAAAACGATTGCTTTTTTTTACTATTGTCAAAATCAAATCATTTATTTCAAGTAGGTGTTCTATTTCTATTTGAAATAAATGATTTGATTTTGACTATGACTAAAAAGGCACTTTTGAACGTCAAAATGAACAAGAAAAAGAATTGATTCTAGTCGCCCCTTCCACCATTACTCTTTTAAAATGTTTTACAATGTTTTGTATACATGAATATTATTTTAATTTCTAAAGTGAAAACTCTATTGGTACTTGTGACAGTTTTTGTATGTTTTTTCCCGGGAAGCACGAATTTAAGTGACATTGTGGATAACATTTTACAAATTTTTGCTTACACACGTTAGGGACCTCTGTACCCCGGGGGCCCGGCCCATTGACACGGCTGATACGGCGGTAGGTAGGTTGTTCCTTAAAAAAAAAAATATTTATGTAGGTCTAATTATTTTTAAATAGTCGTGTGTTGAGATAAAACTGATCTTTCGTTCACTTCTATTACTATGATTCCACTCTATTCGATTTCACTCTATACCTTAAAGAAAAAAAAAACAATTTGTAACTCGGAAATCACAAAACGAAAATCTCTTCTTGTGATTTCCGTTCGTGGCTATCTATAAAAGTTAGACCCAATTTAAGTTATCTAAACGAATCCATACAAACTGTTCCAGGATAACAATGGCTCCATCGAGAACGAGGAACTTCGGGGATTTCTCAAGGATTTATTAGAATTAGTTAAAAAGGTTAGTATTTTTGTTACAAACTTTTATTCTAGCATAGAAATAAGACCACTCGTCTTTAAAACTTCCATCACCGTACAAAAATTAAATATTATACGAGGATATAATTCTAATATTAGGTTCTCTTCTTCTTTTCGTATGGTTAATGACTAACCTGGTGTCAGAGTTTTTATCCTGCCCATAGGCCTCCTTAGGCTCACATGCTGTTGAGAAATATCCTCTCAGACATGCTGGTTTTCTCACGATGTTTTCCTACACCAATTTTTAAGCAAGTGATAATTTATGCAATATGCACATGAATCCGCAAATTCAGAGGTTTGGGTTCGAACTCGAGACCTATGACTTGGCAGTCCGATGGTCACACCAGTAGGTTATCACTGCTAGATTGGGTTTAATTATTGCAATTCTGTATATACGTACTTACTACGGCCGCTTATCTTATTTTGATAACCATACAACCCAATACTGATCGTATAAGTGTGGACCTTAACAAACCAGACCCGATCTCTTTTAGTTATAACATTGCGAACCTCATTGCAGTCTGTAAAAATAATGTTTTTATTCTTAAAAAGCATCTAAACCATATTTTTCAGGATTACGACGCTCAAGACCTACTAGAGTTCGAAGAAACGATTCTCCAAGGCGTCGAATACAGCAGCGAAGGCAAGATAAGCAGAAAACAACTGACAATGATACTCCTAGCCCTCGCCAAGCACCATCAAGAAGAAGAACCAGCTACTCCATAATTGTTTCCGAACGGAACCGCCACTCCGTCCCATTATCCGAACGAATTTCTAGCGTCGCGACTTTTTGACACATTCGACGCCATCTTGGCATTCGAAATTTGATTTTTAAGTGTGGTTCCTAATTTATTTTTGAACTTTAAAAAATGAGTTCTATTGGAGTTATAGTTGAAGTTGCTCATTTTATTATGATGTTGTCAAGAAAATAGAGCAAAAGTATCGCCTATACTATTTAATATTTCTCATAAACATTAAATTGATTCAAGAAAATTATACAAGAGTGAATAATTTGTATTCATATCAATCAGTGGAAGGTCAAAGTCAAGCAATCGATAGGTTTTTACTTGTGTTATTAAATTCATAATTACTGGGACACAGAACCCTCCCTGTGAGAAGGAGAAGGCCTTAACCTACCACGCGGAACCTTTGCGGGTTGGTAGATGTCATAAGTCTACGAATTAACACAAGCAAAACATACTTTTTTTTAATACAGTGGAATTGAGAACCTCCTTCTTTTTTTGAAGACCGAAAAAATACTAATGATTTTTTTTTCGAGGACTTGGTATAGTGTCGAATGTGTCGAAATAATTTTTATGGGCTGGGATAAATAGTTGTAATATTATATAGTTATTGGTCGACTACACTTTGTTTCTACTATGAAATAGTTTCAAGGTTTGAGATTGTAGCCAAAGGGTGTGCACACGCATGTTTGGGCCGCAAAATCGGATATACACGGTTAAATTTAAGTCGTTTTAAAAAAAATATCCCCTAAAGGGGTCATTGTACTCATTATAACGAGCAACTTTTACTATGGGACGGAACCAGAAACCGCAAAAAAAAATCTGTTGTTCAGTACATTTATGTTCGCCTAACTCGTCAAATTGTACTGAACAGCTGAATTTCTTTCGCGATTTCAGGTTTATTTAACCGTGTATATGTCACCGTTAGATTGTAAAGATCGTTAGATTACAATCTATCTAGCGAGATTGTAAACTATCGATAGATTGTGAACCGTATCATTATGATTGCAATTTGACTCATTATTCTTCGCTATATTGTAATCTACCGAAGTGAAACCGTTAAATTACAATCTGAATAAAAATAATCTCTTTTTTCCATATTTTTTTCTATATATTCTAGTCGTTTCTGGCACTCGCCGGCCGCTGCCGCGGCACCGCTCGCTTCGCTCGCTCGGCTCGTGCGTAGGTGGTCACAGTTTTAACCTAACCTAACCATTTTTTTAAACGTACCACGGCGTTCACAATTTGACCGCTTCCCATCGATAGATTACAATCAAGCGAAAAATGATGCGTTAAATTGCAATCATAATGATACGGTTCACAATCTATCGATAGTTTACAATCTTACTAGATAGATTGTAATATAACGATGTTTACAATCTTACGGTGATATATATTTTGCCGCCCGGCTGTGCTATATCATGCTGTGTCATGCCAACCCAAACCCATATATAGTAAGAGAAAGATTTATTTTTACAAATACACACCTAAGTCGAAAATTAAGCACAAACTAGTGGTAAAAATAATCAGTTCCAACTTTCAGTAATTATAACAAGATTTTTTTTATTTTTTGCCATTACTAGGGGGCTAATCTGAACTCGATCAGCGAATCAAAACCAGGTTCATCAGCTGTCAGTGTCAGTAATTCCCTAAAAATTAGGACAGTGACAGCGACTCTTGAACTCAGTTTAATTGGTAACATCAGCCCTAAGACTCGTTTAGAAACAAAGAGACCGTAATCTCATAAACTATTATAAAACACGTATTATTCACAATTTAACAACACCAAAATTTAATGTTTAAACTAAAACACTTTTGTATTTATTTTTAATATCATATTACAAAACGTGCGATGAATCATGACCGGTCCGAACATTGCACAAAAGGGTGCGCAATAACATTTATAGGAACCAAATGGTTACATAAGGCGAGTGTGAGTGAGAGGACACGCGCAAAAGATTAGGTATAGAGCCTATGTTCAGACCGGCCATGATTTATAGGCCGTTTGTACGAGAATAATACATGGTTCACCTTTAATTTGGAGGTAACATCCAATTTGATTCTTGTTATAATATTATCACATAATAATACGCTGTATTAAATAGGGCGTAAAAAGATTCATTACGAAGCCGTCATTTAAACATTCTACGTAAGATTTGCTAAAAACGAATTGCTGGGAATCAACTTTTATTTTTGATGTGATAATTCGCTATTTATGGCAGAACGCAATGACACACATGTTGAAGAACAGGGACCGTGGGAGTGTTTAAAGTGAATCTATATAACATTTAGAACATGTTTTCGTAAACAAAACACCGAGAACAGTTGGAACTCTGAGTTTCAATATCTTCGTAACCATAAGGTTCCTAGGAGTTTCAATATCTCAGTAACCATAAGGTTCCCAGATATAAACTAGCAAAAAAAAATCATAATGACGGAAAGAATATGTAAGCGTCTCGGCTTCGCTACCGTCTTTTTACACCCGTTATATGGCAACACTGCAATTCGACTAAACAATGAAACTCGACTATTTATCGCATCTCTAATTAGGAGCTTAAATAAAAAAATCCTTCTATTTTTCATAACTTTGAAAGCTGCGTTTTGCATTAACATTCAAATTAAGACACGTAAAATAGAGTGCAAATATTAATTATTATAAAATATTATATACAACATAATCATCCACAAAGCCAAAACGTATGCCAAATATTTTAACCTAGCTAATTGATCGACTCTTGGTTGAAATGAGAATTAAATATACTAGCCCCGTCCTGTAAGGGTAGAAGTATTAAAAAAAAAAAATAGAGATGAAATTTTAAAATCGATTCCTGACACCGACCGTTTAACTGAGACCGTTCTTGATGTAGCTGTGCGGTGCGGGGGTGGGGGTGACAGTTGTCACAAGTTGACGAATCAGTGAGCTAAGCTTTGCCTCCCCATTGACTATTTGAATCGGTCAAAAATAAAAAATGAAATCACATAGAATAAGCCCGCTCGTCATAAAAACTTCCATCACCATACAGAAATTAAATATAATGCGAAGATTTAGTTAATAAATTGCATTTGATGCCAATAAGTATTCCATTTGATTCTAAAAATCTATGACGTCACATTGTTATATTTCATACAAATCACGTAGGTACAAATGCCGCGTTTTGACAGTTCATAAAAAGTAACTTTATTGACTACCCTTGATAGGCAGTCGCTCCATGTAAAATACTGGTATTCAGCTGCACCCGGTTAGACTGGAATCCGACCGAAAAGGCTAGGCAGATGATGATTACCCTTAGACTACCCTTTCAAATACCCAATTCCCCTCCCGCACCGCGCAGCTACCTCAGAATCGGTCTAAGTTAACCAGTCGGCCTAAAATACTTTATTCGGTACACCTTTAGATCATTTAAAAAAAAATCTTGCATGTCAATTTATGCAATATTAGGCGTGTTCCCATCTCTAAGCTATAAAGCAAAAACTAATCGTTTGTTAGAAACGGTCAAGCTACAGCGTTCCCGCCTTTTATAAAAAAAATTGAGAATATAAATTAGGTATAACCTCACTTTGTTATTACAATAAAATATTTTGTTTCTCTTTTTCATTTTTACCAAGAGATCCTTTAATACTATTTTCATAAAACATTTTTAATGAACAGAAGTAGCTAACTACATCGTGTTATTCGTGTATAAATTTTCTGATACGTACATATCATAAATCACTTGGCATTGGCACATTATTTTGTATAAATCCTCTTTCTTTACGAACCTTGTTTGTTCAAAAAGCAATGACTTTACTTCAATGGAATGTAATATTGGATCACCAAGAACGCGATCTACGGAGTCGCCAAATTCAAACTACGCCGTAGCTCGTAGTCTCCTACGTCGTTACTCGTAGTCTGCTACGCCGTAGCAGCGCACTTGACTACATAGAATGACTTTAATATATGTACGTGCCAGTATTAAAAAAGTCGTTTTCTATAATAAAAATAATTAATCACAAAGATTGTAAGAAAACATTTACCTACTTAACACCTAATATAACATCATGCCTTATTTCCCTGAAGGGTTAGGTAAGGTTGAACTCTATTCCCGTAATTTTTAAGTCGCATGTAGTAAGCGCTGAGCCCATCGCTAAAAATCCAGACACCAGACTGGTACGGAGAAATTCCAGAAATAAAACCTCAATAACACTTAGCCTGACCTGGGAATCGAACCTAGGGCTTCCGCAGCAGCGCTTGGTTCCACTAGACTTACGAAGCATCTACTTATCCAAAGCAAAAAAACAAACATACCACGTTCGTTAAGAAAATCAATTTAAAACAAATCGCGTATTGAACTAGGAACTCTTCTAAATATGAGTCTCCTAAGTCTATTTTAGTAACAAAATCTAACTTTTATCCTCTCAAATTCTATTTCAGATCTTACCCAATAAGTTTAAAAAAAGAACACGTTCACTGTCCACAAAGAAGACACAAACAATCAACACAAAAGGTGTTCATGTGGTCGTTGATGTTCATTCCATCGCATGCCTTCCATAATATTAATATTATGCCAAAAGAAACACAGGGGTATGACAATAGTCTTAGAGTATACAATTACATGCGGTGTATTCTATAAAAAGCTCACCGTAAAAACTGAGGTGAAGAAAACTGTCACCCCAGCGAATGCTAGGGATTGACACTATTGACAGGTCATTTCACCTAAGTTTTCAAGGTGAGATTAAAATACAGTGTGTTAGGTTATACTCATGAAAATGAACAACGTTGACTATGGAACTATACCTGAAATCACGAAAAAAAAAATCTGCTGTTTCCTACATTTTGTTTTTATGCAAGCATAATGTTTGGAACAGCTGATATTCTTTCGAGTGTTTCCATAGTAAAAGTTGTTCATAATGATGAGTAAAATGACTCCTTAAAATATTGTCCATGAATTGAATTTCACCATGTATACTCTAAGATTCATTAACCAGAGAGAAAACAGAGGAATAAGTTTGCATGGAATGACCGCAAAGAACCACGAGACCTTATTTCCTCATACAAAGATGGGGGCGATGATATCCTACTATCCTCCGTTAGATACACAAAGTAATTAAGTCTCAAGGCGCCTACATACGTACTGTATAAATTCGCCAATTAGCCGCGTGGCATTCAGCCTCACTAACGGTTTTATTATCACCATCTTAACCCTTTGAACGCCATTGGGCATGCGCTTGCTTGTCACGTGTAAGTGAATATATGTACGTGACAAGCAACAAGCAAGCGCATGCCCTGTACACCAATGACACAAATATATGACAATTCGGGTGCACTATAACACGAAATAAACAATTAAATCATTACTTTGTGTGTGTTTATAATTATGGATATCTTAAAATTGAAGCTCTGGTAAGTATTTAGTGACATGAAACAAATTAAAAAACACCATGGATATTGGTAAATTTATGATAACAAGAAGAAATAAAGTTGTAGCCTTGCGTGGAGGGCACGCGCGTGGTTTTATGCTCTGGCGTTCAAAAGGTTAAGCCATGCTATGCTTAATGATAATAATACATCCCATGCTACAGCAATTTATGCTACAGTGACTATTTTTGTTTCTTACGTCTGTAAGTTACAAGTTTTGGTGTGGCAATTAATGTAACTTATCTTTGTATTGAAGGTATAATAATATGCCCAGTGCGACGGATCTTTGTTGTGGCAAGCTTAGGTTATCTACTGCTGGGCCAGTAGCTGCCAAGCATGCTGGTAGTTCCAGAGACCATGCCAGCATAGTTTGTAGGAGTCTTAGGCACCTTCCCATAATTATTTATTATGTCCAAACGCTTGTAAATCGTATTAGATATCATCAAGCTCGTAAAGATCAAGAAAGACTCAATAGAAATTAAAATGATTAGGTACCTAAGTCAAATATCTCTGACGAACAGAATTTTTTAGGACACACTACAAAGATCACAGATAATAAACACAATGATTATTACTAATTTATTTACATATTATTACATACATAAAAGATACACATTTGACAAAAATTCTGCTCAAATATTTCACAAATTCAAAATTAATATGGCCTAATATTAAGAAAAACACGTATTTTCCCCTTTTTCTCTCTAGTCTATACCTAATCTATACTTACCTTATCTTTCGTCCATCCATTGTACAAAATAAAAAACCTACTACTCTATGACCTTTTAAAAAAGGGCTGCTAATCATTAGATTTATCGGTGTAGCTTTAAATTATCCCCTTAGATTTTTCTCTGAATGTCTTCGCTTGATGGTCCTTGTAGATAGGCAGCTACTAATAAAATGTGATAACAAAAAACAACAAACTCTCGGTGTAACATTCGCTTTTTATTCGGCTAAAATATGAAAGACTTTGCAAATAATAAAAAAAACTGGCAACATTAAGAAAGTTTTATGTAAGTAGGTTTGCATGCAATTTTATTTTTGAATCTTTTTTTAAGCAGTTTTTGAATTATCGTGTATAAATATATAATCAAATTGAGTGATCTAAGTTGAAAGATTTATTGAATTTTTTGTAAAATAAATGTAGGTGTAATAAATAAAAAATAAATGTTTCACAGAAGTATTGTTTTGTAATGGATAATAATGTGATGTTAATTAGTATTTTGTATAAAAAGGACTTGATATAACTAGGAAGATAAAAAACAAAACTTATTTAAGAGATGATGACATTTTTCTTTTTCTATTATTTTCAAGTTTTGTTTTGAATTTTTCTAGTACGAGCTTAAATCGATGTTAAATATAAATGAGTATAACGTAGTAATTGTTGCAATGCCCTGATTGTGTGTAGCGGCCTTTTGTGTATTATTTAATCAAAATAATTAAATCTATGGACGGTGGGCAAAAGAGACAATATTATGCTATCGGTAATGTTAACTAAAGATTTACTTGAGTACTTGAGCTTTAGTTACCATTGACCTGGTCTAAAACTCCCAAAAAATGTTAGCAAATACCTTTATATACTTTACACAGAATTTGTTATTATTGTCTATGCGTAGCTGACGAATCTGTGGACAAAAAAACAAACTCTTTCGAAAATAGATTTCCACGATAACTACTAGGTAGGTAATGCTTTTGTTTGTAACGAATAACGGCTGACCAAATACAGAGCATTTTTTGACAACTTAATGTCGAATACCTACTGGTTAAAGGGACAGATCTTCATAATGGCCGATAAATATGACAGAGCCGTTTTCCTTGGAAACTAAAACTTTTAAATAAAACAGTTGAATGTACAGTGCTTCTTGCTCATTGATTAGGGACTTGCATGCTTAACTCTTTTGCTGATGGTCCTCATGTATATTTTATAATTACAAAACATAATATGTGTTGTGATGGTATAACGTCTAGCTTTAAAATATCTATCAATGAGATAAATAACTTACGCACATTGATACATCGCTCAAGTATTCCCTACTTTTTGGCGCCAAAATATAAAATCATAGACAATTTCGACGATCCCTATGATTGATGTATAATCCATGAACAATTGTCAAAGTTTTAAACACGTGTTTATCATGTTAAACTTATTAATAAAGTCATGAAATTTGGAATAAAGCCTAATAAATTTCAAATACTGTTATTCTACGTCTGAGGTATCTGAAAAGTTTTGTAGTTGCGCGAAATTTCGTATGTTATCCACACAGATAAAAACTTGACATGTTTTTATGAAACGAAACGATCATGAAACCAAAACAGATAACAGATTAAGGGATTGTTCGTAGGAATCGTCGATGTAATTGTTTTCACATGTTTTTTTTATTAAGTACCTATTAGGTATATTTTCTATATCCTTGTTATTTTTTTTCTTGTCTGTTGCAGTTTAATATTGGTTTTGATATTTCATTGTTCTATATCCTTCATCTTATCTAGGCAAAACAAAGCCATGTAAGGTACACATGCAGCGGCTTTTAGCCACCGGTGACATCGTTAGCGAAAAATCGGTTGTCCAAATTAGGTGTTTAGATGTGAGTTTTGGAAGTCGCCAGCGAGTCGCCGACTAAAGTCACTGTGTGTGTATCTTGCATAACATAATTATCAATGTTTTCAAAAATGGTTTTGGGTACTCATTAAGCAGTGGCCGTGTTTATATAATTACATTTTCAGTTTTTTCATTTTTTCGGACTACGATAAGAAGTCTATCAAAAATAAAAATATTGAGAATATTAATTAAAAACCAGTTAATTTAAACTAAACGTTTACTTAATAAAGACCTGTGATATCATGGAACACTGCTTTGAGGTTATCAGCCATTTTACTTTTTAATTTCGGAATTTGTTTGAATCGTAAATACTTTTAAAAAATATAGTTAAAAAACGGAAGTAGGTACCTAACAAGACGATATAAATGGCTACCTATTATTTTCTTCGCCTGGCACTAAGTGTTAAATGTAAGGTTGGAGTAAGATGATGTTTGTTATAAAATGTTTATATTTGTAAACCTGCTGTTTCATTAATTCGTCATTCCATTTCCCACTAAGTACAGAGGCCAGCACATCATGTTACCACAATCTGTCAAATTTCTTTGATAGTATTTCAACTTTATTGCAAAGACATAAGGTTCATTTTTAATTGAGAAAATTTGACAGTTAGGGATAGCTTGATGTGCTGGCCTCTGTACCTATCCTATTCCTTCAGAAGCTACAGTATTGGTATAAGAAGGTATAAACTTAAGACAATACATTCTGACATGAAAGTAGAAATTGACTATTTGAAACGTTCAAAAATAAAATATGAAATCACATAGATAAAAGACCGCTCGTCTTAAAAACTTCCACCACCGTACAGAAATTAAATATTTTGTGAAGATATCATTGTAAAATTGCATTTAATGCTAATAAGTATTCCATTTGATTCTAAAATCTGTGACGTCACATTGATATTTCATACAAATCACGTACAAATTGCGCGTTTTGGCAGTTCGAAGTAACGTTATTGACTACCCTTTCAAATACCCAATTAGGTATGAATAGCTATGAGAAAAGCGGCAGAATAAAATGAAAACTATTTTGCATACCTACCTACAAAATTGTATGAAAAAATTAAAGTTTTCTAACTGAAAAGATAGCCGTGCTGCTGGTAAATTGTTCCCAATGAAAGAAAGAAATAAGTAATGAAGAGCGTTTTCGTGGGCAAAAGTCACAGACGTTACACTTGTAGTAGTGGTGCCTTCAAGACACGTAGGTTTATATACCTACCTAATACACCCTTATTTAAAAATATTCTTACAAGACGGTGTTATTAGTGATGTACATAAACGACCGTTTATGAACGTTGCAGGTACAGTACAATCGATACTAGTAGTAAGCAAACAAACAACCGCAAAACACTCATTTATTTATAATTTGCTGCATTAACATCATTTAGAGCAGCGGAAAGTCCACCAGTTGGAAATACGCCTTCCCTAAAGGGGCCCCGAGACGGTCAAACGGTTTGATTCAAACACGTAAATTTTGGTTTGACTCAAACCATTTTGATCCCCCGAGACGGTCAAACTAGCTATGTAAACGATCAAAATGGTTTGAGTCAAACCAAAATTTACGTGTTTGAATCAAACAGTTTGACCGTCTCGGGGCCCCTTTAGAGTCAACACATCGACCAGTTCTATGTTTTACGTTCTCGATTCCTCTAATAATCTGCTTTCCATGTTTTGTTCTACTACCACTAGTTGCCCAGAATATATCGGCAGGCGGTGAAAACAATATCCATAAGAATGTGACCTCATATGTAAGTACGTAAAATGAGATCGATAGATGGCGCCATCATCTCAAGCAGTAGAAAAAACGTTTGTTAGTTATTTATAGAGGTTACAAGCAAATTGTTAGCACGTGGCCAAAATTGGAACTAACACCTGCATCATGTATACGGAATTTTTATCCGTTAAAATTATCAATCTTGTGAACATGATTTATTTGTTCATACGAGCGCGTACCACTGATGCAGTAATGTTCAATGAATTAAAGTCGTTTTATTTGACAAGCTTTTAGTTTATTCAATAATATCACCTGTAACTACAATCAAGTTATTGAAGTATTAGATGCGTTGTGTACTACACCTGAAGCCAACTTCCATTTTACATTAGAAAAAAATGACCATCGACAAGGCCTTAAAAATATTTTGATGTTGGCAACTCTACAGATCCGCCATCATTAGAGAAAATCGGCGTATTGGAAGCCGCGACGCGTGGTATTGGATTTAGTAAATTGTGTAAATAAATTATCTAAACCACCATGGGTGTAAACGTGGAAACTATCTCTTCTGGAGACGGTAAGTTTATAAACAATTTCCAGTTTTACTCGGTGGTAAAGATCATGCCGAAAATTTTTTTTTTTAAACTTTTTTCTTTTCCTTGAATGATTAGACTTACCCATTTTCCTTGCCATTCTCTAGAAAAAGTCAATAATATCATTTTAAGTCTATTCCTGAGCTTCCGTGTATGAATACTTTATTTTACAAAGATTATTTTTTTGCCCTCCCGGGACTGACGCCTCGATCGTATCATTAAAATCGTCATGTAATTTGCACAAACAATGACTAATCTGTTTTCGATCACTCATTTCAATATTTATTTCCGCCAATAATCACTAGTAAACAGTAAGGTTGTGTAAAAATTCTCATAATTACACTAGCTACAGTTGTTGGGAGGCTAGGGCTCCTGCCGCCATATATTTAAAAAGCGTGGGAATGAACCACGTGTGGTACTACTGCATTATGCTAATATTTTTCATCCAATTAAGTATAAAACTTATTTATCAAGACATAAAAATGTCCTTAACTAATTATGTTCTTATCTAATTTATATAAGACTTGATAAGTACCTATGTAATGTAAAACAGATAACAGAATAAACATTAAATAGGTACATATTATATCATTATGCAGGTTTACTATAGCAGTCATTTCCTCTTGGTGATACAAGAATATTGGGTTGGTTATTAAAAGTGAATATTTGACCTAATTAAACATCAATAAGAGAATTGTTCATCAGTTCATCATTGCATCTGACTAGCTTATAAAAGTCCTCAAATTCTTAAAATTTCTCAGTAAGTCTGAAGTCTGGATTTGTGCCTGGTTAATGGCAAAAAGTCTAAATGGACCTTAAACATAATTAGCAAGATATTAGTGTAGGTAGTTTAGTACACATCTACCTAACCCTTCTGGAAATACAGTTGTGATGATATCTTAAATATTATTACAACAATTCAAATCAAATTAAATATGTACAAAAAAGTTGAACAAAACAAATTCTAAAACTACTTAAGAGGAGTAATATTTCATAACTTTAACATAACCTATCATATCTTCCACAGAGTCTACCTACCCCAAGTCTGGCCAGACTGTGGTTGTGCACTACACAGGCACACTGACCAACGGCAAGAAGTTTGACTCCTCCCGCGACCGCGGCAAGCCTTTCAAGTTCCGCATTGGCAAGGGAGAGGTCATCCGAGGCTGGGATGAGGGTGTTGCCAAGGTAAGAAGTAGTTTTCTACGGACAGCACAGTCATGCTCTTGTAACTAGGACAACTTTTTTGAAACTTGGAATTCACAGAACATTTGCACTGACACTGAACATTTTTTTTAACTTTGTTTCAAATAAACAAAGCAGGAGAGACCAGATGAAGAGCCAAAAATCTGAATGTTTCTGGAAAAATTTAAGTACTTAGATCTTTATCTTTCATGTAACAAAAGATTTCATGCCAAAAAGTGGGAAAGGCCATAAAGCACAGGGTGTGTCAAAACATATTACTACTTATAGTAGCTGCACCTAACATTTTTAGGGTTGGACAAAAGCCACTCCCAAAATAAAGATTTTTTCTCTATATGGCGCCACT
The DNA here is from genome assembly GCA_951799385.1 of Hyppa rectilinea. Taxonomy (NCBI): domain Eukaryota; kingdom Metazoa; phylum Arthropoda; class Insecta; order Lepidoptera; family Noctuidae; genus Hyppa; species Hyppa rectilinea. Next base: position 9,401,444 of record OX637316.1, read on the forward strand.
CCTCTTCCATTAAGTTTATTTATGTTGGACCACCTGAAAGTTTATTGTAATTCTTGAAAACTATAATTGATTACTATTGAGTATTTATTTTTACCCTATGTGGACCTACTGTAGGGTAAAGTACTCCCTTTCCCTTTGAAAATTATTATTATTATGTTTTAATATTATATCACAAAAGGGTGTCTCAATGTCTTGTTACCTTATTTTATTTTAGGTTGATCATTATAATATGTCCGAATCCATACTAATATTATATATTCGAAAGTAATTCTCTGTCTGTATGTTACCTTTTCACGCCTTTTTTTCAAGGCTGGGAATCATCCAATGACTTCTCCCGCTCTGGGTGGAGCGGAAGGGAGTGTCAGACTCTTACTGACTAAAACCCATCCATGTTCCTTCCTTAGCCATTTATGTTCCGGGGTAGCGGTAACCCTTTCGGACAATCCCGCTTAACCTTTTCACGCCTAAACCATTAAATGGATTTCAATAAAATTTGGCAGACAGGGGAAAAGGAAGGAGGCTACTTTTTGACTCAAAAATTGCGATGTAACCGAAGTTCACGCGGACGAAGTCGCGGGCAAAAGCTATTCCAGCATAAAATTTCTGTACAATTTTTCAAGCAACAATCTCTCTCTAAAGATAATCTCTTTCATCTCATAATTTGATTTTATTTGCGTAAGTTGTAACTCAAATATATTTATCATCATTGAAGCTTAGTCAAGACTAACAGATTTAAACATTAAGAACTATTTCAACGTTTTTAAATGAACAATGTTGACTACAATGTCCACTCAATGCCATAATATGCATTGTTTTATAAACTAGTGTCTGCACATGTTACTTGTTTGAGTTACATACAATTGTTTGTGGAAAGAAACAATATTTGTATAGACTAGCACATTGGAAATTAGCCCACAATCATATGGGAGCCTTTTTTTTACCAAGCACTGGATCTTGAACTCTCTGCATTAAGCTGAGCTCTAAGTATCTGACAGAGCTAGTCCTAGCGCATTTAACAAGCTCACTAATACGCGGTTAAAAAGCGCCTTCGCTACACTTTATGTTAACTTAAATATCTATATATATAAAAGAAAGACGGGTTTGTTCCCTTCGTTATAACTCGAGATCTGCTGGACCAATTTTCATGGTTTTTGTTTCGTTGGATTTGTCTCCGCCCTGAATAGCAGAATACATTTTTCTTTTTATTAATTTAGGGTAGGTAGGTAGGGTAGGTGTAGGTAGGGTAGGTAGGTAGGGTAGGTAGGTAGGTAGGGTAGGTATGTAGGGTAGGTAGGTAGGGTAGCTTAGGGTAGGTAGGGTAGGTAGCTAGGTAGGTAGGGTAGGTATCACAGTTAAGACAGGACAACGTCTGTCGGGTCAGCTAGTTAATAATAATATGCAGATGTTTATATTTAATGAAGAGTTGACTATCGAGATGACGCGTGACGACTAAGGCCTGGCGCATATTGGCAGCAAGGCGCGGCAATGTATTTTTTAGACGAACACTGAAATTTCAACTTTATTTTCATACTGTTAAGTTATATTTTTATTTGTCGCCTAAAAATACTTTATCATGCCCGCGCACACTATCGTATCCGCCAACGTGCGCCGACCCTAAATAAATTGTGATAAGGGCAGGATGATGAGGTTTTTATTTAATATCATTGCTTACTCCAAGTACTTATATTTATTCTTCTTTTCCTTACAGATGTCAGTGGGCGAACGCGCCAAGCTGACCTGCACTCCTGACTTCGCTTACGGTCAGCAAGGCCACCCTGGAGTCATCCCCCCCAACTCCACCCTCGTCTTTGATGTGGAACTCCTGCGCCTCGAATAAAACCTTATGCAACTACCTACTTAATATTATAATTAACATTAGACCTTATCTATTTCAACATGCAAACTTTTTAACTAATAATAATAAATAACTTCAATATGTGGGTACATGGAACATATTTAAGAAAAACCACTCTTCTGTCAAGATCGAATGTCAAATCTCCTCTGTTGTATGAATTTACTTAGATTGTATTCGAAGAGGAGGGAGTAACGCGTAATTTTTTACGAAACTATATCTTAAGATGCACAATAATAACTGTGTCAAAATGTTTTTAATATTTTATGCAACCATTTCATGAAATAATATCTTCAGATTATTTTATTTACAAATGAAATGTCACACTTAATTAACGTCAATTACATTTCGCATTACATAATTACTCTTGTCACATTTATGGGGCTGTAAAAATATTCACATCTGTAGCAAAGAATTGATGTATTGTTTCTTTCCAATTAGATACATTCGGACAACCCTTAGCTCATACGACATTCCTTACGCATTTGGATTACTAGAATCGTGCAATATTGTCTTAGTCACATATAGTACTCTTGTCACTCTTTAATCACAAATATGATGGGGATAAGATCATGATAGAATAAGGCCAAATGGTGAGAAATGGGTCGAAGCTTTAGCCCAGAACTGTATATACTGTGTATGCACAAGTTACTAACATGAGTGGTCTCTTATTCTGAACGTGTGGTAGGTAAAGGTGATTTCAATGATAGCTTTATCATATAACTAAGATGAATAAACTTATTGTGGAAATGTTGAGTTTTATTTTATGTCCTATCAAATTTTGAATTATCGATCCTAAGGTGCGGAGCTCACTATCTGTGGGCATCAGTACAGCTTAAAGTCTGCTTCGGGCGGCTTCAGGCGCCTGAGATCTGCTTCGGCAGTCGTAAGCATACCTAAGGACCAAACCTGCCCAAAACCAGCCTCGGCTGGTTTTGGGCAGGTTTGGTCCTTTTTAGTTTCGGCAAAACTAAGAATAGTTCGGGTGGCAGACACGTCGCAGTTCAGTCGTAACGTTACGTAAAAGCAGTTGTGCTATATTTATAATGGAGGATTGGTACTTAGTTCTCATTGTTCATCTTGCTAAAGAAGAAGAGGAACTTGGAGCAAAAACGAAGATTTTGGGTCAATAAGAGCTTGCACAAGAATAATCAACTTTTTTTCTGTCATCCATTAAAACTAACCTGTACGTGTAATTAATAAGGCTGTTGCCTTTAATTTCCTGTGTTGCCAAGCTAATGGAGGTGCGCGTGGTGAACGTTATGACCGTTCTGCGTTATGTTAGTTAATGCTTACGACTGCTGAAGCAGACCGAAGCAGCTCTCAAGCGCAGGCCACACCGCCAGCTAGCGGGCGGGCGGGCTAGGCGGGTGGGCGAAGCGAACGAAGGAAACTATACAAACTACGCGAAATATTGGCGAGGTAAACTATGGGGTTCACACCGAAAACCGGACAGACGAGCGGGGGGCGCGGATGGGAGAGCGAGAGGTTAGCGTTCTATCTGTCCATTTTCATTTGCGCGCAGTTGCATTGTGCACGTCATTATTATCTTTCGAAAGACGAGCGTCGACTACTCTACTCGAAACGGGGAGGACGGGCGAGCTAAGCTAGCGAAGCGCGGGCGCGCCAACGAGGTAAACGAGTAGCTTCGCTGGAATCGTCGGATATTTCGTTAGCTCGTTAGGTTAGTCGGTAGCTCGCGGTGTGAACCGAAGTATGTAAAGAAGTGAAACGATGTTCGCCCGCTAGCTGGCGGTGTGGCTTGCGCTTCAGAGTTGCTCGAAGCCGTGGTTAGGCGCCCGAGCTGCACCGAGCCCCACCCATAGTGCCGTTAGACGCCGTGCCTAAAATTCCATAGAAATTCCAACTCGGCGCTTAGCAGTTGAAGATCCTATGCGTGATAAAAAATCGCCCATGGGTACGAGTTTTCAGGCCCTTTCCAAGACAACTTCAACGAGATTATTCGAACCGAACATGACATCCCGGGAAACTAACTTGAAAATCAGTTTTTCACAAATATCAAAAATTAACAGACTTTCGACCCCCTTGTGCAACACCCCCTGGGGCGCAAGTCTACAGTTGATGACCCCTCGTTAACGTTTGAACAACGTAAGTTGCTTTCTAAATGACGTAACTTGGAATTTTGTTTTTAGTTTTTCGCAAATATCTCAAAAACGGGACGTCATAGGACAAAAATGATGAAATTTCCGTCTCCCCCCTTGTGCAACACCCCCTATGACGTGTAGTTTACAGATTGATAGATGACCTTTAATTGACCCTTCGTGACCTTTGACCAACGTGTGTTGAATCCTGGATAACTAACTCCGAATTCTGTTTGTTTCCGTTTTCAATGCAAATTTTCAATGAAAGTTTTTTCCGTTTTCATAAACAATTAAATTTTCATTTCCCGTATGGCCTCATCTTACCAGAGGTCGTCTATAGACTCATGGAGGGGATCCATTGATTTTCTTCGTGAGCTTTTTGAAAATATCTCAAAAACCGGACGTCTTAAGACAAATATTATGAAATTTTCGTCTCCCCCCTTGTGCAACACGTTGGTGGACGACCTTTAATTGACGTTACGTGTCCTTTGACCCACGTGAATCGAACCCTTAAATGGATAACTAGCTTGGAATTCTGTTTTTAGTTTTTCGCAAATATCTCAAAAACGGGACGTCCTAGGACAAAAATGATGAAATTTTCGTCTCCCCCCTTGTGCAACACCCCCTGTGACGTGTAGTTTACAGATTGATAGATGACCTTTAATCGACCTTTCGTGACCTTTGACCAACGTGCGTCGAATCCTTACATGGATAACTAACTCCGAATTCTGTGTTTTACGTTTTCGCAAATATCTCAAAAACTGGACGTCCTAGGAAAAATTTCCCGCATGGCCTCATTCACCCAGAGGTTTGTCTCCAGACTCATGGATCACCTATATTTGACCTTTTTTGTGACCTTTTCGCAAATTTGGAATTTTGTTTTTAGTTTTTTGCAAATATCTCAAAAAGGACAAAAATAATGAAATTTTCGTCTCCCCCCATTTGTAACACCCCTTGCAACGTCTAGTTTTCGGATTTATAGATGACCTTTAATTGACCTTTCGGGACCGTTGACCTACATGAGTCGAACCCTTAAATGCATGGCGTATCAAAACTGATAACTGAGTTTGACGTCGGGAAAAATTTTTAGCTGACAGTTGGCTATGAACTTAGTGTTTCAGTTTTGATACTCCATGCATTTAAGGGTTAAATGGATAACTAACTTGGAATTCTGTTTTTAGTTTTTTGCAAATATCTCAAAAACGGGACGTCGTAGGACAAAAATGATGAAATTTTCGTTTCCCCCTTGAGTACCACCCCCAGTGACGTCTAGTTTAGATGACCTTTAATTGGCCTTTCGTGACCTTTGACCATCGTCAGTCGTGTCCTAAAATAGATACCTAACTAGCTTACAACTATTTTGACACTACAGCAAAAATAATCTGCTAAATCAGGCCAGTCGTTCTAAAGAGATGCTCCCTCATACGTGCGGCAGTTGAGTTTTATTTAGATAAATAGATTTTGACCACTTCTGTCGATTGTTATTCTGTGGGGAGCTACTTAATTAATTTTGGTAGTCGTGTTACTACTGTTCCACATAAAATACTCTATCCATTGATATACCTATATCTCGTGGTCATTGGGCGCCAACAAAATTGCTAAAAACCAAACATCGGTGCTCAAGTAGTCATCTAAAGGTGACAGCTCATCAGAGCCACCCGGCACCTACTCCGCACCGCCTCGCCTCTTGCGGCTAGTATTCTTTATATGGATATGTATGGGTATACCCCCACTGCAACTCAGTCAAAGTCCTCCACCCGCGGACGGCGGCGGGTGGACCACTCGGTGACAACTAGCTGCTCGCATGCTTGCCTTGGGTTCACTCCACTGCGAGGTCCACTAATTGACCGCGCGACGTTTATTGGTAACAACGCGGCGTCCACCCATGGACCACCTGTCGACAACGTGTGGACGCCGTGCGACAAGGCACTGCGGGGTGGGTGTCGGGTGGCTTTAATGAGCTGTAACCTTGCTTTTTTTTTTCAAACGAGAATTTCCATACAAATTTTAGCCACTTCGGAGTCTCGGAACTCTTGCCATTGGTTTATACATACCTAATTATCTTATCTTATTCTCCTTTGAATACCAACCGCAGATAATTTGCGTGAGGCTAGTTTGTGGTTGTCCGCATCCGTCATGCTGCTCCTTTGAAATTTTGATTACCAACGTGAATGTGTAATATTTTTAGTGTTGTCTAATTATGTTTATTACGATAATTACTGTATGTTTGTATTTTTGATAGTTGGATTATCATCTGGTTATTAAAAGCTTTCATTTCACTAGGTATTTATAATTTGCCTATGAAAGTCTGGCAGATATGGTGTGGTTGATGTTGATGGCTCATTCTTCAGGGAATTTTTAAGTAGTTAATAAATAAATTAAGACGAATTACATTTTCTCAAATTTTATTACCACAATACAATCTGACATTATTTTAAGAGATCAAAGTAGCCCGACATAGCAGCCGGGTAATAATACTTAGTAATACATAACTTGAGATCGGATATTCGGATGCATATTTACCTTTTTTTTTAAGGTTGGGAAATCAACCTAAAGTTAATGAAATAATGGAAACGACTTCTTAAAATATTTTGCCTGTCAAATACCCAGGTTTCGGAGATTGCAGAACGTTAGAATTATTTGCTATGCTAGTTTGGTAACTACTTACCTACTATAAATCACTATGTAGATACGATTGTACAGTGTGAAAATACATAAAAACTTGACGATTGCAGAGTCGAGGGACTTTTACGATCGATACAAAAATGCATACCATATTAGCTAACAACTGAACGCAAGTAATACGCATGCGATTTTGATAACAGTAAATTCGTCGATCCCGGAATCGCGAGATTTATCGATTCAAAAGTGCATTCCATAATAGCCAATACCTCAACTTTAGGTAAATATGCATCCGATTATCCGATCTGTATACATAACTCACTACTGACATTTAACACTTAGTAATTGTATTGTAGGTGCTTAATATTAGGTCGTTAGCTTAGTCCGTCGTTAGGCGAGATTACTTATTGGAGACCATGTTCGAATTGCGCTCTGGACTTCTGGATCGTTTATTTCCTTGCATTGCCATTAATATTTGTTGCATTCCTGTAAATAGAAAAAAACATTATGGTTAGTTTCTTGTAGTTTACATACTTAGCATTATTCGAAGATTTCTTGCCTGAAGAAAAAAAAAACTAGGACTCTTTCGAATACAATCCAAGGTTTTTGAAGAAAATTTCTAATTCATTGCTTTAAACAGTGTTTTAGGTTAAACGAGGGACATACTTTCAGGTTGTCCCTATAGTACTCAAAAAAAAATCAACAACTTTGTCCATGAGACAAACTCTGAAATATGAAAAAAAAATATCAGCTGTTCCATATTCGATGTGATTTCAGTTATAGTTCCATAGTCAAAGTTGTTAATTTTCATGAGTAGGTATAGTACCTCCTGGAAGTATGTCCCTCAATTAACCTAACACACTGTGGGTATATTTGAAAAATACGTCGTGTCTGAACTGAAAAAATTAAAGACATTGCGATCGATTGCTTTTGTTTGTGATAGGCCATAAACACCAAAATTTATTGAGAGATTGCCAACTTCATGTGAAGTGATCTGATTGGCTATGGTTACTTCAGACACCCAATCATAGCAGATAACATGACCATCTGACTTGTTACTTCTATAACCGAAGGATTTCAGAGTTATATTGTAATACTGTCTTCGTAAAATGTCAAGAGGTTAGTGGTCTCTTGTATTGCGCCGTGGTAAGCATATTAGCCTGTTACTTGACAAGTTCTCACAAGGTACTAATTTGAAAAAAAAAAATATTTTCATTTAACAATTGAGGTTAAAAATAGACAAATTTATTTTTTACATTTAACATTTCTCAATTAAGTACAATAAAATTTAAAGGTACTTAAATAATAAATAAATGTATAACTTAATAAAAAGTCCTCATGCATTGCTATTACTGTGAATATTTACCTGAAAGAGTATTAAATCCTTCTTACGTGGTCCAATATCTTTTTGTCTCCAAAATCCATGATCTTTAAACCTTTTTACCTGATCTTTTGGATCTTCCAATAACGTCTTCGTAGGTATTTACACTATTTACAAAAAATATACAAGACTTCCAATCGTCTAATGGACAAATAGAAATACCTAATTGGACGTTTCCATCTCGCTTTGCCTTTACTCCTTATAATTAAAAACATCGATCTAAATTGCGTTCTGCAGGATGCAGTCGCGATCTTCTTATTCTTAGTTAGTAATAGTTAACATCAAAAGCATTATTTAGGATTAATAGATATAAGATATGTTGTGTAAATGGCTGAGTTTTCTTCGTTAATAATACCAATCATGATTTTATTTTCCTTCGATGTTCATTCCGTTAATTCTTTATGCGTTATCGCTTTTCTTTAATCGTTTTTGACAGATCTTCGTCTCTCGACTTAGCCAGTAGATACACAAATATATACGCAGTGTATACTTACAACAGGTAAATATATAGGAACCTGTATTCTAGATCCACAGTAATAGGGCTATGATTAGAATCCTATGCTCAGTAATAATAATCAAATCTTCAGTATTTCCCTGATTTCCGAAATGTCGAAACTTTTTCAACTAAAGCCAACTATTGTAGTCTTAATAGGAATGGGAATTTGTACTTGTTTTCTAATGTTTAGGTGGGCCCGGTTCTCCGTTAGCACGTCTATTATGAAACACAGGCAAAATAAATAATTTTTTCCATCCATCCATTTCCATCATTTCTCTGAATTATCCACTGAGCCAGGTTTTGCATGCCCCATCAACTGCTTAAGGGAATGCGGGGTTACGACAGCAATTACGGCAATTTCTGCTCGTATACACAATTAGATTATAATCATTCTGAACTACTTCTTATCAATAAAAGTACAAGAAACTGATAGAGTGGTCGTTTCGACCGAAGGAACACAACATCATGACACATCCAGTACTCCTATTTGAGCAATTACTTAGTGAAGTGGTAACGGAGAAAAGAAGGGAAACTTAAACCTACTCCATCATCTCTTTTAGTCGCTGAAGAAGTTTACTCGACCTAAAACACAAAGAATAAAAATTAGTGTTGTACCGATTAAAATAAGTATTCATTTAAAATGTTAAAAAGTAACTACACTATTTGGCAATCGTTTCCCAACACTATTATAGAGTTGCTACCTAATTGAAATATTTAATCGCGGATATTATTTTAATTGAATTCGCGGAAATCGTGACCGATATATCAACACATAGCTAGTGGCCATAGTGGCCTAAAATGCTTGATAGAAATTAATGAAAACCATAATAAAAGATAACAAAAACTTGTGTTTTATTTAAGTTGTAGAGTAATTAAAAATGACTAATGATAATCAGCCCTCCATCAACTGTTAGTCACAACTAAATCAGCGACACCTGTTGGGAAACGATGCCCGTGTCTAGCAGACATTGCATTAGGGTACTAGCTAGATAGACCGCATGAGCTATCGGCTTCTTTAAGTACAAAATGGCTCGTATTCAATAGTTATGTCATAATCATTTTAATAATCTAAATCTACTACATTTTACTAACTTCCTGTAATAGAAAGAGTGTACTAGATTAAAGCTAAACGTTTATACATTTCATTTAACGCGGTTTTCGTTAGGAGGAAACTGGCAGGCCACACATGTAATGATACACTTGCACAAATTTTAAATTGCGCAAGAATATAAGTAGCTTCTTACTATAATAATGGATATAAGAAGATAAAATACCATGCAATAAAAAATATCAAGTGAGTACCCATCTCACTAAGAGTCAATTTCATCAATGAAACTGAATTCGGTCAGTACATCTATACTATAATATAATAATAATAATAATATTATAAAGAGGTAAAATTTGTAAGTTTGTAAGTTTGTATGTAGGGGGTAATATCCGGAACTAATGATACAATTTAAAAAAAAAATTCACTGGTAGTAAGCTACATTATTTCTGAGTGCTATAGGCTATAAATTATATTTATATTAGACATATTAGCCGAGCTATTGCAACTTTCGTCTAGCAAGTCGGAAAGAAATACCTCCAAAAACAGAATTATTTGCATGCGCTGCCTAAACAGTTGTTTGAAATTAAAAGTAATGTATGGCAACCCGGTTCGCTTTAATTATTTCTACAAAAAAGGCCGCGGCACACTATTCCTATCTTTTGTATTTTAACTTTTATATTTCGTTTTATCTTTTAAAAAAGTATTTTTTCGACTTACTTCTGTTTGGATGATTATTTAAACAACAAAATATCAATTCTTATTAAATTAAATTATTTTATGATCACAAGGACATCACAGAGATAAGATTTGCCCTCTACAGTATGTCAATTGGTCATATATTTATGTACTATGGATATACCTATTTAATGTTAAAACAAGAAATTTTCCGCGGACGAAGTCGCGGGCAGAAGCTAGTAACATTATAAAGTGCGTTCAAACTGTCATTGTCAATATTCTACAACTATGATGACACTGACAACGATAATAAGAGCCATTTTGTACAAAGCCATGTCCTCAAACTATACGATGATGCTAGCTTGGTTTCCATAAGGTGACTTTTAAATTTGGAATCATTAAATCTAAATCCAAGCAGGAAAAAGTTCGTATAGTTCCAACGACAAAATATTTGAATTAAAAAACAACGTCTTAAAAAGAACGTCTCTAAACATAACACGGAGAAGCAAGCAAATGGAAAGATAGCTTAATATGTTCGCAAAAAATAATATGAATCAATACGAGGAAACGCGGTCAGGTGGTCGTTGGCGTTCATTCCTTATTTGAATACTTTTTTTTTTTTTTTTTCTTTTTAGGCTTGGGAATCATCCAATGACTTCTCCCGCTCTGGGTGGAGCGGAAGGGAGTGACAGACTCTTACTGACTAAAACCCATCCATGTTCCTTCCTTAGCCATTTGTGTTCCGGGGTAGCGGTAACACTTTCGGACAATCCCGCTTACCCGGCAGGCTTGGCCCTGAGGGGCCCCTTCATATGCTGACATCTCTTTGAGGCGCGCGTGGAACATATACGCGCCGTCCGGCAGGGGTCGGGTTATGTTTTTGGTTTATAGATACTAGTGTAAATATTTATTTATGTTAGAACCATCGTCCCAGTGTCTAGGCGTATATTTTTTTTCTAAATCTAATATAATTACGACAAAGCAATAGGATATTATGGCGGTGGTTAAAAATATTAGGACTTTAAAGTATCGTTAACCAAGGAGAAAACAGAGGAATACGTATGTTTGATCTAAACACCTATGACCACGTTTCCTCTTAATTCGTTGATACTAATCCCACATTCAATCGGGGCTTAGGTCCGTCATGTCCTAGAACCAAAAATTCGAAGACATGTGACATCGACCGACCCGCACTGGGCCCGCGTTTTTATGGCTTACACCCTCTCGCATGGAGGCATGTGTCCCAGTAGTGGGAACATTTTAGGCTGATTGTGCTAATGCTATAACTATTCACATGCAGAACTAGTGTTTCTAGGGGCGGAAAGGTACTACAAATGGAATGAAAAATACGCTGCCGGTATAATGTGCATGCTCTGTCCATCTGCAAGCGGCAACCCTGCCTTTAAAACACTATAAAAGCATCAACAGCGGTGCTATTCTGTTAAAATCTCCCTGTTAATATTGACGTAAAGTGAACTGTCATCCCACCTGACTTTTTTGAAGGAAGGAAATGACAGCTAACTTCAAAATCACTTCAGCTAAGTTTTTACGGTTAGATTTCCACAGAATAGACTGGCGGTTATTCTTTGGATATTATTTCTGATTATGGGACGTCGCCATCGTTGAGTAATGATCCAATAAATGGTATTTCACCTTCCACGCTACTTGACGCTAAATATTAAAATTTACTTTGATTTTTGATAAATGAGTTAAACTAATGCAATTTACAGGCAACTCTGTTTACTACTCCGCGGTAGGATTGGTGTTAAGCATTAATTACTTGTAACTAAATCTCATTCTAAGTATTCATAAAAAAAACTGATCCCTACATTACGCACAACAGCATAAATCCGTTTTATTGTTTTTTTTAGTCTCTTGTGCATAATCTCAAGTTTCAGAATCCTTGTAGTTTGAATTGTGATTATTGCACTTGCTTTTTCAGAGTCAGACATATTTCCTGTTTGCAGTTGATCTTTTAGACTTTCAGCCTCTCTAACTTCAGCGAGTGATGCTTCATTTGCCTACAACAATTAAAAAAAAATGAGAAGCAATGATTATGATGGGCGAAGATACAAACATTGGAATAGTAAGGGAAGGGAGTGCTGCCACTCGTCCTTATTTGTACAAAGATACGATCTCACTTCGAGCTCTTGTAGTGTGTGGGATGGATGAAACTATAATGATGAATGATGACAAGGTACACTGACACGGGCTATTAAAGTTTGTCTTATCAGATTACCACGGCATTATTAGTTAGATGTTTTCATCTGGCTAAACAAAAAAGCCCGCGTCAGCGCAATTTAACTAGTGCTCACTCCATTTGCTTACTACTCTGTGGTCACTCCGCGAGTGACTGATTGACGAGTTCCCGCCAAAAAAGATTCATTCACACGAGAGCTTTTCATTACAAAGAGTGTACCTAAAGGCCAAGTTCTCATACTTAAAAACCTTAATATTTAAGTTGCAATCTCAATCAATGTCGTAGGTATAATAATATAACGCAACTAACCATTTACACTGGGTACTTAAGTAAATGAGTTACTAACTTAGTCTAAAAACAAGTACAAAAAACCAACAGTCGTCAGCATGGCTGTCATTCTAAAACATGCCAAGAAGACTGGCAGCATTGCCACGTTGGATGGCAATGCTAATTCTTTGGTCAAAGAACAAGCCAAGCCCTCTGGTTACGTAAACTAGTCTGCGAAAAATTTTCTTAAAAATGAGACGCGCTCTGAGGCCCTATAACCCATAGCATTACGAACCCAAACGACTCAAAATTGGGGTTACAGTACTTATTAGCACCGCATAAGTTGTAGGTTGGTAAATTAGCTAGACCAAAATTTAAAAAATACGTGAATCAACCCTGTGATTGCTTTAAAAAATGCCTATTATCCGCTTTGAATTTTTTCAAAAAGCGCTCTTGTGAATTTTCTATACGCTATGTCCAACGGGGCTGAGGACAAGAACTCACGGCGTCCTTGCCCAGGTGTCCCTCTCCGTGACGCCTGCTGCTTCTGGTCTTGTCCTGTGAAAATTATAGTTAGAGATGCTCACGAATAACAGCTGCAGGGATTGATCTTCAAAATTAACCAACGCTTAACGCCGAGGTCCGTTCCGAAACAAGCACAGGTCTGGATGTGGATCCGCGCGTGTTTCGGAAGGCAAGCAACTTCCCTATCCAATCTATACTAATATTCTAAAGAGGAAAGATTTGTATGGTATGTTTGTAACGAATTAACTCAAAAACTACTTAACGGATCTGAATGAAACATGGAAAAAAGATAGATTATAGTCTGGAATAGCATAATTATAAGCTTTTTATCCCGAAAAATTGTACGGTCCCGTGGGATAATTCCTACAAACACGCGGGCGAAGCCGTTGGCAAAAGCTAGTGTGTCACATATGTGACTCACGAGAGCGTATTGAAATAAGTGAGACACATGTTACTCACTTCTCTATACAATTTTGGGCTGTTTTTTGTCATAAACGTGGCGTGATACGTGGACTGGATGTATAGAAATCTTTTAAGGAAATAAAGAGAAAGAAGGACAGAGAAGTTGTTAAACAGTTGGTCCTGGCTGTCATTCATGACAGTCGTTACGAATGATCAGAAGGCGTACGTGTTCCACGCGCGCCTCAAAGAGATGTCAGCATTTGAAGGGGCCCGTTAAGGCCGAAGCCTGTCGGGTAAGCGGGATTGGCCGAAAGGATGACCGCTACCCCGGAACATAAAGGGCTACGGAAGGAAAAAGGATGGGATTTAATCAGTAAAAGTCTGGCTCCACCCAGAGCGGAAGAGTCATTTGATGATTTCCCACCCTCAACAAAAAAAGGCTGAAACAGAGTCTTGCCAAGTAGGTACCCAGTAACTGGGTTGTAGAGGACCAATAGGCAGTCGCTCCATGTAAAATGGGTCCTGGTATTAAGCTGGATCCGGTTGGACTGGAAACCGACAGCGACATAGTTGGGAAAAGGCAAGGCAAGAATGATAAGGTGGTTTTGGAAGTGTGCATGGCAAAGTTGATATGACAGTGGGGTATTCAATTACACTACGTATACTTTACGTTTTTTCGATACGGTATAAAAATAAAAAGCACCAAAACAGATTTTTTTACACTAAACTATTTAGCTTACAAATCAGAGTAAAACGCAAGCCCTTATGTAAATCAAAGACTGACCATGTAACAAAGCGGCAACGACGCGCGCTCCGGAGCGCTGCGCTGTTAGGAAAGATACATAGTGTTCAAACGGGGGAAAACCTTAAAAATTATTTGCGACTAAACTAATGCTCTTAGTTAATTGATTTTTGGTACACAGCTTGAAAATGGTACCTAGTATAGGCAGTTTAAAGGAAAGCCCCTCTTTAGTATCAAGTCTGTATAAACAACGGTTGTGTTCCATATAAAGCGTGTGTTGCTTGACCAACGTGTTTGAACTTAATACATGCTCGTAGAATGAAAAGATTCAACTATTTTCTTTGTCAGTCTTCAATATACAGGATGTAAGGACCCACGATATAGTTGTTATCTCCATCGAACCAAATGACAGTAAGGTAGCTTTTGGAAAGGACAACTAGAATCAATTTCTTTTTTTTAATTTTGAATTTCTAAAGTGCCTTTCATGTGCCTATTTGAAATAAATGATTCGACTTTGACTTTGTCTTTGAATAGTTAACTTAAGGTTTAAAAACATTTGGACAAATTAGAAAGTTTAGTATAACTTGATGTGCAGGCAACTGACAGTACAGAAAAAATAAAAAAATCACGGGGAATATGTTTAAATGTCTCTCGGCTTCGTGAAAGGTCCCACCCCTTTAAGCAACTAATGTCATCGAATTATAACAATAATTGGGCAGGTGGGGTGCCCTTGAGGGTTCAGACATGGGGTGTTGCTAGGGGATCAGATGCGGATGTGCAGCACTATAAATACCATAATTAGGGATGAGATGGGAAGGGCGGTGTTTTGTTTTTTTTCTCTAATATTCGTGATGACGCACTGCTAATTAATTTATAAGGTTTTATTTTATTTGCATGGATAAATGTGGACTGGCTTTTTTGTGTTAGTTTTGTAAGGGTGAAATAACCATAATTATTCAGCCAAAAAAAGTTAAGCCGGAACATAAGGCACCCTCTAGCGTTGCGACAAGGAGGCGCCGGAATCCGCTGCACGAGGGAAGCACAAGACTAGTCGAAATAATTTGAAGTAGGAACACACTGATGAGATAAACTTTTACCTGAAGAACGGTCTCATTTCAGCAGGCGGGCTATAGCAATCTACATAATATGTTCGATAAGAGAACTCAGTGGCAGGTGGTGGTGGTAGCTATATCAAAAATTGGCACACAATACTTAAATAAAACCAGCTAAGACTTCCACCCATCGTGTCACCCCTTGCAAAATGTCCTGAAGTAGAACATTTAGGCTCCATACATTTTTGAGCCTTTTGGAGGAGCTCGTAGCTAAGTAATAACAGCCGCACGGGTTGATCCCCCAGATTAAACTACGCTTGCCGGAGTTGGTCCGTGGATGGGTGACCATCTTTACATATCGAGGCTCCTCCGTGCCTCGGAAAGCACGTTAAGCCGTTGGTCCTGGCTGTCATTCGTGGATCTTTGACAGTCGATAATAGTCTGACAGCCAGTCTTATCAAGGGGTAACGTATTACCCAGTTACTGGCTGGGTTGTGTAGGTTAGATAGGCAGACGCTCCATGTAAAATACCCGTATGAAGCTGCATCCAGTTAGACTGGAAGCCGACCTCAACATAGTTGGGAAAAGGCTAGGCAGATGAGGTTGATAGGTTTTTGTACAAGTGACTGAACTCTGTCATGAGCCGGGGCTTGACAGATATATTTGGTGCGTTATGATATATGATTAATTAATTATTCACGGTCTATGTGTTTGCTTTGATAGCCCAGCAATCCTCATATTTATGCACACAGAACACAGGCTCTACCACTGAGCCCCCTCAGTGAAGGTCCTGAACCTTTCACAGTACATAATAAAGAGTATTCTATTCAAACTATTAATTAGTAAGCGCCTTGCTCAAAATTTTTAGTTATTTAAGCATTTTTAGGTACCCTTTAACCATTTGGTTTTACATTTACATTAAGAAATGATTGTATTGTTGACAAATATTGATTTTACGTAATTTTACCATCTTTTATAAGTTAGTAACATGTGGAAACGTAGTGGATTGTACATTTACATATAGCATATTGTGGATCTGGATGTATTATACAATGTACAGTCACGAGCACCAATATGTATACACGGAGCAACTTTACAAAGTGATTTTCTCCTTCTGCATTTGTTGTAATTCTATGTTCTTATAGGAATAGTATTTGGGAACCCATACTAATATGAAATAGGTACTGTTATCACAAAGTTATCATTATTCTACGAGAAAATCGCTTTTGAATGTTTCTAAGTGTATACATATTGGTGCTCGTGACTGTACTGTAGAGCCAGAGTGAAACCTTATGTTGAACATGGCTGGTAATCTGACAGCATTCGAACCTTTAAATTATGATTCTGCGCTCTACCACTGAGCTTCCTCAGTGAAGGTCCTGAACCTTTCAGAGTACATACTAAAGAAGAACAAGAGAAAGAATATTCTATTCTATTCTAACCTTGCGGCTAGACTTCCGCTTAGAGATGATCTTCCTTATCCGGCGCGCTACCTGCTCCGGAGTGCGAGGTGGTGGGAGCCGCTCCAGGTGTGGGCGCATGTCCATAGGCGGGTAAGGGTTCATTGATGTCTGTAAATGAAATGTATTCAGCAATGATGTGGAGGTTGTTACGACCAGAAAGACAATGGTAGAACGTGATAGTAAGCTTAAATCTTTTCTAGGTTAGTAATCTAATGAGAAAGTATTTTATTCACATTATATTTACATACCTAAAAATATTTAAAATGATAATAATGTACAAGTATGTAAAACGGGAGGAAAAAAAAATAAAAAATAATCAAAGGGCATCAAAAAATTCGTTCACGTCGCTGTCAACAGGAAAAGTTCCCAAAAGCCTGGCAGCATGGCCACGCACCTCTGAGTTTACGGATTCATGTGCGTATTATATGTATAATTATCACTTGCTTAAAATCGGTGAAAGAAAACATCGTGAGAAAACCAGCATGTCTGAGAGATATTTCTCAACCGCATGTGAAGCTAAGTCAGAGGCCCGTGGGCAGCATTAAAACTCTGACACCAGGTTAGTCACTAACCACACGAAAAGAAGAAGAAACTGTCAGTTGAGTACAAAAGAATACGTGTTTTACGTATTTAAACCTTATTCGTTTCTAACTTCGTTTCTTCTGGTGTCAGGAACGCATTCTCTCGGTGGTTGAAATACAGGTAAATGACATAAAAAAATTAACCCCAAAATTTTTTTTTCTTCCTGGGTGGAAAATCAACGGTTATGCTCTCTGCCCTGCGAGGCGGAGAGGTCTGTCAGACTCTTATTGACTCTAAATCACCACGTTGTTCCTTCTCACATCTGCGCCGGCTCCGGGGGTCGCGGGAACGCACGGTCCTTCCGCAACCCGGCAACAATCCCGCTTACCCGGCAGTCCCGCTTACCCGGCAATCCCGCTTACCCAACAATCTCGCTTACCCGGCATCCCGCTTACCCGGCATTCGGAAACGCCCTGCTAGAGATAAATTAAACTTACCTCAACATCCCGGCGATAGCGATCATCGAAACCTGAAGAACCAACGTCTTGGGAGTCGTCCTCGAAGATGGAGGCTGCCAGCCGTGAGCCGAAGTAATGATCAGTCTAAAAACAAAGACAAACAATTTTTATTTATTGTTATATCAGTCTAAAAACAAAGACAAACCATTTTTATTTATTGTTATTATTGCTACTGTCTATACATAAGTTAAGTATTAACATTCTTTGTTAAGTAGATTTTTAAGTAAGTATTATATGTTGTTTTTTTTTTATGTGATAGCCACCTACCCACTATTGTTTATTATTAGGGCGACCTGTAAGGATAGTAGGTGTAAGTTTAAATAAATCTATATATATAAAAGAAAGACGGGTTTGTTCCCTTCGTTATAACTCGAGATCTGCTGGACCAATTTTCATGGTTTTTGTTTCGTTGGATTTGTCTCCGCCCTGAATAGCAGAATACATTTTTTTTTTTTTTTATCGATCAGCTTCTGATTTTCCTCCTATAGGGTAGGTAGGTAGGTAGGTAGGTAGGGTAGGGTAGGTAGGTAGGTAGGGTAGGTAGGTAGGTAGGTAGGTAGGTAGGTAGGTAGGGTAGGGTAGGTAGGTAGGTAGGGTAGGTAGGTAGGGTAGGTAGGTAGGTAGGGTAGGTAGGTAGGGAAGGTAGGTAGGTAGGGTAGGTAGGTAGGTAGGGTAGGTAGGGTGGGTAGGGTGGGTAGGTAGGGTAGGTAGGTAGGGTAGGTAGGGTGGGTAGGTAGGTAGGGTAGGTAGGGTAGGTAGGGTAGGTAGGTAGGGTAGGTAGGTAGGGTAGGTAGGGTGGGTAGGGTAGGTAGCTAGGTAAGTAGGGTAGGTAGGGTAGGTAGCTAGGTAGGTAGGGTAGGTAGCTAGGTAGGTAGGGTAGGTAGGCAGGTAGGTAGGTAGGTAGGATAGGTATCACAGTTAAGACAGGACAACGTCCGTCGGGTCAGCTAGTGAATAATAAAATAAAATATATCCAGGTATACCTATGCATCTTTAAATCTATGTTTGGTAGCCAAATTTTGACAAAATTTAACTCTCATTAGGTTTTTATTTTAATAATTTGTAATATACCTAATAGTTGTAGTCTGAAATACACTCGAGAGCAATGAATCCGGGTCACTTAAAGAATGTTAAAAATCTCGGAAACTAAAAATGATAGGTTAATGCAATAAATTGTATTTAATAGACAATATAATACTCCTTAAATGAAAGTAAAAAAAATATGAGTCACCATACATTTTATTAACACAAAATTACATAAAGAAAAAAACTGCTGATCTCTCCTTAAAACAAAAATAGGAAACATGAAATTTTTGAACTTTATTACGATTTTCTTGAATTTTAATACTTCGTATTGCCTCCTCGTGCTTCCATTACTGCGTTTACGCGGTTTGGCATGCTGTACACCAAGTTCCTTATACGATTTTGGGGAATATTCTCCCATTCCTCTGTGAGAGCAATTTTGAGCTCACGAAGCGTGATTGGGGGAGGGTTTCGTTGTTTTACGCATCTGCCTAGCTCGTCCCAAGCATGCTCGATCGGGTTGATATCCGGGCTGCGCGCTGGCCACTCCATACGAGTAATGTTCATCTCTTGAAGGTAGTCATTCACAATCCTACCTGTATGAGGTCGGGCATTGTCATGCATAAATATAGCATCCTCACCTAAATTGACCATAAATGGACCAACGTGATCATTGAGGATTTCTTCCACATATCTTACGCTAGTTAAAGAGCCGTTTTCTATGATCACCAGCTCTGTGCGACTTTCAGAAGAAATTCCGGCCCACACAAGTACAGACCCACCACCGTAGGCTACTTTTTCTTCGATGCATGCTTGCTTGAATCTTTCCCCTGGTCTTCGATACACTCTGTGTCTTCCATCGTGCTTGTAGAGCATAAATTTTGATTCGTCGGAGAACATAACTTTTGACCAATCTTCAATACTCCAATTTACGTGGCCCTGGGCATATCTTAGTCTTGAAATACGATGCCCACGCTCCAGTTTAGGGCCGTTTGCAGGTCTAAGGGGTTTTAAGTTAGATTCAGCAAGCCGACGTCTTACTGTCCATGCACTTGGGTTACTTCCTCCGAGGCGTCGAAACTGATTTATGAGTTCAGTTCCTGTGAGAAAGCGATTTCGAAGCATGGTGTTCACCAAGTATCGGTCTTCTCGTGCTGTGGTACACCTGGTTCTGCCCGTTCCTGGTCTGCGTAGGTTAGAACCAGTTTCTTCGTAACGTCGGAGAACTCTTTGTACTGTTGACAGCGACACACCGACAGTCCTGGCTGTATCGCGCTGACTCCGGCCGGTTTCCAGCATTGTAAGTATTCTGGTGCATTCTTCAGGCGTAAGCGACATAATTTCAGCTTGAATAATGAATATAGAGCACTATCAACATGGTTTATGTACCCACATAAATGACAGATTACAAACAAAAGCAAAACCAAATGCTGTAATTTCGTAGTTCCATCTTCGAAAGTGGCCCTTTTTCAAATTTGATTTTTTTATGATATAACTTTACAAAAACTAAGAAGTTTTAATACCTTCATTTAAGGAGTATTACATTGTCTATTAAATACAATTTATTGCATTAACCTAGCATTTTTAGTTTTGAGATTTTTAGGATTCTTTAAGTGACCCGGATTCATTGCTCTCGAGTGTATTTTGTCTCTAAGTATTTTTTTTTTAATAATCTATGTCATACAAGTATAAAACTCTGTATCTAGGTACATTTGTGTGTTTGAAATCTTATATAAGTAAATACAAAACTAAGGGATCCCCATGGTAGGAGAAATCGTTTCAAAACAAATTCTGTTACAAAGCCTTTTTTTTTAAGGCTGGGAAATCATCCAATGTCTGCTCCCGCTCTGGGTGGAGCGGAAGGGAGTGTCAGACTCTTACTGACTAAAACCCATCCATGTTCCTTCCGTTGCCCTTTATGTTCCGGGGTAGCGGTAACCCTTTCGGACAATCCCGCTTATGTTACAAAGATAGCCAAAAATTAAACATATTTTTTAATAAAGTTAATAATAATACTATTGTTTTTTATATTCTACTAGGCCAGATAAGCATCCTAGTATTCTTTATATAATGTATCAAAATATTATGACTTGGCTCTTATTTAACAAAAAAAAATTGCTAACAGAATTTGAATACGTAAAGAACAAAAAGTAAAACTTAAAAAACAGAACACCTAAAATATAATACAACACGCGCGCAGCAAAACGCTCAGCATATTTTTTTTTTATTTACCCGGAATTGCTCCCAGCCAGTCGTGTTGTCGTTCATGTCAAAGGTAGTGCCAATCGTGCTGTCTATGGCCGGCTCCTGGTTAGCGGGGAAACTGAATGGCGTGAATGGACGGCTTGGACCGGGCTGCTCAGCCACGTCCATGTAGACTTCTGGTCCTTCATCAGGAGCAACGACAGCCTTAGGTTCCTCTGCATCATCCGGAACATCCACGCTTGCTTCAGCTTCATTCGCCTCAAATTTAACTTCCACCTTGTCGTCGAGCTAAAAATGTAGTTTAAAAGACTATTATTCAATTGTCGTAAGACGTAGTGTAATTGTAGCTGGCATGAATGAAGTCGATAAGTGTTTTTTTTTAACTGACTTCAAAAATGGAACAACTTGTACAAGTTGCGTTTTGTTTTTTTTTAATAATGTTACAATTCGTTTTTAAGTATCTTGATTAAATGGCCACTTTGTATTCCTTTTTCCCAGTAAACACAACAAACAAAGGCAAAATAATAAATATGAGGGATTAAAATGCCTCCCAGCACTTCTCAGATTAGTCTAATACAGAAACACGATTAAATATTAATTATTATACCTAACTACCACTCGTCCATATCTACAGATCAATAAGTAATAAACGGATTAATGTTATAAAAGAAAATATTATCCACTTTACCCTTAACTACACCGTTATTAAAAAAAAATATGATTATATACATATAAACTTTACTTTTTTGTTAATAATTAGTTATAATACAAGTACTTAATCAACTGCATCCAGTCAAACTGAAAGCCTACCGCAACATTACATAGCTAGGAAAAGTCTAAATAGATGAAGATGATAATTTTAAAAAAAACCTTTTCCCGTTTACACAAACACTAAATATTGTTAGTTCAATTTACAAATCTGATTATCTAGCGAAGCTAAAAACTGCAAACAACTCCACTATTCATCAAACTCAACACCAAAAACCAACCAAAGAGAAATCTAGCAAAGAGTATGCATACGTGTTAGTAATTTGTGAATTTATTAACTCGCAATACTGGCAAATCGTTCTACAATTGACACACAGTACTTAGGACTGCGAGGGAGTGTCCAGACAGGAGACACAACTGATATACGTACATAGAGGTGAATCTATCGAAGTCTGGCACTAGAGGTGCACCCTTTGCGGCGCTGAATGATAAATTGCCAACTGAATTTGACATTTACGATGATTTTGGTTCTCAACCAAAGTTTTGTAAGCTAGGAAAAGGGGTTTTAAAAATATATCTTTTATAATAAATCTGGAACGTTTCATAAATACATCATTCTGTATATAAATACAGTTAAACGACGGACATACTTTCAGGTTGTATAGAACTCATGAAAATCAACAACTTTGTCCATGAGACCAACTCTGAAATAAGAAAAAAAAAATCAGCTGTTCCATACATTTTGATGAATTAAGCGAACATAAATGTACTGAACAGCTGATTTTTTTTCATGATTTCAGCTATAATTCCATTGTCAAAGTTGTTCATTTTCATGAGTACATGTCGCCCCCTGAAAGTATGTCCCTAGTTTAACCTAACACACTATATATATACTTTATACATATTTAATTTACAAATACACAAAACGCCTTTAAATGCTGCTCGAGTTTCTGAATGAAAATCTGATAGATGACTCCACCTTCCCTTGGAAAAGTTATCAGGAAAAATCGCTTTGGTTGTTCAAGTAAGTATAGAAAAAACTTCACAGCTTTTACATTACTAGGCAAGATTGTAGGCTACACTTAAATTTCTCCGCGACCAGACAGCGGGCTGCTTTAAAGAAATTCCTAATTAGTGAAAACTTTAAGTACTCACATAGTATAGTTCTTTATAAACGACGTGCTCACAGGGGATTGCACCGTTCCTCAGGTACCTCTTCCCAGATCTTTTTACGAAAAAATCGTTGTCGCGGAAGTGCCGCGAACATACAAAATTTTTCGCTGTCGGCATCCACTCCTTCTGGCCAGTGTGTTCTATCCACTTGGATAAAACCTCCTTGTTCTTAGGGAATCTGAAAAAAGAAACGTTATCTTCACCTAACAGTAATAAACGACAGTTGTTTTGTCTATGGTTTGTGGAGGGGCAACCTTAGTCTGAGGTAATGAACGCCTTTGCCCAACAATGGAATTCGTTCAGCTATGCAATCTCATTCCAATGTATATATAAAAAATAAATAAAATTAAAAACAAGGTTTTAACTAACAATAATATCTACTTAAATGACACCTTAAACATAGAAATGTTTTTTTTTTAAGTTTGATGTTGATCCATAATTTTAAGAAGGACATATGCTGTTAAAAAAATAATAAAGTTCTAAGTTTAAAGTTTTATTTAGTACTCTTTAGTTCCATAAAAGTTCATTTCTATTATTTAGTATTCTTCCCAGAAAATCCCTTTGATTTGATACTCTTATCAAGGAACTTCATCAAAAAAGTCCGCCATCTTGGGTGGTTAGAACAAACAAACAAACAAACATTGCAAGTTAAAGTTCGTAACAAAATAAAGGATGCTACCAAGTGACCTCACCAATCGTTATTTTTATTTGGTTATGAGATATATAAATGTCAATAAAATTAAAGATTCATAGAAGCTACCTTAATTTCATTTATTCTGTGGCCGCGGGTCGTAGGCTTTCTACTACGAGGCTACGCCGACGCGCTACGAAACTACGCACTACGCAGCGAGCTGCTACGAGTCGTAGCAGGTACATTTACGATCGTTAGCTACGCATTGTAGGGATTAGCTAATTATTTTCCAAATATTAGCGTAATCTGATTTGACGAAAAGCTAAAATATTTTTGTTGATTGATTTGTCTACTTTAATCATTAAAGGGTAATCCAATGTCAGAAATGCGCTAATCCTCAATTAATCGATACTAAAATCTATATATTTTTTTTTAAATCATTCCTTAGGAATTTCCTCAGAAGACAACAGAATCAGTCCAATCAGTCAGGTTAATAATAGGTAGTTTTATAATAGATTAATCAATAAAATCCCCATTTTTTCTAGTCAAGGCCGAAGTCGCCATATTTGACCAAAAGTGTATTTCGGGACGAGCCTGCGCAGATGCGATCTCTTTGTTTCGTTGGAACATACGATATTTCTAGAAACATACTACCTACATAGCAACTTTCATGAACACGTTTTGAACAAAGAAAAAGACACTTTTAGAAACAAGTTACCGTTAATTTACGCGCGAATTTATTTTTTGACATTAATTTGAAATAATTATTATTTATCACTATACCAATAACTTTAATATTTTAAGTTTAAATAAGTTACTCTCACTGAATTATGGAAATATTGCACAACTGGGCGACTAGGTAGCAACTTTTGCGCGGGTATTGTTTACTTCCAAAATTCGCAAATTGCGTCACAAATCACAACAAAATAATAATAATCAAATAATAAAACCTCTAACAGAACACAAGACTTTGACTTCATCGATGTTTCCTTCACAAATAAATAATCGGAGCACCTCTAGCCTTCGACCCTCACCATGAAACGCGTCCCGAGTGCCCGTCGCTATCGGTCGCAGCGTAATACACTGGTCTTTGTGATAGCGCGACGAATATTTACAGCGAACATCAACAGCAATGTATATCACTCGCAATGCAACAGTTTAATGGTCGCTCGAACAGGTGAATTTGCAATTTTCAGGCCTAATTGTTTTTTTAATAAAGATTTTGTACTTACGCATGGAAAGTCAGTCCTTGTTCTACTCCATCGTGGCCTTCCTCGCTGCACTGACACGTAATTACGGAACAGAGAGGCATTTTTGAATTTTCCGGAGCCGGAATGTTGCACTCGAAGAGACCCCGCGACCAACTAAATATCGCATGCGCTTATTTCGATCGATACTTGTATGACCAATTGGTGTTATGCGCAGCACCTCTCTACCACCCCCAGATTCTATTTTTAGATCGGCTGTAGGTCCTGGGAAAACAGGGAAGCAATTTATCAATAATATGCAACTTCAGGTCGTCACTTCAGCCGCCATTGGAAATGCAAATGTAAAAGTTTTCTTTGTCTATTTCAGCCATATTGCTGATCTGATATGTAAATTATTGGTTACGATGCTTTTTGGGATTTCAGGTGCAATCTTTGATTGTTAATGGGTTTATTAGCCATTTTGATTAACTTAAGTAGCTACTTAACTTTCGGAAATTACGTCCTTTGTTCGTTTTTAAAGTAAAAAGTGTAGGTATCAAACCTCTTTGGTTTTAGTGTATAGATTTATTTATGAATTAGGTAGAATTTTTGTTTATGCCTTTGTCTCTTAAAATAGCGTGTTTTTATTAGAATTATAGAGATTCAAAAATATCTTCTTTTCTTTATGATGAAACGTGTGAACAATAATGTTAGTAGCATAATATGCTACTAACATTATTGTTCACACGATGGTAGGAATACTTTTACATGTTTTTTTTTGTTTTCGTGTTGTATACACATGGTGATTGCTTGTGTCTACTTCATGGACAGTGCAAATACCTATTGAGTATAGTCATTTTATTCTAGATGGTACCTAAATCGTCTTGACATAAACTTATAAAATGTCTTCTTCTTCTTTTTGTGTGGTTAGTGACTAACCTGATGTCAGAGTTATTATGCTGCCCAAGGCTTCTGACTTAGCTTCACATGCTGTTGAGAAATATCTCTCAGATATGCTGGTTTCCTCACGATATTTTCCTTCACCGATTTTTAAGCAAGTGATAATTATACAATACGCCCATGAATCCGTAAAATCAGAGGTGCGTGTCTTGGGTTTGAACTCGAGACTTGGCAGTAACAACGGCAACCTATACAAAGAAATGTAAAACATTTAAAAGTGTTACTATGGAGTTTCTTTAAGAAACTTTTCCTTACGCAACCACTTTTTGAAAGGGGCAACTTGAAAATTATTTTTTCTTGTAAAGCCATTCAAAAGCCCCTTTTTGTGGCCATTTCAAAGAAATTACTTGAATTAACTAACTAAAATATGGGGTGGAAAATTCCTTGGCATCGCTGTCGACTGGTATTGTGCCCAAGCGACTGGCGTCATTGCCACGTTGTATGGCCTCTGACTGAGGAAAAAGCCGGGCCTTGGGACACGTGAACTGTCAACCAGCTGTTCGGAAATGTTGACTTTTTTTACGTACAGAGGCCAGCACATCAAGTTACCACAATCTGTCAATTTTCTTTGATAGTATTTCAACTTTATTGCAAAGACATAAGGTTCATTTTTAATTGAGAAAATTTGACAGTTAGGGATAGCTTGATGTGCTGGCGTCTGTACTTCTCACTTTTGTTGTAGTTATCTAAAATCTAAGTTTATAGCTGCTTCGCGGATAGCTTAACTTCCACATAACCAACCGCATAACTTAGCCTTTTTTTTTTGAAGGCTGGGAAATCATCCAATGACTGCTCCCGCTCTGGGTGGAGCGGAAGGGAGTGTCAGACTCTTACTGACTAAAACCCATCAATGTTCCTTCCGTAGCCCTTTATGTTCCGGGGTAGCGGTAACCTTTTCGGACAATCCCGCTTAGCTTAACTTAGCGTGCCTCCATTTTTTTCTGTATTAGTCTCTTCTTCGTGTTGCTGGCACGGTCAGCCGGTTGATTCTGCAAAACTCCGTGAAAATGTAGGTAAAGTGAGCTGTCAATCGTGTCAACGATGGCTCACTTCACTCTCACGTAGGCCCGGACTCCACCAAAGCGGAGACGGGCGAGCGGAGAGGAGATGTTTTTTAAACAACCAATAAGTAAAGCTGAGCGGACACGAGATGTGCGTGTGTGAAATTCTATCGGTTGTATAAAAAAAAGGATTGTGTGGTTTCATGAAACCACGGTAAAAGTGAAACTTTTTTTCACATTAAAGACAATTGACACTATAGGCGCCGCTATATTGGCCTTGGTTGCTCTGACGAGCGCCTTTCACTTTATCCCTACTCCGCGGCCGACCGTCACGCGACATGCAACACACAGACGAAAAAGTTTGAGACGATGTAATAAAAGTTCCATTCCGCTCCGCTCGTCACGTCTCCGCTTTGGTGGAGTCGTGGCCTAAATCTAGGTTTTCACGGTGAGATGTTTACTGATTCTGATTCGACCGGTAGATCTTGTTGGCCTTCCACGGCGTCCTCGGAGCATAAAGCCTAAGTGATCCCGGCAGAACAGAGATCACTTAGGCATGAAACACACAGATACGGCGTAAGGTGAAGGCGCGGCACAGGCACAAACATTTTGTATGAAAACGATTAAAAGCGCCATCATGCCTGTGTACAAAATACGTGCCTGTGCCGCGCCTTACGCCGTTTCTGTGTGTTTCACGCCTTAGGCTTTATGTTTTGTGACACAGAGTGCAGGTCAGTGGCGTATGTGGATAGAAATATAATTCGCAACTGTAGCAAGTACGTATTTACAGAACTGTAATCGTTGGAATCTTCAATACAAGTCTCTAGCTTAGAATTGCCCTTAAATTTCATGATTTCATGAAATAGTTATTCCTTACGGTATATAATAGGTACCTAGCCCAAAAATCTGACAGCCAGTCTTACCAAGGGGTATCGTATTGCCTAGTTACTGGGTTGTGGAGGTCAGATAGACAGTCGCTCCATGTAAAATACTGGTATTCAGCTGCATTCGGTTAGACTGGAAGCCGACCCCAACATAGTTGAGAAAAGGCTAGGCAGATGATGGTATGAATTTAGTGGGTTATATCGGTGAATGCTGTAAATACGTACTTACATACCAACCCTGATACTGACCTGCAAATTGCAAAAAAACGTAAGGATATTTCAATTTCGCCGGCTACCCTCTAGCGCTTTTATCTTAACCCATACGATGCCATGTACACGTATGTGTGTTGAAAGCACTGAGCTTAGAATAGCACCAAAGTTCTGGCAGCGTTTCTGTTACCCCATACACTACCATTAGTAATACGTATGTGTGTGGAAGGCACTGAGCTTAGAATAGCACAAAAGTTCTGGCAGTGTTTCTGTTACCCCATACACTACCATTAGTAATACGTATGTGTGTGGAAGGCACTGAGCTTAGAATAGCACAAAAGTTCTGGCAGTGTTTCTGTTACCCCATACACTACCATTAGTAATACGTATGTGTGTGGAAGGCACTGAGCTTAGAATAGCACAAAAGTTCTGGCAGTGTTTGTGTTACCCCATACACTACCATTAGTAATACGTATGTGTGTGGAAGGCACTGAGCTTAGAATAGCACAAAAGTTCTGGCAGTGTTTGTGTTACCCCATACACTACCATTAGTAATACGTATGTGTGTGGAAGGCACTGAGCTTAGAATAGCACAAAAGTTCTGGCAGTGTTTGTGTTACCCCATACACTACCATTAGTAATACGTATGTGTGTGGAAGGCACTGAGCTTAGAATAGCACAAAAGTTCTGGCAGTGTTTCTGTTACCCCATACACTACCATTAGTAATACGTATGTGTGTGGAAGGCACTGAGCTTAGAATAGCACAAAAATTGTGGCAGTGTTTGTGTTAATATTTTTTTTTTTTAATCATTCATGTATGTAACGCACAGCCTACACCACAGGATCTAGAAGCACGAAATTTTGCGCTTCCACTTCGCTATGGAACTCTTGTTCCATAGCGAAGTGGAAGCACTAAGAAATGAATTTAGAAAATAGATTCCCCACAGAGGTTAAATAGGGGATGAAAAGCTTTGTGGAAAATCGTGATTTTTCCCGTATTTTTCGTTTTTTTTTTATTGACTTGATGTGGAGTCGCCATCGAACACGCGGTTTTGAGACGACAATGGAACCAAAAATTTTGAAAATTAACCCTTTATAACAATATTAAAATATTCGATTCTGCCAGCGGCTTCACTCGTGTGAATGTCAGAAAATACACCCAAGGAACCGTACATTTTTCCGATATAAAAAGTATCCCATATGTTAATCCACATTATAAACTATACGTGTGCCATATTTCGTCCAGATCCGTTCAGCCGTTTCAGCGTTAAGAAACACAAACACAAACTCACAAACGTTCGCCTTTATAATATTAGAATGATTAACATTATGAAAATGAATTAATTAGGTAACTAAAGTTTTGTTGCGCACAAATTTTATTGAAATTGAGATTAAGTAGTAAACGGTATGGTACTTACTAATGTGGTGGTAAAAAAGCAGTGATAGCCTAGTGGTGTGACCGCCGGACTGCCAAGTCATAGGTCTCGAGTTCGAACCCAAGCCACGCACCTCTGATTTTTCGAATTCATGTGCGTATTGTATAATTATCATTTGCTTAAATTCGGTGAAGGAAAACATCGTGCGGAAACCGGCATGCCTGGGAGATATTTCTCAACAGCATGTGATGCTAAGTCAGAGGCCCATGGGCAGCATTAAAACTCTGACACCAGGTTAGTCACTAACCACACGAA
The DNA here is from genome assembly GCA_951799385.1 of Hyppa rectilinea. Taxonomy (NCBI): domain Eukaryota; kingdom Metazoa; phylum Arthropoda; class Insecta; order Lepidoptera; family Noctuidae; genus Hyppa; species Hyppa rectilinea. Next base: position 9,430,985 of record OX637316.1, read on the forward strand.
GAAGAAGAAGAATATGGTACTTACTCTTTAATTCAGCACACTAATTTAAAAAGAACAGTTTAAACTGAAGTGGACAAAGATGAAATGGAGTGTTGACACTTTTCTTGCTTGAAAACCAAAACAAAAGGCACGTGTGAGGGGGAGAGAACAAATAAAGTTTCTGTTTTGGCGGGAAACACGTGGGGTGAGCTTGGCCTTGTTACGTATTCTTTTCTAGGGAATGGGGCGTTACTAAGGAGTATTGTATTACACGGTTACTGGGTTGTGGAGGTCAGGTGAAGTACTGTTGGCCAATCCACCTTTTATCATTTTAATATTGCTTTTCATTGAAATAAAGATGGACCATACGTCCTTCTTCTTCATATATTTCTAACATTAAAGTAACCTTTCCATCTATTCTTATAAATAAAATTGAAAAGTGTGTTTCTAATATTGAAATAACCGTTTTTTACTACATGTATATGAATATAATACGGTACAGACGCCAGCACATCAAGCTATCCCTAACTGTCAAATTTTCTCAATTAAAAATTAACCTTATGTCATTGCAATAAAGTTGAAATACTATCAAAGAAATTTGACAGATTGTGGTAACTTAATGTGCTGGCCTCTGTACATACACTAAAATAACATTTTTTACAATTTTTCTCTGTCTGTTTGTTCCGGCTAATCTCTGAAATGGCTGGACCGATTTTGACGGGACTTTTATTGGCAGGTAGCTGATGTAATAAGGAGTAAACTAGGCTACATTTATTTTAGAAAAAATATTTGATTTTAGAAAAATTAGCGTAAGGCGGAACGAAGTTCGCCAGGTCAACTAATATTAAAAGAATATCATGTCTTGTTTCTACCGGTTGTGAAGGGTGTACAGACGCCAGCACATCAAGCTATCCCTAACTGTCAAATTTTCTCAATTAAAAATGAACCTTATGTCTTTGCAATAACGTTGAAATACTATCAAAGAAATTTGACAGATTGTGGTAACTTGATGTGCTGGCCTCTGTACCTAAAGGACCCCACATTTCGCCAGTTATGTTTAAGTCCCATATAATAGGGGGTGAGCTTATTGCCGTCAACCAGCCACAAATCTGGACTCCGGGTTATTGAGATAATCTAGATAGAAAACCCCACACAACACACACACACATTGACACATTGCCCGACCTGAGATTGCTCAGCAATAGCGCTTGTGACCACTAGACCAACGAGCCTACTAAATATAACTGCTAATAACACTTGCTTAAAAATCGGTGACGGGATTCATGTGCGTATTGTATAATTATCACTTGATAAAAAACCGGTGAAGAAAAACATCGTGAGGAAACATGCCTGAGAAATTTTTCTCAACAGTATGTGAAGCTAACTCAGAGGCCCATGGGCAGCATTAAAACTCTGACACCAGGTCACTAACCACACGAAAAGAAGAAGAATAATATTACTGCTATGCTAAGTGGTGGTGCATGGCCCCCTGGTATTCAGCTGCATCCAACTGGACCTGAAGCCGACCTCAAATTAGTAGGGAAAAGGCTAGACAGTTGATAACACGGAGTTGTTAATGGTAATGGTAATTAATAAATTAAATACGTCTAGTTTCTATTTATAACGCAGAGCATTATCAGTTCGGGCGAATATGCTGGCCCGCAGGTTCTCTCGATGTACAGCCGCAATTAAAATTGTCCTTTTTAAGGCATACTGCACATCGCTGTACTCGGGAGCCCTGTGGTTCAATTATACTCAAAAGGCTTATAATGCTCTGCGTATCCAATATAATAATGCGTTCAGGGTATTGTTGCGATTGCCACGCTACTGCAGTGCCTCGACAATGTTTGCCGACGCACACACTGACAGCTTTGACGCGTTGTGGCGTAAGAAATCTGCCTCACTACTCCGCAGGTTGCGTGGCAGTCCCAACACTATCCTGCAATCAATAGCCGCCCGGGCAGACAGCCCGCTAGTGTGGGCGCTTACTAATCGCACTCGATCCCTTTTAGTTATTAAGTACTAATATAGGCTAAGTTATATTGTTATTAACAAAGTGGACCTCTCTGTAGTCTGATAATAAAATTATTATTATTATTATAACAAACTGCTCCCGCCCGTTTTTACCCTCTGCTCGGCTCCTTTTGGTCGTAGCGTGATATTACATAGCCTATAAGCCGTCCTCGATAAATGGACAATCCAACACAAAAAGAATTTTTCAATTCGGACCTGAAGTTCCACAGATTAGCGCGTTCAAACAAACAAACTTTTCGGCTTTGTAATATTAGTATAGATCATAAATAAATAAAATGTAGCTGAAAAAATTAAAGGCCGTCTTTAATATTAACACGTAATTAATGACACGTAATATTTAACTTCGCTAATCACTTCGCACCTAATAGTATGGACATGAAATTATTGAAAATAACACGTAAACAAACAAAGATAATACGCGATTTAATGTATGTAAGTATTCTCACCGTCACGTGTTCCCGTGGTCCCGCGGAGGTTGTGAGCGATCCGTTTCCCTCGAGACTTGTCAACGCTATTGAGAGGGCTGCCTGGCGCGCACAACGTCGTAGGTTTTCCCTCTTTATTTTTGTTTCGTAAGTACTCTACGTACCTCTATTACCTACCTGGAGGGAAAAATTATTTGCGTAACAGTACAATTGTTGCCGCGCAACGTGATTTTTCCTCTGACTGTAGGAACACAGCAGTGTTAAGCGGGTAGGTAGCCCGCGAAATTCATGTTTTGTTGATTCTAATTATTATAAACTAGTCACAAAAATTAAGGGATATAAAAATCCAAATTTTTGGGTGATTTTCAACGAGCTTTAACTCCAAGGAAAATGATGGTACAGCTTATTGCAGCTGCAAGTGTCTAGTTTTCATAAAAGACGATGAATTTTTTTAGGTCTGGAAAAATCCTAAGAAAACTACAAAAAAAAACACACATTTTTTCTCGTCTAAAAAAAGCTCTACGGGATTAATTTTTTTTTCCAAAAAAAAGGTCAGAAAATTTTATGTTCTTTAATTTGTCGTAATCTTAAAACCTGTACCTACAATGATTTATCGTCAGTCACAATCAAAGTATTTTACATTGACATTGACTTAATATTGACAATTTATTTTGACATTTTCATTTCTTTTTTCTCTATTTTATTGATACTGACTTAATTTCTATTGCTATTTGTGATTAATTAATAATTTTTATTATGCATTTTTTATAATTGTTTTTTACTGTCCAGGCTTATTTTATTTAATTTTGAGACTAGTCTGGGTTGATTTCTTAATTACAAACATTTGTACGCGCTCTGGCATAACATAGCGCACTCTTTATTATCTTTCAATCAATCTATCAATCTGCCTAGCCTTTTCCCAACTACAATTTTGGGGTCGGCTTCCAGTCTAACCGGATGCAGCCGAATACCAGTATTTTACATGGAGCGACTGCTATCTGGCTTCCACAACCCGGTCAGTGACTATTACCTTTCTGAAAAGATGTGTGGAAATCGGTTTTCATGGTATGTGCATGCTATGCAGAGGAATGAGGAAAATGTTGTCAGGAAAGTTGTGAGTATCAATGTGGATGGTCGATGGCTATACAAGTAGACGGAGACCAAAGAAACGATGGATGGATTGTGTGAAAGATGATATGGCTATAAAGGGAGTGACTACCGAGATGACGACTATTAGAGAAGTATGTAAGATAAAGACATGTTGCAAAAAAAATGGTATAAAGGCAGGAGAATGATGAGAATGATGATACAACATTATTATTGTACAAAAGAATAAATGACTAGCTACTATAATTCTGTAAATACGTACTTGCTATGGCCGCGAATCATAATTATATTGATTTACATATATACATCTGACGCTTACCGCAAATTGTAAAAAACGTATTATGATACTCAAAAAGACACCTTGTCGGTATGTCAGTTTATTTCTTGCTCATAAAGAAAGAAAGAAAAATTATGAATACATGAATTAGCGTTTAGCGATACAAGTATAGTATAACTAAATAAGTGTTCTTCTAAATTAATTATGTTAACCTATTTTCAGGAGGATCCATCAGGTTAAGCTACGCTTGCCGGGAGTTGGTCCGTGGATGGGTGACCAAAATCCATCCATGTTTCTTCCTTAGTCCTTTGTGTTCCGGGGCAGCATTAGCCCTTTCGGACAATCCTACTCCCACGGACCAAGTTATGTGCGCTTACAAACTGTTTTTGCAGTTTAAGATTGGTAAATGTATAAAAAAAATCTTGTATGTGTGTGAATAAACACTTGTTCATATAGGTATGTTATTTTATTGCGTTAACTAGTGCTTCGATTTTTCAAATCACAATCAATGAATTATTTTAACTAATCGATTCGTAGTTAACTTAACGCTAGGCTCCGTGCTATTGGTTCGTGGATGCTTGGAAAGCACGTTATGCCGTTGGTCCCAGACTCCCAGCTGTCATTGGCGAATCTTTGACAGTCGTTACGTTGTCAGAAGCCTGAAAGTCTAACAACCAGTCTTACCAAGGGGTATTGTATTACCCAGCAACTGGGTTGTGGAGATCAAATAGGCAGTCGCTTCATGTAAAACACTGGTATCCAGCTGCATCAGGTTAGACTGGAATCCGACCGCAACATTGTTAGGGAGAAGTCTAGGCAGAGATTTAGCGACACGTATGTCTAAATATTAACGGACATTCAGTGTTTGTGCATACACTTGGGTACAAACAGTTGCTTTGTGAGCTATAAATACTATAGTCAGTTGTGCGAATTGATTTGAACAATTGATTCAAAGATGCCATCCGGTATTACAACAGGGTCCTACTCGTGAAGCTTATTAATTAGAACTGACAGAATCTTTATGCGCGTTTTTAGTGGGGAAAACCGTAATTTATCTGTGTGTTTGTGCACGCTAATATCAGAAACGGCTTATTCGATTTAGATGCGGTTTTCACTAATATAATGCAGTAAGCTTTACTTAACATTTAGTGGTAGTTTATTTCATGTCAATCGGTTCATAAATAAAAAAGTTATGTCAATTTAAAGAATCACGGCGAACATTGTCACTATTCCACGCGGACGAAGTCGCGGGCACAGCTAGTGTATAATATGTAGGGTGTCCCAGAACGTAAAGGGTAATGGATTCACATGGATGGGTTTTAGTCAGTAAGGGTCTGACACTCCCGCTCCACCCAGAGTGGGAGGAGTCATTTGGTGATTTCCAACGCTCAAAAAATAAGGTTAAGGTGAAAGTGGTGGTAATAGGTTAAGTCATAAAAGAAGAAAAGATTTTTCTTAATTGGTCCACGTATATGAAAATGACAATGAACGACAAAAATACAGATTTAGAAATCAGTTGGAAACACTTGTCAAGATGTGGAAACTAAGTAAAACCTTTTTTGACAAATATGTCGCATTGTTACATACACAAATAGTCAGACAGTCGATTCTGTAAATATGTATCTCACCGTGAAAACTTAAGTGAAGTGAGCTGTCGTTCCATCAGGTGGAAATAGTGTCAATCCCTAGTTGACACTATTGACAGCTGACTTTAAAAGTTTAAACTCACTTCATCTACGTTTTCAATGTGACATTTCAACAGAACACTACAGGAATTGCAAGTCGTTCAATTTTTCCCTGCAGTCATCAACGCCGAGGTCAGTTTCAAGTGTCGCACTGACAGGCCAGTGAGTGCTAGTTAGGCCCGGTTCCCAGCGTTGTAACGAGGGATAATCGTCCTGTTCAACGTGATGAAAATTGCATGTGTTGTTTATTTTTGTACTAGCTTTTGGCAGGGGCATCACGCGTGAGTTTGTTGACAATTATCACACGGGAACAGTTAATTTTTCCGGGATAAAAAGCCTATGTGCTATTTAGATTATAATCTATGTCTGTGCCAAATTTAATCCAGATCCGTTAGGTCGTTTTTGCGTGAAAGAGTCACAAACACACGCATACATACTCACAAAATTTCACGTTTATAATTTTGGTAGGGTTATTTATCTGTTCACAGAATGCTACAAATAGTAATCACAAATTGTCCGTATACGGGACCGAAAGCTCATGCTGAACTTCAAATAAAGGACTCCCCTCCCATCATTTTCATAACAGCCGTCACTGCGGACGTTGTGTGGCTCTGTCTGACAATCATTTTATTTGTTTAAGCTCAGTACTAACTCAACAAGATCTACATTTAGTTCAACTGTATCGTAATTTTTTTTGTTTTTCTTTTTGTTCGTCAATACACGCTTGCTTTTCTAATTCACATTAGACACTGGCAGAATGGTCTACATGGGCTTTATTGCCATAGATAAAAATTAAAATATAATAGAAGAATTTATTTGTAGATGTCGGATACCTACATATTTTGTTGAGAAAATTTTGCAAGTGGACCGGAGTCAATAGAGCAGTACCTACCTAAGCTGCGCCACCTCGCAAAGTTGATCTACAACTTTCAGTAATCAAAAATGGGTGCAGTACATGGTGTTATAGGGAATAATTATGTTCAGCAATATTTTATCAGCTCGGAACGGAACGCGCCCAGAGAACGCTAAGTCGTGCCCTCAGTAATTCTATTTCGAAAAATAACTTATCTTAAGTTACTACTTTTACTTTTTTGCCTAACACAAGTCTAGTATATTGTAATCCTACAAATAACTGTTTTCGGTCCTCCACGAAGTGAAATTATACATAATAAACAGTGAAAAAATAGGTAAAAGTGCCCTATCATCGTTGAATAGCCCGCGAGTGCACAGAATTTTGACGTTTGTACGAACGCTCTAAAAGTGAAAGTCCTGCGTACGCGCAATCTCCATCGCGCTATCAGTGCTACCAACCTCCCAGCGGCAAAGTTCGAGGTGTGTTCCAGCGACAAATACAAAATATAAGCGAACTTGTTGCATCAGTGAATGGGACTAGTAGCGCCACCCCGACCATAAACGGTACTCATTTTATTATTTTAACTACGAACGTTTTGGAACTTAATTTAAAGTTAGAATGCCTCACTCTCCTCCAAATGATGGGGAAGCCGGCAATTTACCACATGTTCAGTCAGAGCCAAACATAGCCGCGGTCCTTGCAAGCTCGCCTCCGAACACATCTTATATAAGCGTAAGATATAAGCGCCCGCGCACTGAATGCTCTCCCGATTCAGACCCCCACTCAAACTATCTCGAGTCCCCGACTAAAGAACTACTTGATACTATTCGTTAAGAAATACGTTCAGTGTTATCTTCGGAGGTCTCAGCAAGTATTAAAACCTGCATTACTAATGAACTACGCGAGATTAAAGAAATGTTTCGTGGTTTGGAGAACTCCGTCAATTTCATGAGCGCTGAATATGACCGTATGAGAGTTGAGCTCGAAGCATGCAAAAGCGACAACAAAAGTCTTCACAAAGATAATGAGGTCCTCAAGACTGCTGTTTCTGAATTATCGCTGCAAGTTAACCTAATAGAACAAAATCTACGCCAACAAAATTTAGAGATCAACGGCATACCGGAAAACAAGGCCGAAAACCTGGTAAAGACAATGGTTCAATTGCGGAACGTAGTGTCTAGCACGATTAAGGAGGATGACATTTTATCTGCAGTCCGCGTGAGAAGGTTGGATCCAGAAAGCAAGAACCCAAGAGCGGTTGTCGTCAAGTTACGGAGCACATTATCAAGAGATACAGTCCTTACATCTGTCTTACAATTTAACAAGGCCCACCCGAAAGAAAAACTAAGTACTCAACATCTGGGCTATGGAGGCACCAAAAATCCAATTTTTGTATCCGAACACCTGTCCCCGTTGAACAAGAGAATCCACGCGGCTACCAGGAAAGCGGCGCGTGAAAAGGGATATTTATACGTGTGGGTACGCGATGGCAAGGTTCTCGTTAGAAAAGCCGATGGTGAGCAAGCAAGACACATGAAAAGCTTGGAAGCCATTGCCTTACTTTGAGATTGTTCAACCGATACTTATGCAATGATACCGTGCACCAGTACTTAAAAATTCACAATTTATTACCAGAATTTCAGAGGCCTGAAAACCAAACTTAATTCTATTAAGCTGGCTGCCCAACTGGGCAACTATGACATAATAATTGGAACAGAAACGTGTCTGGACGACGGCATAAATGACGGCGAAATTTTCGACTCCAGGTATCACGTCTATCGCAGGGATAGGGCTTCAACTGCTCAGGGATCCAAGAGGGGTGGAGGTGTTCTGATCGCAGTGTCTAAGCTCATTGATTCCGTACGTATGCCAAAATGGGAATCGAACATCGAAGATCTATGGGTAAGACTTAGAATCACCAAGGGAAAAAGGCACCGTAATTTAAATATCTGCGCCGTTTACCTACCACCACCAGTTCCACAAATCTTACTGGCTTCGTTTTTAGACGGAGTATCTTCATTCGTGGAATCTACAGGGGAAGACGTGATTATAGCAGGAGACTTCAATCTCAGTTTTATCAGTTGGGACATAGACAATACTCTTGGTTGCTCTCCATGTACAATCCCAACTAACTACGCCAACAGGCTGGGCTACTCTTTAATAGATTTTATGTCAGAAAACAATATGTTGCAACTAAATACTGTTAAAAATTGTTACAATAAAACCTTAGACCTTATTTTTTCTAACTTTTACGGAGGAAGTGTTAGCGAATGCAATGATCCAATGTCCAAAGTAGATGTATATCACCCACCCATTACGATCACTGTCAGCAATATTTCACCAGCTCCGTTAATAAACAAAATAATCTCAAAACCGAATTTCAAACGTGCTAACTATGCGTTGATTAACGTGAAACTAAGAGATATAGATTGGATTGAAATATTTTCTGAACTGCCAGATGTCGATGCTATGGTGCATGTGCTGTACGAACAGATTCGTTGTATTATAAATGAGTGTGTTCCTCTCTCCAAAGTACCTAATGGCAAATTTCCATGTTGGTATTCTGGGTCTCTTATTAGATTACTGAACGAAAAAGAAAAAGTTAGATCTCGCTATAAAAAATATAAAAATCCTAGAGATAATTACGAACATAAAATTCTAGGCGACCGCGCAAGAATAATGATCAAGGACTGTTATAAGGCATACGTAATGAACATGGAAAAGAACATCGCTGAAAACCCAAAACTCTTCTGGTCCTTTGTGAAAGCCAAAAAATCTAAGTCTAGCGACATTCCTTCCTCTATGCATTTGGGACAGAATATTGCAACATCTGGTGAAGAAATAAGCAAACAATTTGCCATACACTTTTCTTCAACCTTCATACCATCCGTTAGCCCGAATGTTCCCAGCACTAGCTCGCATAATTTCTTTCAATCCGCCTTATGTGGAATGACTTTTACTGAGAGAGACGTGTTTAATGAGTTAAAGAGACTTGACGCTTGCAAAGGTCCGGGACCTGATGGCCTGCCCCCGTTATTTATCAAGAAATGTGCAGCAAACCTGTCTCTTCCGCTTATGCTGATTTTTAATAAGTCAATTAAATCATCTACGTTCCCCTCTCAATGGAAAGTTGCCAACGTTGTGCCCATTTTTAAGAAGGGTGAAGTCGACGATTCTTCGAACTATCGTCCCATATCGCTTCTGTCCGTATTGGCGAAGCTGTTTGAGGCGCTTGTTTGTCCCATATTAACTTCGCACATAAGAGCGCAGTTGGCTCCCCAACAGCACGGTTTCTGTGCTCGTAAATCTACTACCACTAATTTGGCACATTACGTTGGCGACATTAGCAGATCTCTGGACTCCCGCGTACAGGTTGACTCCATCTACACAGATTTCAGCAGTGCCTTTGACAAGGTTAACCACAAGTTACTTATGACAAAGCTCGAACAGTTTGGCATATCCGGCCAACTACTCATGTGGTTTGGCTCATACCTATTTGAGCGGAAACAGAAAGTGGTTGTGAGGGATTATGAGTCACCGTATTATATTTCCACCTCCGGGGTACCACAGGGATCTCACCTGGGACCGATTCTCTTTTTGATCTTCGTCAATGCCATTGTTCATTCTGTACGGCACTGCAAATGTTCCATGTTTGCAGATGATTTGAAGCTGTACAGGGAAATTAAAACAGACTCCGACATTCTTCTTCTTCAGGAAGACTTTAATGCGGTGCAAGAATGGTGTCAACTTAATATGATGACTCTCAATGCAAGTAAATGCTATCATATGACATTCACTCGAAACAAACAAGTACGCCCATCATCTTATGCGTTGAATGGGATTCCTCTGCAAAAGGTTGATACCATCCGTGACTTAGGTGTCCATCTCGACAGCAAGCTAACTTTCATCAATCATATTGACGCGATTGTAGCCAAAGCGTCAAAAATGTCGGGTTTTGTGAAGAGAACTTGTTCGGAGTTTCGGTCCATATCGACACTAAAAGTCCTTTACTACACCCTTGTCAGAAGCATACTGGACTACGCATCTCCAGTTTGGAATCCCTTATATCGTGTCTATACTAACAGAATAGAACGTATACAGAAGGCCTTCACCAGGTACTTACGCTTTAGAAGCCCTAGTTGTCCTCATGACGCCAATTATTCCCAAAGGCTCAATCACTTTAATATGTTACCACTAGAACAACGTAGAAGCACTTCTGATCAGCTCTTGTTCTACAAAATCATCCATAACCTGGCGGATGTACCTGAGTTATTATCAGAAATTAATATAGCTGTTCCTAGGCGTACCGCAACTCGATCTCTACGCAAAATAAATACCTTTGCACCGTCCTCATCAAGAACCAACCTTGGTCTCAATGCCCCCTTAAACCGATTAATGGCTAATTATAATAAAATAGATAGCTGCAACAATATTGATATATTTACAGACTCATTTTCCCAATTTCGCAGAAAACTTAGAACTATAAACATAATTTCATAACTTTCTCTATTGTTTACTGCATCATTTTTTTTTTTCCTGTTTTTTTGCCACGTGCGGCCCGCCAATTTTGGATTGCTCTCTTGTTGCACTCGTTACCGCTTTCGACATAATTTTGAATATAAATTTTACTGTTTATTTTTTTATTTTAATCGTATTGTTTCAATTTTAATACTGATTCTAATGTAAATTTCAATTTTGATTTTATTTTTGATTCTAATATCGATTATGATTTTGTTTTTACCTAATGTTTTGTTCTTTGTTCATAATTAATTTTTCTAATCTCACAATAAGTAAAAAATCTTGTTAAAACATATATTTCAGAAGTTATTTTTTATGTAAGTGCTGTGTACGCCTGTAAGTGACTAATTCACCATAACTCAATGCTTATATTATTTGTTTTATGTCAATATTTCTAGTGAATAGGTCGTTGGTGTACCTTTTTAATAAAATAAAATAAAAAATAAAATCAGCTGTAGGCATGCAAAGTTACAAAATATGTATAATCTACTAGACTCTAACAAAACAGAACAAAAACATCACAAACCCAAACATACTTAATTCTTAAAATATTAATAATAACTATGTATGTACAAGTATATAAAACGGAAGGGAAAAAAATAAAAATAAATCAAAGGGCATCAAAAAATTCGTCCACATCGCTGTCAACAGGAAAAGTTCCCAAAAGGTTGGCAGCATTTCCGCGTTGTATGGCAAATTCTTAATTTAAATTTCATGAACAATCTATGTTTCAATTTTTTTTTGTCAAGAATCAAAGGCGTAGCAAAAGAAGGACTAACTAACATTACAAAAAAAAACACGGTTTCATGTGTGATTATTTTCCATAATTTCTTTTGATTACCTACTAAAAGGGGCGATAATTATATTTTAATACGAAATTAGTTACTATAAGTATTTCAATGATATAGGTGCTTGTTGTAAAATGGGTGACTGGCAGGGCACTTCGGTAATCTACCCTAGTAAATACAATGGCTACGCCCACGAATGAAACCACAAATTCTATTGGTTTTAGATTATTATCTTAAAATATGAACCCCTAGGGCCTGCCATCGCCGCCAGTCGAGCACGTCCGGCGGATGTTGCGTGTGACTAACTAAGTAGCCTACGTACCTAAGTGTACCAATTATGGTCTGTTTCAATAGTGTCTGATGAAAATGTAAACAAATAGATCAGAAAACGTGAGTGTGGATGTCAATCATCGATCACTAATGATCGATGATGTCAATTTGTAAATTGAGTGTTTAGGTAATTAGTAGGTACTTCTAATTTTCAATCACCCCAATCATGAAAAATAAAGAATAGTATCTATTGTGTTCGTATGTCAGATTTGCTTAACCTTTTGAACGCCATTGTCACATATACGTGACAAGCAAGCGCATGCCATGAACGCCAACGACACAAATAAGGGACACTGGCAACAACACTATAACACGAAATAAACAATTAAATCATTAGATACTTTTGTAAGTTTTATATAGATATCTTAAAAATTGAAGCTCTCGTGTGTATTTAATGACATGAAACAAATTAAGACACCATGGATATTGCGAAATTCGCCGCTTTTTTGTAGCTATCCGAACTTGGTCGGGTTATGTAAGTTTTCGATGCTTCGTCAGTATTATAATTGTTTTTCTTTAATTACTGAATTTAATGACATGAAATTTTGCATGTTAATAGTTGAATGAATAAACTAATTATTGGCTTACATTTTACCATGCAATTCCTTTAGAACGTCGTGATATTTGACTGCTTTGTAAACAGTGATGTATGCATGGTAAATAGTCCTATAACTCTTTAATTACTAACGGAACATCATTGATACTTGGCAACATGTTGCAGACACTTACAAGGTTTGTATAAACGTGAAAATCTAGACCCCAAAGTGCATACTTTAAGAACTAAGAACTAATAAGCGTATTTTACGTTTATATTTTTATCTTTTAAGCCCTACGATTTTTTCTAAATCTGTTTTTTAAACAAATATAAACAAATTCAAAACAATGTATGTAAAAATCTACAGCTCTCTATGTAAGCGCTTTATATGAAAACTAGCTAATGGCCAAACGTTAGCGTAGCGGAAACTTGAATTTCTCCGAAGTTTATGCATGCACTAATTTTATTCAAACATACACAATTACACACAAATACACACTAATTTTTGGACACATCTCTTTTCTTCTAAAGTCTATGGATTAAAAAAAGTTCCGCCAGGACAACGTTCGCCCAGCGGAATCAGTTTTTGGTGAATTTCTCCACAATGGCTGCGTGCACAAATTTTTTTTTACCATACACAATTATACGACGTCATACACTAAATATCTGCATAATTAAAATCTTTAAATTCAACAACATTCCGCTGCGCGAACGCACACACCGCACTTGTCCGCGAGGTAATTTACGGCCCAGTCCCTCTCATAGAGCTGGAGGCCTCTGTCCCAGCAGTGGGAATATTATAGGCTGATTGTACTCTAAATGAGTTTGATTTAACTAGTAGGAAGACTGTTAAGCCATGGATACCAGATATTCAAATTACACCACAAATTAACCATGTTTTGCGAACTCTTTGGTTATGTAAACTTTTGAGAAGATTTTTATTTGAATATTATTCTTGTTTTTTTTTTTTTTTTTTTTTTCTTTATTTATTTAGGGACATTTATAATCGCAATGCGTATGTCAGTCCCATCGTACCCTAAATACATGTTTTCTCATATCTGGGACATGAACCTAAACAGACTCGCCGCATCATCGCCATTTGGTTGAGCCAGGATTTTATGGAATATGCCTACTTCAAGTCTGTTCTGTTAAACCTCAAGTTGTTTTTCCTGTATCTGTCAAAAGGTTTGGTCTGTTTCCAATTTATTTTCATAAATTTCCCACTAATACATAGCCCTATTTTCATCGCATTCATTTTTGGCCCTTCGAGCCAAGTTTGAACCAGCGACTTATGGATCATGGTTTAGACGCCTGCCTAGATGACCTCTTTAAAAAAAATAGGCAGACTATTTATATTGACAGGATTTTCTGTACCCGCCATTATTATGTACAGTCAACAGCAAAAGTAGATGATCAAAATCAGAAATTCAATCCTAATGAACGGTGTTCCCGAATATATGGCAGCTGTAATGGTAGTAAATGTTTGGTGTAATTTCCAATCACAAACTATTGAATCACTCTGACACCACACAGGTCTGACGCGAACTCCGTTCTTTAGTATTGAACTAGCTTTTGCCAGCGGCTTCGCCCGCGTTTGTAGGTAATTATCCCACGAGAACCGTATATTTTGCCGGGATAAAAAGTAGCCTATGTGCTATTCTAGACTATAATCTATCTCTGTGCCAAATTTTATCCAGATCCATTCAATAGTTTTTGCGTGAAAGAGGAACAAACATCCATCCATCCTCACAAACTTTCGCATTTATAATATTAGTAGGATTTCTGAATTTGACCATCTACTTTTGCTGTTGACTGTACATTCACGACTTTAATTGTTTAACCACTTGTCACTGGTCGTATTTTAGCCGTGTAACGCAAATCGGGTTTACTTAGTCAGTTCTACTCGTACATACATCTAGGCATGGAAAGTAATAATGGCTTGAATTTTTATTTTGCTCGTCTATCAACCGCAACCTAGCGACTATTGGGTATTTGAAACGGTAGTCAATAACGTTACTTTTTATGAGCTGTCAAAACGCAGCATTTGTACAGACGCCAGCACATCAAGCTATCCCTGTCAAATTTTCTCAATTAAAAATGAACCTTATGTCTTTGCAATAAAGTTGAAATACTATCAAAGAAATTTGACAGATTGTGGTAACTTGATGTGCTGGCCTCTGTACGTGATTTGTATGAAATATAACAATGTGACGTCACAATTTTTTTCCATGTGATTTCATATTTTATTTTTGACAGATTCAAATAGTCAATTGTTATAGCGTAGCCATGGTAACGTTAGCATACAGTGAAATTTTATGATTGTTCTATAACATCGACATTTCGACTGTCACGGATAGGTTTTCAGAAATAATGACTATCTAATGAGCTCTAATTAAAAAGAGGTCAGTAGCAAAATAGATTGGATTGACGTATTTAACCTACTTTATAATCTCTACAAAAATAAACCTTATTATTTCAATGTTAAAATTTATTTATAAGTTTCGTTCCTATTCAGCCCTGCATCCCTATTCACCCCGTTTAACCGTACACCCTATACTTACGCGTATACGGTGTGAGTAGTTTAGTGAATTATAAAGTGTAATGTGTACTCAGGTAATATTTCAGGAACAATGAGTAAAAAGCAGGCATAGTTATTCATAAATGTAATTTTAATCGTTTTCGTATCTCAACTTTTCCCTTATAATAGATACATTTTAAATAGAACTCAAATACAAAACTTACAATCACTCATTATTAATTTAACTTAAAAAATAATCTCTTCTTATACAAGTTATTTAATGCACCAAGAACGCGCATTTTTTACAAAGCCAACCATAAACTACGTTATATTTTTCGTGTGTAGACTGTACACAGTATCCTTAAGAACTAGAAATAAACTGTATTTGAATTCAGAATCATAGATAATTTACATTTATTGCAACTCATTCAATTAAGTACTTCAGCGTCATTTAATCAAAGCTTTTTTGAGTGTCAATTTTTTTTTTTTGGCAATGTCATTTGGACTTCGCGTTATAAGAAATTGAGTGTGTTGTTATAAAAATAGATAATTATCTATGATTCTGAATACAACCGTATTCGAATATAAATGATCGGTTCATTGCACAGTTTCCAAATCACGAAATCATCATCCATCTGTAAATTTCAAGAAAATGTTTTTGGGGTCAAAATGTAGTATCAGCAAAAAACTAATTATATCGTCACAGACGCGTGTTGAATCCGTGTGTTTGCAGTAAGTACATTCCACGTAGGAACTCATTTAATTCTCCATACAAGAATATAATATATATATTCCTACCTTTATTACTAAGAATACAATACGGCCAATATATCATGACCGGCCTGAACTTTGCGCAGAAGGCTGCGCAATACCATTTTTTTTTACCAAACGGTGGTATGAGGCGTGTGTGAGTGAAAGAACACGCGTCGAAGTTCGGAGAGACTCTTTCATCTGCCGAATCGTGCCACGAATGTAAAATATGACATATAATAGCGATAGAGTATTTGTAAATAATCAAAACCGTCATTTTAACCACATACAGCCTCTTTTGGCGTCATACCGTTCCTAGACTAGTTCTTGCTAGATGCTTAGAATACTATGAAGAAAAACATGTTCAGTTCCCATGGATTGCCGACTTGTATATCTACGGATATTCCGATATAAGCATGTCGGTGATGTGTACCTATAAGAGTCGTAGTATGCGAAACTTCTTCGAGTCAATATAAGTAGCATTATGCATTAAGTTTTGATAATGCAAAACATAATATTTTACCTATGTAATAGGTAATTTATAGAAACTTATAAAAATATATCTGATATTGGCAAATAAAGTTTTAAATATTCATTTGAGAGTTTTACATTAAACATAAAGTATTTTAATTTTTTTGAGAGGAATTATTTCACTAGCGGCACAGAGTTTATAACTTAGACTCAATCCACATTCCCGCTGAATAGAATGAAAGCGAATTTTGCCACGAAATTGGGTCAAGTTTAATGAACTTTATTTCAATTGGGGATTTGACAGGGTAGCTAATAACGTTGCTCTTTATGAATTGTCAAAACGCTGAATTTAAACGTGATTTGTATGAAATATTGAAATGTGATGTCACAAATTTTTGGAATCAAATGGAATACTTATTAACATTAAATACAATTTTACAATTACATCCTACAGTGATGGAAGTTTTTAGGACGACCGGTTTTTTTCCATGTGATTTCATATTTTATTTTTGACCGTGTCAAACAGCCAATTGTGTAACGTATAAATTAATGAGCAGAAGAACTGCAGGTCCCGTCTTTCGGAGATTTCTAGCTCATTCTCAAGAATTTACGCAGCCAGCAACTCGAATCTAGTTTGTACAGAGACCAACACATCAAACATCTGTCAAATTTCTTTGATAGATTTTCAACTATACAAAAAAATAAGGTTCATGTTCGATTAGGAATATTTGACAGTTTGCGATAGCGTGACGTGCTGGCGTGAGTAGTACGTAAAACAATTGACTAAAAGTTAATTACGCTTAAAACAATTTCGTTCCAAACCTTTTGTTCCATTCCGTTCCGCAGTACCTAATGGACTTTCTTGCCCGTTCTTCTCCATAGGCACCTGCTTTGGAATGGACAACTAGCTTCATCTTTCACACTGACCGACCCCTTGGCAATTCAAGTGCCTGTAATTGGTTTATTTGAAATAAATGCTTTGATTTTCGAGTTTTGAAATTTAACATGAGTCGGCTCACATTCCGTATTCCATAGACTGTTTGATTATAGCGTTCCAGAATACGGTAATTCAAATTCTTAATGTAAAAAAGTTTACCACAGATTATCAAAATCAACTGTAGAAATAAAGGAGACAGATCCTGGCTCAATCTTGTACCATGTTTTTAGCCAGGTAATTTGTTTGAAATCATTCATATAATGTTCGCGACATTTGTACATCTATTTTTCATTTTTGACAATTTATTAGATCATTACATTATCTACGCTACGTCAAGGTTGAACATAATGGAAGAAAATTCCCTCCTGGACCTGAACCGCCACCTCTTGCAACAGTGTAAGAATGAGACGGAGCTATGCAAGAGGTATTATTACGATAATACTGCGTTAAGAGGCACCGTTTAGCCTCCAGGGACTTCTCCACCGTACACACTTATTTGTAAGGCAAAGAAAAAGTTTTTATGGAATTTTGTGGCCATCATTTTGGTGTCGTCTTTGTTCCGAATTTGAATTCACAAACATCTAAAATGTAACAGACCTATACAAAAAAATTGCAGTGTGGCTCGATTCAGGTGTCCGGAAATTAAACATTATAGTTGTCTGAAATTGTGAGTAATTATATTTACTCGCAATCTAATCTATTTACTATTAAGTATAAAAATATGTAAATGGTTATCGCTGCGTATCAGCCATTTTGAAATGTGAGTGTGTAAAAGCATTAAATTTAAATAAGGTGCTGTTGTTTGACTTTGGTACAAACAAAGCGCTATTATTTAATACATAATTACGCATTATTTTAAAGCAAAATATACTATTTAAAAAAAGTATTCATGTTGAAAAGTATTTATTCAATTCCTACTTTGAATAAATCGAATTCTAAACGCCTTGTTAAAATAGCATTTTCTCTTACATTATGGAACATTTCAATCAAACAAAATCGTTGTTTCTACTACTCTTTACATTTTAAACTTACTACTAATATTTAAATTAATGTCAGCAGTCATACTGGCAACATTGTGACTTTGTGCGGAACTGAAGGGAACTAGAGTAGGACAAAAATACATTAAGTTTTTTTATCAATCACGGCGACTCAATTTGACAGAAACTACTTGTCTGTGAAGACTAGTATTGGCATCAAGTTTTACTGCGCTGTGCTGTGCTAAGCTATGCTCTATTTGGCTAACTCGATTTTCATAAATTGTAATGACAAAGAAACTCGCGCAGCTCGCCTCACAAACAACTCTAAGTTGTTCGCAGAACAATAGCATGAAAAAGTTAGCATAGCTACGAATCGCACAGCGCAGCGTAACTTATATAATAACTGAGGAATTCTTAACCGGTGTTCATGTATTCCATTAATTTGATATCTAAAAACTCACATCGATATTATCCAAGGAACCCATTATGACCGGAAGTATTTATCTAATCTTGAATAGAATACATTATTATACATAAATAAAAATTATTTATCTTTTATGACATAATTAATTTAAATATCACAAAATGCTGATAACCTCATGAAATGTCAGTTGAGTCCCCAAGATTAAGAAATTATACATATTAGCTGCTTATATAAAAATAATATAGGTACCCATGAATTTTACGGGCCAAGGCTGAGTCTGAGCGGGCAACGTTATCATAGACAAGGTGAGGGCAGAAATCGTTCGAAACATGTAATTGACTTGGAATAACGTAAACTATACAAACTGTTTTTATGGTAATTGATAGTGAAATATACAAAATAAAAACAACTATGTTACTACAAGAACAAAAAGTCATGGTACTTGCACCAGGCATAAATGTATGATCTGGGGCCCAATTCTGTAAAATAACCAACTCGTCAATAGTGTATCTGTAGTGTGTAAGTAGTGTCTCAATAGACAAATCAATCATTGACATTTGGTATTCAACAAATTATTTATGGTCACTGACTTACCACTGTAGTGCCATAGAAACGCCATAATAAGACTATTGCAATCATTGGTGTCTGCTCCATTATGTGACAGTGTCATCGTAATGGCCCTAAGTTAGAGTAGTTTGTAAATATTTGAACACTGAAAACTATTGTACTGCCACACTATCGACACACTACTGAGCCACTTATTGCAAGAATAACAAATTTGCAGTCGCATCATAATGTCTGTAGTGTGTCGATAGTGTCAATGTTGTGTTGCTTAACTCAAAGTTACAGAATTGGGCCCCTGTAATTTCAGCCTATTTCCCCCATGGGCGTACGGCGAGAGTTAAAACATGTAATTGGTTCTTAAAATTATTAGTCCTATCTTGTATCAGTGATAATATCGTACCCTTAACGTAAACTGATTGTATCATACATATTTCAAATGATCAGTTAGGATATGGTATGCCTCAGCTCCATCTTAACATTAATTAAGCACATTTCATCTCAATCACCATAAAATTAGCATAGTCCATGTAAATATACTCGGCTCGGCTCAGGCCCGTAATATACTCCGGAACTCCTAAATCCAGCCACACATAAAGGTCTTAAACATCAAAATTATTGTTTTCAAGCTAATGTACTGGCCATCATGACGTCATCTTTGTTCCAAATTTAAATTCAATAACACCAAAAAAAGGTTCAGAACTTCATAATAAAAAAAAACGACGGTGGCTCAATTCAGGTGTATGGGAGTATAGTTTAAATCGGAGCTAGTTTTGTTTTTCTTTGCCATGACTCACAAATTCTGAGATTGCTTACAAAAATGTAATAAAATAAGTGATGCATCTTATTAGTGCGCGTGTTAATCTGTAAGATTATGAGATACAGATCTGAATACTTTTTAATAAATTACATTTACAAGCCATAGCATAGACAAAAAAAAATTGATTGCTATTGGTAAAACATAATATATCCTGCTTAGTAAAACCTCTTGTTATTTTAGTCATTAAATTACAACAGATATTTTTCATACAAGAATGATTAATATAAATATCATAATAGAATCTAAAAAAAGAAAGGTACCAGATTCTAACATAATAGTTATAATTTTCAAGTTGATCTATTTTTAAATATGATTTTTTTTTTGCTCATAGTTGATCAATGTCACTGATTCAATTATTAAAAAAAAATTACAATTCTATTTTTGTATTGCAAAATTTCAATTTAGAACTTGATTTCAGAAATTGAAACACATCATTTAAGTTCAAACATGCTCCGATCTAATGGACTTCACAATTAGTATGTACTTAACTGAATAATAATGATGAGTAAGGTACAAAATATAAAGATTTCACTTATTAGAAACACACTTAAACTATCATGAATTCACTGAACGAAATAAAGTCATTATCAAAATGTTTGTGACCCCATCCATATCAAATTGCTTCACGAAAATGATTGAATCACTGTTTGCCACTTCCACACAACATTTTTCAACACATGTTGTTTATAAATACAGTCTATGAATTAGGTAAGGGCTTAAGAGGCCCTAAACTTAATAGTCCATCAGCTCCTAAAGCTTGTAAACTATTTGTCATACCATTTTGTACATTATGTACTGAGATTACTGGTATACCAAAGCATCCGCCCGCTTGCTCCCTATTCGCAAGCGGTATAAAACTATATATGCCTAAACTACTTAACCGTTTTAGGTTGTCTTCCTGCGATAGGTCCACAACGGGCAATCCGAGTTCCCTGTTAGGACCGGTCACATTGTGGAACACCCTTTTATGGTGTTGTAGCTGTAATGATTTCGGATAGGAAGCCGGACACTCGTCGCACTTGAAAGCTGGTATTTTGCTCTGAGGATGTGCGTTAGACATGTGAACGGAGAGAGAGTTGTGGTTCATGAACATTTTCTTGCATATTTTGCAGGCTAGCATTCCGCCGCCGACTTTGGCCTCTGGTATGGAGAAGTTGCTTGATTTTGACGTGTGTTTGATGCTCATACCGGCGCCTAGGTTCGGGATATGTGGGATTGGACGCTCTGGAGTCGGAGAGCGACTCTTTTGCTTCTGTTTGACACTAATACCTCGCGACGCTAACACGTTAGCCATAGCATTAGCTTCGGTATTCACTTTCTTCTTCGTAATAGATATTTGGCTGCCTAGATTAAGTTTGTCTTTAGCGCCTTGCACGCTCTGGATCATTGGTAAGCCTTCCCTCTGTTTCTGCATCGCCATGACCTGACAGTCTTCGTTGTCATGCTTGCTTGGTAGAAACATGTCTGGTCGTCGTTTCTGGCCTGGTCCACCGGCCATTGGCGCTGGTCTCTTCATGGGCATTCGCACTCCTGGTTTCTGCTGCCGAACTTGAGCATGTACTTGAATGCCAGGCCTTATTCCAGGTCGAGGGCCTCTAGGAGTGGCCATACGAGGTCTTGTTCCTGTAATGTTCGCGCCTGGTGCCATTCTGATCTGGTTTGGTGCAGGCATTTGTCCTCCTACCATTTGGCCGGGTGCTGGTGCCTGTCCACCCATCTGATCTGGCCCAGGCATCCCTATCGCCGGCCCAGCTGGGAAGGTTTGTACGTTCTGGATCTTAATACCACCCGCAGGTGGTTTCATAGCCCCGCCCGGGCTTGAGGAAGGTACGTAAGATGACCCGGGTGGACCCATTTGACCTAATGCTTGTCCCAGCTGCGAATTTATTCCACCTGTAGGCGCTTGTCCATATACTGCTTGCTGCATACCCTGAAGTGGAGAAGCCACGGAGTAAGGTGATGAGGAAGGCGGGAACTGCCCCTGCTGCATAGCTCCTGGATAGCACTGAGGTTTAGCCTGTGGGAACTGCCCATAACTTGGTTGACTCATGTAAGGCTGTCCTGGATATGGATGACTTGGCATCTGTTGTTGCTGACCATACATATTATTGCCATAATCAGGCTGTGCATTCTGTCCAGGCTGATAACTGTTGTACCCTTGTGGGTTCATCATCATGCCACTGGCGCCAGGGTACGCCTGGATATTGATCATGACATTCTGCTGATGTGTAAACCCTGGGCCAGTTCCTCCAATGGTAGATAACTTTCCAACTTGGTCAGCTAGTTTTACAGGAAGTAAGCTTGAAATAATATTAGAAGTAATACTCGGATTGTACGGCATCATTGTTGCCGTGGATGACGGAAGAACCAGCGTTTTTGTATGACCCGTCATCCTTCTATGCTCATCCAGCAAGGATATGTCAGTGAATCTAGTATTGCATACATCACAGGAATGCTGTGGGCCTAAAGTATCTAAGGATATGTATTCACTCGCGTCTGATATAGACATGCTTTCTTTTTTTGTGGAATTTGATAGAAGGCTCTCAAAAATGTCATCTGCGCTTTTTTCGAGCATATTAAAGGGTGGTTTGGAATCTGGGGCATTCCAGTTGAAGTTGTGTTGTTTTTCTAAGGACGGGGCAGTTAGGCGTGTGCCGAGCATGCCTGAGGAACTGAAGCTTGGCTGCGTTGTCGGGTACGCAGGTGGAGGGTAAGTTGCAGGCGGATTTTCAGTTTTAGGAACTACGGGTTTAATATCCGGCGCCGGCGTCGCTGACACCACACAACAGTCATCATCTTCGTCATTCGAATCTCCGTTTATTTCTATAACAGTCACTACTCCTGGGTCTTCCTTTTTAGTGACAGGGAGAAGTGGTGTAGTATTTGGCGTTAGATGTAAAGATAGACCGGTACTAGGCGGTGCGCTCTGGTGTGATGCTAAAGCGTCTGGTTCAGATTTCACCGTGGCAAGTATTGGAGTAGATGCCCCTTCGTTTGGTGTAGGAGAAGCCCTTTCGGACTTAATCTGTGAGGAGAATATAGGAACGTTGGATGACTGCGTTTCGACAGTCTCTACTTCTTGTTTTACAACGATGTTTTCCAGGCTAGCGCGCGATTCACGCCTTTCTGGGGTTGGAGCTTTGGTTGGAGTAGCGGGCTTCAAAGGAGCTTCCCTCTCCTGCAGAGTAATCAGCGAATTATCTTTGGGAGGAATAGGCAGGTTCGCTCCCCTCTTTGGAGTCTGTTTCACAGCCGGCCTCGCAGGTGGCTTTAGTTCCTGAGCAGGGACTTTAACTGGCGTAGGAGATGCCTTCTGAATGATAGACATGCCCTGCAAGTTTTTTAGTGGACTCGGTTTAGATTTCGCAGATTTCTCAGAGTCATCGCTTTCTGATGTTTTACGAGTATTGGGTGGAGTTCGTTCATTTTCGCCCTCCGAATCATTTCCTGATTTGTCTGGATCGTCATCATCGTCTGGGTCTTCTCTACTCTCGTCATTTCCGCTGCCCTCATCCTCATCATCAGACGCACCAAAATCTTTTAGCCCATTGATGACTTTGAACGTGTTAGCATTATTCCCGTCAGATTTTAATTTTAGTTTAATACCGCCGAGTTTGCCCAGTTTTTGCATCACATCGTTGGAGTTTTTATCTGGTTCTGGTTCGTTCTTAATAGGCGTATTGCTCTTCTTTATAGTGAACCCTAATCCACTTAGTTTGTTCAGGGCTGAATCAGAGTCTTTATTGTCATTCTCAGCGGGTTTTTTCAAGGAGATACCAGTCTTTTTTAATAGTTGTGATATGTCAATTTTAGTCGGTGTGGCTTTCTGGGGGGTCTGAGGCGGGACTGGATCGTCATCTTCATCGGACCAGTTTTCATCTCCGGATGGAGGGGCGTCCTCGTCGTCGGAAGGCAGCTTGTCGAGTACCACGGAGGGCAGGGAAACGTGCTGAATCAAGTGGTTCTCTAGATCTTCCCAATCTCGGAAGTCTTCGTCGCACGTGAAGCAACGGTACTCTTGTTTGGGTTTTTTGATGAGAGCACCTGTAGACTGGAGTCTTTTCAAAATACTCTCAACATTGCTAGCTTCTGGCTTTATGTCTTCTTCCTCTTGTTCGGAGCCTGCTGAGTCAGCGGCCTCCTCGTCTGAAAAGGAGATGAAGTATGCGTTAGTTTATAAATTTAGTATATTTTAATATTCATGGAGGTAAATTCGGAAGAACTTCCATAATTGAAGGTAGCAGATTGGTAAGGGAAACATTTTATATGAGCATGTTACTTGTGAAGACACTCCAATAACGACTAAATCAATTTATTTAGTTAGGTCTATAGCCAATTCCGTCAATCGATTTAACGTTATTAATGTTATTATTTAATAGCGTTTAATGATATAATTGATTCTTCAATTCAATCTTTAGCTCAATTGGGTGTCTACTTTAACTGAAACATGAAAACTTGCACTGAAGTAAACCGTGAAATCGTTTAAAGTGCTCTGGTGTTGAATACAAAGTTTTCAACCAATCCTTTTGACCAAAAACCACTTTTCGTAGCGTTAAAAGACAAATGTGTATAAAAAAGGGTTTATAAAAAACCCATAGCAGACGCGAGACGGGAAGGAAGAACCGACAAGGGAACACAAAAGAATTCCGCTGAGACACACAGCGCAACCCTATAAAGCTCACGCTAGAACATTGCACCTTATCACTTGAGAACCAGGTTCTAAAATTAACTAAATGCAACTTTTATACAACAGTGAGGGTCAAAATAGACATAATTGAGTCTAGTACTAAAAACTTATAGTAAAATTATCGATCCTTACGTCTTTGTTGGCGGGGTGGGAAAACCCTGCTTCGACTATGTGGCGAGTAATTTAGTAACTAAACTCGTCATATTAACATAGTTGGAACCAGGCTTAAGCAAAAATACTAATGTAACTGGCAGTCGCGACCACACAATGGATACTCGTGGGTTGATGCCATAGATCAGTGGTTCCGAACCTGAGGGTAATTCCCCTGCGGGGGTAAATCACCTTTTTTGAGGGGGTAACGAAGAACTTAATAATTCAGACCTAATATCAAATAAAATTAGAGATCGCCACGCAGTAAGTACCGCGCTCGTGGCATTTCTTTTTAGCTACCGTCGCGTCATCGTCATGTAAGATAGATGTCCATTTTGAGTTCTTTTAGTGTGGTTAGTAACTAGCCTGTCGATCGATTCTGTTAAAAACTCACCGTAAAAAGTTCGGTGAAGTGAGCGTGGAGTGAGCGTGGAGTGAGCGTGGAGTGAGCGTGGAGTGAGCTGTCGTTTCTATTGACAGCTAACTTTAATCTCACTTCACCTGCATTTTCACGGTGAGATATTTACTGAACAGCACCACTACGGAGTTTTTATTCTACCCATGGACCTCTGACTTAGCTTCACATGCTGTTGAGAAATATCTCTCAGACATGCTGGTTTCCTCACGATGTTAAAGAAATAATAAAGATAGAGATTAGTACAGATATTTGTATTTGCTTGTACATATTGGTAACATTTTAAGGTCGGGGTAAAATCGGTTTTCCTAATAGGTCATAGGGGTAATAACAATATTGAAAAGGTTAAGAACCACTGCCATAGATGTTTATACTTAATCAACTAATAGATGTATCGGGCTTGTAATTCACGTTATTCATCATTTCAAATAAAGTAGGCAGCGTACCACTTGTCGTAATTAATATTGTATTAAGTTTTATTGCTTAAGAAACCACCGGAAAGATGGCAGTCATTAAATTTCTTTCAATGGATACTGTAGTGCTGCAGCTGTATGAGCTCCCAAAAACTCTAAAAATATATTGATTTGTAAAATTATTTAGTTTCAAGCTCACAGTTCCATTTAGTGACGTAATGGGGATGATGCCTGGGTAAAAAATAAACAAATTGTATTTAGTCCGTCACTCAGATAATAAAACAATTATTAGGGTATCCTAGTGCGGGATCCAGTGTCACACTTAAACCCTGTAACCCTTCTTTATGAGTCAATAAATTATTATTATTATTATTATTTATTATTATTAGACATGTATTTTTTGCTTTATCATATTAATAAAAAATGACTTAGATAAAATGTATTAAAAATGGGGTGGGGGCTCGCTACGTCACAAGTAAGTATAAAATCTACATATTCGTGACGTCATGCTACATTTTAACTCTATGTATCGAAGTAATCTCCGGGGTCCGTGTGCCCACTTTGTTTTTCGAGACATCGCCAAGCGGTTGATCGACTCTTCACGTGACCTGACTGGCCTATTTTTTGGTCAAAGAATCGGCATTGCCATACAACGCGGCAATGCTGCCAGCCTTTTGGAAACTTTTCCTGTTGACAGCGATGTGGACGAATTTTTTGATGCTCTTTGATTATTAAACATACTATTTTGTACATATTATTATAAATATTCAGCTTTTAAATGTAAATGTGTTTAGATTTACATTAGTTTAAGTAATCTTTTGATTACTTACGTAAAAAAGAAAAACACGTGTCTATTTTTTTTTAATCTAGCTGACGTAAGTACTAGAAGAAGAAAAATGTAGTCATAGTCCCTATTCTCATATAAAATACATTCAGCCAAAAAAGTATCGGGAATGGATGATTTGTTAATGGTTCCAAATTAAAATTTTTGTTTTTTTTGTAGTTGTTAGATTGGCACAACTGTTTTCCATTTTGGCGCGGAGTTTGAGTTGCATCTGTTATTTATATTAAATACAGTGCTGGTTTTAGTAATATCATATATAGTGTGTATTGCGAATTTCATAATGGACAAAAATATCGAACAAAGAGTTTGTCTTAAATTTTGCATCGCCAATGGAATTTCGTGTTCGGAGTCACTGAAAATGTTACAGAAGGCTTACGGTGAATCGACTTTATCAAAAACTCGTGCTTGGCTCGTGCGTGAGTGGTTCAAAGCATTCAAAAGCGGTCGAGATGTGATGGAAGATTTGCCTCGCTCTGGTAGGCCGTCAACGTCTGCAACTGAAGTTAACATCGCAAAAGTGAAGAAAATAGTGACTGAAAATCCCCATGCAACTCTGAGAGAGATAACCGCCGAACTTTCTGTATCTCACGACTCGATCCGTACCATTTTAACTAATCATTTGGGTATGAAACATGTTGCTGCTCGGCTAGTCCCAAAAGATCTGAATTTTCTCCAAAAACTCAATCGCATGAAAGTCGCTGAGGACATGCTAGAACGAGTCAGTTCGGACCCAACATTCATGAAACGCATTGTTACTGGTGACGAGTCGTGGGTTTACGAGTTTGACATGCAAACTAGTCAACAAGCTTCGGAGTGGCGCCTTCCAACTGAACCGAAACCGAAAAAACCACGCCAAAGTCGATGAAAAGTCAAAGTCATGTTGACTGTTTTCTTTGACTATCGCGGTGTTGTGCACTCTGAATTCTTACCGGAAGGTCTAACGGTAAATAAAGAATATTATTTGAGCGTTATGCGGCGTTTAAGAGAGCAAATTCGACGAAAAAGGCCAGATTTGTGGAAAGAAAATTCTTGGATTTTGCACCACGACAATGCGCCTTCGAACAAGCACAATGCACAAGGCTATCATTGTGAACGAATTTTTGAACAAACACTCAACAAATACCATCCAGCAACCACCATATTCACCAGATATGGCTCCTGCTGACTTTTTTCTTTTTCCTAAACTCAAATTACCACTTCGTGGCACCCGTTTTCAATCGATAGAAGACATAAAGGAGAATTCGCGGCGAGAACTGAACTCAATTCCGGAAGCAGCGTTTAAAAAATGTTTTGATGAATGGATTATTCGTTGGCGCAAGTGTATCGTTTCTAAAGGAGCATACTTTGAAGGTGATAAAATAAATTTGGATGAATAACAAAACATTTTGTGTATTATTGATCTTTTCCCGGTACTTTCTTGACAGAGTAGTACATCTGTGAGCATGATAAGTATACTTAAGTATAGCCTAAATTAACTATCTAAAAATGTTTATGTATTATTGGAATGGAATGTCTATTGTATCTGTATGTTCTTTGTTGGAGATCCTAATAAACAAATGAAGGTTTTCATTTTAAATGCATTTTAGAAAGTTATAAGGGTCTAAGCATACGATAAGCTACATAATCATTCATTCTCCTGTCCTTATCCCAATTTATTTGTGCTCGGCGCAACATGGCTTTTTCTTTCATACTTCTCCTATTAGTCGTCATCTCGGTAACTAGACGCAGGGAGCGTCTAGTTACCGAGTTCTAGCCATACCATCTTTCACACAATCCATCTTATCAATTCTTTGGTCTTCCTCTACTTGTATAGCCATCCACATTCATACCCAAAACTTTCCTGAGAACATTTTCCTCATTCCCCCGCATAACTTGCGTAACCATGACAACCTATTTATTTCCACACAACTTTTCAGTCACCGTTGTCACTTTCAGACTACCTCTTATGTACTCATTCCTTATTCCATCCAGTCGCGTAACACCACGCATTCCTCTTAGCATTCTCATCTCAGCTTCATGCAATTCCCTTTCATTCATTCCTTTTGTTTCCCAAGATTCTGATCAATACAAGACGGCTATAATTAAAAATAATAATAAAAGATTTATTTGCAAGTAACATAGACTCGTAGTTAGTAATAATTTACTTACAAACTATGTTCGTAATATTTACAAAGCAGGACTTAAACAACCCAACATTCTATAAACCAGGGGTTCCCAAACTTATTTTCTCTACTGCCCACTTTGAGAAGAACCACTATCTAGATGAAATTACAAATCCTAAGCCTCTACACAACGGCCCCATTTTTTCTGGGTCTCTTACTGGCCCACTTTAGGCCTGCATCGCCCTCAAGGGGTCGTTATCGCCCACTTTTCGAAAGGCTGCTATAAACCGTAATGATTCATTCAGGTAAATAGCCAGAATTAAACCGCTGGGTGGTTCAGTAATACCCGTTACATTTTAATTAAATTATGACACAGGTAGCTTCTCCCCAGCCCCGGGCATAAGCCCAGAGTCGCTTAGGGTTGGGGAACCCACGGGAGAGCGTGGGTTAACTTGTAGACCGGAAATAATATTCAGGAATTGAGAATGTCTTTCTTGAAAATTCATATTTGAATTTAGAGCTCTGAGTTCGTATTTTGAGCAGGACTTGAATTTGTAGATTGCAACTTTCAACTTATTAAAAGTTGAAACCCAACGGTTGGTCGACTCTACACGTGACCATGGGGTCCCAGACAAGTGTCAATCGCTCGGTGTTAGTCGATTTCGAAAATTGTTGATCGAACAATTCGTTGTCTCGGTGATTCGGATTGTCAAGAACGCCACTTGTCAACGCATTTGTATGGGAATATTGATCAAGTTTTGTTACACAATTTAAAATTGTCTAGCACTTACCAATCGAAAACGATTGATCACGTGACATTTCGAAAGCTTATGCCAAGTCCATACATTTCAGGGCTACGGAAGGAACATGGATGGGTTTTGATTTCCCAGCCTTAAAAAAAAAAAGTCCATACATTTCGGATTTATCTATTTTCGTTATCGTTAATGAAAATGTGACTGTGTCTAGGCCCCCTGAGGGCTGGCCAATTGGTCAAAGAATTAGCATTGTAATCCAACGTGGCCACGCTGGCAGCCTTTTGGGCACACTTGCCACTGACAGCGATGAGGACATTTTTTTTTATCAATGAGCTCTATCCCTTTTTAAATTTGTACATAATATATTTAGTTTTAGTTTGTATTAAGGATTTGTGTGCCATTTAAAAATAAGCAGAAGCAAATAAAGGGTTTTTCAACAAGAACTTTGTTTTCAAAAACAAAATAAAACAAAGAATTTAGATGAAAATGATTCAAATTTTGATTGTATTACGAAGAGAAAAATTTATGAGAGAGGAGGCAATTATAGAGTAATTAATAGAGGCAATTATGAATGAAAAATGATATCCCACCACGACCACGCTAACAGATGTCAATTCATTCATCAAAATTTTTAAACACCTTTTGGCGGGTCTATTTCGTTAATCACATCACGGATTATGAGTTTTAAGGCTACAATCGATTCGATTGGCTCCGTATAGAATCTTTCCTTAAAATAGCCCTACAAAAAAAAACCCAGTGGTGTTAAATCACACGATCTGGCTGGCCCCTTAACAGCTAAATTTCGTGTAATTATGCGATCGGGAAATTTGGTTTTCATTGGCTGTGTGACATGTGGCACCGTCCTGTTGAAACCACATGTCAATTCGATTTTCGAGTGAAATTGAATTCATTGCCAAATTGCCAAATCATCTACATATTATGAATACGTCAAAAAACTAAATGTCAAAACTGTCATGTTGTTGGTGTAGCGCCAACAACGTTCTTGTTGGAAAACCCTTTACTTATTAGAATGCTAAGTCTAGCAATAAAAAGTCTTGACAGACATGTTCGACGATCAGCGATTTTGCAACTTCATCAATGCTGCATCGCCTTTTGATGACTCAAACAAATAGCAGTAGCAACGAAAAGAGGCTTTTATATTTTTTTTTTTATAACAATAGGAATACGTCCAATGACCCCTCCCGCTGAGGGTGGACCGGAAGGGAGTGTCGGACTGAATAAAGCCCGTCCATGTTCCTTCCTTAGCCCTATCTGTTCCGGGGCAGCGGTAACCCTTTCGGATAATCCCGCTGCCGGGTGCAGGCATCGGCCCTAAAGCTCCCCTTCAATTACGCTGACACCTCTTGAGGCGCACGTGGAACACGAACGCGCCGTCGGGCACGGAACTTCACCACAGATAACGAAATACTTTCCGCGCTAAACGCACTTAGATTTAGTCTGCTTGCACCACAAATATGTATATTTGTGGTGCAAGCAGACTAAATCACTATTAGCATGTATGCTAACTAACTAGAAACTATTTTACAACTTCTTTGTAAATATCACAATATACAGCAGGGTGGCAAGTACAGCACATAAAGTTACCCCAATCTGTCAAATTTCTTTGATTTATTACCAACTTTATTACAAAAGCATAAGGTTCATTTTTGATTGAGAAAATTTGACAGTATGGGATAACTTGTGTGTTTGAGATAGCGTAACCACGAACACCCTTTTTAATAACCGACGAAAGATTTCAACGAAGGATTCAGGAACATGTACTGAGTCCATGGGAGCATCTTGCGTGTCGATATCCCTGCCAGCCTTTTTAATTTAAATTAAAGATAATGTCATAATCTTTTGTTCTCTGTCAGTGCAGAGAAACCTGTAACCTTGAAGACTAGTTTTAAGACTTAAGACGTAACGAGATGGTCAAATCATTGTCACATAATGACGTCATCGAGACCTATAAATAAATAGAACAAAAACCGGCCAAGTGTGAGTCTGGAGCGCGCACGAAGGGTTCCGTACCATTATCTATAAAAGCAGCAAAAAATAAAAACACGTTTGTTGTATGAGAGCCCCCTTAAATATTTATTTATCCTGTTTTTAGTATTTGCTGTTAAAGCGGCAACAGAAATACATCATCTGTAATAATTGGGATCCTGCCGTTTTGCCGAAAAGATTTTGCCAAATTTTCATTACCCAAACAAATTTTAGCAACCTTTTTTTATACCAATGTAATATTTGGAATAATTTTAGTACGCACATTTTCATTTGGTCAAATGTTTACTTGGCAGATTATTACCAAGGATAATGTAATTAAGGCTTTTGGTCTTTAATCAAATGATTTATTACAGCAAACAATATTTAGACAATATACGTTTAGTCAAATGATTTGTTATGACAAAAAATATAAAGGCAAAAATAAACATTTTACTTGTTTGTTAAAGGAGATTGTTCTAGACCGCCCTATAACCAACAAACATTTGACGTGCACGTTAATTTTAATTATATTTTAATATGCTTTTTAAAAATAATAAATTCAAGCGGACACTGTTTAATTCTTAATAGGTTTTTAAAAGTGACCTCATTGATTTTATTACCAACTGAACTCGCCATCTTTCAAGGAATTGTCAATGTGAATGTCACAAAAGATTTGACAGTGTCGCTCTCGCTCATATTACATAAATATCGATATCGACGACGATGTCCATAATATCTAGTGATAAATAATGGATGTTCGATATTTATCACTTCCAAAACATTGAAAATGTGCAACATAAAAGTTTTGCATGCATATTTTTTTCATGGAATTAGTTCCGTGAACATTTTAATGGAACTTATGATGAATATGGCCTAGCACGATTATGGTGAAAATATAATGAACAAAAGAAACTCACAAAATGTACTTACTAGTCGAATGAGGGATTTTCTCACAAGTGAGAAAATATTAGTTCAAAAGAGGCGTTGGTAAAAATACGTCACTGTCTCAGATTTTTGACATCAAATAAGCTTTCTTATTTACGGATCTTATTTTTGTTATCAGTAGCCAGTAAAACAAAGACGTATTTTTTACCCACGCCATCTATTGAACTATGTTTTTCCACTTGTCAGAAAATCTCTCATTTAACGATTGAAATGTCATTTACGGCGCAACTCTAGTGAATTGTTCTCATAACCATTTCACGACTTCAATAGCCATATTTTTACTTTTTAAGTACCTAATTAAACTCTATTTTTAAATGTCGCAAACTAAAACGTTACACATTGTTCGTTGGGAACAAAACATTTTATTTTAGCATTAATTTAATTGGAGTAGAATCATAGCAACAACGTGTTTATGTTTGAAACGGAACAAATTAATTTACATTTGACATATTGATCTGTCATTTTGGTCTACTAAATTAAAACCACAGATTAAATAGGTGGTCATTGATAATCGATACACAATGATTGATCTTCAAGAGAGCATCTCTACGTCACTACGTCAGTCGGTGCCTGCGGCTGTCTACCTATTTGGCGTTTTTGATTTTGTTTCTGTTTAACGGACTACAATTTGGATTGCTTTCAACGTGACCTGGCTTCGAATAACTGATTCTGTGATCTGCTTAAACGACACCTTAGCATTTTGACAACGGATAAAGGACTTCGCTTAAAGTAAACTTCAACCAATAAATAATAACTGTACCTAAAAGGCATAATACAACTGTATTTACGGTAATATTTTACTGTATTTGAAGTTTAATGCCTTGTAGAAAACAGAAATAGCGATTTTAGAAGGAATTACTTAAGTTTTCTTTTATTAAAAATAACCTCAAAATCTGTTCCTTTTCTGTAAATAAATCTTTTCTCTAAAGTGTCCGTCAAGAAACGTTGTTATTTTGGGCTTCTAAGGGCAGTTTACAAATAGAAAATGATTTTTTCTATGCTGTTGGCTCCAGGGCGAACAATGTATGGGCGTAGAACAATCTCCTTTGATGTCATTTGCGTATTTCTTTGTAAGCTTATGTGCTTGAATTTGTCTGAAACAAGTCAAATTTATGGTGACTAGACATTAGGTTATTTATGGAACTAGTTACAGTAGGTTATTAATTTTAAAAAAATGGTTAGGTTAGGTTAGGTTAAAACTGTGACCACCTACGAAGACGCCAGAAACGACTAGATTACATAGAAAAAATATGGAAAAAAGAGATTATTTTGAGGAGGCTATCGTGAGAAATAATATAATTATAATAACATTATTATTACCTGTTTAGAATTTGTCCCAATAGGAAAAAGCACCCTTGTAATAAAACGTCTTCAACGTTAGATCTTATTAAGTTTAAAATTGACGACACCAAATATTTGGCTTATTTAATTTTGCGTAAAATATGTTATACCAACTGAAATATTTGACTAGATAAACAATGGTAAAAGTACTAGTTGGTGAACAAGTTATTGTTCAAACGTTCACTTGCCAAACATAGGTTTTCGTAACAATTATTTGTAAAGAGATTTTTTGGTAAGTAATAATTTGGCAAATTAAATTATGCGAAAATTTGTTTGGGAAGTGATAATTTGGCAATTTCTTTTCGGTAAAACAAGGGAGACCCGTAATAATTTCAACTGTCTAACTATCCGGTTCATGACATACAGCCTGGTGACAGACGGACAGTTGGACGGACGGACAGCGGATTCTTAGTAATAGGGTCACGTTTTACCCTTTACTACTACGTAGTTTACGGCCCACTCGCTCTCGAAGAGATGAGGCCTATGTCCCAGCAGTGGGAACATTATAGGCTTATTATGCTTATCCTATGCATTTGTGAAAAACATATACAAATGACAGCACATAATTATGTGACATCGAAGAAATGTAAGTAGACTACTGCGAAGAAAGCAAAGATCTGTGGGTGGATTCTGTTAAGTTCTAACCGTGAATGTAAGTAGACTACTGCGAAGAAAGCAAAGATCTGTGGGTGGATTCTGTTAAGTTCTAACCGTGAATGTAAGTAGACTACTTCGAAGAAAGCAAAGATCTGTGGGTGGATTCTGTTAAGTTCTAACCGTGAATGTAAGTAGACTACTGCGAAGAAAGCAAAGATCTGTGGGTGGATTCTGTTAAGTTCTAACCGTGAATGTAAGTAGACTACTGCGAAGAAAGCAAAGATCTGTGGGTGGATTCTGTTAAGTTCTAACCGTGAATGTAAGTAGACTACTGCGAAGAAAGCAAAGATCTGTGGGTGGATTCTGTTAAGTTCTAACCGTGAAAGCCTAGGTGAAGTGAGCTGTCGTTCCACCGTTAGGTGGAATAGTGATTGATGATGATTGATAGTGGAATAGGGATTGACACTAGAGATGGGACGGGTACCCGGTGTGGAACCGGTACCCGGCGGATCCGGCACTTTTTTAGGATCCGGCCGGGTACCGGGTAATGGCGCCGGATACCCGGCACTGCCGGGTAATTAGGTCTAGGAAAAATTTAAAAAAAGTTATTGCAAAAACGGACATTTATTTTAATTAAACATGAATCAGTAGAAGAATTAATATGCATAATTCAAAAGAGGTAAATTATGGTGAAGAAATACAAGCTGTTCAGCACGATCTGGGTTAAGTCTGTTGCGCTTTTTTCATAGATATTACCAGCCTCCGAAAAGAGGCGTTCACTATAATAATATACGGAGCTGGCGGGAGTGGTTAAATATTTAATCGCGAGACTCTTTATAATAGGGTAGTGACCCATATTATCGGCCAAACAGGGAAGTGGAATGTACGTATTTTCATGCCGGGTAATTTTGTCGGGTACCCGGCTACCCGGCATAAGCTTGCACCGGGTACTCGGTTGCCGGGTACCCGGCAAAAGTAGGATCCGGTGCATCTCTAATTGACACTATTGACAGCTGAAAGCAGCTATTGAAACTGTTTAAACTTACCTACGTTATCACGATGAGATTTTTACAGAATAGCACTACCAATATAGTCTCTTAGTATTGTATAATTGCACAGCAAGTTTGTGAGTACTATGTAGCTGCTATAAAGCTACCATTTACTGAGTACGTTTTACATTTGCTTGAATGTGCCCCGGCGGCTAAGAACATGTCATGCTCACTGTAACGTCTCGCTGATGGTGGCGTGTGTGTTGGATCATTAAGCTCCCTTCAAAATGGTTGAGTTGAATGGTGCTAATCCATGCGGCATGTTCGTGAACGGGCGCCGTCAGTAGGGACTGGTCATCTCTAAGCTGCCACGGCTCTTTCAAAATTTAATTTAATTTTGAACAGTTTTTTTGTTTAATCTTTTAAATATGGGCGCTGTTTTGCGTTCTGCATCGTTCTGACATGTATATTTCAACATGAATGATGTAAGCCAGTTTTTGTAACGATATTTTGATTTAAAAGAGTATCCAAGGAGTTTTTTGCCCGTTCTTCTCCGTAGGTACCTATTGCTTTGGAATGGGCAACTAGCTTCATCTTTCTGACTGAACGACCTTGACAATAAATTCAAAAGTGCATGTAATTGGTTTATTTGAAATAAACCAACGAGTGACCGACCCCTTGACAATTCAAAAGTGCCCGTAATTGGTTTATCTGAAGTGAATGCTTTGAGTTTGAATAAAACCAACAGGCGACGGATGCCAATCCGACAATTTCACAAGTTTCATTCATTTTTTTGACAACTGTGTTTCGCATTTTAAATATATTGTAAAAAATAGTATTGTATTGAGTAAGGAGGAGCTCGTGGCTAAGTTCCAACCATGAAGCAAATACAAAGAGGAGATGCCGTAACTGGATTTCCCTTTAACATAATGCGTGACACTTTACGGGGAGCGAGGGACGTTACAAACCACGCCCCTCTCTATTTTCCATCTAGCGGTGAATAGGACAATTAATAGATTAAGCTTTGTCGATTGTTACAATGTCGTTTTAGCTAGATTTCGCTAGATGTCACTAGTGTATAGGTGACATGATGTGATACAAAGTGGCGCCATCTTTTGTCGAGCAGTGACAAAGTCAAAGTCAAAACATTTATTTCAAATAGGCACAAGAATGGCACTTTTGAACGTCAAAATGAACAAGAAATAGAACTGATTCTAGTCGCCCCTTCCAAAAAGTAGTTTCGTGTGGAGAAGAATGGGCAAGAAACTCCACCGTTACTCTTTTAAAATGTTTCACAATGTTTTGTATACATGTATTATAACATTATATGTGAAGACGATGCACCCAGAATAAAAACAATACATCACAAAAGGTGAAAAGAAAAACACATGTAGCAGTGGCAAGTAAACTTAATTATGTCATAAGTGCATGGTGCTCACATATTTACAAACATTCTAAAAGTTAATAATAATAAATTAATCAATGTGTGAGAAGTTATTCCAATATAATAAAATAATATGGTACAAATTACCTAATTTACTTAGCAACCAGTTTGATTTTGTCTAGACACTAGATTGTCCTGTGGAGCAGGACCAGCATGTTTCCAAGCATCCTTATCTTTGATATAATCTTCTAATTTGTAATAAGCTTGTTTACAAAGTGTACTTTTAATATGAGTTTTAAATTTTCTTTCATTTAATTGCAGTATGTCACAAGGTATTTTGTTGTAACATTTAACACAGAACCCCATAAAAGATGTATGTACTTTTGACAATCGAAAAAATGGTTGAATTATTTTATCTTTATTTCTAGTATTAAAATTATGCCTATCACTTATTTTGTTAAAAAGATGTCTATTTTTTCTTACATACATAATATTTTCATAAATGAATTGGCAAGGTACTGTCATAATATTAATCCTTTTAAATAGTTCCCTAAGCGATTCGCGACGACGAAGATTGTAAATAGCCCTGATCGCTCGCTTTTGCAAAATAAAAATGGATTCAATGTCAGACACTATTGTTAAGAGACAATGCACAGATTTTTCTAGAACGCTTCTAATAATTTATGAAATAAAATTACTTACACGTGAAATGTTATGCCGTCCAAGGCATCAGAACGTCTATCTGAATAGTTTTTACATGATAGCACACAACACTTCATCTTGTTCTTTAAAATAAGATAGAAAATAATAAAATAGACTGAACACTGGACTGTAAACATGTAGTTAGTACCTACGCAACGTGTGCCGCCAACTGACCGAGGCCACGCCCACCGTGATGACGTCAGGACTCAGGACACATTTATTGTCACAGTGCACATTCACATTATGACATCTCCTCTTTGTATTTGCTTCATGGTTCCAACAGCCGCACAAGCCCATCTTTACACACCGAGACTCCTCCACGCCTCGGAAAGCACGTTAAGCCGTTGGTTCCGGCTGACATTTGTAAATCTTTGTCAGTCGTTACGGGTCGTCAGAAGCCGGAAAGTCTGAAAGCCAGTCTTAGCAAGGGGTATCGTATTACCCAGTTACTGGGTTATGGAGGTCAGATAGGCAGTCGCTCCATGTAAAATACTGGTATTCAGCTGCATCCGGTTAGACTGGAAGCCGACCTCAACATAGTTGGGAAAAGGCTAGGCAGATAATGTGTGTCACAATTTCAGCTTTATTAGAACCCTGGGTTTAACAACGTAGACCCTGGAAGCATTATTCTGACTAACCGTCGCGTCGTAACGCGTCGCAACAACCGACCAGTACCTCTACCATGAGTTGTTATCGACAACTTACTCGCTAGCGCTAAACTCGCTAGCGTACAAACGTGGATCGAATAGATTTCGATAATGCTTGTACCATGAGATTTACGGTCATTTACGGAGGCGCTAACGTTAGCTCGATAGATCATGTCGTCTAGCTAACTTCACTCCACTCGTAGAATACTTTCGTCTATGGGTCACTACTTATGTTCTGTTTCTTTCTTTTCCGCTAATAAGAAGAGAGAACGGCTCTTAAGCTCAAAATGTAGTGTTATCGCTATGCTAAAAATGTTAAGACAGTGAATAATCACAAATAAACCAACAAAATATAAAAGTTTACGAATAGTGGACTACGTAATGGACTTTGTGGCTTTTGAATTTCGAGTGGTTCTTGTAACGTCACTGTCGGTGTCGGTCGGTTCAAATTGTATTTTTGTTTGTTTATGTTGTGCAGTTGTGTCACAGAGGTGCTTTGAGTGGTTTAAAAGTTTAAAACAGTAGATTATTTGAATTATTTAATACAATGAGGACCAGTGTCTCACAGTTTCAATTGATGGTGGAGTTCATGGAAAGGTATGTTTCAACTTTCTACTAATATCAAATTAAATCAAAACTATTTATTTGTATGTATGTATGATATGGTACAATAGATGATAAATTATTGGTCCCAGCATATTATGCTACAATTAATTGACGTACCTATATTTATTCCTATATATAAAAACAAAGCTTATAAAATACCTATTACTATCAACTACTATAAAATATAACTATAATTTAAAACATAAAGTTACAAAATTCCCAAATAGTTAGTTGCCCCTCAACACAGGTAGATATGCACTTGAAACTTTGAAGTAGACTTATCAGCTAAGTTCAAGTGTCTAAGAGTATTAAAGATGTGAGGAATGCAAGAAATAAACAAAAAATAGTTAAATGTTGGCCAACTTTATTTTGAAGGCATAGCTTGCTAGTACTTAAAATTTAAATATTGTAATATATGGTCTAGATAAAATGTCTAAGACATATCTTAATGTAAGTAAAAAAATGCATATTTTTCAGGAATGGTGATGTTAGCAAACCTACCGAAGGTCCACAAGGAAGGATGAAGAATATACAATTATGGGCTCAATTAACTGAAATGTTAAATGCCGATTCAACTGGTGATACAAAAACAACTGAAAAATGGAGAAAGGTGTGGTTGTCATAATTTTATTTTGGTTTAGTATTGTTAAGATTTAATGTTTGTTTTGTTCATGCATTTCAATTAGCATTTATGTAACTTTGGTGATGGTCTATGCTTTGTGTGCAGGTATGGAGTGATTTGAAAAATAACACTAAAAAGAAATATGCTCGCATACATAGAGACGCTACTGGAACTGGTGGTGGTCCTGCTAGTAGAATTAGATTAACTGATTTGGAAGAAAGAGTTTTGAATATTGTAGGCTCCCAAGCAGCTACTGGAATACCTGATATTGGAGAAATTGGCTTGTCTCAGGTGACATATTTTCTTACATTACATTTTTATATTAACTAATTGATCAGCATATTATACTAATTGTGACATACCTATACCTATTATAAATGCCAAAATTAGTTTGGTACATGAGAAGACCATGACTTGGAGAAGGATATGGGACACCTTATTCCAATATTCCCACGGGATCGAAACAAACGCAGGTGGATCCGCTGAGCGCAGCTAGTAGTTTTAACCACTATTTTGTTTTAATACTAGTATTGTTAAAACCGGAACAATATAATATCTTTGTATATTTTCATCTTCATCATCATTTTGTAGGTCCAGCATAAAAACATAACTAATAAATTAACAATTTTGTTATTTTAAACCTCTAACTTTAATAATAAAAATTTCAGGAGGAAATTCACCCACTTTCGGCAATTATACAGGAGCACTCAGAAGTCCCAGAAGCTACAGAAAATAGTAAGTTTCCAGAATAACTTACACCATACCTATAGCACTTAAAAATAAACATATTAACAAAACAGCCATATTTGCATGAAGAGCTAGTTAAGGGTGATGCACCCACATAAATATCATGAAGTTTTCACCACCTAAGGTTTTCCTTAGGTGGTGAAAACTTCAAAATCTGAGTTGCAAATCGAAGTTTATAAAATTCTCAACAACACTACCTTGGGAATTGAAGCTGAGATCTCATGATTGTCAATCGAATTCGCGACCACCAACGATATTGTCAGTTTTTTTTAAATTGTAAACCAAGTAGTAATAGTATTCTGTTTAATTTCAGCTTTTGCTATTTGGAGTCAAGCAGCAATTAGTGCCAGTGACCAACCGGCCCAGCTGCCTGAGGATGAAATAGAGCCGCCACCACCTATGCCCAATGTCCAAGATACGTCGCCCATCCCTGAAGCGCCTCAAATACCGACTCCTCTGCCTGCAACTCCACGGCGAAGGCGCCGTTTGCTTCAAACCGTGCCCTCGCCCACTCGTAGGAGAACTCGCACTCAGACTCAGTCAGAATTGGCAAGACAGGCGTTTGTAAATTCTGACAGTCAGTGGCGGGATTTTCAACAGAAATGTGAGGAGGAACGGTTGAGATTAAGGGAGAAAGAAATACACCAACAAGAGCGGTGGTTGGATCTATTTGCTCAATTGATCGTTTTAGGAAATAGAATAGTAGACATTCTTGACAAATAATAAGACCTCATTTTTTTTTAACTGTAAGTTAGTTTAGTTAGCTAGTATTTATTTTTACTGTCCATAATGGTTGTGTTCCTTATTTTAGTTATTAAATTTAAAATGCTGACTGATTAGTTATAAGAACTTAGTTTTAATTGTTAAAAATTTCAATTCTACCTGTAAGTTTTCTGTAATGTATTAAAATGTTTTAATATATATTTTTAAGAAATATTAAAAACGTATTTTATTTGACAAAACGTATGGTAAAGGTATTAACGAAATAAACAAAGTTGGTAAATAAAACATCTTTAATTAGAATTTTAGTTAATATTTATCAAAAGCCTCCTAGCTAACTGATCACGTAATGCTCTGCCCATTAGCAAATCGCTAGATGTTTCATTTTCCTGCAATACTTCCATATTATGCTGGTAAGCTGTAAAGATAATAATTTTGAATCAGTTATGGGAGCAATGTTATTTTTACCCTAACGAAGCAAAAAGAAGGGTTATTTTAATGTATAAACAACATACTATGTAGAAAAATAAAATAAATAATATATTTTAAAATTAAGAAGAAATTACCTCCAGTTTGTAGGGAAACCCCATCTGGGTCAGGAACATTATATTTTATAGCAATGTTATGTAAGACACAACATGCTGTAATAATTTGTGCGCATTTATCTGGCCTATAATGCAAGGTCCTGTCTTTACTTAAACAACGCCAACGATTTTTTAGCCTGCCAAAAGTGTTCTCAATAACGACTCGGGCTGATCCATGAGCCTTATTAAAGTTATCTTCTACAGAATTAGGCACTGGATCTGAGTATGGTGTCATCAACCATGGCCTCTGAGGGTAACCGGAATCACCTTAAAAAAAGGAAAAATCAAATTATCTCCCGCCTTGATATAAATGTTCTATTACATAAGTAGGTATTATGTTAACTTACCCAAAAGCCACACAATCTCATTATTTCTATGTAAATTCTGCATGAAGTTATTAACATTACTGTTTTGCCAAATAAATGCATCATGTGCTGCTCCTCCAAATTTTGCATTTAAGGACAAAATTCTACAGTCAGAGTCGCATATCTACAATAAAAAAAAATGAACCTAGGAATACTTATGAACAATTTTATCAAAACAAATAGTCATTTTAACACGTTCACTGTTCACAAACTAGACACAATAGTTAAACAATCAACATGAACCATATGTGGTTCATTGCACAGTGAATGGGTTAATATATAGTTACCATTTGAACATTCAATGAGTGGTATTGTTTTCTGCAGAAATATAGGTGTTCTTCCTCTTTGATTGGAGTAAATATTTTAAAGTGGCTGCCATCTACACATCCTATTATTCCAGGGATTTTGTATTTACAGTAAAAACTGAAAAAAGGAAGAAATTACTTAAGTTGTTGTATTACTTTTAATAATTTATTAATCAGTAATATTTTTAACAGTACCTTTGCTTTATAATATTCCTTTCTTGTCTTGTTGTTGGAAACTTTATATATTTGTTCAAAACTGTAGGATGATTTAGTGCTGCAGTCACTTCTTGTATGTATACACTAATTGCTTCTTGAGATAAATGATTTGCTTCTCCAACAACACTTTGATAGTCCCCATTCGCATAAAATAACAAAGCACATAAAACCTGTAAGTAAGAATTTCACACAAATGAAAATTATTGTACCTCTTTTGTTTTGAGATAGCTGCATACTTATCATTTGTACTAACTTACTTTTAGTTCTAAAGAAACTCGTTGTGTTGACTTCAAATCCGTAACATTATTTAATAATATGCACAAATCTTCAAACGCGTCTTTTGAGAGTCTGTAAAGTTTAATAAACTTTCTTTCACTAATATTTTTCAATTGGTAGCCAACATGAATTCTCATGTTGGCTTGAAATTTACGTTGTTCACGTCTTTGATCTTCAAATTCAGCGGCCACTAACATATTCCATGCCAAATATGCTCTTGCAGACATTATAAGGACTTTATTATATTCAAAACGTATTAAAAGTTAATGCAAACACTTGTTTCACACGCCAAAATGCTAGTGAGTAACGTAACTACAACCGTAAGCGTATCGTTCGCTAGCGCCTATCGAATTAGTGACTCATGGTACCGTTTTGTATGGTGACAGCTAAAAAACGTCAGTGACTATCGTATAGATTACGTTAGGTTTTTAACCTATCGTAATCTATTGTGCTCATGGTACGAGTTTTAATTCTTTCTGTGACCGCTAGGGGCGCTGTACAATATTTCATACAAATAATTTACGTAGACGCTAGCGAGTATTGGCTGTGTAAACTCATGGTAGAGGTACTGATCGATAAGATAAGGCCGGTCCGTGTGCGCCTATTTCTCGAAAGCCAGGGGTCAAGTACTTGCAACGAACTCCTTGAAGAGGACCGAAATGTGATGTGGGACGGCAATCCTGTCCACACTTAGTAACCCTCAACCAATAAGAATGTAGTACTATGGGCAAGTTTCGCATGCTCATAATAGCATAGCACCGTTGACGTTACTATGCTATTATAGCCTTTAAGGTACGTTACATTTGACCCTTGAAAGTACCGAAAAAGAACGATGAAATTTTTTTTTTAGTCCATCAGCTAGATTATTAGAAAATATTGGACACGATTGTTCCTTTTTTCAAGTAATCAAAAGATTACGTCGTGTTAAAATGTAGCATGACGACACTCCTCTGTAGATTTTATACTGAGTTGTGACGTAGCGCGCCTCTCCTCCCCTACTTTAGTGCGTATTATCATAGTCATTTTGTTAGTAATATGATAAAGCGAAAAATACGTGTCAAACATTTTTTTAGTATCTTACTGACGGACTAAATATAATTTCTTTTTTTTTTCAAGTGAAAACTCCTTGAGCGGTGTTGTACACTTTTTTTGTGATGGGAAAAAATGTTAAACTTGACGCAACTTTAGCAGTTTTTACCCATCACGACACGTGACCTGATAGAAAATTCGTAGGACGGTGGGAGAGATAAACTTTTTAATGTAAAATAATTGTAATAGTTCTCAAGTGTTAAATTTTTAATGTAATATAAATTGTCATGTTTGTGTACGATCGCGCAATAAATGAATATTGTATTTTTATAATTGATAGTACTTATTTACTGATAATTAAAGCAATTCGTGCAAAATTATTCCCTAACCATTCCAAAATATCAACATGAATATTCAAGTTTTCACAACCCGTTTTTTTTTACCCTGTCATCAACGCTATATTTTGATCTGCTAAAACTCAAAACCGAGGAGGCGACTTTTCATCGTGAGATAAGGAGCATTTGGGTTGAAATTAAGTTGAATGAATCGCCAATTTTAAGATATCAATCTTATTAAGAAGCGCTAAAATTCCTCGGGACACAGAAAATAATTATCCAATCGCATTTTACAATCGAATAGGCAGAGGTGATACGCATCTGAATAGTCCCTATTTGAAAACATCGTGAGGAAACCAGCATGCCTAAGAGATATTTCTCAACAGCATTTGAAGCTAAGTCAGAGGCCCATGGGCAGCTTAAAAACTCTGACACCAGGTTAGTCACTACGAAAAAGAAAAGAAAGAAGTCCCAATTCATGTTACTTTAGTCCTCCCTGGCTTATGTGACCAGCCTGAACTAACACACAAAAGACCCAGAGGATCTATAAAGGACATTGACTGGCTCACA
This sequence comes from Hyppa rectilinea, assembly GCA_951799385.1. NCBI lineage: Eukaryota > Metazoa > Arthropoda > Insecta > Lepidoptera > Noctuidae > Hyppa > Hyppa rectilinea. The sequence continues at coordinate 9,475,306 of OX637316.1, forward strand.
GCGTTACATAAGTCCGCACTTACGAGAGGACTTCGCGCGGAAGTCGTCTCAAATTCACGCTAAAACCTGCCGAACGGTACTTAGTATATCTCGCCAGCGAAAGGGTTTATGTCCGAGGACCCGAAGTGAACGCTAAAACCTTAGAACATAAAGTAGAATTTAGCTCATGGCATTTTAGCATGAGAATTCCGAGTTTTCGTACTGGGATTTGTCATATGGGAAGTTTGTCAGAAAGCTTGGGGTGATAAAAAAGTTATCCTAGAATACAAATATTGTGTCCTGGTTGTCCAGTCGTCTGCACGTTACAGGAACTGATGGACGCTAGTGATGGCGCCAAACACGTAACCGAATTAATAATAATATCCTTGGACATTTCACACAACGCCATATAGTCCTAAGCTAAACAACTTAATGCTTGTTTTATGGTAACGAGATAGCTGATCAACTACTTATATGCATTTTTTTTGTAAATACATAGACACATATTATAGATAGAAAACACCCAGACCCGGAATAAATACTTGTAGGGCGCATAAATATTTGTTCCGTGCGGGAATCAAACCCGCGACATTCTGCGCTGCAGTCAATCGCTCAATCACTGAGCCAACTGTGTCGTCAAGATCTGACGGATTTGATCTGATCGAATTCAGGGCAGAGTTCATTTAGATTGCCAACACGCTAAGAAGAAGAACAAATGCCTTTTCTGTTGTGTGTGTTTGAGTTAAAATTTTAAGACTATTTTTTTATGCATTTTAGCTCCGTCTGCTTTGCAAGCGGAAATAAAACAATACGTAACAGGTGCTAACTCCATATGTTCTTTGTTGCTTGAAATACAAATGCAGCACTTTATTTTGTAAAGATACTGCGGATAACCCAACTGTAGCAGTGAGCTATAATATTATGCATGATTGTATTTTTTTTTATTCGATTATTTACATCACTACTTATATTGTGGTAAAAAAGTATTCAACACAATTAAAGTAATATACATTATAACTAAAGTATTAAAAAAAATATATTAAAAATTGCTAACCGAATCGGGCACTTTAACCTTTTGAACGCCATTGTCACATATACGTGACAAGCAAGCACATGCCCTGTACGCCAACGACACAAATATGTGACAATGCGGTACACTATAACACGAAATAAACAATTAAATCATTACTTTTGTGTGTGTTTATATAGATATCTTAAAATTTGAAGCTCTCGTGCGTATTTAATGACATGAAACAAATTAAAAGACATCATAGACATTCAGAAATTCATGATAACAAGAGGAAATATTTGTAGCTTGGCGTGGAGGGCACGCACGTGCGTTTATGCTCTGGCTTTCAAAAGGTTAAACGCGTTCCCATCGCGTCGTCGATTTTCCAAATCGATTTTGAACTTACAGCCGACGTCTTAAGGTTTAAAATCATTTCGACAGCAGTGATAGCCTAGTGGTGTGACCGTCGGACTGCCAAGTCATAGGTCTCGAATTCGATCCCGCAAATGCGGGATCCCGCACCTTTTTTGCGGGTTCAGAAATGCGGGATTACACCCGCGGGATTCCGCAGGTTTGCGGGATTGAAAAAAATATATAAGACACCTCAGCACAGCTTATTAATAAGTGATTTAACAGCTTTCCCATAGAACTCGTGACTTTTATATAGAATTTGTATAGAAAAAAAAAAATAATTCAGTTTTTAACTTACAACTAAATAAGTTTTGAATTTCTATTTTGTGTCGCATGAACCCTGTATCGGAACGGAACGTAATCAATGTCAGTTCAGTTCAATCAAATACTCTATGACTAGGGATTTCCCTACGGTGCACTAGAAGAAGAATTAGAGCGCAGTCTCCGTACTGAATGGGTACCCGAGTCTAGACCTGCTGTGCGTGCGCACCCACTCGAGATAATTCAGTTGATCTGATATTGAAACGTGTGATTGTTCCTATACATATTGTAGTCTTTGCGTGTGATGACACTTTTTGAATGTGGAGGGAATAGAGGGAAGTACTTGGAAAATGTTTATACTTACTTAAAGTCAATTCCGCCTACAAGTGTGGAAGCCGAGCGTGCTATTTATGCAACAAGATACGATCTAATCTAAAAGATAAAACGTTAGATACCTTATTGTTTCTTCGAAAGCATATTCAGAAAAAATAAGCTAACTTTTAACCCGGCGTTTACTTAATTCACCTCTTTATGTCTCTAAAACAAATGAATATGTTTTATTTTCAATAAAAATTTAAATATGAAACGTTAAATATTGTATTATATCGTTTCTTAAAAGAAGTTGATTATATATGCTTCTTAAACATCATTATATTCAATTTTAAATATGAGTAATAACTTTGCTTCATATTGATAATAATAATAAAAAAATACTTGTCTTTATTTCTTTCATTTAACTACACAAAACAAAAATAATAGTAAATAAAAGCAATCCCGCTACTATAAACAAATGATGACATTGATCCCGCATGCTTGCGGGATCGCGATTTTGATGCGGGATTGGATTCCCTACTGGTGACCGTACAACTAACATCACTTTAGATCAAAAGAACCTGAACACCCGTAACGTTATAGACGATATCATATTCTTTTACTATACATTAAGAGGACCAGTATAAACAACGAGATTACATAAATAAACCACAAAAAAGTTGTTGGAGAACACCAAAAAAATAAGAGCGAAATTCTTATATTTTTTACAAGAATTGCTGGCTTATTATTTTGGGGCATGGCTAGCAAAAACAAGCTAGAAATCATTTTTAGCCAGACGAAAGAAGGAATTATATGACGTGGCAAGGCGGGTATTTACGCCCTCTCTTAGTGGTTCGTAATGATAAAGTATCGTGAGAAGAAAAGAGGCATTTTGAAACAATATTAATGATTTCACAGACGCTAGCACATCAATTTACCCCTAACTGTCAAATTTTCCCAATAGAAAATGAACCTGTAAATACTAAAGTGATAAAGTTGAAAAACTGTCAAAGAATTTTGACAGATTGAGCTAACTTGATGTGCTCGCGTCTGTAAAAAAATTAGAATTATGGTCTTTGGGGCATTGAAAAAACTTGGGAGAAGCTCATGATAATTCGCTCATACATAAGACAGAAGAGAAAAGAAAAAAAAACCCTGGATACGAAATTACGAACACACGAACAATGTCGAACGCCACTTATGCGGGGCTCGTCCTCGCCGTCAGTATTACTTATTGTTCCGTGACACCGACCCAAACAAAAACAAATCTATAAAAATAAATATGAATCTATGGACAACAAAGGAGTGCGGGGCAGTGGTCCAACTGCTCCGTCCAACTAGTTGGACCATGGGTCTTTACTAGGGGCAGTTGTCCAACTTTAAAAATAGTTGGACCACAGCACCTTTTGCGAGTTCCGTGGTCCAATTCATTTAAAAAATAACTTGCCAACTTTAAAAACCTCAACTGCATCTTTGTGTATATATATGGTTACCTACTGGTTACGGTTATATTGACCTATTTAAAGTAAAATAACAAAATTAAAGTCGGGTGACCATTTTTTATCAGGTTCACTGTCCACAGACCACATACCGTCCGTTTAGAGACTTGTTGATTATAAAGTAATCCAAATGTCCTGCCAAGTCTGCATTAAATAAGAGACTTTCTTCTTACGTCCACAGTATCAGATGGTTCAGAATTTGTACCGGGCGGCGAACAGACCACATAATGGTCTGTGGACCGATATGGAAGTCTCTCAATAGACCGTAAGTGGTCTGAGGACAGTGAACCTAATAAAAATGGTCACCAGACTTTAATTTTGTTATTTTACTTTAAATAGGTCAATATAACCGTAACCAGTAGGTAACCATATACACAAAGATGCAGTTGAGGTTTTTAAAGTTGGCAAGTTATTTTTTAAATGAATTGGACCACGGAACTCGCAAAAGGTGCTGTGGTCCAACAATTTTTAAAGTTGGACAACTGCCCCTAGTAAAGACCCGTGGTCCAACTAGTTGGACGGAGCAGTTGGACCACTGCCCCGCACTCCAACAAAGTACCCCCGATCCAGCTGCCCCTTGCTGTCCTCCCCCAATGACGCCCTAAGCCGAGGTCCGTACCCCACAGGGGGTGCCCTTAGCGTGTAGTCGCTTAGTTTGTAAGTTTATTTTAAGCCCTGGCTGAAGGCTACAATTCTTTTGTGGCATCCACAGGCAAGTCCGGTTAAGCAGTAGACAACCCTATAGTTGAACTGCGAGATACCATTGCCAAAAAAAAAGGACAATGAAAACCGAAAATAACCATAAATTTAAGAAAATATGGTATTGAATACTTCACGAAGGACTAACAACGTGGGAGTGAGACGTGAGTAACGAATATAAATTGCTATTTTCAGTGCGACAAAAAAAAGGTTTTAAAATAGATTTGAAGTGTTAACACTTACAGTACATAGGTCCCATTAAAATAGATGGACAAATTTTAACACAGCGTTCAGTACCTCTAACCAAAGATATCCAAGCAAAAAAACACTGATTAAAGTGATTTTATTTTGACCTAAAATAATAAATTGCCCGCATACTAGAACAGACGCACTTCTTGTAAGTATCTCATGTGTTTTTTTTTACCATTGTCCTTATTTTGGTGGTCTGAGGGATTTCTAAAAGTTTGTCCATCTATTTTATGGGGTTCTTATATAGCCAAGCTTGTTAATCTTAAAGTGATAGCTACATGGTATTAAGCCAAGCCTATGGCATTAAGTCCGCATCTGTACATTTCTGTGCTTAAAGTATTAAGTAAATAAATAAATAGCTCTACGTAGTCCACGAAATTCAGAACCTTTTTCTTTTTTTTTCACGTGGATAGTGAATAAACTGGTCGCAGATTCTGTAAAATGTCATCGTGAAAACTTAGATGAAGTGATCGTGAAGTGCCTTGTTGCACCACCAACGCTAGTGATTGACACTTGACAGCTCACTTCAAATTCACTTCACCTACATAATTACTCTTAGCTTCACATACTGTTGAGAAATATCTCTCAAGCATACCGGTTTCCTCACGATGTTTTCCTTCACCGGTTTTTTGTCAAGTGATAATTATACAATACGCACATGAATCCGAAAAGTCAGAGAAGACAAATAGAAGACGGTAAATATTTATTAACAGAGTTATAGCCATTAAACTCATTAATAAAACTATCTTAGTAGTAGTAGAACAGATTATTTTATGGAATGACTATTTCATGAAATCGTTACATTGTAGGTCAATTCTTACTTGAGAACAGGAGATGAGTTTAATTATTTTAATTCTTTAGAAGTTGGTGGCTAAGTTATAACAGCCGCACGGAACGGTCCATCAGGTTAAGCTACGCTTGTCGGAGTTGGTCCGTGGTGGGTCTTTACATATCGAGACTCCTCCGTGCCTCGGAAAGCACGTTAATCCGTTGGTCCCGGCTGTCATTCGTGGATCTTTGACAGTCGTTACGGGTAGCCAGAAGCCCGAAATTCGGACAACCAGTCTTACCAAGGGGTATAGTATAACCCAGTAAGTATCTGAGTTATGGAGGTCAGATAGGCGGTAGCTCAATGTAAAATACTGATATTCCGCTGCATCCGGTTAGACTGGAAGCCGACCCCAATATAGTTGGGAAAAGGCTAGGCAGATGGATATAAACATTTTGTTTTGGTCGCGAATCGTATTTTGATCAACTAAAAACCTGACACGACCAGCAAATTGCAAGAAACATAAGAAGGAAGAATTTCGCAGCTAAGTTAGAGCATCCCCCGAAGATGATGGATGATGAATGTAGCTTACGCGATTTACATTAAACGACCTGACCCGACAGCCGTTATCCTGTCTTAACTATAATACCAACCCTACCTACCTACTCTATTTACCTACCTACCCTAACTACTCCACCTACCTTTTCTCACCTTTTAAACCTTCCCTGGACTACGACAAACATATCAAAACCAAAATCAGCTAAATCGGCCCAGCCGTTCTCGAGTTTTAGCAAGACAAACAAACAGCAATTGATTTTTATATACATAGATAGACTAACTTCCGCCCGCAGCTTCGCCCGCATAATGTCGACAAATTATACGCATAAACCTTCCTCTTGAATCACTCTATCTATTAAAAAAACTGCATCAAAATCCGTTGTGGAGTTTTAAAGATCTAAGCATACACGCAGGCATTGAACGCAGGAAGCGACTTTGCTTTATACTATGTAGTGATGAATATAAATGTGCATGGATGAAGCAACAAAATTGACTTCGTAATGGCAGATGCAGTAGAAGCCCAACGGAGCGTTGGTAGACCGAAAGCTAAATAATAATAATAATATCCTTGGATATTTCACACAACGCCATATCGTCCCAAGCTAAGCAACCTAATGCTTGTGTTATGGTAACGAGATGGCTGATATACTACTTATATAATTTTTTTTTTGTAAATACATATATGTTATAGATAGAAAAACACCCAGACTCGTAACAAATACTTGCAAGTCGTACAAATATTTGTTCCGTGCGGGAATCGAACCCGCGACGAAATGGGTGGACGATCTACAGAAAATCGCGAGGAAGACCTGGATGGGACTCGCACAGATCATGGAAGCGTGGCAGAAAATGAAGGAGGTCTAAACTCAATATTAAGTGGAAGAAGGCTGCCAATGATGATGATGAACCAACTTGAATAGGGTAAACATAAAGTGAATCATTCAATGTCGGTCGTACCGTTCATTTCAATATTAAAATCATACTGCTTAAGACCGCCAGAGTATAAACGCACGCGCGTGCCCGTGGGGGGCCAACAATTTATATTTTCTTTGTAATCCTGAATGTCTCAATGTCCTTGGTGTATTTTAATTTATGATAAGTATGAGGAGCTTCAATTTTTAAGATATCTATATAAGGTATTAAAAAATTAGCTCTAAGAATTTAGTGGGAGCATTGTACTCATCGTTACAAACAACTTTTACTATGGGATGAACCCTGAAATCGCGAAAAATATATAAGCTGTTCCATACATTTTATTGAGTTACGTGTTCATAAACGTATGGGAAAGCTCATATTTTTTATATAATCACAAACAAAGTTTTATTAATTATTTCGTCTTACACGAGTGCATTTTTGTAACATATTTGTGTCGTAAGCGTACAGGGTATGCGCTTGCTTGTCACGTATTATGACAATGTCGTTCAAAAGGTTAAGAAGTGCCCCCAGGGTACTATTGGTCAGGCTGGAAAACTATTTAATAAACATAACATAACGCCACGCCTGTAATCCCTGAAGGGTTAAGTAGAGTTGTACCCATAGTACACCCACATTTTTAGCCAGATATGTTTACGTCCCGTGTTATAGGGGGCGAGCCTATTGCCATCAACCGGGCACAAATTAAAACTGCGGACTGCTACTGAGAAATTCTAGATGGAAAAACCCAACAACACTTTGTCCGACCCGGGAGTCGAACCCACGACTGCACGTTGTTTTATTATCACACAACTAGCTTCCCGTAGCCCGCAAAATATGTCGACAAATTATACACATAAACCTGCCTCTTGAATCATTCTATCTATTAAAAAAAACCGCTTCAAAATCCGTTGCGTAGTTTTAAGATTTAAGCATACATAGGGATATAGGGTCAGAGTAAGCGACTTTTGTTTTATACTATGTAGTGATATGTGCCGCTTTGAGCTGAGCTTTTATACATCATCATCGTCATCATCTGCCCTTATCTCAATTTATTTTTGCTCGCCGCAACATGTCCTTTTCTTCCATACTTCTCTATTAGTCGTCATCTGTCACTACCTTCCTAGCCATATCATTTTTCACACAATCCATCCATCGTGCACAGCTGAGCTTTTGAACATCCGAAGCAATTTTGCTTCTACCTAGAATCCAGGTCTTATCAGGGGTCGCAAAATGGCAGACCGCGGCGCGGTCTGCATCCGGACCGCCGCGCCGTGCCGCCGACCCATTTTGTGCGGACCGCGAGAACACAGTAACTTGCACTACAGAGTACGTAATTTAATAAAAATGTAACCCCCGCATTATCTTTGTTGCCGTCAACTCGATTTTTATTTACGTAAACTACATTAGTTTAATAAATATTTTTTTCTATAAAATGTTGTGCGGATCGCGATGATCATTTCATTTCCTGAAATTGGTAACCCTGAACTAAATCCTTACTAATATTATAAATAAGAAAGTAGCTCTGTCTGTCTGTATGTTTTCACGCCAATTTTGCAGAGAGATAGATTGCGTCCCGGGGCAAAACAGGCTTCTTTTTGTTTCAAAAATATACCCCATTATTGCGATATAACCGAACTCCACGCGGATGAAGTCGCGGGGAAAAGCTAGTATTTATATAAAAAGAATTAGAAAATTCGTATAAACTTATTCGAGTGATGCACGAAAAAAGTTTCAGAATACCTACTATTACTCGAACTGACGCGAGTTATAATAATTTTTAATAAAATGACGCATGTCTAGCCAAACGCGTGTAAAATAAAAATAACTGACACGCGCATCCATGACTTATAGAGATTAGTTTTTATCTACATTAGCAAAAAAATACTGAATTTTATGATTTGAAGATAGATCTATTGTCAGCTAAGCGCTGGCACGTGTATGTATTAACATTTATGTAACATACCCAAAATAGCACTTTTTCTTATTAAAATAATTTTGGTTTCCTTCACTATATTTTATGGATTGCTCGTGAGGTTTTTTTTTCCTTATGCCTTCAAGCAAAACACTCTTGCAAAATGTACACAACTGCTATAAACGCAATGGAAACTTAGGATGCATTAGCGAGCCTAGCTAGTACGAAACTGGGGGCACCCCGGCCATCTTTATTCGCTCGCTCACTAGACCCCGCCATCTCCTTAGAACCTAACCCGTTCGATCCGGGGTGTCGGGTGTCGCAAGCCCCAACATCTCGACTTCGTATATAGGCAATTAGATCTTAGAAAGCAAAAGCGAGCTGATTGATCTCGGGACTTCCCATCCTCTTCGTGATTTATTCAGTTCAGAAGGAGAAGCCTCGCGAAGCGTGGCTCCGTCGACTACGCCTTATTATTATTGCTTGGAATCAATTTTAGACACCCCACGTTATCTTCCCCATCTTTAATACTCTTGATATTTCATAAATATCGATGGAAACTTTGGTGATTATTTTTCTTGGCACCTACGGTTTTGATAGTTTTAAAAAATACACTAATATTCTACTAAACAAATAACTACAATAAAAAATCGTTCTAGAAGCCCATTAAGCCCATTCAAGTTTCAATTAATTATCATAACAGTTGCAATCAAGCGCAGCAAGTGCTAGTCAGTTAAATTTCACACTATCATCTGACTATTCAAGAATCAGTCATCTATCGCACTATTGTCTGACATATTCAAGAATCAGTTGACTATCACACTATCGTCTGAGATATTCAAGAATGAGTTAACTATAATAATAATAATAATATCCTTGGACATTTCACACAACGTCATATCGTCCCAAGCTAAGCAACCTAATGCTTGTGTTATGGTAACGAGATGGCTGATATACTACTTATATACATTTTTTTTTGTAAATACATACATATTATAGATAGAAAAACACCCAGACTCGTAACAAATACTTGCAGGTCGTACAAATATTTGTTCCGTGCGGGAATCGAACCCGCGACATAGTGCGCAGCAGTCAATCGCTCAACCACTGCGCCAACTGTCACACTATTGTCTGAAATATTCAAGAATGAGTTAACTATCACACTATCTTCGACATATTCAAGAATCAGTTAACTATCACACTATCGTCTGACATATTCAAGAATCAGCTAACTATCACACTATCTGTGACATATTCAAGTATGAGTTGACTATCACACTCTCGTCTGACATATTCAAGTATGAGTTAACTATCACACTATTGTCTGACATATTCAAGAATCAGTTAACTATCACACTATCGTCTGACATATTCAAGAACGAGTTAACATCACACTACGTCTGAGATATTCAAGTATCAGTTAACTATCACACTATCTCTGACATATTCAAGTATCAGTTGACTATCACACTCTCGTCTGACATATTCAAGTATGAGTTGACTATCACACTATTGTCTGACATATTCAAGAATCAGTTAACTATCACACTATTGTCTGACATATTCAAGAATGAAATAACTATCACAGTATTTCTGACATATTCAAGAATGAAATAACTATCATACTATTGTCTGACAAATTCAAGAATGAGTTAACTATCACACTATCATCTGACATATTCAAGAATCAGTTAACTATCACACTACGTCTGAGATATTCAAGTATCAGTTAACTATCACACTATCGTCTGACATATTCAAGAATCAGCTAATTATCACACTATCTCTGACATATTCAAGAATCAGTTAACTATCACACTATCGTCTGACATATTCAAGTATGAGTTAACTATCACACTATTGTCTGACATATTTAAGAATAAATTAACTGTAATGTCACGGAATTTGTATTAATTAATTATCGTTTGACGCATTAACTATTAATTACAAAACATTTGCCAAATTAGGTATCAATTAACCATGCAAACATCATGACACATTAAAATAAGTAAGTAAGTTTTGGTTAACAAGAGTCTGACGTCTACCAGAGACTAACATTAAAATAATGTGTCAATTAACTAAACATCAACACACCTCAGGCCACCATCCAACCTTTGGAAGGCACATGAGGAGCCGCAGCCAACTCACAGAAGCAAATTAGAAATTTTTAATGAAATTAGGAACCAATAGACAATTATCCCTGTACAAACTATTATTACTATTAAATTTTTTCTTTTAACGTAGTAGGGCAGAAAGAGCATGTACCATAACAGTTCTAGCTATAGGAAGATGTTTATTCGTAGACCGTCCTTAACTTTTGAAGTGATCGCTAACTGTATTCTTTTCTAAGTAAGTAACTAGAAAAACTTTAAATTTTTTAATAATTACCATTGATGCAGTTTTGACTAAATAACAGTTAAAGTTCTAAAAAAGCTGCAAATAACATAAAAACTGGTACCAAGTCATACTACCTACCTACCATCTAAAAAATCCACTTTATTTATGCTACTTTATGTTCCAAGTTGTGACATTCATTGATAACTAACTGTACTAGGACTATGGTCAGTTTCTTTAACCTATGCACTGCCATGAACAAGGCTGTGCGACTACGCCTTATTATTATTGCTTGGAATCAATTTTAGACACCCCACGTTATCTTCCCCATCTTTAATACTCTTGATATTTCATAAATATCGATGGAAACTTTGGTGATTATTTTTCTTGGCACCTACGGTTTTGATAGTTTTAAAAAATACACTAATATTCTACTAAACAAATAACTACAATAAAAAATCGTTCTAGAAGCCCATTAAGCCCATTCAAGTTTCAATTAATTATCATAACAGTTGCAATCAAGCGCAGCAAGTGCTAGTCAGTTAAATTTCACACTATCATCTGACTATTCAAGAATCAGTCATCTATCGCACTATTGTCTGACATATTCAAGAATCAGTTGACTATCACACTATCGTCTGAGATATTCAAGAATGAGTTAACTATAATAATAATAATAATATCCTTGGACATTTCACACAACGTCATATCGTCCCAAGCTAAGCAACCTAATGCTTGTGTTATGGTAACGAGATGGCTGATATACTACTTATATACATTTTTTTTTGTAAATACATACATATTATAGATAGAAAAACACCCAGACTCGTAACAAATACTTGCAGGTCGTACAAATATTTGTTCCGTGCGGGAATCGAACCCGCGACATAGTGCGCAGCAGTCAATCGCTCAACCACTGCGCCAACTGTCACACTATTGTCTGAAATATTCAAGAATGAGTTAACTATCACACTATCTTCGACATATTCAAGAATCAGTTAACTATCACACTATCGTCTGACATATTCAAGAATCAGCTAACTATCACACTATCTGTGACATATTCAAGTATGAGTTGACTATCACACTCTCGTCTGACATATTCAAGTATGAGTTAACTATCACACTATTGTCTGACATATTCAAGAATCAGTTAACTATCACACTATCGTCTGACATATTCAAGAACGAGTTAACATCACACTACGTCTGAGATATTCAAGTATCAGTTAACTATCACACTATCTCTGACATATTCAAGTATCAGTTGACTATCACACTCTCGTCTGACATATTCAAGTATGAGTTGACTATCACACTATTGTCTGACATATTCAAGAATCAGTTAACTATCACACTATTGTCTGACATATTCAAGAATGAAATAACTATCACAGTATTTCTGACATATTCAAGAATGAAATAACTATCATACTATTGTCTGACAAATTCAAGAATGAGTTAACTATCACACTATCATCTGACATATTCAAGAATCAGTTAACTATCACACTACGTCTGAGATATTCAAGTATCAGTTAACTATCACACTATCGTCTGACATATTCAAGAATCAGCTAATTATCACACTATCTCTGACATATTCAAGAATCAGTTAACTATCACACTATCGTCTGACATATTCAAGTATGAGTTAACTATCACACTATTGTCTGACATATTTAAGAATAAATTAACTGTAATGTCACGGAATTTGTATTAATTAATTATCGTTTGACGCATTAACTATTAATTACAAAACATTTGCCAAATTAGGTATCAATTAACCATGCAAACATCATGACACATTAAAATAAGTAAGTAAGTTTTGGTTAACAAGAGTCTGACGTCTACCAGAGACTAACATTAAAATAATGTGTCAATTAACTAAACATCAACACACCTCAGGCCACCATCCAACCTTTGGAAGGCACATGAGGAGCCGCAGCCAACTCACAGAAGCAAATTAGAAATTTTTAATGAAATTAGGAACCAATAGACAATTATCCCTGTACAAACTATTATTACTATTAAATTTTTTCTTTTAACGTAGTAGGGCAGAAAGAGCATGTACCATAACAGTTCTAGCTATAGGAAGATGTTTATTCGTAGACCGTCCTTAACTTTTGAAGTGATCGCTAACTGTATTCTTTTCTAAGTAAGTAACTAGAAAAACTTTAAATTTTTTAATAATTACCATTGATGCAGTTTTGACTAAATAACAGTTAAAGTTCTAAAAAAGCTGCAAATAACATAAAAACTGGTACCAAGTCATACTACCTACCTACCATCTAAAAAATCCACTTTATTTATGCTACTTTATGTTCCAAGTTGTGACATTCATTGATAACTAACTGTACTAGGACTATGGTCAGTTTCTTTAACCTATGCACTGCCATGAACAAGGCTGTGCGTTTTGTGTTCTATCTCACAGTGCCCCAGACACACATACATGCTCAATACATTTTGATCCATTCTAAGCTCAGTGCCTCAAACACAAATATTTGTTTATTGTCCATACCTTGCAATGCATGTTGAAGGCACTCAGTAGGGATTTTGACAACTTGTATGTGGGTGTGAAGGCACTGAGCTTAGAATAGCACCTGACAAAAAATTAAGGCACTTTTTGTGTTACATGAAGCAAAATATACTCTACTCAGTATCTGGGAGAAGATGAAAAGCATTATCAGCAGTATCACATTTAAAAGTTTCTAAGACAAAGCACACTATAAAGTTAAAAGCATTAAAAAAACAAAACAAAAAACTAACCTGATTCATTGTTTGTAGGTAGTGAGGAAATAACAGGCTCATGCTCAGCCATCATCTACGATACCTGTGAACAAGTTATAATATCATCCTTTTATGCATCCTCTTTGGACAATAATTATTTGTGCATCATTTTGATCTTTGGTGACATAGATGTTTTCTAATTAGTTTGGGTGAAATGTGCACATGGTAAGACATCATACAGCCTAAGTTGAAAACTGTTTTTGTTTTGTTGTTTCAGAGTTGGAACTTTGAATTGCTTACTGGTAGGTATATGGAAATAATAATGTTATAAACTCATTCACAGATACTTTTTGTTAGTAAGTAAACAAAAGACATTAATCACAGACACTAGTTTCAAAACATTGCAATTTCTAAACATTTACACTGATAAGCTTTGTGAAAAGTTGTTTTGTTTGTAGGTAATTAAGGTTAATTTGACAAGTTGAATTTTATTTTGTACCTAATGAAGAAAATTTCATCAAAATTAAGCACAACGAAGTTAATACCTCGAGTCAAAATTCGAAAATAATATCATTTGAACATTCTTATGTCCAAATTATTACTATAAAAATCATACAAATTGAAGAATTGAATAGTAGAAACAACTCAAAACATTGAAGTAGACAGAAATTCATGCCGCAAAACAATTTAGATAAATCATTATACTCACGATCATAATCTAGTTTTTGATGAAATTGTAGCCGATTCTTAAACGTTTATCGGTTTATTTTGGTTCATAACCACACAATCAACACTTAAATCCGGCACAATCTTTCACGTTAGTTTACAATCCAATTACACTCAAGTCTTCTTCAAGCCGCAACGAAAACAACAACATAATCGACCGCTTTCCTGGTTTTCACTGTGTTATATGATAACCTTGAGAAAACTATCATAAATTCACAAACACTGGGAAAATGCAAATAATTTATTTTCCACAAAACTTCTGTCACTCACTTCGCTTCTGCAAGAAAATACAAAATGGCCGGCTAAATAAACGAGCGCTGTCAAAAAAGTCAATCTAGTGCACCGATGACCCGGCGTAACCACTGCACACATTCAGCGTTTGTCTCTGACATCTTGCGTCAAACAGGTTAAGTTTACAATTACTGTAAACCAATTATGTAAATTATACTATTAATATGTTCAAGTTAAATTAGCCGAGCAAAGTGGCTAACCTACGTCTTTCGATCGAAAATTCGAAACGCTCTCTCAGGACTCTCAGTTTGCCGAGGCAGACCGAAACTCTGTTCCTTTCACTCACAGGCAGACGCGGAGAGACGCGGACGCGGCTGCCAATGCCAGTATGGCGGACTGCCAGTATTGGTCGGCTGGCAAATTCCTAGCGGTTGTCGGCAGTAGCGTGTCCTATCTCTGTCTAACGAGGTAGGTGGGGACCCCAGTCGATATATCCGTCTCTGTCGCTCGGTTCGTAAGCGACGGCATTCAATAACTCTCTGGGCATGGGCAACATAGTGGTTTATTATCGGAATGGTTCGCCCCCATTTTGTCCGTAATGACCTCGCTCGCTCGCTCGGCTCGTGCTCGTAGCTCGAGTGGCAAACAACGCAGAACGCTACGTCGAAAGTAATAATAATACTGGTTGCGGATTGAGCCGAACGTTGAGTCACGGAATGTACCTACAAGTGAGCCAAGTGAGCTAAGCCGAAGCATAATGCGCTTTGCTCCGCTATGCTCCGCGATAACATTGATTGGTCGAACAACCGAAATACAAATCAAATTGAATTATGATTTCTTGCTTCTTCAATGGTAGGAAATATTTTACTACATTCTTAATTATCCTACTACCGTGAGTATAATTTAAATACTTAGGTATACTTAATTAAAGTACCTACCTACAATCTTATAAATACCTATCAGTTGCGTAAAACACACTTAGCTTAGGGCTTAGGCGCATTTTTAGTCACCTAATTAAACTGATCTAAGTATTATGAATAGGTACCTACCTATAATGAAAATAACTTCATAAGCATGACAGTCTCGTTAGATTAAAGATTAATTATTTAAATGTCATTTTCAAAAATTGCCTGTTATAGAATGTAAATTTCCGATTCTCGAACAATTCGAGAAAAGAAAAAAAAAGTTATTTCGTAGTTCGTCGTTGTCGGGCCTCCCATCGCATGCATCGGTCGGCACGGCACTGTGGTTCAAACCGGTTCATGAGCAGTCCAGCGAATATTCTATCACACTCTAACACAAGCAGGCAATAGGTATATCTTAATGATTTTTTCTATTATTATTGAGATGTTTTATGCCTTTGAACGAGTTTTATGCCCTAACAACGCAGTGAAATCGAATGTAGGTAAATAATAATATAACTCTAGCGAAGCAGTCAATCTTTTTCTTGGCAGCCCATATTTTTTATTTAGATTGTTATTCTAACTATGGTCTTTATCATGTGGCTTATTTTCAATGGGCGTATTTTACAATGTAGCCTGACCTTGACGGGTTGCTGACGTGACCTTTTGGAATATAAATTAAGTAGGTACGACAACTCGTACCGGTTTACGAGTTGGCGTTTTAGGATTCGGTAGAGGTACATACCAGTCATGAAACGGGTTTCAACATTTCGTTTCGCATGCGTTCTTGAAAGGTAGGACAGCGGTTCGGGTTTATTTCGCATGTTTTGCGTTACACATGTCTTGGTTTGTTGCGTTGTGCTTGTGACTTGTATGTTGTAATACCTCCACTTGGGTTACCTTCATATTTTACAGAAATTTTTATGTTTAGAGTTTTGTTGGTTAGCGTAGGTACTGTAGGTTCAGTTAATTAAATTCAAATTGACAAATTACCATATACTATTATGTGCAGTTGATCGCACGTCGGTGGTAACGCTTTGAACTTGATCTGACCTGGTGTGGTACGGAGTTTTAATAGAATAAAAGCCCAGTATATACTTACCACTAAGTTTTGTATCAACTGACGTGCGGTTTACTATACACACAAATAGGAGAAACAGAAAAAGGAGAATAGGTACCTACTTATAAACATGGCACAAAGGCCAACCCGTGACTGATATTCAGTCTGTAGGTACCTAAGTAGATATAAACAAAAAGGGGAGATCCACCCCGGATGGGTGGGTTTTGTCGGGAGCTTTAGGCTCGGAAGCCCTTAGCCCACGTAAATTACTCAATCTACCCTTCTCGTCCTTTTTCCACGACGGGCCCCAAGGACAAAGTCGCTAGAGGGAGTAGACTTTGTCCCTACGCATTACATAAAGAACCGCCAAAAAGGGACGGAAACGGATGAGTACGCCGTTTCGTGTTTTACATAGAATCCGAATTGTCGTACTGTAGGTACGAAGTTGAAGTTAATACACCCGCGGACACCTAAATCGAGCCAACCTGCATATTTTATTTATAGATTCTATCTGTTTAACATGCTTTCATTCGCTTCACTTTTATCTATGTATGTACGTAAACGGAATCTTTATACGTAATTTTCACCCACTTGTAAACGTCAAATGAAGTTAAAATTTAGCACACTTGTCAAGGACCGATGACAATACAATAATTTAAGATAATCTTGCCTCGAATTTCTTAACACTCAAGTTACTTACTTGTATCCACCAACTAACTTTCTTCAAACAACACTAAAAATAATACCTAGGTAGTTAGTCCTTTTGTAAAAGCCGATTGATTTTTCGCGGTGCCGGCAGTAATTGAACGATGCATTTTCTCAGAGAAAGGATGTAGGTAAGAGCGAGCTAAGCGAGCTCGAAAATATTTAGCATCCCGCGTCGGACAGGTCTGATTTAATAATTTTTCCAATTGGCTCGTATTTGAGCGCAGGGCCTGTAGTAATTGCTATTTTGGGCTGGCTGGGCCCCTAGGCCGAAACCCTGAAGAAATGGTCCTAAAAATACAGGATTTCTTTTAGTAAAATAAACAGTTAATAAAACATTAGTACCTACCTACTGCCCCAGCTAAAACAAATTCAAATTATGTGGTTGAAGTCTGAAGCCTGAACTCTCTGTTAAACTTATTTTTTTTAGTCTGTGGTTCTGAACCCGAACACCCGAGTTTTTGTGTGTGTTTGTGTTGTGTATGTTTTTGTGTGTGCGTGAGATTGTGTGCACCCACGCTAGCGCGTACGAATGCGACTAACAGGGGGAGACCTTGCATGGAGTTATTATGATTTCGAGCGTAGGTATTATTATTATTACTTGCGAGGCGAATAGGGTGACGCGTTCACTTTGGAGTTTTGAACACACTTTAAATGCAATATTGGTTTTTAATATACCTACGCAGATGCGGTGTAATTCTGATGCCGTGACATAATAATTAAGTAATATTGGGAGTTATATATTTGAGCCGTTTGGGGTTGAAACACTAGGCCCATGGATTCCGAGTGCCCAACGAGTATTTCGGGACATCGTCCAGCCGTATGTCGACTCTACACGTGACCAGAGCACTAATCAATTTTTAGTTCAAAGAATCAGCATTGACACCACTGACAGCCATGAGGACAAATTGCGTTTCATAATACTTGTACAAAACTTATCGTATTTTAGATGTGTCAGACAACTCAGCCAGTCAGTCAGTTGTACTATTGTATTACAAGTATAAATACCGGTTTTATACCAAAAAGAGCGCATACTTTACCTGGTTACTAACTGGTTTTACATTATTCAATTCAGATGTAAATGTTACTTGTTTATTTTTAGCTCATTGTAGGTTAATTAATTCATGAATAAATAAACAATAGGTAGGTACCTACCTAGTACTTCAGAGTAATGTAGCAATAAATGATTAAATAAATAGGCTTTAATAAAATTATGATTGAGTGTGTTATATACAGTTTATTAATGAAACGCGTGTTGCGGTTGTTATTAATGAACCGCGTGTTGTGGTCGTGATTAATGAAACGTGTGTTGCGGTTGTTATTAATGAACCGCGTGTTGCGGTGGTTATTAATGAAACGCGTGTTGCGATGGTGATTAATGAAACGCGTGTTGCGGTGGTGATTAATGAAATGCGTGTTGCGGTGGTGATTCATAGGACTCATTTTAAGGTGGTGATTAACATAAAACTGTCAGATTTTCTTTAATTTATCGTCTGTCTGTATTCAATTCCTTTCATTAAAATATTAGGCATATTTAAGTATTAGGGAAGTAATTATCGGTACCAAACATGATTAATAAAACAACACTAATTAAAATAAAATTTCCAAGTATAATCTACACTAACTAATTATTATATGTAGGTATGGAGGATAGATTTGTATTTTTGTATGTTTGTAACGAATAAAGTCAAAAACGATGATGATTTAAAAAAATCCATCAATATTAGAATGCAATATTATGATTTCTAAGTAACATTGGCTTCATTTAATACTCGCATTAGCCCGCGGCTTCGCCCGCGCGATTGTATCTAATCTACATTGCACCCGTGCGTGATCGGGGTGGGTCGCTAGTCTAAAACATAGATAAATTAACTTAAAAATGGGCCTCTACTTCTACTTACCGTACTCTGCCATCAGAACCTCATAGATTTTTTAAAATCCAGTTTATTTTCAACAGAAAACGGAATTCTGAAACATTCTTGCGAATAAAGTTCTCCAGTATGGATTTTTCTGTACGTAGCAGAGTTAATCCCTGATCCCCGGGGGTGCTAGATTTCGTGCGGGAAGCTTTACCACAGGACTGGGGTGGGCTCTTCCCTCCCACTGTCCATCACACCCACACCTCCACCCCGTCTGCGTTATAGCGGTATTTAAAAATACTTTATGATAGAAGCGGTGGAGTTTTGAAAGCCTTTTTACTTCAGTGCTTCTCTTCTATCACCAGTTTTATGTAAAGTTGCTCTTAATAAATGTCCAACTGCAGATCTTAAAGATCTTTATTAAGCCTATTGTTGACTTCATATTTGATTTATTTAACATACTTGTATGTAGCTCCAGTGTAAAACTATTGCGTATCCAACATCTTTCACTTCAAATTAAAGAACAGAGGCCAGCACTTGAAGTTACCCCAATTTGTCAAATATCTTTGATAGTTTTTCAACTTTATTACAAATGCATAAGTTTCATTTTCAATTGGGAAAAATTTACAGTTTTATATAGCTTGACGTATTGGCGTCTGTAAATAAGTGTTCTCCATCTTCTTGTTCTCCCTTCTTATCTTTGGGTGGAGAATGTTCATAAAAAGATAAGCCCACTTAAGTAGTACGCAAAGTATTTTAATAACATTCTTATCATATTCTTGGACACCAGAAAGATAAAAACTTATCATAATAGTTACATGCGTAGTCTGTGTCTGTGTTCTTTTCTGTTTGACCTAAATGCCGTAGACATTTTTCTTGCAGGAGTGTTGTAGTTCTTGATCCAGCTTAGCAAGAGCAACGGTAATTAAAGCAGGGAACGATCAATAACCAATAAGTTTATTATTATATCATATGCATGTATCCTAAGTACTAACAGCCGCACAGGTCAATACATCAGGTTAAGCTACGCTTGCCGGGGTTGGTCCGTGGATGGGTGACCATTTGTACAAAACGAGACTCCTCCGTGTCTCGGAAAGCACGTTAAGCCGTTAGTCCCGGTCCCAGTTGTCATTTGTGCATCTTTGACAGTCGTTACGGGTCGTCAGAAGCCCGAAAATCTGACAGCCAGTCTTACCAAGGGTATCGCAGTGGCGTAACTATACTATCTGAGGCCCTTGGCAAATCCATTGCATGGGGCCCCAAATTTATATCTTTTACTAAATTTTGTTAAAAATGTTAGGTCACTTTTGAGCTCGCAGCCTCTCGGCCTGGGGCCCGTGGCATTTTGCCAGTCCTGCCACCCTATAGTTACGCCACCGGGGTATCGTATTGCCCAGTTACTGAGTTTTGGAGGTCAGATAGGCAGTAGCTCCATGTAAAATAGTGGGATTCAGCTGCATCCGGTTAGACTGGAAGCCGACCCTAACATAATTGGGAAATGGTTAGGCAGATGATGATGCCTGTATCTTATTCTGTCAGGGCAACGAGCATGGTGTGTTCACAGCAGTCGCTGCTACAGGTGACAATGTCAACACTTTCTATACAAACCAAGCGTGTCACCGTTTACTGGCAGTTTGTAAAAGTTGTGCGCTCAACGCACATTCGGCGTCACTTTGATTGGCACAGCCGATGCCGTCTCTAGTCGCTGTTGGCGTGGCGATTACGTGCTATTTGTGGGTTTTAAAGGCCAAACTATAACACAGTATAAGTGGCAGACTCTCATTCAGAGTGAGTATTGATTTTCGCCGTTTTTACTGTTGCCGAAACCCTCTCCTAACATAGACAAAGCTTAGTGAGCAGTTAACGGGTGTACCAATATCCCACAAGAGTCTACTGCCCGCATTGTGCCACAAAACAAAACAGAACGCCACAGGATCAAGACAAGCTTAAACTTAACTACCTACAACGTATATTCGGCCTTCATGTAGATTGAATAAGAGCAAAATCTGCTTTCAAAAGGAGAAGTAATGGTGGGAGGCATGCGCCGAGAGTACCCCCGGGTCCCGGGACACAAAAGCCAAGGGTGGATGCAGGGTGGGAGGCGAATAGGGGAGGTTGGCTTCCCCACAACCCTAAACTCAGCGTTAATAATAATAATCCCCAGTTGGTGAGCTTTGTTTGGTACCTATATTACTCAGTTGGCAACTGAAGGAAATGATACGCATCGCTATTATTCTTATCAGCCATTAATAATTATCGTGTTCTACAGAAAATGATTCCTATCATACTTATTTTGTTTTACTGATTATTATCACGATATTAATGTAAGTAAATGGTTCTTAAGTGGCGATACAGTTGAAATGTTCAACCGTTTAAAATTGGTGATTACTCTTTTATTCACCGTTTTATATTGGTGATTTTTATTCACTTTTATGTTTGTCTTTGGTGCAATAATGATTATAGTCTTGGTATTAAACCTACATGTAACTTTTAACCGAAAAAGGAACTAAAGGTTTAACCTTTTGAACGCCATTGTCACATATACGTGACAAGCAAGCGCATGCACTGTACGCCAATCACACAAATATGTGACAATGCGGTAGACTATCAACACGAAATAAACAATTAGCTTAATCATTACTTTTATGTGTGTTTATATAGGTATATTAAAATTTGAAGCTCTCGTACGTATTTCATGACATGAAACAAATTAAAAGACAGCATGGATATTGGGAAATTCAAGATAACAAGAAGAAATAAATTTGTAGCTTGGCGTGAAGGGCACGCGCGTGCGTTTATTCTCTGGCGTTCAAAAGGTTAACCTTGCTTTTTGTTATTGTAACGATCACGGACACGACCCTCTTTTTGTTATTGTAACGATCACGGACACGACCCTCTTTTTGTTATTGTAACGATCACGGACACGACCCTCTTTTTGTTATTGTAACGATCACGGACACGACCCTCTTTTTGTTATTGTAACGATCACGGACACGACCCTCTTTTTGTTATTGTAACGATCACGGACACGACCCTCTTTTTGTTATTGTAACGATCACGGACACGACCCTCTTTTTGTTATTGTAACGATCACGGACACGACCCTCTTTTTGTTATTGTAACGATCACGGACACGACCCTCTTTTTGTTATTGTAACGATCACGGACACGACCCTCTTTTTGTTATTGTAACGATCACGGACACGACCCTCTTTTTGTTATTGTAACGATCACGGACACGACCCTCTTTTTGTTATTGTAACGATCACGGACACGACCCTCTTTTTGTTATTGTAACGATCACGGACACGACCCTCTTTTTGTTATTGTAACGATCACGGACACGACCCTCTTTTTGTTATTGTAACGATCACGGACACGACCCTCTTTTTGTTATTGTAACGATCACGGACACGACCCTCTTTTTGTTATTGTAACGATCACGGACACGACCCTCTTTTTGTTATTGTAACGATCACGGACACGACCCTCTTTTTGTTATTGTAACGATCACGGACACGACCCTCTTTTTGTTATTGTAACGATCACGGACACGACCCTCTTTTTGTTATTGTAACGATCACGGACACGACCCTCTTTTTGTTATTGTAACGATCACGGACACGACCCTCTTTTTGTTATTGTAACGATCACGGACACGACCCTCTTTTTGTTATTGTAACGATCACGGACACGACCCTCTTTTTGTTATTGTAACGATCACGGACACGACCCTCTTTTTGTTATTGTAACGATCACGGACACGACCCTCTTTTTGTTATTGTAACGATCACGGACACGACCCTCTTTTTGTTATTGTAACGATCACGGACACGACCCTCTTTTTGTTATTGTAACGATCACGGACACGACCCTCTTTTTGTTATTGTAACGATCACGGACACGACCCTCTTTTTGTTATTGTAACGATCACGGACACGACCCTCTTTTTGTTATTGTAACGATCACGGACACGACCCTCTTTTTGTTATTGTAACGATCACGGACACGACCCTCTTTTTGTTATTGTAACGATCACGGACACGACCCTCTTTTTGTTATTGTAACGATCACGGACACGACCCTCTTTTTGTTATTGTAACGATCACGGACACGACCCTCTTTTTGTTATTGTAACGATCACGGACACGACCCTCTTTTTGTTATTGTAACGATCACGGACACGACCCTCTTTTTGTTATTGTAACGATCACGGACACGACCCTCTTTTTGTTATTGTAACGATCACGGACACGACCCTCTTTTTGTTATTGTAACGATCACGGACACGACCCTCTTTTTGTTATTGTAACGATCACGGACACGACCCTCTTTTTGTTATTGTAACGATCACGGACACGACCCTCTTTTTGTTATTGTAACGATCACGGACACGACCCTCTTTTTGTTATTGTAACGATCACGGACACGACCCTCTTTTTGTTATTGTAACGATCACGGACACGACCCTCTTTTTGTTATTGTAACGATCACGGACACGACCCTCTTTTTGTTATTGTAACGATCACGGACACGACCCTCTTTTTGTTATTGTAACGATCACGGACACGACCCTCTTTTTGTTATTGTAACGATCACGGACACGACCCTCTTTTTGTTATTGTAACGATCACGGACACGACCCTCTTTTTGTTATTGTAACGATCACGGACACGACCCTCTTTTTGTTATTGTAACGATCACGGACACGACCCTCTTTTGTGGCAGGTAGTCTGCCCGCGGGGGTGAGTCATCGATGAGTCATACGCGACCGTGTCGTCAATACTTTGATTGCTGCGATCGGTCGTTGAGAGGTTTCCGCGCCAGCAGCCTCTAGAGATGGCAGTGATTTATTAGCACCTAACTAACGATCCGACCCAGCTTCGTACGGGAGCAATGTAGTTAGGTAATATAACGCAAGCGAAAACTAGATTATACCTACCCTTCCTCTTCAATCATTCTGTCTATTGATGAAAACCGCATTAAAATCCGTTGCGTAGTTTAAAAGATTTCTAAGCGTATAGAGAACAGACGGCGGGAAGCGATTTTGTTTCGTGACGCCAAACGTGTGTCGAGCGCACTGGCACAACTTTTGTCACGTCAGGGATCGCCTACAAAGCAGTTTCTATACGTCAGTGTATCGTAGTGTAGTTCTGTTCTTTATGGGTATCTTCTGACGTTTGAATGACATTGAAGAGGAGGGGGGGGACGTTCTTAATGAACCTCAGACTACAGTCTGATTTTTAAGCAAGTCATAGGTAATTATACAATACGCACATGAATCTAAAAAGTCAGGAGTGCCTTGGGTTCGAACTCGAGACCTATGACTTGGCAGTCCGACGGACACACCTGCACTAGGCTATCACCACAGAGTTGAGAGACCTACATTTTATATAAGAAGTTAAAAAATTCGCATAAAAAAATGAGCTGTTCCATACACTTATGCACACGTAACTCAAAAAAATGTATGGAACAGCTCGTATTCGTTTCGCGATTTCAGGGTTCATCCCATAGTAAAAGTCGTTCGTAACGATGAGTACAATTCTCCCATGAAATTCTTAGAGTAAATTTTTTCAATCTGTCAATCACTGCTTTCATAAATTAGCTCAGTTTTTTGTAGCGACTGTAGCATGGGTGTATTATGGATGGCCCGATCGCCCTGTTTTATGAAAGAAATAGATTAATCATTTTTTTACTTTGTTGGTAGGTAGGTAGGTACCTAATACCATTTTTTAGCACTACTTTTTAATAAGTCATTAATATACTACCTAGACTGTTATCAACTTATCACGTATGTGCCTAATTAAATGAATGGATAATTAGTTGTTTGCCAGTTACCGGATATCCTGTGTATTTGATAAAGCCTAACTGAGCTACAGCTAGGTAAAACTAACGATCGGAAAGATTCGGGCACCACCGGCTATTGATATAGGTACTATATCCGGTATCCGATTGGATATTAGGCCGGATACTGGATGGTTGCCAGATTTGTTTCTAGACGACACTATATTCAAAAGCTGTAGCTTTATCACTAGTCAGAGATTCTAGAGCAGTCTCAAGGATTTAGGATTAGGATCATTAGGATTCGAAACTAACTACCGTACGCAAGACGTCGAATGAGGTTGATTGAGTGCGCGAAAAATAACTGATAATTACCCATGACTCGTCTTGGGGTAAGTATACCTCAAGGCCCGACGAAGTTATGGCAGATTGGGCTCAAGGCCAGTCCAAATCCTGTTCCGTATAATAGTTACGACTGTTCCGCCATCCTCCCGATACAGCACAGTCTATGGGCCTTATTTTGGTTTTATACCTACATGTCTACATTAGGTATTTATGACGTAAGTCCTTGGCCTTTTGCACGGAGGCATACTGTAGGAGGGTCACTGCGCTCTGAGCTCACTGCACGCGGCGCGTCTTTGTTCCGTGCGTACCATCACAGATAATATAGACAGAAAAGAAAAAAAAAAGTTTATTAAATGATAATAACCATAAAATGGGGTGAATCGAGACGGAACTTTAAAAGGGATTTAACAGTGAAATAATACAGTTTATGGCTTAAAAAAGGGCTCTAATGTGTTTACTGTATTACATTGAACGATTAAGAATAGAATAGAATATTTTTATTTGCGTTTAAGTGTCCCTGTTGGCATCCAAATATATTATTTCAACGTTAAAATCGATTATAAAGTTTCGTTCCGATTCACCCTTGCATCCCTATCCTACACCCCTTTTTACTGAATAAACAATTATGATATATGTATAATCTTATTAAATGTTTATAAATAATACATCTAGCATCTAGGTACCATAATGTTGAGCGTCTCTATGACGCAACAACTTGAGCCATGAATATTCAGAATAAAGTCGTCGTGGTTTCTCGCTCGTTCTTCTCTATAGGCACCTACTGCTTTGGAATGGGCAACGAGTTTCATTTTTCTGACTGACCGACCCCTTGACAATTCAAAAGTGCCTGTAATTGGTTTATTTGAAACTAGCTTCTGCCCGCAACTTCTTACGCGGATCCTGTTGCTTATGCCAGCGACAACGGGGTCGTCAAAATCTGAAACGTCTGATGTCGAATTCTAAGAGCCCGGAGACGGGAAAACAACTGGATGAGCGAGACGATTCGAGACGTTCCAGATGTTTCATTTTTGTAAGTCAACAGGAAATGCCCATCAGCCTAAACAACTTTTGCTAAAACGTCATTCCTATATTTATGTTATAGTGTAGCTGGGCGCTTGGAATTCCACAACAGGTGTTCCAGATCTTTAATTTTTATACGTCAACAGAGAGTGCTCATCAGGCTGAACAACTCTTGCTAAGACGTCATTCCATTTGTTATAGTGTAGGTCTAGGAGTTCCACATCAGGTGTTCCAGATCTTCAAATTTTTTCTCTCAACAGAAAATGCTCATCACGTGGAACAATTTTTGCTATGGTACCATTTTTGTATCTCTTATAGTTTAGCCGGTCATGGTCTTGTAAGTCTGTTGCGGTTCTGCATCAGGTGTTTAAGTTTCCAAGATAAATTATAGCCTATATGTTGCCCAGACTTAATACCTATACAACAAAAACAAAAAATCATGACAATTTTTTTTTTAATATATTCAATGTACAGACAGTTTTTTTACTGTTTTATTATATGTATAGATAAATGTATGCGTTTGACTTACACGTGTTTGACCACACGTCATTGGTATAGTTTGACCTTAGCTGGCCTAACATAGCACCGTAGTACGGAATTTCAATGGAATAAGTGCATTTGCACGCGGCGTTTTTAGTGTTCCGTATTACTAAACCCTTTTAGTTCGGGTTCCGTTTACCGGAAACACGGACAACGAAGTATAAAGCTTAGAATCAATTCGTTGTCCCAAATCTTTTATCTCAAGAACGCGTGTAGGTTTCAAGTTGAAATTAAAATAGGTAACTATGTCATCTCGACGTTTTGGCATGATAACCAAAATTTTTTTTTGGCTGTAATCTAGATAATTAAAAAATATTGGACACCATTTTTTTATTTTTTTTCCGTAATCCAAAGATTACTTCGATACATTTAGTTAAAATGTGGCATGACGAAACAATTGTAAGCAAGCAAAAAATATGTGTCTAATTTTTTATTTTTTATCTGACTGACTGACTAAATTTAGTTTCTTTTTTTACCCAGGCGATGCCCCTGGGCTGGAACCGACCCACAACTCGTATTCCGTGGTTGTTACTACTGGGCAACTGCTCGCTCCCCGCTATTCCGCGTAGTATAGCGTCCATACATGCGAAAAAAAAATGGCATTGTTTTTTCTTAAACATTTCGAGAAATAAAAAAATCTGCTACTCCCTCCATTTATATGTTCACATAACTCGTCAAAATGTAGGGAGCAGCTGATTAAAGAAAAACAAACCAAATCATTAACATAATCATTTATTAAACAGACCCAATACATTCAACCTCACTTCTTCCCTAAAAGGGGCGTTTCCACCCGTGATGTGCGAGGATGCGTAGCGATGAATGTGCGTATAACTTCTTCTTTTCGTGTGGTTAGTAACTAACCTGGTGTCACAGTTTTATGCTGCCCACGGGCCTCTGACTTAGCTTCACATACTGTTGAGAAATATCTCTCAGACAGGTTTCCTCACGATGTTTTCCTTCACCGATTTTTAAGCAAGTGATAATTATACAATACGCACATGAATCCGTAAAATCAGAGGTGCGTGCCATGGGTTCGAACTGGAGACCTATGACTTGGCAGTCAGACGATCACACCTGCTTAAACTAACCAATAACAACACTAGTTTAGCTCAAGCTATGAAAATGAAGTGATCCTATTGGTGGATCATAAGCAGTGATAGCCTGGTGGTGTGACCGCCGGACTGCCAAGTCATAGATCTCGAGTTCGAACCCAAGGCACGCACCTCTGATTTTTCGGATTCATGTGCGTTTTGTATAATTATCACTTGCTTAAAATCGGTGAAGGAAAACATCGTGAGGAAACCGGCATGCCCGAGAGATATTTCTCAACAGCATGTGATGCTAAGTCAGAGGCCCATGGGCAGCATTAAAACTCTGACACCAGGTTAGTTACTAACCACACGAAAAGAAGATTGGTGGATTTTTTCCTCGCACACCGCCTTCGCACGTAACAGCCTACATATTAAGATTTAAGCTCTCCAAATAGTATCCTTCATACTCCTTGTAAGTCTTACCATCAACAGTCCTGTTACTAGAGATATATTTCTTCATATCGTTGCCCGACCATAGCCGGAGGTGCTCCTGGGCTAGGTCTAATGTTTTCGTGGTTTTTTGTAGGCTGATAAGGTTCTCGTTGAGACGTTTCTTTATTTTGTCTATGGTTCTCTGTTCTTCATCTATTTCTGATGATACATCTGGAATATTAGTTTAAAATTAAGAAATTAAAAGGGGATTATTGGTCGCCATTAGTGGAAGTTTTGATGTCTTTTTTTATACCTTTTGAACGCCGGAGCATAAACGCACGCGCATACGCAGCGTATTATCATGAATTTACCAATATCCATGGTGTCTTTTAATTTGTTTCATGTCATTAAATACGTACGTGAGCTTCAATTTTTAAGATATCTATATAAACACTCACAAAAGTAATCATTAAATTGTTTATTTCGTGTTATAGTGTTATTGCCATTGTCACATATTTGTGTCGTTGGCATACAGGGCATGCGCTTGCTTGTCACGTTTATGTGACAATGGCGTTCAAAAGGTTAAACGTTTTCAGAAACACCACGGAACAAGCATTTAATCGACTAAAAAGTAGAAAATAAAACTTTAAGCATGGAACTTAAACATTTTCTTAAAAACTTGAGGCATAATATATCCTTCTTACAATTAGAGATAAGCCTCAATTTTTTTATAAAATATTCAAGACGGTGTCGTTGACTTCTTAAAAAATATATTTTTACTATTAATTAAATTCATTTGGTAGCCGAAGCTTGCTTAGCACAAACACTGCCACTATTTTTTCTAAGCTCAGTGTCTTCAACACACATACGTGTTCATGACAGTGTATGAGGTAAACAAGAAAAAAAAAACAGAAAATCTTAGAAAATTCCTCACCTATAGACACATTTTTTCTCTGACTACCCTCCAACGCCTTCAACATTTCTTCCAAATATTCCTTCTTCTCCACCATCTGAATCAACCGACGCAGGTTGCGCGACAGATTGACGGACGGGCAGATGAGCGAACACGTGACGTCATCGCGTTGCCAGCTCGCGTTCAGCCGGTCGTTTGAGGATTGAAGAGTTTCAAATATCCAGATTTTTTCGCCACTGCGAGATTAACATATTATTGGTTAACTCTATAGTGTGTTAGGTTAAAAGCGGGATATACTTTAGGAGATTGAAGTCCCATGAAAATGAATAACTTCTAATATGGTCTGACTCGAAAATTAAAAAAAAGCACCCGGTCCCTACATTTGTCCAACTAAGTATGCGAACAAAAATGTATGGAGCAGTTAGTTCTTTTTTCATATTTCTGAGTTCGTCCCTTTGTAAAAGTAGTTCATAAGAATTTTATGCGAGTCTAAAACGGGCAGTGTGGAAGAGCCTATTAAAGAAAGTTCCACTGCAGCTTTGTGTAAAAACTTTGAAATAAATTGGGATAAGGGCAGGAGAATGATTATGGTGTAGGGCAGGGGTTCCCAAACTCATTTTGTCTACTATCCACTATAAGAATAAATTATTTTTAGCGCTCCCATTTTCTCATCTACTTAAAAACCACTGTCTAGATGAAATTACAAATCGCCTCCTAAGCCTCTACACAACGCCCCCATTTTTCTGGGTCGCCTACTGCTCCCCTTTAGGCCTGCCACTTTGGGCCTGCGGACGGTGAGTAATGGGTGACTCACCGTCCGATCAGCACCAGGCCCGTGACGTACGGCGCGTATATGTTCCACGCGCGCCTCAAAGAGATGTCAGCATATGAAGGGGCCCCTCAGGGCCAAGCCTGCCGGGTAAGCGGGATTGTCCGAAAGGGTTACCGCTACCCCGGAACATAAAGGGCTAAGGAAGGAACATGGATGGGTTTTAGTCAGTAAGAGTCTGACACTCCCTTCCGCTCCACCCAGAGCGGGAGAAGTCATTGGATGATTTCCCAGCCTTAAAAAAAACACTTTAGGAAAGACTGGTGTAGGGGTTTGATTCCCTGGTCGGGCATAGTTTTTAGTGTTTTCCAGATACTAGCTCCCAGTCTAGACCTGATGAAGTCTCGTATTAATTTAAACGCTACTGCTTACTATTTCTTACCTGTCCAACACCAATTTTCTGTTCTTCTCCAATTTGAATTTCTTAAAGTATATTTTCAGCTCATCACTGAATGATGGATTGGCATTTTCTGGAAAGTAAAATTATTTATTATTTTAAGACATTAAGACATTATACATGTACTTAAAGAACTGTCGCGCAGCGGTCATTGCATGTGTCACGGATCATAACATTCGCATCAACGAAATTAAAACGAATAAGCAATCAATTAGAAACCACTGCAAAAATTAGGCGAATTGATTTTATTATGTAGTTTAAAAAAATTGTTTTCCTCAATTTGTGATTTGTTTTAACCTATTAATATGATTAGCGGGCACCAGCCCTTCCCGTGTGTTAAATAAATTTCACCACGATGTATAAATAATGTCATTCTTTACAATTTACAGAGGCACAGAGATTAGTCTGATTAGATTTTAGAGATTAGATTTTAGTCTGGAAAAGCACATAGGATACTTCTTATCCCGTTGGTACAGACGCCAGCACATCAAGCTATCCCTAAGGATTCTCACAGACGTACGCCGACGACAGTCGTCAACGCGTCGGCGGCAGCCGTCGACGTATTGACTGCTGCCGCCGACGCGTTGACGACTGTCGTCGACAGGTGGCGACGGCTGAAGTAGCCTCTGCCGTTCACAACTTGCCGTTCGTCTGTAAGAACCCTAACTGACCAATTTTCTCAATTAAAAATGAACCTTATGTCTTTGCAATAAAGTTGAAATACTATCAAAGAAATTTGACAGATTGTGGTAACTTGATGTGCTGGCCTATGTACGTTCCCGTGGGATAACTTTCGACATCCACGCAGGCGAAGCCGCGGGCAGAAGCTAATCACTACATAGTATAAAACAAAGTCGCTTTCTCTGTGCCTATATCCCTATGTATGCTTAAATCTTTAAAACTACGCAACGGATTTTGATGCGTTTTTTTTTTAATAGATACGAGTGATTGAAGAGGAAGGTTTATGTGTATAATTTGTCGACATATCATGCGGGCGAAGCCGCGGGCGGAAGCTAGTAGTTTATAATTGACTATTTGAAACGGTAAAAAAATAAAATATGAAATCACATAGAAAAAAGCCCGCTCGTCTTAAAAACTCCCATCACCGTACAGAAATTAAATATAATGCGAAGATATAATTGTAAAATTGCATTTTATGCCAATAAGTATTCTATTTGATTCTAAAAATCTGTGACGTTACATTGTTATATTTCATACAAATCACGTACAAATTCCTCGTTTTGACAGTTCATAAAAAGTAACGTTATTGACTACCCTTTCAAATACTCAATTACGTGTAGATGTAGGTGTTTACCTGCAGCATCGTATGAGCAGTTCTCTGAGGTGTCGAGATCCATACTCAGGTTGACTTTGTTCCTATTCCTCTCTCGTGTCTCCTCATAGAACCGGCGAAGAGTTGCTACCGACTCTTGGGGAAGTGATAATTGGCCTAAACAAATAGATTAATTTTTAATCAAAACTCGCTAATCAGAATAATAGAACAACGTTATTAAATTATTATATTACGTTACGTTTCGTTATTTATTATTATTAGACACGCTCCTCTGATTTTACGGATTCATGTGCGTATTGTTTAATTATCACTTGCTTAAAAATCGGTGAAGGAAAACAGTGTGAGGAAACTAACATGTCTGAGAGATATTTCTCAACAACATGTGAAGCTAAGTCAGAGGCCCATGGGCAGCATAAAAAACTCTGATACCAGGTAAGTCACTAACCACACGAAAAGAAGAAGAATTATTGTATTGTCATCAGTCCTTGATAAGTGTGCTAATATTGAACTTCATCAAATCATATACAATATGGAGACTACATATATGCAAAACATGAAACCACAAGTAATACTAGTCCTGAGAAGTATGGCAGAATGGAAAACCGTAAATAAATATATAAAAAAACTAAAACAATTGATTTCGAAATAAATTCAGTAATAGTATCTAAACACTGTCTTGACAACGTGCATTGACCCCAGAGGAACGGCATCGATGCACGCAGGCGCCGAGTTCATTGAATGATTGTTCTAGTGGTGCAATTCTACCGAGTGTTCTAATTGATAAAAATTAAAACTACTTTTTGACTATAATTACTGGACCGATTTCGTTATTTTTTTTTTATCATGAGAAAAGGCGATGACAAGTACCTATGTGGTTTCATTTATTGCATATACAGAGTGTTAGGTTAAACGAGGGACATACTTTCAGGTTGTATAGTACTCATGGAAATTAACAACTTTGTCCATGGGACCAACTCTGAAATATAAAAAAAAAATATCAGCTGTTCCATACATTTTGACGAATTAAGCGAACATAAATGTAATGAACAGCAGATTTTTTTTTCATGATTGCAGGTATAGTTCCATAGTCAAAGTTGTTCAACTTCATGAATATAGTACTCCCTAAAAGTATGTCCCTCGTTTAACCTGACACACTGTAATATGTATGTGGTCTCCATATTTTATCATTTGATGTTTCCACATGATGCACGATGTTTCTCTTTCACAGTTTTTGAAGCAAGTCATAATTGTACAATACGTACAGACGCCAGCACATCAAGCTATCCCTATCTGTCAAATTTTCCCAATTAAAAATGAACCTTAAGTCTTTGCAATAAAGTTGAAATACTATCAAAGAAATTTGACAGATTGTGGTAACTTGATGTGCTGGCCTCTGTACATGAATTCTAAAAGTCAGAGGTGCGTACTTTTAGTTCGAACTGGAGCCCTTAGATTTGACAGTCCGACGGTCACACCGCTTTTTTCTTTGAGGGACATCATCAATGATGACTCCTCCCGCTCTGGGTGGATCGGAAGGTAGTGTCAGACTCTTACTGACTAAAACTCATCCATGTTCCTTCCTTAGCCCTTTATGTTCCGGGGTAGCGGTAACCCTTTCAGACAATCTCTGCTGACATCTTTTTGAGGCGCGCATGGAACACGAACGCGCCGTCCGGCACGGGCCTGGGGGTCGATTCTGTAAAAATCTCACCATGAAAACGCTAGTGAAGTGACTTTGAAAGTGAGCTGTCAATAGTGTCAATCCCTATCATTAGGTGTAACGACATTTCACTTGACGCTCGTTTTCAAGGTGAGATTTTACTGAATCGACTGACTGATCCTGATCGGATGGTGGGCTAACGGTCACACCACTAAGCTATCACAGCTACCTCTGCGTATAAACTATAGGTAACTACAGGTACTAGCAGGTACATACCTCCAAACCGCTCGTTGTCCGTATACCAGGCATCACTTTGGAAGCTGTTGAACACATTGATGAGACACTCTCGCACGTTCTGTATCTTGCGCTCTGTTATAGCCAGAGACGTGATCAGGCGCTTCAGCTCGTCGCGCTTACTTTCCTGTTAATAATTTCAAGTATATTATTCAGCCTTTTTAAATATAATACTGACTGACCAAAACTGGGATCCTTGACTTTGGCAAAAAAACTGCCAAGTTAAAATGGGATTGGGCGGGTCACGTTAGCCGCATGCATAGTGACTGCTGGGCAATAGTCGCTACAAGGTGGGTGCCTGAGGATGGACGGCGCCGTCGAGGCCGGCCCAGGAAGAGGTGGCGAGACGACCTAGACGCACTCCGCAAAGGATGGATCAAGGTGGCTCAAGAGAAAGATGTCTGGAAGTATTGACAGCTGTGCTGCTGGGGAGTTTGTTGCGCCACTTCTTCTTCCCAGCTAAAGCACTAGGAAGTGGTGAAGGGTGGGCGTTTTTGGGGGACTGTATTATGTAACTTTGACTTTCAAAAAGTGCTGATTTTCAGCCTAATTTGAATAAATGACTTTTGTTTTTTTTTATTTTGATTTGGGAGAAGCCTTTGCTCAGCAGTGGGACAGTGTAGGCTACGTAAAGAAAAATAAACTGACCACTAATAGCCTGACCGCTTAACTGAGACCGTTCCTGAAGTAGTTGCGCGGTGCGGGAGGGGTGACAGTTGTCACAAGTTGACGAATCAGTGAGCTGAGCGATGCATCACCATACCCCTGCCGCACCACGCAGCTACCTCAGAAACAGCCCTAGATAAGCGGTCGGACTATACAGTGTGTTAGGTTAAACGAGGGACATACTTTCAGGGGATATAGTGTCCATGAAAATGAACAACTTTCTTTATGGGACCAACTCTGAAATCGCGAAAAAAAATCAACTGTTCAGTACATTTTAAATTCGCATACATTGTCAAAATTTATGAAACAGCTGATATTTTTTTTCATATTCAGAAATATGAAAAAAAATATCATTGGTCCCATAGTGAAAGTTGTTAATTTTCATGAGGACAATATCCTCTGAAAGTATGTCCCTCGTTTAACCTAACATACTGTATACTGCCTGGTTAGTCTAGTGTCCTTGGATCGATACCGGGGCCGGCCAAAGTGATGGGCTTTTCCATCTGGAGTTTCTCAGTACCAGCCCGGAGTATGGATACAGAGTTGATACGACATAGGGGCTTTCCTTTAACCTTTTGAACGCCCATCTATATAATACGCGAGGTGTCCTCCAGCGCCACGCTACAAATGTATAACGTATCTATAGTCAAACGTAGGGATGGGATTAATGTCCTATCGACAAATAATATTATAAGTTGAAATTAATGTTTATTCACCAATTTACGAAGCTAAATAAAAACTGATACCGTATTTTCAAATTTTGTTTCATTTCATAAAAAAATCAATATGAAAACCTGGATATATTTCCCATAATAAAAGAAAAGAATTGTAAATTTATTAGACGTGTGTTCTAGAAGGCACATCCCTATTTGTCTCCAAATGTAATCCTTCTACTTCATATCAAGTCGTTGGCGCTCGAGGCACGTCAAAATCCTTTCTGATATAAGGATGTCTAGATGTCGATGTCTATTTTTGGTTGATGGTATTTTTGGGTTGTTGTACATTCGTCACTAAGTAATTTCGTCATATTTAAAAAAATCCATACATTGAAAGTAAATTCGTTACACGTATTAAAAATATGTGTAAATTCATCACAAACCCTCTTTTAAAAAATTTTATTCTTTAAGTAGCGATTGCAGCCAAAATTTTTTATTTAAATCATTCACTGTAATTTTAATTTTAACATTCGATGTAAGGTAAATTAGTAAACGTGCTGTGATTATGAAAAATATACAACATTTTCATTCTACTTCTTATTTATTTTTTGCTATCGGTACGGATTATAACGATGTGACGAATTTACAATAAACAAAATTAATATATTGGGAATTGTGACGAATTTACACATATTTTTTTTGTGACGAATGTACAACAACCCGTATTTTTCTATTCACTGTGGTCGAGTTACACGTGCATAACCTCAACCTATTCATGCATTTTATTTCGTTTACTTCAATCAATAGAAGCTAGATACATGGTTTTCTACGTGTTTTTTTTTAAATGAAAATGGAGGGTAAGTCACTGTTTTACGCAGATGTTACAGATCTTTTTAAAATCACACCTTGTAAAACTCGCAATAATTCGTCATATTCACCGTCACTCATTTTTTGTTAGAACACGTGCGCCAACGCAATATGTTGCACTACACTAAAATGCACAAAGTCACTATGACCTTGAAACCCGTCCGCTTATGACGTCACAGATTTACTTCTATACACGTTCGTGGCGTTGTGGGCACTGACAACTAGCCACTTTGTAGGGATGGGTTTTTCAAACGGTGTTTCACTATCGACAATGATTAGAAAACCTATTTATTCTTGATTAAGGTGAATAAAACGTAGTTTATAGTTTGCAGTATATAGAAAATATTATTTATTCACGTCATTTTCTTGCAATAATAGTATTTATGATCGTTTCGACGAGATGAAATATAGCGAGGTCTTCATCGTGTCCCATCACTGGCTTACTTTATATCAAGTACTTGGCGTTGGCGGCATTGAAATATTTTCTGGCGTTTTTGTTTCTATTGAATATAAACCAAACAAGAACTTATTATGTGTGAAAAACTTAAAAATATGGCTTATAACAGGCCAATTTTCCATAAAAACAAAATAAAAGGTCTTGTAAAAGTCGTAAATTTATTTTATACCATAATTACTTCTAATCAAGTAGTGGCGCTGAGGGCACGAAAATCTCGAACTTGTATAGAAGTGATTGGCGTTCAAAAGGTTAAACAGCTTATACTAGGGAACATTTTCAAGCTCTGTACCAAAAATCAATTAAATAGGAGCAGTAGTTTAGTCGCAAATGTTTTTTTATGTTTTTGCCCCGTTTGAACACGATGTATTTCCTAACAACGCTCCGGCGCGCGCGCGTCGGTGCCGCTGCGTTACAAGGTCAGTTTTTATTTACAAAGGGTGGTTGCGTTTTACTCTGATTTGTAAGCTATTTAGTTTGTTTGAAAAAATAAAAACCTCATTTTTGGTGCTTTTTATTTTTATACCGTACCGAGTTAATACTAAACACGTATAGTATACGTAGTGTAATTTAATGCCCCTCTGTCATATCAACTCTGTATATGCCCGGTTAGTGGCATTTTCTGTAAAAAGTAGACTCAGCTTTGTTTCTTTTTTGTTTTTTTTAGTTACTTACAATAGCCTTATCAATAACTCCAATCTGCTTGCCGGCCTGCTTGTCCCCCGCACTGCCCCCAGGCACCTCGAACACGCCGCGCCGTGACGTCATCTCGTCGTGCAATGCACGCAGTGCGAGCACGCGTGCTTCGGCGCGGGCACGCTCGCAGCGGACCACTAGGAGCTCGCAGGATGAACCTGTTATGTACTCCTAAAGAAAAGATAGAAATGTTCATCTAGATAGATTTAATTGTATTGAATGTAAAATTTTTACCATTTCATGTGCCACGTTCATATTATAACTGAGCATTCCGCCCATACATTAAAAATGATTTTCATTTATAACAAAAAAGGGCCCAATTGAGGTATTAGTCACCTTGGGAAGAAAGGTAGATGTTCAATAATTACTGTGGTTCATAGGTCAAAATCAATTGTCCGTAAGGGTTACCGCTACCCTGGAACAAAAAGGCCTAAGGAAGGAACATTGATGGGCTTTAGCCAGTAAGAATATGACACTCCCTCTCACCCCACCTCAGAGCGGGAGGAGTCATTTGATGATTTCCCACCCTGAAAAAAACAAAGCCGTCGTCGTCTTCCAGTCTAACCTGATCCAGCTGAATACCAGTTTTTTACATGGAGCGACTGCCTATCTGACCTTCACAACTCAGTCAGTGGTTCACAGAAATATTTACAAAAAAAAAAGATCGTGGTATATTTTCACCGTAAAGGTATTGGCTGATTTAAATTTGAGTACTTATTTATGATAGAATCTCAATGCCGGATTGCCAAAAGTAAAAATACTTATCAGTATTTATTGCACACGCAACACTCGCCTTACGTTCAATCATTACTGCGATCCATCAATGTAATCCGTTCGGTTCGTTCGTGTACGTTCATTCAATATTGAACGCGTCACTTGCGTCGCGTCGGCGTCATGTTCATACGTGCTAAACTTAGTAAAAAATAAATACTGAGTCAAAAGTTAAAGCTTGGTTGGTTGATATCTTAGCAATTGACTATTTGAATCGGTCAAAAATAAAATATGAAATCACATAGAAAAAAGACCGCTCGTCTTAAAAACTTCCATCACCGTACAGAAATTAAATATAATGCGAAGATATAATTGTTAAATGCATTTAATGCTAATAAGTATTAGCCTTTATAATATTAGTGTGATTTTGATGTAATGCAACTTTGTCGTAGGTACATTTAATGTAAAAATGAGTTTTTCTTAATTCATTTGTGACTCCTCCGTGCTTCGGAAAGCACGTTAAACCGTTGGTCCCGGCTGTCATTCTTGGATCTTTGACAGTCGGTACGGCTAGTCAGAAATCCGAAAACCTGAAAGTCAGTCTTACTAAGGTATCGTATTACCCAGTTATTGGGTTGTAGAGGTCAGATATGCAGTCGCTCCTTGTAAAATACTGGTATTCAGCTG
Organism: Hyppa rectilinea; assembly: GCA_951799385.1. Taxonomy (NCBI): domain Eukaryota; kingdom Metazoa; phylum Arthropoda; class Insecta; order Lepidoptera; family Noctuidae; genus Hyppa; species Hyppa rectilinea. Next base: position 9,513,699 of record OX637316.1, read on the forward strand.
CATCCGGTTAAGTTGGAAACCGCTCACGAATCCCACATGTTCTAACTTAGCTTTTCTGTGTTGAGTTGAGACACAATCGGTCATCAATATTGGTTTAGACAACGATGTTAACAACAAAATTCGAAGATATGTGGCATCCACATTCTCACAGAGAGAACACCTGTGTCTCAGCAGTGAGAACATAAAAGGCTGATTATGTTTGCTAATTGCAGCTCTCAATCGACTGCGTACCCAAGTAGGTCGCTGCAGGCGCAATCTGTCGAAGTAGGGGATTACTGATCCACTCAACACCCAGTGCGATTGCGAAGCTTCTGACCAGACCCTGTCCCACCTGCTGGAGTGCCCTAAGTGCCCGTTCACCTGCACCTCGGATGACCTAAAGCATGCCACTGATACCGCGATCAATGTGGCAGGCTGGGTGCATTCAATTTAATCATCATCTGCCTAGCGTTTTCCCAACTATGTTGGGGTCGGCTTCCAGTCTAACCGGATGCAGCTGAATACCAGTATTTAACATTGGGCGACTGTCTATCTGACCTGCACAACCCAGTAACTGGGCAATACGATACCCTTGGTAAGACTGGCTGTCAGATTTTCGGGCTTCTGGCGACCCGTGACGAGTGTCAAAGATGCACAAATGACAGCCGGGACCAACGGCTTAACGTGCTTTCCGAGGCACGGTGCATTCAATTTAATAACATCCAAAAAAGTACCATCCACACGAAAAAAAGAATAAGAATTGCACCTCCTTCTATGTTAAGGTTCATTCAAAATTGCTGCAACAATGGTTATTTAGCAATTTCAATGACAAGGTGTTATTACGTCAACCAATTAGGACTTTGGAACTGATGGATGCTAGTAATGGCGCCAAACATGTAGCCGAATTCTGGGCCGAGTCCATTTAGATTGCCATCGACACGCTAAGAAGAAGAAGACTTTTAATTTCGCAAATCTATGTTAGAAGTATTTCTTTCTAGCTAGCTGACATGTCCTGGAGAAATCATTGCTGTTCCCTAAGAAATTAAAAATAGCCTTTTTTGTTCACCTAGATCGGAAACGCTGGATTATTGAACTCAAAAACTCAAACTCAAAGCATTTATTTCAGACTAGCTTCTATCTACCCGCGATTTCACCCGTGTGGATGTCGGAAATTAATCCAAAGCTGTCAAATTTTTTCAATTAAAAATGAACCTTATGTCTGCAATAAAGTTAAAATACTATCAAAGAAATTTGACAGATTGTGGTAACTTGATGTGCTGGCCTCTGTACTACCGGGATAAATCATTCTTTGTGTTAATCCAGGTCACAAACTACCTCTGTGCCAAATTTCATCCAGACCCGTTCAGTCGTTTGAGCGTGAAGGACGGACAAACATACAAACTCACACACACACTCACTTTCGCCTTTATAATATTAGTGTGATAAACAAATTACAGAACGACTACCGAGATGACGAATATAAGAGAAGTGTGGAAGAAAAAGACATGTTGCACCGAGCACAAATAAATTGGGATAAGGGCAGGAGTAAGATGATGATGAAACGAATTACAGGCACTTTTGAATTGTCAAGGGTTCGGTCAGTCAGAAAGATAAAGCTAGTTGCCAAGTCCAAAGCGTGGAAGGTAAAATAAAATAAGCCGAGGCAGCTAAGAAACGACCAGTCCCAACTAACAACGCCCGTTCACGAACATGACGTATAGATTAGCACCATTTAGCTCAACCATTTTGAAGGGAGCTAAATGAACTAACACACACGCCTCCATTAGCGAGGAATTAGAGCGAGCAGGATATACTCTCAGCCGCCAGGGCACACTAAGTCAAATGGTTGAATCCAGCAAAAGTCAAAGTCAAATCATTTATTTGAAAGAGGCATCTAAAAGGCACTTATGAACGTCAAAATGATCAAGAAATAGAATTGATTCTAGTCGATCCTTCCAAAAGGTAGTTTCATATGGAGAAGAATGGGCACAAAACTCCACCGTTAGTGTTTTAAAATGTTTTACAATGTTTTGTATACATCTATACTAAAATTATAAAGCTGAAGAGTTTGTTGTTTGAACGCGCTAATCTCTGGAACTCAGTAGTTCCAAAAAAAAAGTATTTTTTTGTGTTGGATAGTCCATTTATCGAGGAAGGAGGAATGTAACATCACGCTACGACCAATAGGAGGCGAGCAGCGAGTGAAACAACCCGGGAGCATCTAATCAATTATAAAAATAAACGTGAAGACGATGCACCCCGAATAAAAATACTACACCACAAAAGTTGAAAAGAAAGCGGTTCCGTTAGCGGTGAAAAAATTGGTGCTATTCTTCTTGTTCTTCGTCGTGTCGATGACTCTCATTTTCATTTCCTAGACAATTCTAATGTTTTTTTTTGGAAATTTCAGCCAGCTATAAAGAAATACTTTTCACATTGCCTGGCTAAGCGCAGTGATCATAGGTAGGTGAAGTCAGGCAGTGACCGAGTAGCGTCCCAGGACTGGAAGATGAAGCGTCTGCCATCGGGCTGCGAGATGGGCGGATGATATTCAAATTTAAATTCAAACTCAGACACGAGTCCATAGTGTTAGTATAACAAAATGACTTAAAGACTAGTGTTAGTTATAAAAGCAAAAGAAAGGTACATCCTCAACTGGTGTGGATCCTTACCCAGTGGCACAGCAGAGGGGAGTCCCACCGATCTCGGAACACACTCAGGAGACTATTAGTGGCAAAGCGCAGCCGGACGGCCATGGATGCGGTCCTTTTTCTTATTATGGCGTAAAAATCGTCTGTGTGCGTCTCCGCAAACATACCGGACGCACTACAACGCCACGACAGCCCCAACAGTATCCTGAACGCGTTATTGTATTAGACACGCAGATCGCTGTACGTCCTCTGCGTAAAACTGGTCCAAAGAATGCACGTGTAAAAAGACTGGCAGAAAGCTTTAAAAAGAGTTACCTTTACTTGATTTGTACAACGTGCAAATCTTCGAACCAGCATGTTACATCGAACGGCCAGCGACCTGCGCTCCCTCTCTATATGTATATTGTCCCTAAGATCCTCAGTGACCCAGTGACCCAAGTACTTTAACTTAGACACCCATGTCTAATGAGCGCCACAGAGTGAGACACTGGGGTCATCTGAATAGATGTTTGTGTATATGTAATCATCAAATGACCCCTCCCGCTCTGGGTGGAGAGGAAGGGTGTATAACTGTAATTAACATTATTGGAACGAAGTTCCTTATCGCGCGTTGCGAAACGGGGCTAGGCGGAAAAAATTAAGACCAAAACTTGTAACGACACTTTTTGTTATAGTTGTAAGCCGATCCGCGTGCGCGTGTTTCTCTGTCTGTCTCTCTCTCTCTCTCTCTCTCTCATAGAATGCAAGTCAGTTATTTTCGTTTCGTCTTTCTATTTCGCAACACATTTTTTTTGATTATTATAAACTAGCTGACCCGACAGACGTTGTCCTGTCTTAACTATGATACCTACCTTACCTACCCTACCTACCTACTCTACCTACCAACTTACCTACCCTACCTACCTACCTATGCAAAAATGTGCAATAAAAATATTTTTCTCATACAAACTTTGCCACCCCTTGTAACCCTTTTAGGGGTTGAATTTCCAAAAAATAATATGCCTATGTCCTTCTCATGAATGCAAACTATCTACATACCAAATTTCAGCAAAATCGGTTGGGTGGTTTAGGCGTGAAAAGGTAACAGACAGACAGACAGACAGACAGACAGACAGACAGAGTTACTTTCGCATTTATAATATTAGTGTGGATTAAAAGAAATAAAATTTTATTACAATTTTTTCGAAAGGAATTTCGTTCTATCCGGGTGTCCCTTGACACCTCTCAAGTTTTTATTTTTATTTTTCCCATACAATTACTATGAAACAACTCAACGTATGTTATCGAAACGATTGTGGTTACAGACAGGAGAAATTGAATAAAACGCCTTCTATATGCTGCAAAGAACTCTAAAAAAAGGTTGGAAGAAGGCTTTAACTAATTAAACATTCTATGTCATTCGAATTGAAATAAAAATATTCATTAAAAGTTTTTTTTTTAAATACTTCATTTACGAGTGTAAATAGATAAATGAACATTTAACAAGGAAGTTTTCATTTTTACTAATCTTACTTCAGCCAAAATCTGTCGATTATCGCTTTTCTTTGACATTATCACTAAAAAAATTCAAAGTGTAACTTTATGAAAAAAAACTGGCTGATATATGATAACTGAATAAATACGTGATATTTTAAGGACTGAATGATCCACGGCTTTATAACCTCTTTTCTAAGTATTAGTACATTATAACAAATCATTTTACTTCTTTAATTACGACGCAGTGTATATACACTAAGTTCAGTCACCAGCACATCAAGTTACCACAAACTGTTACATTTTCTCAATCGATTTTGAACTTAACTGACAACGTTTTAAGGTTTAAAATCATTTGGAGAAATTTGACAGAGATCGTTGACGACGAGGTTACCGTTTCCTATCTGACTACTCTGAGAAGAAAGACCGACCACGGACCGAAACCAACTCAGAGGTTACAGTCTAGTCATACTCTTGGTCAAATCATGTGAATGGGAACGATGTAAAGTAGCCGTGATAGTTTTTCAACTTTATTACAAAAGCATAAGGTTCATTTTCAATTGGGAAAATTTGACAGTTTGGGATAGTTTGATGTTCTGGCGTCTGTATTATGAGAATTTGAGTACTTACGTTAAGTTGTGAGAGTGTGACCGCTAGCCTCTTCTGCGTTTGTTTGGTGTGCAACTTGTTCTTGATCGCGTTGAGAGCCAGCGAGCAGTGCAGGGACGCCGTGTGGGACAGCACCCATTGAGGAGTGATCCTGGGGAATTATGGATAATCTATATTATCACTACATAGTATAAAACAAAGTCGCTTTCTCTGTCCCTATATCCCTATGTATGCTTAAATCTTTAAAACTACACAACGGATTTTGATGCAGTTTTGTTTAATAGATAGAGTGATTCAAGAGGAAGGTTTATGTGTATAATTTGTCAACATATTATGCGGGCGAAGCCGCGGGCGGAAGCTAGTATTGGATATAAAAATGAACCCCTCTTTCTCCTGTTTACCAATTTTATTCATCTTTTTTTTAAATGTTTTCTAATACGTCGTAGAAGGTTCTTACATTAAAGGGTAGGTAGGGTAGGTAGGAAGGGTAAGTATCATAGTTAAGACAGATCACTGTCAGTCGGGTCAGCTAGTGGTAAATAAAGTGGAAAAAAACATCGATACAAATAATATTGTGTGTCGGTGAGTGATTAGATTTAGTATAAGACAAGTTATCATCATCATTCTCCTGCCCTTATTCCAATTTATTCGTGGTTGGCGCAACGTGTCTCCTTCTTCCATACGTCTCTATTAGACCCGGCGCCAATTGGCGGCAAGGCATGGCATGGTATTTTTAGGCGACGAATAAAAATATAACTTAACAGTATGGAAATAAAGTTGAAATTACAAAATTCACCTAAAATTACCTTGCTATGCCGTGCCGCCAATGGGCGCCGGGCCATAGTCGTTATTTTTAATCCTATTTCACTCCTCAAGTCTATGTTACTCTTTGTATCTATACGGTGAATTAAAAATCACCGTGTAGATACATAAAGAAGAATTAAAAGGTTCGTTCGTCTGACCTGTTAGTTTCCGTGGTGTCGTGTGCAGAGGGCGCGGCGAGCGCGGCGGAGAGCGCGGCGCGGCGAGCGCACAGCTGCGGCCACAGCGAGCTGCCGCACTTAGCTAGAGAAGATAGTAACATCTGGTCTTCTGTTGGGACAAGAAAAAAAATATTTTAGTAAAGATCTTAGAACTTTAATTTAGCAATAGGAGAATATACTTCATTTTAATGTGAATGCGCCATGGTAGGTGGTACTTCAAATTGTCTTATTCATGGTATGGTTCATGTCTGCGTTTCATTAACTCAAACTCAAACTCAAAGTATTTATTTCAAATAAACCAATTACAGGCACTTTTGAATTGTCAAGGGGTCGGTCAGTCAGAAAGATGAAGCTAGTTGCCCATTCCAAAGCAGTTGGTACCTATGGAGAAAAACGGGCAAGAAACTCCATGGACACTCTTTTAAACAAAATATGGTTACAAAATATTGGTTACATAATTCATCTTATGTGAGAACGATGCAGAACGGTGAAAGCATCCGATATAAAATATGTCAAAAAAAAAAGTTCAAAAATTAAATTAAAACAAGCCATGGCCGCTAAGAGATGACCAGTCACTACTGACAGCGCCCGTTCACGAACATGACGCATGGCTTAGCACCATTCAGCTCAACCATTTTGAAGGCAGCTAAATGATCCAACACATTCTAAAACATATCTAGATTAGATTATCTATTATATAAAAGGAGAAATTGACTGACTAACATATCAACGGACAGACGACACTACTGGGGCTAGGAACGTGAAATTTTTAATACGGCGTCTTTTTATGATGTAGGAGGGCACTAAGAAGGGGGTTTTCGAAAATTAGACCTTTGAGGGTTAAAAAGGGAGGTTTTCGTTTGGATGAAAATTCCTACATCCCCACAGACGAAGCCGCTGACAGAAGGTAGTTTTAATACATATTATTATGTCGAAGCGTCAACGCATATTAATCAATCTGGATCAACGCCATCTATCTGACACTGGAGGAACTATGTAGTTAGATTTGACAGATTACGTTTCGGAACGTCAAGTAATAACTTGGGGATGGTTAGCGTGGAGTAATGGCAACACCGAGCGAATAATCGAGTCAAATGTCGATCCGGAAGACATTGGCTATTTACAGGTAGGTTGGCTAACCTGTAAGTGGGGGGCACAATTGTGCGATGACAGTTGAGTGTGGACACTTTGGATCGGTCCGTCAGTCTGAGTGGACGTTCGTTACTCCGCGTTAAACTTCCCGCGTTCCTTAGTTCTTAATCGAGCCATCCTTGATTATTTTGTATTCAGTGCGAGTTAGCAAGTAATTAAAAGTGTTAACAAAGTGTTTGTGAGTGTTATTTCCGTTGACGCGACCCACTGATAACGAATCCCTTCGTCACATATTTATTATTTTACGAATCATATTTTAATCAAGATAAAAACCACCTTAAGGTGAAAGCGCCAGAGTAGCCCGCGAAATGACTGAGACGCGCGCCTCCTTCCGCTCACGAGTTAATCGATGTTTATTTATTTTCAACTTATAAAAGGGCCGTAATTCTTTGGCAGTGACAACCGCGCTGCGCTGCGCTTCGCCCGAAGTGCGCCGGGTCTTATAAACGTTGCCGAGTGTCACAAACAGAACAACAAAACAATCCAGCAGACATAATATATTTTTAGTCTTTTCCGAATGGGCCTATAGCCATAGAGGAGGGGTCAGCGGGATTGTCCGAGGTTACCGCTGCCCCGGAACATAAAGGGCTAAGGAAGGAACATGGACGGGTTTTAGTCAGTAATAGTCTGACACTCCCTTCCGCTCCACCCAGAGCGAGAGTCATTTGATGATTTACCACCTTCTAAAAAAAAGGGGGACACTAAGAAGGGGTTCTCAAATCGCCCATTAAGATACTACGTTGAATACACCGGTTCTCGTCCGATCACCGAAGTTAAGCAACATCGGGCGTGGTCAGTACTTGGATGGGTGACCGCCTGGGAACACCACGTGACGTTGGCTTTTAAGCGGGATTGTCCGAAAGGGTTACCGCTACCCCGGAACATAAAGGGCTACGGAAGGAACATGGATGGGTTTTAGTCAGTAAGAGTCTGACACTCCCTTCCGCTCCACCCAGAGCGGGAGCAGTCATTGGATGATTTCCCAGCCTTCAAAAAAAGGGGGTATTTCGTTTGTATGAAAATTCCAACATCCATGCGGGCGAAGCCTCCGACAGAAGTTAGTTTTATAAATAGTTATTACTATTGACTCACCGGAATCATTAAGGTCTCCATTACTGGAGGCGACGGACGAGTTAGCCAGCGGAGCGCCGCTCACGGACAGAGCGGCAGGCGGCCGGTTGCTCTGACGGCGCGATGTCACCTTGTCGAGCTTACTCTAAAAATGAAACAGATATATTATATTTATATTTCTTTAATATATGAATAAGCCTGTAAGACTGACTGACTGACTGACTGTAATACTACTACAGTCAGTAGTCTACTGTCTACTACTACTACTACTACTACTGTATACTCTTATTACTGACTGTAATAAGACTGACTCGGGATTCTCATTATAAAAAGCTAATAAACCTATTTTAACTTTTTATGAATAAGACTATTAGTATTTGTCAGCACTTTAAATAGTATGTAAGAGAAAAATGGTGATACGAGTAGGGGAAATCAAAATGTTAAAAATATGTTTGATCCCCAAGCCCCCCCATGTAGCCATGGAGGGGAGTAAGGGTGACAACAAACAAAAATGACGACTAATAAACGACAGCAACATGACTGTCTGTCTTTTTATATATACTAATATTTTATAGAGGAAAGATTTGTATAACGAATAAACTCAAGAACTACTTAACAAATCTGGATGAAACTTGGCTACTTTTTATCCCGGAAAAATTTACGGTTCCTGTGGGATAATTTCCTAAATACACGCGGGAGCCTCTGGCAAAAGGTAGTGGTTAAATAAAATAAGAAGCTATTAATACAATTAAATTTATATTATTCAGTAAATAAATATTACCTCTACCTCCTCACAATCGTCGACGCTGCACAGCGCGTCAGCTATACTCCTCGCTTCTCCCAGGTTGTACTTCTTAGTGCGCAACTCCTCGGCTAGCTGCTGCAGGAGCCACGCGCGGCGCTGTGCGTTCTGCACGCGATCGCGGCACAAGTTGCGCTGGGATACTGAGGGATAGAATAGAATACTCTTAACCCCTCAAATGTCGTATTAACCCAATAGGTTCATAACACTGTGACACTTGGTTAGTCACTGACCAAACGAAGAAGAATAGCGTACCATTTAATAATATTATAATAATATCCTTGGACATTTCACACAACGCCATATAGTCCCAAGCTAAGCAACCTAATGCTTGTGTTATGGTAACGAGATGGCTGATAAACTACTTATAAACATTTTTTTTTGTAAATACATACATACATATAGATAGAAAAACACCCAGACCCGGAACAAGTACTACATTTTATTATCTCCAATTAATTTACCTATCTGCTATAAATATTTATACAAGTATTGTGAAAACATTTGTACTATTCGGGCCCTATCAGAATACCGGCGCTTTTTTTTAAGGCTGGGAATTCATCCAATGACTGAGGTCCCGCTCTGGGTGGAGCGGAAGGGATTGTCAGACTCTTACTGACTAAAACCCATCCATGTTCCTTCCTTAGCCCTTTACGTTCCGGGGTAGCGGTAACCCTTTCGGACAATCCCACTTACCGAATACCAGCGCTGCGGTATTTATTTATTTCTTAAATTTCGCATTTGGCCCTCGATGGGTGACCATATTATTAACACGTTGAACGCCAACGCGGTCACCGTGTGTCCGACAAACAATAGTTTTTCTATTGTGTCTGCTGCGTGGCAGTCAATGACTTAACATACCGAGATTCCTTCGTGACAGTCTTTACGGGTCGTCAGAAACCAGAAAACCTGACAGCCAATCTTACCAAGGGGTATCGTATTACCCAGTTACTGGGTTGTAAAGGTCAGATAGGCAGTCACTCCATGTAAAATACTGGTATTTGGCTGCATCCAGTTAGACTGGAAGCCGATCCCGAAATAGTTGAGAAAAGGCTAGGTAGATTAAGATTTCTTCTGTTTTGTTTTAATTTTTTTTCTGTGTATTACTTGCGCGTGTCCAGAAAAAAATATTTTTCTATATTTCTTTACTTACACCTGCTAGAAACTTTATCCACGAGCTGGTTCAACTCCTGCCTGGCCTGCAATACTCTCGCTTCTGCATCTTGTACCCTCTCTCTTAGCGCAGTGCGCTGCTTCCATAGTGACAGCTCATCAGGCACCACCGCACTTGAGTCAGGCTGTGAAGATGAAGTGGAAGATTTGGTAATCACGGATATTTGAAAAAGGGACATACTTTCAGGGGCTAATATACTAATGAAAATTAACAACTTTGACTATGGGATTATACCTGAAATCATTAAAAAATCTGCTGTTCAGTAAATTTATGTTCGCATGTCGTCAAAATGTATGGAATATTAATGTTACATCTTTCTTTACCCCGGAATTACCCAAACCTTGGTAATCATTATGGTTACAGGAACACAAAGTCAAATCATTTATTAAAATCATAAAGTCAAAGTCAAATCATTTATTTCAAATAGACACAAGAAAGGAACTTTTGAACATCAAAATGAACAAGAAATAGAATTGATTCTAGTCGCCCCTTCTAAAAGGCAGTTTCGTATGCAGAAGAATGGGCAAGAAACTCCACTGTTACTCTTTTTTAGTGTATATTGATCATTAACTGAAAGTAAACAAAATATAGCTTCCATTTGTTTAAGTCTTTTTTTATTTAAACTAGCTGCTCTCGCGCGGTTTCACCGCTGCTCGGCTCCCATTGGTCGTAGCGTGATGTTACATAGCCTGTAGCCTTCTTCGATAAATGGACTATCCAACACAAAAATATTTTTTCAATTCGGACCAGTAGTTCCAGAGATTAGCGCGTTCAAACAAACAAGCTGTTCAGCTTTATAATATTAAGTATAGATTCATTCACATACCTTGCAGAAAGCATTCTTCTTCTGGCAACGTTGGATATCATTATTGAAGACCTGCAGCCTCTTCTGTCTGATGGTCTCCTTGGGTTCTACATGCTCCATCAGACTGCGCCACACCATGTAGTACTGCCCACGGCATATCCTGCAAAGAATATTGAGATAAATACACAAATTATTTACCTAGATGTTCATGTGTGAACACAACAATAATGGGTAAAAAGAGGTAGTACCATCAAACGAGGTGAACAAAGACGCAGGGGTGAATCAGGACGAAACTTGAAAAGGGATTTTTACATTAAAATAATATACACACATCAAAAGTGTCTAGGGATCAACATATATTTTTGCAATAACTTTTCTCTTGATTGATATTAATTTAAATTTTCTTTAAGGATTCATCAAATAAAGTGTTTTCGTTTGTCACAGTAACGATAAACCAAGTCACCTTTGCATTAATAAAGAAATTTGCCATTTTCCTAATAAAGGGATTTTTGACATTTGAACCACTAACATTAAAGTTCGAAAAAAAGACTGAAATAACAGTTTTCTTTAAAATTTTATTGGGTAACTTAAACAATTAATAATCCGTGTTTCTACCGCGAACACTAACAACACAAGAACATCGGTTTGGCATACTCAAAATGAGTTCATCCAAATCACGCTGTGGAATGGCCGCCCATGTTCGTTGCAACAACAAAAAAAGGTGTTATCAGTCGACTTTGGACACGTTACCGAAGCACTGGTACCGTGGCTGAGCGCCATGAAGGACGGTATCGCTGCACCACACGGAGACAAGACCGATACATTCAAATCTTAACTCGAAGAGCTCCAACAATAACCGCCATGATGTTAGCCGTGAGGCTTCATCACTCTTCAGGGAACTTAATTAGCGACCAAACAGTCAGAAACCGCTTGCATGAAGTGAACCTTCATTCCCGAAGACCGCTACGGGTACCACCTATAGCAATGCACAATCGTAGGATTCGATATCAATGGGCTCTTGAACACAGAAATTGGGCAGAAGAACAATGGCGTTTCGTGTGCTTTTCTGATGAGTCTCGTTTTGGTATGAGACCGGATAAAAGACGTATACGACACTGGAGAACCCCTGGACGCCAACAGCGATTAAAATCCTGCCAGGAAGTCCATCCTTATAGTGGTGGAACCATCATGGTATGGGCGGGTATTTGGATCGGCGGAAGAACTGAGTTGATTTGGATCAGAGGCAACCTCAACGCTCAAATTTATGCTGAGACGATTGTATCTGACGTCATCGTTCCTCTACAAGTGCAAATCGGTCCCTTATTTCAGTTAATGCATGATAATGCACGACCGCACACCGCAAGAGTTGTAAGACAGACTCTCGCCGCAGCTAACATCAATGTCCTGCCCTGGCCTGCTCAGTCGCCAGACTTGAACCCGATTGAGCATGCATGGGATATGCTACAGAGAAGAGCTCTGCCGAATATGGAGGGTATCCAGTTGCAAGAAGACCTTTTTTTGTTGTTGCAACGAACATGGGCGGCCATTCCACAGCGTGATTTGGATGAACTCATTTTGAGTATGCCAAACCGATGTTCTTGTGTTGTTAGTGTTCGCGGTAGAAACACGGATTATTAATTGTTTAAGTTACCCAATAAAATTTTAAAGAAAACTGTTATTTCAGTCTTTTTTTCGAACTTTAATGTTAGTGGTTCAAATGTCAAAAATCCCTTTATTAGGAAAATGGCAAATTTCTTTATTAATGCAAAGGTGACTTGGTTTATCGTTACTGTGACAAACGAAAACACTTTATTTGATGAATCCTTAAAGAAAATTTAAATTCATATCAATCAAGAGAAAAGTTATTGCAAAAATATATGTTGATCCCTAGACACTTTTGATGTGTGTAGTTTGCGGCCAACATGGACCCTAAATTGTTAATTATAGTATAGTAACCACGTTACAGGTACTTTTTTGCCACTAACTATATTATTTCAATTCCCGTCTCCGATTCACCCCTGCATCCCTATTCACCCCGCTTGATTAAATTGTTAAAACTTGGCTAATTAGCCAAATTACACATTATCATTTTGTCTATTTCATAACTATTAAAAATCCTCCTATGTGGACTGAGTGAAAGAGGATATGGCTGGAAAGGAGGTGACTGTAGTGACAGAAGTATGAAAATAACATGTTGCGCCAAGCGTAAATAAATTGGGGTAAGGGCAGGAGAGTATATTTTTCGCTTCATAACTAGGACATGATATCCAACTTCTACATGTCATCTAATAGTGTGATATTGTTCAGTTTCTAAGTTCCAAATTTTGAAATTTAGAAACTGAACAATATCAATACTAATTTTTGAGTATGACATGTATGGATTGAAGCAGGTGTCCCCCTGAAGTTCCTGCCTGCCCTATGAGAAAAAGATGTTGAGTTTATTTAAGTCTCATGTAACTGAAGGGAAAGGTATTGATTTATGGTTAGAAAAAAATAAATGAATTTCCTAGTTTTTTTTTTTTTTTTTTTATTTATTTATTATGGTTTACCAACAGATGTTACAGCGATACATACATAGAAAATACATAGCAATTGACCTTAGTTCTACTGCACACCCAATTACAGGTAAACACAACATGCAATTATTATATTTTACTAAGGACAAGAATTTTGAACAATGTAATATAATTTAGACGAAAGTGCCAGCATGAATATTGGCTTAAACTATGACTTAAACTTAACTTATCATATTATGTATACTAGTATTGCGGATGATATTTTCTAGTGTCTCTGCATGGATATCATTGAGATCACTGTTTTCATTTACTAATTTACACATCCGTGGAATAGGGGAACCAGTACCAGACTTAGTTCGACGGAAGGGTGGGACTAGAGGAGTGATGGGCTTTCGTGGTAGTCTACATGGGGCTCGAAACGAGACTTTACTTAGGAGCTTAGGGCAGTCAGTCTTATTCCTGAGGAGCTTGTAGATAAACCTTAGATCCAGGATATCTCTCCGTTTCTCAAGGGACTTCATTTTGAAAAGGGCCAGCTTATAGCTATATGATTTCCTTTTGATTTTTTTCCCTACTGAGAACCCTAGGTAATTTAAAAATCTTTTTTGCACTCGCTCTATCCTTAGGCAATGAACAGCATAGTGAGGCCGCCAGGCAGCAATACAGTACTCGAGAACACTGCGAACCGAAGTGCAGTATAGCAATATTTTCGTTTCCGATTTTCGGAATAGTTTGCTATTACGGATCACAAATCCCAATGCACGTAACCCTCTTTTTATAATACAGTCAACATGTGGTACAAATGTCAGCTTACTGTCTAACGTGACACCCAGATCTTTAATACAGTTGACTTCTGTTAGCGGAGTTTCATTTATGTTGTATGTTGTATCTATGTTACGTAATTTCCGGCTAAATTTGATGTGCACACACTTTGTGCAATTCAACAGCATTTGATTACGGGAACACCATTCGGATAATCTATCCAAATCTTGTTGGATCAAGACAGTATCCCGCGGGGATGTCACTTTCTTTACAATTTTCATGTCATCGGCAAACAGAAATGGAGTAGTATTATGGAAGCATGTAATGACATCATTGATGAATATAATGAATAATATAGGACCCAAATGCGAACCCTGTGGGACTCCTGATGCTGTCGCGTAACAGGCTGAACGGAAACCGTTAACAACAACATAAAACTCTCGATCGCACAAGTAAGTCTTGAACCAATTAAGAAGTGAACCGTGGATACCATACATTGAAAGCTTGTCAAGTAGAATTTTGTGGGGAACCCTATCAAATGCCTTGCTGAAGTCCGTGTACACAGCGTCTACCTGAGCACCAGCGTCCATCGCTTCAGATAATGTCTCTATGTAAGACACAAGGTTTGTACAGGTCGACCTAGCTTTAACAAACCCGTGCTGGTCTTCACAAATGAACTTTTCGAAGTAACGCTGTATGCGCGGACAGAGCAAGGATTCTAAGACCTTGCCAAAGATGGATAGTATGGAAATTGGTCTATATTTGCTAACCACACGATTATCACCACTCTTAAACACCGGCACCACCTTTGCAATTTTCCATAACTTGGGAAACTGTCCTGAGCTAAATGATTTCTTAAATATTGCCGTCAATGGAGCCACAAGATTTCGCGCACAATTTACTATAAAATTTGGAGATATTCCATCGGGACCTGCACCTTTGGATGTATCTAGCTGACTAAGTTTTTGGAATATTTCCTCGTTGCCTACTTCTATGGTTGAAAAACTGTCATGAGTAATGTCTTGTTGAGTATGTTTGTTTAACGCTATCTGGCGGCTTGAGGGTGTGGCCATAAACCTCTGCGTATGCGGTTGCAAATAAGTCGCAGATTTCAGTGCCATCAGACGATTCAGTTAATCCGTTACTCATGATAGCTGGGTATTTACTCTCGCGAGCTCGTTTATTTTTTATATACGTCCAAAAATATTTTGGATTTAGATTTATGGCTAATTTATCTAAGTAGGATTTGTAACATTCTTTAGAAAGCGAATCGCAACGTTTAGCTAATAATTTGAATGATAAAGCGTCTAGCGGGTTGTGGTATTTTTTTGGTAAATGAATACTTATTATTTCTTTTTGCATTATTATTTTAACACAACAACCCGGTCTTTCTTATCAAGGGTGCAATATAGATAGGATGGTAAGCAGTGATAGCCTAGTGGTGTGACTGTCGGACTACCAAGTCATAGGGGTCAAGTTTGAAGTCACGCACTTCTGATTTTACCAATTCATGTGCATATTGTATAATTATTATCACTTGCTTCAAAATCAGTGAAGGAAAACATCGTGAGGAAACCATCATGTCTGAGAGATATTTCTCAACAGCATGTGAAGCCAAGTCTGAGGCCCATGGGCAGCATAAATACCCTGACACCAGATTAGTCACTAACCACACGCAAAGATGTAAGAAGCCTATGTTACTCAGAAATAATGTAGCATTGTTATTGTGAAAGAATTTTTGAAATCCGTTCAGTACAAATAGTCTTTTAGTTTATTCATGACAATCATACAAATCTTTCCTTCTTATAATATTAGTTTAGATGAACAATGTCATCAACTCACTTGAGTCTAATTAATATAATACTTTAAGCTACAAATTAATAGATACACTGTCATGAGCCTGTTTGTATCAAATAGCAAAATTGATATTTTAAAACAGAAGTGTATTATTTTTTATAAAGGCTCACTTCCAACTGTTTGTCCTATTAATTTAATGAGGTTTTTTATAAGCTCAGCTTTTATATTTATTTATTCATGACCCATTGCAGGGCAAAGGCTTCTCTCATCTTTCCACTCCTCTCTGTCTTATGTTAGTGTGGTCTAATTCTGCCTGTAGGAAGCTATCTATGTTACATAAATAATATGCATTATCTATGATTTTTGTTTTGTTTTATAATAAAATAATCTATGCTTTTAGGTAGCCAAAGTATTGCTGAATCAAACATTATTCAGGTAAAATCTTAAGTCAAGATGAACTGAAATTCCTGAAAAATATTATTTTTTAAGTTTCTTTGTCCTTTCTTAGATTATTAACTAAGTTCACACTACAAATAATATGAAATACCTCTTTAAATTTTTTGTTTTCCAATGGAAAATAAATAATTTCATCCAAATACACAAAGTATGTTAGGTTTAGGCCAAAAACTCCAAAAAGATTTTCCCGTACCGGGAATCGAACCCGAGCCTCCTGGGTGAAAGCCAGGTATCCTAGCCACTAGACCATACGGGATATGAGAAACCATGCGAATTTTAAGTTCAATAGGTATAGCGTCCGTAAATATTACCAATAACTATAAATTTCGTAAAAATTATATGTTCATGATGCAAAAGTTCCACAGGACAGGTTCAAACAAAATTGGATATTGCAAAGAGGTTGAAAGAGACTCACTCGGCAAGTTTATCTACTGAAGGCACTTTATCCGCCGGACACCCCATAGAAAGAAGCCATTCTGCGAACTTTTCGGGCACTTTATCACCGCTCAATTTTTCTTCATTCATTTTAATCAAATAACGTTTTCTTTAGTCACGAAACTGCAATTTTGATGATAATCAACAAAAAGCAACAACAGGCAACAGACGAGAATTCAAATTCAACATTGTTGTGACAGTTGTTAAGTGACAGTTTGTAGCGATCCATTGTCCAATTAAACTGACATTCTCGTTATATTCGGAGTAAAGTGCGTCACACTACAACAATTTTTTGTTTTAATTTATTTATTTAAATTGGAGTGCACCAACAGTAGCACATACAAAAATAAATACAGTAATAATAAAAGGACTCTGTGTATGCCTATTATTATAGGTGTACAGCATGGTTACAAGCAACAACCAAGTTTGATCTATCGAAGAGCGAAACAATCTTTGAGTACCTCATTCAGTTAAGTAAGTGTTAAAAAACTAGCAAAAGTGTATCTCAGTGATATGTCCTGCGGAAATAAGTGGACTTAATAAAATTCTTAATTTCTCATTATACACCTATCAAGATTCCTAGATCAACCCGCTCTAAGATCAACCCTTTTTACGTCAGATATTTTTTTCAGTTTTTTTACTGGATGCGCGAGACCAACGCTCGTGCATCATCTCAAAATGAATATTTTCATAGGTTTTTTTGCAATTTGCAGGTTCGTGCCAGGATGTATGTGAATCGAAATATGATTCGCGACCGTAGCTTGTTCGTATTTACAAAATTGTAATTATTAAATTAATCAATACAACCTTCTTAGTTCATGTTCCCAGGTCCACTCCACATGATAATGACTGGTCCAGAAAGGTATCTGGAGTAGGAGGGATGAGGGAATGTTGTACTTGGAATGAAAAATATTATTTAGTTCCACTAACAGTGGCACTTCTCTCGTGAGTTCATATACAGTACATACTACTTCCATACATGAGAAATAAAAAATATTGAGAGCTGTCATGAAAAGTTGAAAACGTCTATTTGTATTTGCAGACGTCAATGGTCTGAAATTGTCACAGTAAACAATGTCGATGTTCTTTTCCCAATATTTTTATTAATTTCAATAATGCTAGGTAACCTTAAGGATTTTATTTCTGTCGTGCAAGATGGGATAGCATCTAACAACAATCTAAGGCAAACGTTACAAGAAGTGCAAAGGGTGACAAACATATTCAAAGACAGGCAAAAAGTTTCACACGATCACGAAAGTAAAGTTAATTACGGTGCTGGTGGTGCTTTACTAGAGAAATATCAAGAAGATTGGGCTAAAATACATGAGGGAGCTGATACAAATGCTAAAGCAGCTGATGAAGTAGATAAATTAATTGTAGAGTTACATGAAGTTGCTAAAAAACGTTTACAGAGTGCCAATGAGTTGGCGCATAATTTATCGTTTATTCCTAATTTAACTGCTTCCGTGGCGCAATGTATGGATAGTCTGAAGAATGTCCAGGGCCTTCTGAAGTCTGTTGAGGAGGAGCTAGTGGAATTTGAGGATATTGTTGAGAGAAGCAAGATGGAAAATTGGAAGCTAGACCATCACTACCATCTCACAGTATATAAAGAGAAGAAGATGGGTATGTCGTTTAGAACTATTGTAATATCATGTGACAAATTGAAGTGGCATGATGACACTTGAGTATGTTTTTATCAATGATTTTCCTCTGACCTACATTATCAGATTATTTAGTGGCAGATGAATATTATGATAAGAATTTGGCCTTGTTTCAGCATTTGTTGTATCAAATTTTAAAACCTATTGTAATTATTGATATGTTTGGGCAAAAATCTATTTTGTATGAGTTAAATATGTTTATTTTATCCTTTGTGCCTTGTTGGCCTAGTGATCCCAAGCACTTCAGGTCAGATAAAGTGTTGTTGGGTTCTTTTATTAGGGATTTTGCAATGAGTCTGGATTTGTGCCCAGTTGATGGCAATAGGCTCACCCCCTATTACATTACTGTAGGTACACCACTGCCTAACCTTTTGGGGATTACAGACATAATGGTATGTTGTTTATTCCGTCTTATTAAGGTAGTAGTTTCCCTGTTTGAGATACCTTAATAATTTTAAAATAAAATCATAAACTAAACTATGTAGCTATTATAGCAAAGTATAAGAAAACCTGTTTTTTATGTTAGTCAGCTGTATCAATGGAAACAGAGTTAGTGGTAATAAAGAGAAATGTTTGTGTGTCCTGTTGGTCTGGTAGTCACAAAGTAAGTTTACATTTCCTATTAAAATTAAAAGGGTTGACTGTCAACTATAAAACTATACTTACCTAATCAGTTGTACAAAATAATGTTCCTCATTTTTTCCTTAGCGTTTATCATTGTAGATACAGATAAATTGACCCAAACTTATATGACGATTACCTGACCAAGATTATGTCTGCACTTTATAAGAGACGAGCTTCAAGTTAGTTTTGATCACTCACAGTAGTCAGATGGGAAATGCAGTATGAAGCATTTACAAAAATATGATTGAAAGTGATTCCAATATTATATTGATAGAATAAACAATTTAATTTATTTTTTCTTTCTTCATGTGGTTAGTGACTAACCTGGTGTCAGAGTTTTAATGCTGCCCATTGGCCTCTGACTTAGCTTCACATGTTGAGAAATATCTCTCAGGCATGCCGGTGTCCTCACTATGTTTTCCTTCACGTTTTTTAAGCAAGTGATAATTATACAAAACACACATGAATCTGAAAAGTCAGAGCTGTGTGCCTTGGGTTCGAACTTGCGACCACTAAGCTATAACTGCTTTCTAGGCTATAATTTTATTGAAATAGGCCTTATGAAATGTAAGCCAGGACTCATAATATAATTTGACAATTCCAGTGGCACTAGAAGAAGTCCGCAACAAGCTGGCAAAGGAGAACAGCCAGCGGAACTATGAGAGAGAGAGACAACAGCTGGCGGAGTATCAAGCTAGAAGAGAGCAGAGTTCTAATGCATTCCAGCAAGATGTTGCCAAGTACTTATCAAGTGGTGCAGTGACTACAAGTAAGTTGTTTTCACCTGAATCATAAAACGAGTTGGCTAGCAACGAGTAGAGAGTGCACGAAACGAAGGCCATGACCAATAGGCTGGTATAAGTAAAGCAACCATGAGCCCCTCAGTGAGTGTTTTCCCAGCCAAGCAAGTGTCGTTGAGCGAGAACATAGATAGCACTTGTCATTTAGTTAAAGGGCGGTGCCATCTGGACGTTGTCTGTGCGTTGCGTTTGCCCTTTGTCGAGTCAGCGGTGATGCTCCGTCGTTCTACATATAAACGACATGCCACACGATGCGTTAAACAAAGTCCGGTTAAGCAGTAGACAACCGTATGGTTGAACTGCGAGATGCCATTAACAAAAAAAAAAAACGATGCGTTAAAAAGGCGGGCGACAAAACGCACGCGACGCACAAAGATAGGAGGGAGACGAGGTGGGCTCCGTCGTTCTACATTTAAACGACATGCCATACGATGCGTTCAAACTCCCCACCGTTCAGCAGTTCATGCTGAAGCAGCATGCAGCAGTTCAAAGTTGTTTATTACCATGAGTATGAGTTCCATAAGTAAGTTGTGAGTATGAATGTGGATGGCTATACAAGAAGAAGTAGAGGGAGACCAAAGAAACGATGGATGGATTGTGTGAAAGATGATATGGCTAGAAAGGGAGTGACTACCGAGATGACGACTAATAGAGAAGTGTGGAAGAAGAAGACATGTTGCGCCGACCCCAAATAAATTGGGATAAGGGCAGGCGAATGATGAGTAACCCTTGAAAGTATGTCCCTCATTTAACCTAACACACTGTGTAGGGTTCCGTTTTTCCTTTTAAGGTAAACCACTTTTAAGTGGCTTGTCTTCGGTTTTACGTTGGAATATTGTTGTAAGGATTGTATGATGCGGACAATAGCGAGTGTGTGTGCGTTTCGACCGCGCGACCACGGCGTCATATTAAAAAAAAAACCATGCCAAGATTTTGTAAAAATTTGTCAAAGTTGATTCCCAAAACCATAAATTTGTCAAAGTTATGGTTAAAAAGTTATAAGGGTTTGAACGTGGCCGCGCCATCGAAACGCGGAGAACCGCGCGGCCACGGAGATCTCTAAAACTAAACGTTGCAGAGACCTGAAATTCAGGTAAATAACAGATTGAATTTGTAAAAAATTTGTAAAAATATAGAAAAAATTCCCAGGTCAATATTTTAGGAGCTATAAGACTAAAACTCCATGGCCGCGCCATTGAAACGGTGAAGAACACGTTATCGCCGATATCTCGCTGAAAAAGCTTCGCAGAGGTCTGAAGTTTTTTGTAAAACCTAGATCTGAATTTGTCAAATAGTGTAAAAATGCACAAAAATGTCCTAGGTTAATATTTTAGGAGCTATAAGACTAAAACTCCATGGCCGCGCCATTGAAACGGTGAAAAACACGTTATCGCCGATATCTCGCTGAAAAAGCATCGCAGAGGTCTGAGGTTTTTTGTAAAACCTAGATTTGAATTTGTCAAATAGTGTAAAAATGCACAAAAATATCCTAGGATAATATTTCAGGAGCTGTAATACGGTATCGCGTAGAAATATGTCGTTATTATCTACCGAAGAAAGTAAGAGTAAAGCGAGTTTTTTATTGTAAACAACACCTATTAATATGTAAAACTATATAAAACCAGGCAAAATGATTTTTTTTTCGGTTTTTATAAATTTTGATACGTCTTGAATATTTCAATAGGGTGACCATGGCTTTTTGTTTACAGAAAACTTTCCACCTATCGTTTTAGAAATCACTAACTGTTCCTCGCAGTTTCACCCGCTGAATGCAAAATTCGAATGAATACTATGCAGTAGTTTTTGTGTTTATCCCGGACAAATAAACAGACAGACCAAATTCTAAAAACTATATTTTTGACGATTTTATTATATACTAGCTGTCCCCAGCGGTTTTACCCGCGTAGTGTCCGTTCCTGTGGGATTTTTGGGATAAAAACTTTCCTTCTTGTCCTTTCTCAGGCTATGGACTATTTCTGTACCAAATTTCATTTAAATCGGTTCAGTAGTTTTGCCGTGAACGCGAGACAGACAGACAGAGTTACTTTCGCATTTATAGATAATATTAGTATGGATTTAGATATTATAGATTTCTTTTAAAATCACTTAAATCATTGCTTGATGCTGACAATACTGTGGTTTTGAGTAAAAGTACGAGAACCATAACAAATAACTTTACACAACATTCGTAATTTCTGTAAGATTATTTGATGAATTATTGTGTACTCAAACACATAAGTTTTGTCTAAGACTAAAATCTGCCAGAAATAACACCCTATAAATAGGTACCCCATTAGCAGTATTATATCAGAAATAACTCATGCTTTTCAACATTGAATTGCACTGAAGGAATTAACCATAATGCCACAGACTACAGTACAACAGGAGGGAAAGGAACGCGCCGCACCCCGTCTTCCCACCAAAGGCTTTTTTGTTGTACAGTCGTCGTTTTACTTCATGTTGGTAAGGAAGTAAAACGACGATTGTGAATGTTGAAAAGCATGAGTTATTTCTGATATAATACTGCTAATGGGGTATTTATAGGGTGTTATTTCTGGCAGATTTTAGTCTTAGACAAAACTTATGTGTTTGAGTACACAATAATTCATCAAATAAACTTACAACACACTTAAACAGCTAGTATTTAATAAAATCGTCAAAAATATAGTTTTTAGAATTTGGTCTATCTGTTTATTTGTCCGGGATAAACACAAAAACTACTGCATAGTATTCATTCGAATTTTGCATTCAGCGGGTGAAACTGCGAGGAACAGTTAGTGATTTCTAAAACGATAGGTGGAAAGTTTTCTGTAAACAAAAAGCCATGGTCACCCTATTGAAATATTCAAGACGTATCAAAATTTATAAAAACCGAAAAAAAAAACATTTTGCCTGGTTTTATATAGTTTTACATATTAATAGGTGTTGTTTACAATAAAAAACTCGCTTTACTCTTACTTTCTTCGGTAGATAATAACGACATATTTCTACGCGATACCGTACTACAGCTCCTAAAATATTATCCTAGGATTTTTTTGTGCATTTTTACACTATTTGACAAATTCAGATCTAGGTTTTACAAAAAACTTCAGACCTCTGCGAAGCTTTTTCAGCGAGATATCGGCGATAACGTGTTCTTCACCGTTTCAATGGCGCGGCCATGGAGTTTTAGTCTTATAGCTCCTAAAATATTGACCTGGGAATTTTTTCTATATTTTTACAATTTTTTTATAAATTCAATCTGTTATTTACCTGAATTTCAGGTCTCTGCAACGTTTAGTTTTAGAGATCTCCGTGGCCGCGCGGTCCTCCGCGTTTCGATGGCGCGGCCACGTTCAAACCCTTATAACTTTTTAACCATAACTTTGACAAATTTATGGTTTTGGGAATCAACTTTGACAAATTTTTACAAAATCTTGGCATGTTTTTTTTTTAATATGACGCCATGGTCGCGCGGTCGAAACGCACACGCGAGTGTGTGTATTTTAGATTATTATTTTTAAGTGTTTTATTTCTTTCTCCTGTTCCAGGTCAGCCTTCAACACCAAAAATAACCCTAGAACAAATCCAACTAGATGATGACAACACCGACCTGGAGAAGTTCCTCGACAGTTAATGTGATTAGTCTCTCAGAGAGGCAACGGTATCGTGATATCAGAGCTTGTACAATTATTAAGACTTATGCATTCTATTTTATATTCCAAAGTTAATATAATATTGTTGAATATTTTACTATTGCATTTTAATTTCATTTTAAAGAAGAGCTCGTGGCTACGTAATAACAGCCGTACGGATCGATCCAGGTTAAGCTACCTTAATCCGTGGATGGGTGACCATCTTTACATATCGAGACTCTTCCGTGCCTCGGAAAGAACGTTAAGCCGTTACGGGTAGTCAGAAGCCCGAAATACTGACAGCCAGTCTTACCAAGGGGTATCGTATTACCCAGTTACTGCAGTCAGTAACTGGGTAATACGATCAACCCAGTGGTTGTGGAGGTCACAATAGGCAGTCGCTTTATGTAAAATACTGGTATTCAGCTGCCTCCAGTTAGACTGGACAACATATTTGGGAACAGGCTAGGCTGATTGATATCGATATTTTAATTTAAAAAAATCACTGATGGCCACCCGATACCTAGATGTTAGAATTTGTTTTTTTTTTTTGCAAAGCTAGTGTTGGGTTAAGTTGAAAATATTCTCTAGAAACACGGAAGTATTTACAAGAGAATGTTTCTTATCTAAAATATATGCAGAGTGTGACATAACTTGGTGTCTGACGCAAATGCGGTTGTTTAGTAAAGTATTTATAAATATTACCTACAATTTACGGAACCCTCGGCGGGCGAGTCCGAGTCGCACTTGGGGTTTTTAAATCTAATTTGAACGGTTTTAGGGTACTGTCGGTAATATTGTTGGTTTCTAGCGCTGTAGTAGATCATGAGCATTCTAGAGATCAATAACAATATCCACAAGCACTACCTATGCTTTTTGTCATCTACATTTTGTATACCTAAGTAAGCTATTGTTTATCCGTACTCTAAGCTATCAAAATCAAAACCCTGAAGTTTGAACAATTCATATACAATTTATTTTAATGTTAATACCTAAAGAATTCAATTTATGTACTGTTAACCTTTTTTTTTTAACTGAAATTATTTTTCTTATTCAATAATAAAGTCAAAAATACAAAAATATATATACAAAGCATTTATGACTAGTAAAAATAAGCACATTGCGAAAACAGCTCTATCGGAACAACACGGTTCAACACGCCGTTCGCGACATAGTTCGATACAGGTCTACGGGGATCCCACAAAAACTCCATTTACAGCAATAATTATATATCAAAAACTGACTCCGACCACTAAGAGTTGACGGACGCATCATATAAAGCAGTCAAAAATATATCTGTACGCCACAAACACAAGGAATTTACTAATACGACAACTAGCACTGGGGAAGCTTCGTCAGTGGCCGCTAGCCACAATGTTCCACTGCTCTTCAACTGTCAGTGGCGGGAGTGCGTGTAAAGTGTAAAAATATATGAGTAGCAATCGTGTCGGGTTAGCTAGACACCGCGGGGGGCGGCGTCGCGTTTACTCTGCTACGTCTTCCTCATGATCGGGTGCAGGTCGCCGCCGCCGTGCGCGGACATCTTGACCTTGCCCGCCACGTGGTTCTTGATGCACGGCCCGGCGTCCTTCATGGACACGCTGCCGTCCTCGAGCTCCTCGTCGGACGAGAAGTCCGTCACGCACAGCGTCAGGTGCCGCTTCTTGGGCGGCACCACGTGCAACGTCCACCGCACGGGCCCCTTGTGGTTGCCCTTTAAATTCTCCCGAGCTTCGTAGTCCGTATCGGAGGCCGCTCGCTGGGACTCACTTTTTAAACTCCGCAAGTTCTTACTCGGTCTATGGGTTTGTTCCTTTTTTTCCCCCCTCGGGGGGGTGTGGAAGTTTTTTAAATTCATTACACTGGACGTTTGCCCCTTGGAATTAAGGTCGGGAAAATTCTGCGAGTATATCACGACGCTGTCTACCGGTTTCTCTTTATGAAATTTTGCCGGCTGCTTGCTTTTCGTGTCGCTCTCCGAGGGCGAGCTGGAGGCTCGCTTCTCCGCCGAGGTGCCACTGCTGCAACTAGTGTTACTGTTGCTCGTGCTGTACTGCTCAACAGCCTGCTTTTCTAGTTCTCGAAACGTGGTGTCTATACTCTCATCGGACGCTTTGTACTGCTCCAGCGCTTCTTTCTCCAGTTCCTCGAATTTGTGATCAACAGTCGGTGGCCGCACTCTTGATCCAGGGAGCACCATCTTTGGATTCAGTTTCAGGAGGCCAGGCGTCACTAATTTCTGCGCCAGTCTCACGACCGGGGTGAGCCCTATCGGCGCGGGCGCGCTCATGCTGAGCACTGTGCTGTACAGGCGCTTCTTCCTGCCCGTGTCCATGGCGGCTGCGCTAGTGGACGGTAGCTGGCCATCAGTCACGATTTTGTCTTGCGTGCTCGGACTTTCTGGCTTATCACTTTCCGAGGTCTGTGGCTCGGTCACAGGAACCACAGCCAGTTCGATAGTAGTGCTGCTGCTTTCCTTCTCCTCGGTAACGTCTATTTTCTTGCCCTCTTCTGTTTCTGTCCGGTCCGGTGCCTTGGGGGCGGCAGGGGTGGCGGGGGCCGGCGCCTGGATGTGCGTCAGGTGGAACCTGTGGTCGAGGCGCGGGGAAGGATGGTCCCGCGGCCACCACACGCCGTAGCGCCGCTCGGGACAGCGCGCGGGCCGCGGGCCGGTGGGCGCGTAGCGGCTCACGTTGGTGCCGCGGTAGGGGGGGCACCGCGCAGCCGTCGCGCGCATGACGGCCTGCACGCTGGCCGATAGCCGCCCCATGGCGCGCTGGCACTCCGTCAGCTGAGGAGGCCGCGGCGGATCGAACTGAAACTGACGCATGACTACGATTAGACCAGGTACAGGGAACAGGTATGTTCCTAACACGACACCGTACAAGCTACCGCACAGCCATTCACAACCGCTCGATTCGCTCTCAAATTCGATTATTAAGGTTAAACTTCACATAGTAGGTAGTAGGTAGGTACTGGGGGGTCGAAAAAGAAATTGGTATTTCGTGCCCGTGCTAATACGAGAAGGATCGCAAAGCGCCTTAACTTTTCTTTACTGAAAACACTCAAACATGCCTGAAAATACCAATAAAACTTACCTTGCACGTCGGGTCGCAGAAGAGCTGGGCAGGCACGTCGAGGCAGTACGCAGGAGGCGGCGGAGCAAGTGCTGTCAACCGCCTCGGCTGACGACGCCTGGCCCGCATCTTGCGTGAGACGGCTGGAGGGCTGGGTGCGCGGGGCCCCGGCGTCTGCGAGGCGCCCCTCGACGTCTGGGGAGGGGCCCATAGTGCCCGCACGCTGAGCACCCGCGCTGCCAGCGCCGCTTCTTCGCCTGCGGCTCGCGCCCCACTCGGGCCCCAGCGCTCGCTAGCTGCCGATCGGTGCCAATTAATTCGTCTACTCGCTAAACTTTGGCTACTAACGCAGCAATTAACCAAAAAACTAAGCTTAACCTCAGTCTCCTCAGAAATAGTTATATCTCTGCAGCGCTTAGAAAGAAACTTAAGAAATCGTCAAAATTCTTATGACCGAATGATGGTAAGATAACAAAATTTCAATCTTTTCTAAAACCAATGCCGGAGACAGGTAACCGCGTCTTCTAATGAAGAGCGATAGTTTTATTGCATAAGAACTGACTCACTGAATAAAGTGACAGTGGATAAGTTATATCTGCCAAGAGTCCTACAGAGGACTACTATCGTCACAGAGTCAAGTTTTGAATCTAAAAGAAAGGGATTGTACAGCCTGACTAAAGTAACATAGTAAGATAAGATGGACGCACAAATCCTCGTCAGGCAGCATTCTGTACTGACGTCTCCGGCGCGGGAACATGCTGCGCTCTGCTGACTCGTCTACCAGCTTGCGAAACCAGTACTCCACCTGCAGACAAAAAGTACATATTATTATGCGTTTAAAACCACGGATACAAAATTGTGTAACCAGTGAATTAAAAAACCCAACTGTTTGGTACTCAGGGTATAGGCGGTTAAGCGGGATTAACCGAAAGGGTTACCGCTACCCCGGAACATAAAGGTCTAAGGAAGGAACATGGATATCCGTAAGTCCTGTGTGTAGGCGATATCAAGCAAGTTCGGCAGTGATAGCCTAAAAAAAAAAGCAGTGATAGCCTAGTGGTGTGACCGTCAGACTGCCAAGTCATAGGTCTCGAGTTCGAACCCAAGCCACGCACCTCTGATTCTACGGATTCATGTGCGTATTGTATAATTATCAGTTACTTAAAAATCGGTGAAGGAAAACATCGTAAAGAAATCAGCATGTCAGAGAAATTTATCAACAGCATGTGAAGCTAAGTCAGAGGCCCATGGGCAGCATAAAAAAATCTCAGGTTAGTCGCTAACCACACGAAAAGAAGAAGATGCAAGTTCAAAGTGTTTTAGATGAACCAGCTGAATTAAAACCAGCGAATGCTAAAGTTGGGATAAGCACCCATTTCGAAAACCTAAATAATGAAGACCAGTCCTGTATAGCAGCGCTGTTGAGTAAGTGGACTGAATTATCACTGGTCTACTACTCCTTTTGAAGAGATGCCTTGCTGCTATAAGCATCGGTAAGAAAGGTTATACATTCTTTACCTCGGGCAGCATCCAGCATTCCGTGAGGTCAGAGTTTTCGCATCCCTGTCCGTTGTAACCTCGCAAGTTTGTTCTTTCGTTCGTACTTGCATAACATTTCTCTCTTGAAATAGAAAACATACTAGATTAAATAGGTACGCGGTAAAATTCAAATACAAAGTAACCAGACGGAAACGGTTTTGACAGCTGTCATTTTTAATTTTTCCCGCGAAAAGTAGTGGGGTGCACTGGTTTACGATTTGAAAAGTTTTTTGAGGAAACTATTCAATGATTTTTTTTTTGTTGAGTTGCACTCTTTTACAATGACGATAAATGTCAATTTTTTATACTCAGGCTTCAGATTTGAACGTGTGACGAGTTTATGGTAGCAAGCAGTACTTACATGTAGATTTCAAATAGATAATGGAAAGCCACTACATCGGCTCATTACAAAAACATAATATAAATGGACAACCTGACTTCGTCGTAATAAAAATTTCCATAGAATTGTGCCAATCTGGACTCTGGTATCACATCTTTTACACTTCTTCTGCCACTACTGCTTCCATTTTCTTGGCTTTGGCTTGATATTGCGCGCTTATTATCTGCAATCGATGGTATTCATTATTTGATGGTGTGTAATTAATTAAGACATGGGTCACATCCAACTGCAATCATATCAAGAGGCTTTGGCCACATGTCAATAAATCGATATTTCTGCTGAGCTCAAGCAACGCGTGTTACGTCCACCCAGTAATAGGAGCTCGCCTATCAACGAGGGCTGTCCTAAATTAGATGCATTATTATATATAAAATAAAAGGTATTATATTAAAACAGTAACACTACACTTACAGATAAATTATGACATTTTCTTTAAAATGGTGAAAGTTTCATAAAAATACTCTTGAGTTATAGTTATAGCGTGATTCGCAGTTTTTTGTCCGCGTTAGACATAACAATAAAAATTAATTACAATATATAATACATAAATAAGTACGTAATATAAAATATCCACATATTAAATTGTGAAGAAAATGCTTCTTTTGAACGCCATTGTCATAATTATATACCTACGTGTCAGGCAAGCCCATGCCCTGTAACGACAACGACACAAATAAATCATTAATTTTCTGTGCGTTTATCCAGATATCTTAAAAATTTAAGCTCTCGTACGTACTTACTTAATGACATGAAACAAATTAAAAGACATGGATATTGGGAAATGCATGATAACAAGAAGAAATAAATTTGGAGCTTGGCGTGGAGGGCACGCGCGTGCTTTTTTTCCTGGCGTTCAAAAGGATAAGTATAATTCATGAGTTTTGAGTGCGGCGGAAATAACAATATTTATCTCGGAAGTCAATAGTTTAGTATTTTGGTTTGCAAAAGAGTATCGAAGTTGTTATTAGGGTTTCGTACCCAAAGGGTGCCCAAACGGGACCCTATTACTAAACGTTGGCTGTCCGTCTGTCTGTCTATCGGCGGGCTGTATCTTATGAATTGTAATTGGTAGACAGCATAAGTATTTCTGTTGCCGTTGTATTTAAAAAGTGTTAAAAATTAATGGGGGGTTTTACCACACACAAAACGAGTTTTTGAAACCCAAGTATTTTCAATAAATATGTACAGAGGCCAGCACATCAAGTTACCACAATCTGTCAAATTTCTTTGATAGTATTTCAACTTTATTGCAAAGACATAAGGTTTATTTTTAATTGAGAAAATTTGACAGTTAGGGATAGCTTGATGTGCTGGCGTCTGTACTTCGTGTTTAATATTGTACGGCGGTACGGAGCCCTCCGTGTTACGAGTTCGACTCGAACTTGGTCGGTTTGTAGGATTCGTCAAAAGGAAAAACGGAACCCTTAGGAGCACGTCGTTGTCCGTCTGTCTGTCAGTATTTATGACGACTTTTTAAGCAACGCGTGGAGGTTTTACAGATGAAATTAATATCAAATACTAAATTATACGTTCTAAAAAAATTGCAATAAAAAAATGCCGTATTTTGATACTCGCAAGCAAATCCAAACCTTTAGGGTGCTTTCGTACGTTGATCTAGAATCATGAAACTGGGCACAAAATAAGGGGCGCAAAAAAAGTCCAAAATTTGGTGATGAGTAGGTAATTTTATCACATAAAAACATATTTTTTTGCGATTACAAATTTACATGTCCGTGATGAATGATGTCCGAATTGGAATTGTCCGAGATGTAACTATAACGAACCACAATCTATTTTTTTTTGAATGAATCATCCCTACAACATACATATAATAAATACACGACAACACTCAGCCCTAGTTGACCCCATCGGTTTCCCACCAGCGTGCGTAATTGTAATCCGACCTCAGTATAGATGCAAGCTTCGAGACCTCCATCGGCCGACTTACGCTCAAACTGGCTGGAAACCACATAGACACGAGCTCACAGAATGTCGCGTCGCATTGACCTCAAGTCTCAACGTCAATGGAGCCAGATTCTTTTGACGGATGAAATAAAGATTATGCTGTATTCCAATCATGAACGTAGGAAAGTCTACCGAATACAGGGAGAACGTTTCCAGCAACGTTACATTGAAAAAAACCGGCCAAGAGCGTGTCGGGCCACGCTCACTGTAGGGTTCCGTAGCTTCCCACGCAAACTTAGTATATTACATTTTTGTCATCAAAAATTACGAACGTGAATCATTTTTAGAATTATTTTTCTTGTGTTATTTTCATTTTTCTTTACATACTAGGTAAATTTGTGTTTAATAGTTTTTTTACTTGGCACCGCCTTCAAAATTGCGAGTTTTAAATTACGCAGTTATTTTGAACTTTGTAGTGCATTTTTCAAGTTGTCTTTTTTTGTAAACAAAAAGTGGATAAATGAACTTATTTTTTATGTAAATACCTAACATACTTTAACAGAAAGATTACGTACAGCGCCATCTCTCGGGAAATTTTGGATTACGTGAACCGATTTTTTATTTGAAAGGAGATACGTTCAGGATGATAAAATATAAACTAAATTCAAATAAAGTAATCTAAACTCAAACAAGCATAGATCAGGGACAGTACCTGTCTATGACCATTAAAAATACCAACATTTTTCGTCAGCAAAAATAACTTTGTTTTTCATAGTATTTGTATGAAAAACAAAGTTATCATTTGCGTTTTTTTGAAAAAGTGCTATATAACTCAAAAACTATTCAACTCATCAAGTTGAAAATAATTTTCCTAGAAAGTTCATATAAAGGTCTACTTCTGTGATTTTTTTCATATTTTTTAAACTTATGGTTCAAAAGTTAGAGGGGGGGGGGACACATTGTTTTTGACTTTCGGAGCGATTATTTCCTAAAATATTAATATTATCAAAAAATGATTTTAGAAAACCCCTATTCATTTTTAAATACCTATCCAACAATATATCACACGTTAGGGTTAAAATTAAAAAAAAAATCGCTCCCCACTTTACGTCTGGGGGAGGTACCCTAATAAAAATGTTTTTTTAAATTTTTATTTTTGCACTTTGTCGGCATGATTGATATACATATTGGTACCAAATTTCAGCTTTCTGGTGCTAACGGTCACTGAGATTATCCGCGGACAGACAGACAGACAGACAGACAGACATGGCGAAACTATAAGGGTTCCGTTTTTTGCCATTTGGCTACGGAACCCTAAAAAAGGTCAGTTATGGCAGAACTTCCGCTGAAGTAAAAACAGGCCTTGAGTTGGTGACGGGACCACGAGTGCCACCACTACCAAACAGCGATCGATTCACTTGTCAATTCCTAGAGGCTTAGGTAATGGCATATGCTCAATTTGTGGATCAGGATTTCAATTTCTTTAATGAAACACTGCAATAATTGTTCCAGACCACTTGCTTGACAATACTATCGCTGTAATGGAATGCCCATCAAGAAACCCTGTTAGAATCCAGTAGATCATATATGGGATGAGCTGAAGCATGTCCGAGCTAAGCAACCAGCTCCGGAAACATAGCAGGATCAGAAAACTGCATTGGAGAACATTCCACATCACTTCACGGTGACTTAAATAATTCCATGCCGAACCTTTTGATATCCGTCATTAATGCTCTGGGAGGTAATATTTTTTCCACCATTTGTCAAAAATATGCAAATTGGCTCGATTTAGGTATCCGGGAGAACACGCCCCAACAGATCAGATGGCTCTCCTCAGGTAAGATTTTACTCTGTTTCCGAAATCAATCTCACTCTATGGATCGGAATGCTGCAAAACCGTGAAAAAAACGGATGCGAAAAGATTGCTTGTAGCAGAGATGAGGATGTTGGTATAGATGTGTTAAGACAAGCTGGATAAAGTAAGGATATACCCGGTGATTTTTAATTCACACGTGAAGGTATCCATGATTTGGATGGAGAGAGAGAGGAAGACCAAAGAAGAGAAGGATCCTGTGCGGGATGATATGCAAGATATAGGAGTGAATAATAGAGTAGATAGAGAGATCGAAGATGATGATGGAGACTTGTTTTTAAACCTGGCTGCTTTTGAATAACGGATTTGCAACTATTGGAGACTATTTTTAACTCTCTTTGGGAAGGTTAACTTATTTTCAATGAATTTGTAGGCATCGTTAACTTTTCAACGCCAGAGCATAAACGCACGCGCGTATCCTCCACGCCAAGCTTATTTATTTCTTCTTGTTATCATGAATTTCCCAGTATCGATGATGTTTTTTAATTTGTTTCATGTCATTAAATACGTACGAGAGCTTCAATTTTTAAGATATCTATTTAATTACACACACAAGTAATGGTTTAATTGTTTATTTCGTGTTGATAGTGTACCGCATTCTCACATATTTGTGTCGTTGGCATACAGGGCATGCACATGCGTGTCGCCTAAATGTGACAATGGCGTTCAACAGGTTAATTAGAAGTCTTTCGTGTTCCAAATTATCTTAGGACTTGCAATACAGAAAAACGTAAGAGGGAAAGGAAGGAACTCTGGCTTTTCTTGCTTCTCTGTCCATTTGGACCAGCCTGATGAGAGTTTCCGAGAATCGAGCTGAAAGGCGTGCAACTGGAGATGCCTTTGTCCAGCAGTGGACTGCTACAGGCTGATGATGACGAGCTTTCAACACCTCATAAAAGATAAAACCTCCTAGATGAAACCTAATCGGTTGAGTTACAGTCTTCTATTGGAAGCCATCCACTACAAATTACCAATATAAATCGGTCCCATTATCAGACACTTTAAGAACTCAAATTTTTACGGAAATTCATTCTAATAACAATGTAAATCTATGTTCTAGTTGCTATTCTAAGTTCTGGATGTTCTGACCTGTTGATTCGCATTGATTATTCGTTTGCAAACTTTGTGATTCCAATGATGTGTCTTGCAGAACTTGAGAGACACGACAATGTTGTGTCCAGAGACGCTGAAAACGAACAAACATCATACCAGAAGGAAAAACTTACGTCCGGACTAGTTTTGTCCAAAAATCTGAAAGTTTCGGAATTTTCTGTCGGGTACCTGATTAGCTATAATGAATTCATCGGGAGGTTCCGTGGCCCATGTGAGATCCGCACAAAGGGCGATATGTGCCCACGCAGACGAGTAACGATCCACTTCGAAGCTCATTCAATGTGACATTTCACACATACAATTAATTGTCTTTAGAATAAGAAACGAACTAATATAATAGTCACTAAATTTTAAGAGAAAAATTAACGGTAAAACTGTTAATAAAAACGAAGAGAATTTGAAAGACATTGGTGGTTAAATCTACAATAACAAAATTTTCCTCTTTTTTGATAGATACATGATATATTTTTTTCTTTTATTTTAAATCGCTTTTCGAATTTCGTACCAAATGAAATGAAAGAAATTGTCATCGCGTTGGCTTGGCCGGATGTCCGTAAGCAGTTTTTATTTGTAGCTTTATGGTGGAAGCTTTCGCATTGCAACATTTTATGTTAATTGCTCTGCAACTATTTCAACAGCGCATTTACAGTGTGCGCATACAATTTAGATTAGAATTTTAGATTTATTAGTGCGGTTTACTTAAACTAAAAATCAGTTTCTTGTTTTGATGTGGCAACATACTGTTTATGGCGTATATTTTTTCTCAGCTTGCAACATATGCGGTCCCGCCCGCCAGCGCCCGCCGTCACCGGTTATGTCAGTTTGGCTTGCGCAGCCAGGTGGCATTGTCCTCACGGTCGAAACGCGCAAGCGCGCACAGCTGAGGTGGCTGAATGAACATTGACAGATCAGTTAAATAATTATAATTTATTTTATTAAATAAAAATAATAAACCTAATCAACAAACTTGGGCTTTTATTACAAAAAGTGTTACAAAGTATTGGCATAATCTAGTTTGTATTGTGAACAATCAGAGAAAGAAGAATTTAAAAAAAAATCGATTACAAACGACAGATTGTATTTTCGTTGATATTTCTGTGTGTTAAACGACTTTAGTTTTGCAACAAGTGTGAGCCCCGCTAGTCGTGCTAAGAACGGGTTTGGGGACCGTTGGGTTTTTTGTTTATGTATATTTGTTTGTGGTATATATATTTTGCGAGTGAGTGTGGTGTGTCGTGTGCTTTAGTGATGCTGCAATCAGTTGCAAGTGGTCACCGCTAAGCCGTCACCTCGCCACCTCTGCACGGTGAGTGATGGTCCTCTACTGCTCGTTATATTTGTGCTATAACACTGGTTATGCAAGTAACGACACTGGAAAGTGCGCTCAGTTGTGTACTTGTTTGAGTTCAGTCCGTTCCATCAAGTGACGTGAACTATCTACCTGTAGGTACCATGTGTATGTACTTGTACCTGTTACTTTCGTCCGAGTAACAGTCCTTTCTAAGTGGGAGTATATTATTTATCGCATCTACTTTCCTAAGTATTCATAACACTTATTATTGTTCAACTGTACCCACACTAAAACAATTAAGTCGTTCGTATTGTGTTACGATTGATTGGGACATCCATTGACCAAGTTTAGCTGTGAATAGCAATAGGCTTGTTTTGATCTATTGAATTATTTTAACAATGAATCTAAATCATTTTTACGATTTGCGAAACAAAGGAAATTTTGAGTAAAAAAATAATTACTTCAATTTACGATACTAGAACACTTGTTTATTATTATCATCATATAACTTACCTACTTATATATACATAATAGTCTTGTTTCGCTCTTGTATGCAAATTATCATTCGTAATATTACATTAGATGATCGGTCATGCATTATTCATCATATACTATTGTTAATAGCACAATTTATCAATCTGATTTATTTACGATAAGATAGGTACGCTTTAAAGAGGTTTTGCATTAATTCCATTAACATTTATATTTACCTAGATAAACTTATATACTTACCTCTTTCTTTATTTATTTTAAAAGGAACTATAGAGGAACAACAAGGGAACGATAGATGGACTGCGTGAAGGATGGTAAATGATAAATAGAAAGGGTAGTTACTACTGAGATGATAAGAATTAAGGAAGTAAATGACAAATTAATGGGGTCAAGGGCAAGAGATTAATGATGAGGAAATAAGTGATCTCTAAGGGTTAAGATACTAAGACGAAACTTGCGCTTCGATCTTTCAAAATCACAAATATGCGTTGATTTTAACTGATCGACGCGTAAGTTTCGTTTTTGTGTCTTCACCCTCAGATGACGACTAATATGTTTGTTAGAAAAAGACGTGCTACAGCGACCCTAAATAAATTGGTCTTGGAAAGAAAGAATATCATTTATTTGGTAACAGTTCGCGAAATACGTATAAAGAAAAATAAAGTAAAAAGATTTGTAACTTTTGATTTAAACATTTTAGCAATAGTAGTAAAATATTTAGAAAAAGTATGAAGGAAGATAATAAGGCATCCATTTATTATGCCTTTCTGCAAGGGATATACTAAACTAGCTTTTGTCCGCGGCTTCGCCCACGTGGATGTCAGGTTGTATCCCACGGAAAAGTACTACCGGAATATAATGTATTTCATGTCCTAACCTAAGTCAAATTTAATCGAAACCCATTCAGTCCTTGAGGCAGGAAACGGTAACAGACGGCTTTCGCATTTATAAGACTAGCTTCTATACGGAGAACATATTACCGGGATAGAAAGTATCCCATGTGTTAATCCAAGATATAAACTATCTGTGTGCCAATGTTTATCCAAATCTGATCACCGGTTTACGCGTGATTGAGTAACAAACATCTGAATATCTAAACATCTTCACAAACTCTCACATTTATAATATTAAGGAGAATGGAGGACGGAGGACTCCAACACATGTCTATCATACTATTCTTCTATATCTACACATGTATTGTCTATAATTCCAACACCTAACACTTCTCCTACTAAAGCAATGTTTCCAAGTCCCTCTCTTTCATCGTTACCATACAAACTATCCTGGCTGCGAATTCCAGTTCGGTTAGACTGTGTGTGTCTGCGGCTTTATACCATTTTTTTTAATCTTTTTTAATGTCATTAATTTTATGTTTTGTTCTGTTCAGGTTGGTTGAGGGCTGACAATTGATTGGCTTGAATTGGCGATAATTTCATCACACTAATGAATGCTTGCTTCTTTATTAACTTGCTTGCTTTTTAACTCTTTGCAAACAGTGCAGTAACACCACTCTGAACATCAAAAATTGTGAACCTAAAATCGATTACATTTACTTTGCAGTTGAATGATGTAAACAATATTTTGTAGCCAAACATGGCTACAAAATATGTTCTTTTTTAAATTTAAAGACTGTCCATGGAGTTTCTTGCCCGTTCTTCTATACATATTACACTTTGGAATGGGCAACTAGCTTCATCTTTCTGACTGATCGACCTTATAACAAATGAAATAAATGCTTTGAGTTTGAGTTGAGTTTGAATTAAAAATGTCATGTTTATTTAAATTCTTGTTAGAACCTTAGAAATTGTTTCTCATACGTGATAAAAAATTGTCTTCGTTATAATATTCAAAACAGATTATTTAATCTTTTGCAGTGCTTCCATAGTTTTGGATTAAATGGAGACATGTATTAAAGAATACTCACATTTTCTTTTGATCATTTCCTATGCTTTCCACAATTACACTGCCATTCATATTTTGCACATTGCTTTAAGAAATCATATGGAGACCATATGATTTCTTAAAGCAATGTGCAACGCAGACGAGTACTAACAGAAGTATAAATGTAAAATAAGGAGCTCTACATCACTGTTTAATTAACTAAAACTACCCCACCGTTCTGTATACTAACTCTTTACCTACTCTTTGTTATTAAAAAGGGTCTACTTATTGTTTGCCACAAGATTACGTACCTCGGCGTATAATATGACGTCAGCAGCCGCCCAAACATTACATTATCCCGTGCTAGATCCCCTAAACACTGCCAGGCCGCGATGCTGGCCTTGGCCTCATTTCCCAATCCAAGCCATCTCTAAGGACACAGCCTTTGGTATATTTCGGAGGATATAATAAAGCTGAATTCTCAATGCGGCATAATTTCATCGAAAGAAATGGGTGTATGAAAATTTTGGGACATCTTAATCTCACAAGGTCGAGGTTGAAGCAAAAGTTTTTATACTATTCAGTCAACTATTATATATTCTACCAGTAAAGTTGAGTCAATGATGTTATATGCTCAAAAGGTATTGATAAATCTTTTATCTATTAACTTGAGTGTATCTTCAAATGCAGTTATTCCAAATCAGACTGAACATTTCGATAGCATTTGCTTATCTGCAACCCACATTTCCGATTACATGTTTACAAACATTCATATCACACCCAATCTTGTCCCTGACATTTTATTGCACTATTTACCAACCCTCGTCCGAACTTACTGAGTTTTCATACGAGCCTAAATAAATATGTTTCAATAACACTCCCAAATTTTTTTGTTGCGTTTTTTACGTCTGCATGCGGTATTAGGCCCGGCTGTTTGTGACCTTGGCCCATTTTGGGGAGCCACCCCGCTAGGATCTTTTCATATGGCTCTTATTTATATAAATTATTCTTCGGATGTAGCTGTGGGGAAGCATGTATGTTTTTTGAGAGGGTTAAACGCGCTTGGTTCGTTTTGCATCAATATACCCAGTTTAGATGAGGTAGTCTTTTTAGTAAGCAAGTAATATCCATTCTAGAGCTGTTAACGCGATGCTAGTAAATTTGATTGAGTCTTATTTCCGTAAAATAAAATAATCCGATTGGGTACTATCTTCGTCGGTCACATAAAGATATTACTCGAGGTTGTATAGTAACATCAATGGACCCCGGTGCTACTATCGCAAAATAGAGCCCCATTTTATTTTACTATCACACTAGGTAACTTTTCTTATTAGTCTACGAGCCTTTTTCTTTGAGGGTGTGAAGTCATCAAATGACCCCTCTCACCCCTCCCACTCTCGGTGGAGCAGAAGGGAGTGTCAGACTCTTACTGACTAAAACCCATCCATGTTCTTTCCATAGCCCTTTATGTTCCGGTGTAGTAGTAACCCTTCCCGCTTTTGTCAACTAGCTTAAAAATCAGTTCCGTATACACAAGGCTAGAGTGACTAGCTTCCTACCTTAATAGCACTGTCTTGCTATCCTAACTTGAAAAACTAGCCTTGTGTAACCCGGGCATTATTCAATCACGCGTCGCAAAATGGCCGTCGGACAGCTGCCCCAGCCAAGGGCCTGACTCTGTTGTCTTAACATCAATTGACAAGGACACCGTGTATTGGGAGATTCTGATTAGGATACATTGAGATTATGTACACAACTATGTCAACGGAACGTGATATATTGTCTTAGGACGAAGGATAGAGTCTGAATAGGCATGAAGTTACTAATGCCTGTGTAAAATGTTATCTATGGTCCTGTTCTATGGTGTAGGAGAAGCTTTATTGTGGTTTAATTATTTCACTTGCTATTTGTGTTGCATGTTGGATTTCTGAGCATTTGTGTTACTTTAGTTCAGGGGCTCACAAACTTATTTTGTCACTGCCCAATTTGAGAATAAATTATTTTTTAGCGCCCTCATTTTTCACCTACTTAATAATAATATCCTTGGACATTTCACACAACGCCGTAGCGTCCCAAGCTAAGCAACCTAATGTTTCTGTTATGGTAACGAGATGGCTGATAAACTACTTATATACATTTTTTTTTGTAAATTACATACATATTATAGATAGAAAAACACCCAGACCCGTAACAAATACTTGCAGGTAGGACAAATATTTGTTCCGTGCGGGAACCGAACCCGCGACATGCTGCGCAGCAGTCAATCGCTCAACCGCTGCGCCAACCGTGTCGTCATTGTCCATGTAGGTATATTATGTATATTTTCCGCAATTTTCCACGTATATACGTATTAACTTAAAATCCACTATCTAGATGAAATTACGAATGCCGATAAGCCTCTATACAACGCCCCGATTTTTTTTCTGGGTCTCATACGGCCCCCTTTAGGCCTGCAGCGCCCACAAGGGGGGGGTTCTCGCCCACTTTGAGAAAGGCTGCTTTAGTTACTTATGTACTTAATTACAGCTCACATTATACATGCTAATTATTAAGAGTTATCTTTTTCAAGCAGCGGTAACAGTTCTTCTATATTTTTCCTTACATTGCACTACCTATTATGATTTTAGTCAATGGACTACATTTACAAATCTTCACGCTAGGTAAGTTAGGTAATGACCTAACTTACCTAGCGTGAAGATTTGTAAATGTTGAAATCACCTACTTACGGAACTCTGTCAGTAATGGGCCCAAGATGGTGCCTTGGTGAATCACTTTCTCTCCTTAGTATTGGGCCGTAAAAACTCAATCAATCTCCCTAGCCTTTTCCCAACTAGTCTGGATTCGACTTCTTGTCTAATACCTGTGTAGCTGAATACTAGTATTTCACGTGGAGCGACTGCCTGTCTGACCTTCACATCCTAATTACTAAGTAAACCGATACTTCTTAGGCAGTCAGACATGTGGGCTTCTGACTACCCGTAAAGACTGTCAAATATCTACGATGCCGTGTCCAACGCCCAAACATACTTTCCAAGACACTGGGTCTTGATATTTAATGGTCACCCATCCACGAACCGAACGCGGTAAGCGTAACTTAATCTTCGATCGACTCGTGGGGCTATTACACTCGAGAGCAATGAATCCGGGTCACTTAAAGAATGTTAAAAATCTCGGAAACTAAAAATGATAGGTTAATGCAATAAATTGTATTTAATAGACAATGTAATACTCCTTAAATGAAAGTAAAAAAAATATGAGTCACCATACATTTTATTAACACAAAATTACTTAAAGAAAAAAACTGCTGATCTCTCCTTAAAACAAAAATAGGAAACATGAAATTTTTGAACTTTATTACGATTTTCTTGAATTTTAATACTTCGTATTGCCTCCTCGTGCTTCCATTACTGCGTTTACGCGGTTTGGCATGCTGTACACCAAGTTCCTTATACGATTTTGGGGAATATTCTCCCATTCCTCTGTGAGAGCAATTTTGAGCTCACGAAGCGTGATTGGGGGAGGGTTTCGTTGTTTTACGCATCTGCCTAGCTCGTCCCAAGCATGCTCGATCGGGTTGATATCCGGGCTGCGCGCTGGCCACTCCATACGAGTAATGTTCATCTCTTGAAGGTAGTCATTCACAATCCTACCTGTATGAGGTCGGGC
Organism: Hyppa rectilinea; assembly: GCA_951799385.1. Taxonomy (NCBI): domain Eukaryota; kingdom Metazoa; phylum Arthropoda; class Insecta; order Lepidoptera; family Noctuidae; genus Hyppa; species Hyppa rectilinea. Next base: position 9,554,303 of record OX637316.1, read on the forward strand.
ATTGTCATGCATAAATATAGCATCCTCACCTAAATTGACCATAAATGGACCAACGTGATCATTGAGGATTTCTTCCACATATCTTACGCTAGTTAAAGAGCCGTTTTCTATGATCACCAGCTCTGTGCGACTTTCAGAAGAAATTCCGGCCCACACAAGTACAGACCCACCACCGTAGGCTACTTTTTCTTCGATGCATGCTTGCTTGAATCTTTCCCCTGGTCTTCGATACACTCTGTGTCTTCCATCGTGCTTGTAGAGCATAAATTTTGATTCGTCGGAGAACATAACTTTTGACCAATCTTCAATACTCCAATTTACGTGGCCCTGGGCATATCTTAGTCTTGAAATACGATGCCCACGCTCCAGTTTAGGGCCGTTTGCAGGTCTAAGGGGTTTTAAGTTAGATTCAGCAAGCCGACGTCTTACTGTCCATGCACTTGGGTTACTTCCTCCGAGGTGTCGAAACTGATTTGTGAGTTCAGTTCCTGTGAGAAAGCGATTTCGAAGCATGGTGTTCACCAAGTATCGGTCTTCTCGTGCTGTGGTACACCTGGTTCTGCCCGTTCCTGGTCTGCGTAGGTTAGAACCAGTTTCTTCGTAACGTCGGAGAACTCTTTGTACTGTTGACAGCGACACACCGACAGTCCTGGCTGTATCGCGCTGACTCCGGCCGGTTTCCAGCATTGTAAGTATTCTGGTGCATTCTTCAGGCGTAAGCGACATAATTTCAGCTTGAATAATGAATATAGAGCACTATCAACATGGTTTATGTACCCACATAAATGACAGATTACAAACAAAAGCAAAACCAAATGCTGTAATTTCGTAGTTCCATCTTCGAAAGTGGCCCTTTTTCAAATTTGATTTTTTTATGATATAACTTTACAATAACTAAGAAGTTTTAATACCTTCATTTAAGGAGTATTACATTGTCTATTAAATACAATTTATTGCATTAACCTAGCATTTTTAGTTTCCGAGATTTTTAGGATTCTTTAAGTGACCCGGATTCATTGCTCTCGAGTGTATTTAGCGACGAGCCCTTCATAGAAGACTACACATAAGTTTTAAGAAAATAAAAAAATAAATTAGATGCCCAAGACTGTTAATCCTCATTGCTTCTTTCGATGACCCGTCCACTGTCAGTTACAGTCTAATTAAAATTCCCTTAGAAAGTTGCGCAATGAATAGCCTCATAAAACACAGTATTGAACGAACCGTCGATATTATGGCGCCCATAACATGGTTGATTCGCGTAGATACGGCCACTGTTTACCGCTGACCTACTTATGTTAATTTTTCATTTTAATGTAAATCCCCGGATGAAACGAATCATGATGTTTATGTAGTGAGTTCAAAATCGTTGGGAGTAAGTCGGGTATTGTAATGGATTTTATGTCAGATCATTAGTTTCTGAGTTTATCTTAGCCGTTACCGACATTGGTGAAGAAAAACATCATGAGGAAATCTGGATTTATCTATAATATAAAAATGAATCGCTGCATGTGTTGCTAAGCGCAAATCTCGAGAGCAGCTGAACCGATTTGTGTTTGTTATTGGGTTAGGGTAGCTAGGGTAGGTAGATTAGGTAGGTAGGGTAGGTACCTTTTTTTTTTTTAGGCTGGGAAATCATCTAATGACTTCTCCCGCTCTAGGTGGAGGTGAAAGGAGTGTCAGACTCTTACTGACTAAAACCCATCCATGTTCCTTCCTTAGCCCTTTATGTTCTGGGGTAGCTTTCGGACAATCCTGTAGAGCCTTAGAGTAAAACTTTATGTTGTACAAGGCTGGAAATTATCTGACGGCATTCGAACCTTTCAAGTATTTTATGAGAATAGATTAGGAGTTTATACATTCTAGACTTGACCGCAAGCAGCGAAGCTAAACAGATGTATTCGTTATAACAAAGTGAAAATATAATACATGTGTGTCCATCCGTGTTTCTTTTCTTAGTGTAGAAAAGACCCAATACACACATTACACGCTCTACCACTGAGTCCCCTTAGTAGAGGATCTTCCATCCTCTACAATCCCGCTTACCTGGCAAGGGTAGGTACCTAAGGTAGGTATCATAGTTAAGTCAACGTCTGTCGGGTCAGCTAGTAGTTAATATAATTCTGAAATCGCCAACTCGTCTTGAGCAAGCGTGATGATCAATTCAATAATGGACTATTATTATTATTTTAAGATGCAAAGATCATGCCCGATGTAATAATGCTCAAGTAAGTTTACGACCATAAAAATAATCACAATGCGGAATTGTTTAGTTCTACACTCCACTATTCGGAATTCTGACACTAAATAATAGAAAAGAGTGTCCATGGAGTTTCTTGCCCGTTCTTCTCCATAGGTACCTACTGCTTTGGAATGGGCAACTAGCTTCATCTCTCTGACTGACCGACACCTTGACGATTCAAAAGTGCCTGTAATTGGTTTATTTGAAATAAATACTTTGAGTTTGAGTTTTGAGTTTGAGTTTGAACGAAAGCCTCTAAGTGGTTTATAAGAAAGAAAAAAAAAAGTTAAAATCTAGAATAGGCTTTTTTTTGGGTGGGAAATCATGAAATAACTCCTCCCGCTCTGGGTGGAGAGGAAGGGAGTGTCAGACTTTACCTGACTAAGACCTGACCTATCCATGTTCCTTCCTTAGCCCTTTGTGTTCCGAGGCTGAATTCAGAATAGGCTGCGATGTAACTATCGTTTAAAATGAAGCGTTTATTACTATTCCACTTAGAGTTACATCACACAGCGTTGAATGGCGATTCGTCGTGCTGAGGTCATAATAATTAACAACATCATTGATAAGTTGCTACCGAATCTCTGCTGTGTGAGTTAATTCTTAAAGTTTAAGTTTATCTAGATTTAAATCGTGCAATTTTAGTCGTATTACAACGGCAGCCCAATTCATGCATCCATTGACTACTAATCATTCATAAATCTATTGTATATATGAACAAGAAAAGAGCATCTCATTGGATGACAATCCACGTGGACTGTTTTAGATTGGCTTAAGAAATTTTGTCTCATAGAAAAGGGGGATGGAATGATCTACTAAACATTATTAACAGGATGTTTCTTATTGTAATGCATTATTAATTTTGGAGTACCTATTATTTTAATGAATGGTAACAACTTTTTGGATGGATCGAGGTGGCTCAAGAGAAAGATGTCTGGAAGGATTTGGGGGAGGCCTTTGCTCAGCAGTGGGACAGTATAGGCTAAAAAAAAAAAAAAAAACAACTTTTTAATCACGCTTATAGGTATTTTATATCGGAGTGGACCACCTTTGTAAGACGACTGAAATTGCACAGTCTATAATATATTATATATAAAGTATTTCTTTCCTATAATGAGGTCAAAGCGTAGGTAGACAATGTAAGCAAAAATATTTTAAGACATTTAAGATATCCAAGTTGTCCTAATGTGTAGCGAGGCATTGTTGGCTCACTGCCCATAGAGGGAGGGTATTTAAGATTAAAGTGGCCAGATAAAGCTATTGAACGAATGAAGCTGAGCGGATGGTAACATTCTTGGTTGGAAAACTGGAACAGAAAATGGAATAAACTATTTTGATGCATGTTTTTTTTATGTAGCAAGAAAATGCGGATGATTATGAATTGCTTAACTCATTCATCATTCTCCTGCCTTTATCCCAATTTATTTAGGGTGTCCGCAACATGTCTTTTTCTGCCATAATTCTCTATTAGTCGTCCTTAGGTACTCGGTTGTCACTCCTTTTCTAGCCATATCATCTTTCACACAATCCATCCACCGTTTCTTTTTCTTCCTCTATTGTATAGACATCCAAATTCATACTCAAAACTTTCCTGACATTCCTCATTCCTCCGCATAACATGCCCATACCTTGACAACCGATTTCCACACTACTTTTCAGACACCGGTGTCACGTTCAAACTTCCTTTTATATACTAATTCCTTATTCTATACATTCGCGTAACACCACACATCATTGTCGTGAATTTGCTTGGTAGCACATAACAGAACTACATCAACATATTAATAAAACTACTGGTAGCCTTTTAAAAAATTTAAACGAAATAACAATGGTTTTAGCTAAAGGAACTAGGAAGTTAAACTACAAAGAATAGCAGATTATGCTGATCGTATCATATTGTGGTGCCGTCAGTTATTCATACAATGTCCAGACTAGCACATCAACTTACCACTAACTGTCAAATTTTCTCAATCGATTTTAAACTTAGACCTCAACGTTTTAAGGTTAAAATTCATTTGGAGAAATTTTACTGCTTGATGTAACTTGATGCGCTTGCGACCGTACATCCGAGGCCCTGAAACTACATCCTACATCGTGCGTAACAATTTTCTTTGCAGTGTTAATAAAATGCGATAATTCGACCTTACTTATGCAGAGTGATAATATTTACAAGCTAATGATAGTCATGTAGACATAACAGATATGTAATACGTGTATTATGTTAGCAATGCAGTACTGCAGACAATCTCTACATATTCAATCTGCCTAGCCTTTTCCCAACTAGGTTGGGGTCGGCTTCCAGCCTAACCGGATGCAGCTGACTACCAGTATTTGACATGGAGCGACTGCCTATCTGACATCCACAACCCAATCAGTAACTGGGTAATACGAGACCCCTTGGTAAGAATGGCTGTCAGACTTTCGGGCTTCTGACTACCCATAACGACTGTAATGGTTTAAACATATAGTTTGGCTTTCGACCCCGTCAGCGTCATAGTATCTACATTGCACCCGTGTGAGGTCGGGGCGGGTCGCTAGTGATAGATAAATAAATAATAGTCATCCAGTTGTCATTTCATGCGTATTGTCGTGGCCAGAGCCCTTGGATAATTATATGCGTCAGTGGTTCTAAAGGGCGCTCCATATGGTGACCGACGTGTGGTTTAGAGTTAATGGTTTTGGAAATAAAACCTTACCACACATTGTGGTTGATGTGGATGGCAATGTAGTGTGACCTAATGAAATAATTAAGCTTTGACTCTACGATGACAAAGCACTTACTTTGTCTATGGTAATGCAGCAGAGTCCAGCCTGTCGCAGAGTGGGCGATAACGCTCTTTTGTGGGCGCTACAGGCCTAAAGGGTAGGGTGGTAAGAGCCCCAAAAAAACATGGGGGCGATTTGTAATTTCATCTAGATAGTGCTTTTAAGTACATACTTAGGTGAAAAAATGGGGCCACTAAAAAAATATTTATTCTCAAAGTGTGCAGTAGACAAAATAAGTATGGGAACCCCTACCGTAGACCATAAGCGTTAGTGAGCATCTAAATTACCATCAGGAGGACCAGGGGGCTACCATCTGTTGTAGCAGTATTATTTTAATATTTCTTCTCATTGGGAAAGAGAAGCAGCTATACCTCCTGTACAGCTTCATTTCTTTCTCACATTCTTATTCGTGTAGCTGCCACGACTGCATTTCAGATTTTGTTGTCCAAAAACTTTGCCACTTCTTCAGCGTCGTCGTCGGTAGCAGTGCAGATACTATATTGAAGTAATCTCATCATTCTCCTGCCCTTATCCCAATCTATTTGGAGTCGGCGCAACATGTCTTCTTCTTCCATACTTCTCTATTAGTCGTCATCTCGATAGTCACTCATATTGAAGTAATCTATACTAATATTATAAAGCTGAAGAGTTTGTTTGTTTGAAAGCGCACATCTCTGGAACTACTGGTCTGAATTGTTTTTTTTTTGTGTTGGATAGTCCATTTATCGAGGAAGGCTAGAGGCTATGTAACATCACGATACGACCTTAAGGAGCCGAGCAGCAGGTGAAACCGCGCGGAAGTAGCTAGTATTCAAATAATAGCCTCTAGCTCAAAATATGTATAAGGTTTTACAAAAAAAAAAAAATAAGCAAGCCAACAGTCCAACAGCGTACGAACCAAATTTTAAATTGCCTCTTGCAACTGTATTCTGCATCTCGAAACTTTCAACCGTAAATCCAGTCGTGCTGGAAACTTTACCAATAAAACTACTAGGACTACCGAAGCACTGAGGAGCCACTTCTGTTCAGTAAACAGTCCGCTCGTCCATTGTTTTTCAATGTTTATTTTACTTGCTCCCTTGAATGTGCTCGTGTTATGAACTCCATGCTTATTTTAGTCTTCCAACGCTCTTTCAGCTGTTAACGGAATACTTAACATGAATTTATGAATAGTGGTTGCATGAGATTATGGTTCTTAAGGTGGGATCGTTGTGTTACGTTTTTTATGTTTTATTATACTGTTGGATTTGCTTTTTGGTCTTGTGCTAATAATCGACAGATTATCCTATCATTACCGATACTTACATCATTACACCATTTTATTATTTTAATTTAACGCTCTAATTTTGTTCCAATCCAATTTCAAGATTATTTTAAGTAAATGTCGTATGTATTTAACCCCCGACGCAAAAAGAGAGGGGTGTCGTTTAACGTGTCTGTCTGTGTTATCGTAGCTCCCAAACGGATGAACCGATTTTCGTTTAGTTTTTTTTGTGTCATAGATAATTTTATCCCGTGTGTTCTTAGCCATGTTTCATGAAAATCTGTTCAGCCGTTTGAAAATCATCAGCTCTTTTCTAGTTAATGAGGGGATCTGACTACTTCCTCATGTCCGATCGATTCGAAATATTCGTTTTTGAAGGATATATTAATAATTTAAAATATTAATTTAATATTGTGACGGGAGTTTTTTTAAATTTACTTTTATATCAACTGCACCACATTTTGTTCGTCCATAGCAGCTCATAAACTAGGTACAGGTAAATAAGTAACCTATTTAAATAATTGTTAAGTATCAAGGAAAGTACTAAGAAATTCCATGTATCATCAAGATAATCTAACCTTACTCGGCTCAAACGTCACAATACGAAACGGTACACCATGCTGCGGTAACTAGATACATAATTCACTCTCCCACGCGCTCCCATCATATTCCCATAACCTACTTATTCAGTGTACATTATTCACTAGAACTTTATCGATTTGAAACGATTCTGAGTCTTATTGCTATGAAATTAAGGAAGGAACTAGTGTTTATAGACTAGATTCTGGGTTAAAGGAAACATGACATGTTATTAAAGAGGTATGAAATGAAATCAAATAAAGAGTGAGAAAGATTTATTTCAAAAACTTAGGGAGAAGAGGTAGTATTATTTACAAGTATTTTTGATTATTAAAGGCGTATACTCCGTTGTTACAGAATAGATCATAGCCATAGTTCATTTTGGGAGAATGTTTGTCACTATAGCTAATATCTCCGGCGTAATCACTTGTATTGGGCGTCATAATCCATTCTCAGATGAGTTTTTTTTTTAAACTGAAGTAGTTAAAAATAATATATCTATTGTTAAATATTGTACAGTGATACGAAATCCTTTGTGTTCGAGTTCGTCTTTCGTTTGGCTGGTTTTCATGAAAGACTAATTATCTATTTTAACTAAAAGAGCTGAATATATTCAGCATCATCCAAATATTTATTTTATTTCATTTCAATATATCTATTAAATACATTTTTATTGTGGTCAGGACTCCTGAGAGAGGAACTTCCTAACTATAAGAGCCGAGTCCAAGAGTACCGCTTTCTGGATCTAGCCCTTGATCCAACTGCTTAACGAGAGCCTCTTCAGATGTTGGTCGAGGCTCTTGGCTATTATGCCATTGGCCGTCACGACTATCGGCACAATGATTGCTGTATCCATATCCCACGTGTTGAAAACTTCGCGAGCCAAGTCAAGATACTTCGTCTGCTTATCTTTTTTATCAGCATCGTCATTATGATCATTGCGAGCTTTATTCCACTAGTTGCTAACTCCCTCTTGTGCCATGCTTCCCTGGTCTGTGCGTGTATCATCCATGTCTGCCCCACGGGGTTCTGTAGGTCATCCAACGTGGCTTACGAGTCTGCTAAGGCTTTTTCTACCGTTTCTGGGCCGCCATTCCGTTAGGGTTTTGCTCCACCTGCCATCGTCATTCCACCACCTATATCCGAGAGTTCTGCCCAACAATATCAATTGGGTATTTGAAAGGGTAGTCAATAACGCCACTTTTTATGAACTTTCAAAACGCGGCATTTGTACGTGATTTGTATGAAATATAACAAGGCGACGTCACAAATGCAATTTTAAAATTATATTTTCGCGTAATATTTAATTTCTGTACGGTGATGGAAATTTTTAAGAAGAGCGGTCTTTTTCCTATGTGTTATTTTTGACCGTTTCAAATAGCCAATTACATAACTGAATTTGATATGAAAACCTATGCGGAGTATTTAGCAGATCATCGTTTATTGTAACTGGATACTTGCTAGCGTTTCTTTAACTTTTTTGTGTAATTGACGAAAGTAATAATATTGTGTCTTTACGGCGAGTATTATATTTACACACATCAAAAGTGTCTAGGGATCAACATATATTTTTGCAATAACTTTTCTCTTGATTGATATTAATTTAAATTTTCTTTAAGGATTCATCAAATAAAGTGTTTTCGTTTGTCACAGTAACGATAAACCAAGTCACCTTTGCATTAATAAAGAAATTTGCCATTTTCCTAATAAAGGGATTTTTGACATTTGAACCACTAACATTAAAGTTCGAAAAAAAGACTGAAATAACAGTTTTCTTTAAAATTTTATTGGGTAACTTAAACAATTAATAATCCGTGTTTCTACCGCGAACACTAACAACACAAGAACATCGGTTTGGCATACTCAAAATGAGTTCATCCAAATCACGCTGTGGAATGGCCGCCCATGTTCGTTGCAACAACAAAAAAAGGTGTTATCAGTCGACTTTGGACACGTTACCGAAGCACTGGTACCGTGGCTGAGCGCCATGAAGGACGGTATCGCTGCACCACATGGAGACAAGACCGATACATTCAAATCTTAACTCGAAGAGCTCCAACAATAACCGCCATGATGTTAGCCGTGAGGCTTCATCACTCTTCAGGGAACTTAATTAGCGACCAAACAGTCAGAAACCGCTTGCATGAAGTGAACCTTCATTCCCGAAGACCGCTACGGGTACCACCTATAGCAATGCACAATCGTAGGATTCGATATCAATGGGCTCTTGAACACAGAAATTGGGCAGAAGAACAATGGCGTTTCGTGTGCTTTTCTGATGAGTCTCGTTTTGGTATGAGACCGGATACAAGACGTATACGACACTGGAGAACCCCTGGACGCCAACAGCGATTAAAATCCTGCCAGGAAGTCCATCCTTATAGTGGTGGAACCATCATGGTATGGGCGGGTATTTGGATCGGCGGAAGAACTGAGTTGATTTGGATCAGAGGCAACCTCAACGCTCAAATTTATGCTGAGACGATTGTATCTGACGTCATCGTTCCTCTACAAGTGCAAATCGGTCCCTTATTTCAGTTAATGCATGATAATGCACGACCGCACACCGCAAGAGTTGTAAGACAGACTCTCGCCGCAGCTAACATCAATGTCCTGCCCTGGCCTGCTCAGTCGCCAGACTTGAACCCGATTGAGCATGCATGGGATATGCTACAGAGAAGAGCTCTGCCGAATATGGAGGGTATCCAGTTGCAAGAAGACCTTTTTTTGTTGTTGCAACGAACATGGGCGGCCATTCCACAGCGTGATTTGGATGAACTCATTTTGAGTATGCCAAACCGATGTTCTTGTGTTGTTAGTGTTCGCGGTAGAAACACGGATTATTAATTGTTTAAGTTACCCAATAAAATTTTAAAGAAAACTGTTATTTCAGTCTTTTTTTCGAACTTTAATGTTAGTGGTTCAAATGTCAAAAATCCCTTTATTAGGAAAATGGCAAATTTCTTTATTAATGCAAAGGTGACTTGGTTTATCGTTACTGTGACAAACGAAAACACTTTATTTGATGAATCCTTAAAGAAAATTTAAATTAATATCAATCAAGAGAAAAGTTATTGCAAAAATATATGTTGATCCCTAGACACTTTTGATGTGTGTATTTATATCATTTGCAAAAATTACTTTGGGAATCGTAACTTACAACTTTCTCCGTGTTACAAATTGCGTGTTTTATAGATACATAGGCTAGCTTCTGCCAGCGGCTTCGCCCGTGTGGATATTGGAAATTATCCCACGGAAACCGTAGATTTTTCCGGGTTATAAACTATATGTGAGGCAAATTTCATCCAGATCCGTTCAGCCGTTTCAGCCTGAAGAAGTAACAAACAAACACACACTCACAAATTTTCGCCTTTATGTTATTAGTGTGATTGATTGTGAATATTTTACTACGTAATCAAAGATCTCTTTCGATGTTTATCAGTTCACGCTATAGTCTTCTTTTAAACCTCAAAAGAGAGTACCTTGACTTTTTCATGTATAGAAACGATGCTGTTTTCTAGAATCAATTTGAATGGCACAGCTTGCAATCATACGGATTCTTGAAAGATAAAAACAATGATGCATATGTCGTAGGATAATTTGATACTTCGAATCTTCGCGGAAATCCTAGGGGTTTTGCGAAAACGCGGATAATTAGACATAGGCGAAAAATTATCAAATCTTACTGGACAAAGTCAGGATTTTTGCGAAAATACTCGTTATTATAGCAATATTGCGAAACGAAACGCTGGCTGTTATGAAATAAGAACGCTGATTGGTCGGTCAGCGCGTTCAATAAGAGATCGTCTCTGATTGGTTGACGTCTTAATCATCGGCAAACTAGGAACCAATTAGAAGTCAGCCAGCAAAATTGTAGCCAATCAGTGTTGAGCACATCAAATCTTACTATAGTAACGAGTATTTTCGCAAAAATCCTGACTTTGTCCAGTAAGATTTGATAATTTTTCGCCTATGTCTAATTATCCGCGTTTTCGCAAAACCCCTAGGATTTCCGCGAAGATTCGAAGTATCAAATTATCCTACGACACATACAAAAGCATCGGAGACATCTGTTTCATTGTTTGTCACTGAATGACTAGCATGAGTGGAAACTGTATTATTAGTTCAGTTGTATTCAGCAAAAAATATGGGTTTGTGGCCACCGCAAACATTCACAGATGTTAAAACAATTATATGTACATACTTCATTTTTTTATTGATTTGGTAGGATGGTCGGCTTTATTTTATTGCTAAATTTTGAGGCTTAGTCACGAGATTTATTCATGAGAATTAGTTTTCTGAAACTTTGATCTGTTGTGTACTTTCGTGAGTCATTAGAAATTCATGATTTATTTCTGAGAATTGAAACGATAAAGTTTTAGACTCTTTAATCAATTACTTTAAAGAAACACGCCGAGAGAACAACCTTGTCTTCAGGTCCTTGGGTCGGCTTGCAGTCTAATCGGATGCAGCTGAATACCAGTATTTTACATGGAGCCACTGCCTTTCTGACCTCCACAACCCAGTAATGTGGTAGGTAATACGAAATCCCTTGGTAGGACTGGCTGTCAAAATTTCGAGCTTCTCTCGACTTATAACGACTGTCAAAATTCCATAAATGACAGCCGAGACCAACGAGGGACTATTGAAGAAAAGCAACCTTGGTTATTAAACATCGACGGATATTGCCGAAATTCTGGAAGAATGTAATTCACCCAACAAGTTATGCTTTGATTCATCCTGATATCCTAGAAAAGAAGAGAGATCACACACAATACTACGAATGTCCAAGGCAGAAGCTAGAGCCTATCATTCGTTCTTCAACAATCGCCTCGTCAGTGACTTGTCAATACTGCTTTCCACACAATTACGGTATTGTCTCCACCGACAATAGACGCTGGTGGTCTCCTCCGGAAGCGTCCGAGAGAGGCCTTGAAATCTGCTCTGTCCATAGCTTGATATTTACTGGCTTTCATTTATTGACTTGAATGGCAAAGTGTCCTTGCAGTGTCGCAGTGCCTTCTTGTGGGATAATGTGCAGCTTGGGACAAGATGTGTTTTGTATTTATCTAAGGGTTTTGTTATATTTGTTCATCATCAGAATCAATTTAATCGGTGCCTCGGAAAGCACATTAAGCCGTTGGTCTTGGCTGTCATTTGTGCATGTTTGACAGTCGTTACGGGTCGTCAGAAGGCCGAAAATCTGACAGCCAGTGTTATCAAGCGGTATCGTATTACCCAGTTACTGGGTTGTGGTGGTCAGATAGGCAGTCACTCCATGTTAAATACTAGTATTCAGCTGCATCCGGTTAGACTGGAAGCTGACCCCAACATAGTTGGGTAAAGGCAGGTAGATTGATTGATAACATAACTTCACGCCTGCAGTCCCCAAAGTCTAAGGCAGAGGTGCTACAGTAGTAACCTACACCCACATTTCACCAGTTACGAACACAAATACAGAGTCTTTATTGCTACTGGAAAATTCCTGTTAAGCCCAATAACACTTTGCCCGACCCGAGAATCGAACCCAGGACAGCATTAGTGCTTGCGACCTCTGGAACAACGAGGGATAATTGAAGATTGCGTGTGGAATAAAATAGATATAGCCATGATGGTCATCATCATCATCCCATCCACGGTCAACCCCGGCAAGTGTAGCTATAGCTGTTATGTTATGTCCATAATATATTTCCCACATGAACATTCTTTTGTCTTATCTTTAACAATGAGACTTTTTAAATAGAGAATCGTCGATCGCTTCATAATGATTCGTTTGGAATATTGCTCGGTGGCAGTTTTAAAATTGAACTGTCGATATTATCGACTTTGCACTTTCTCAATGATTAATGGGAGTGCTATTGGAAACTTTGGCCCTCATATTTTTGGATTTCAAGTAGAAATATCAAGTTAGACGACAGTTTTTTGATTACGTGAACATTAGCTTGGCTCGTTCGACATGATATAATCTTTATAGGTCTTGATTATTAATATCCTTGGACATTTCACACAACGCCATATACATAGTCCCAAGCTAATGCTTGTGTTATGGTTACGAGATGGCTGATAAACTACTCATATACATTTTTTTTATTAATACATACATATTATAGATAGAAAAACACCCAGACCCGGAACATATACTTGTAGGTCGCACAAATATTTGTTCCGTGCGGGAATCGAACCCGTGATATGCTGCGCAGCAGTCAGTCGCTCAACCACTGCGCCAACCGTGCTCTCAAATTTAATATTATTAGTACTGAAAGATTCGAGAGGGGATTCTCGGCTCGCAATACGACTTATAAAGGGGATTTGTCATAATATCAAAACCGTCAAATAGGGGGTTAAACTTTGTATGAAAAATGTTATTCTTAGGATACTTTTCAGCTTGGGAGAGTGTTGCCTTTGGATCATTTTCAATATACACTCGGGCGCAGCCGCGGACAGATGCTAGTACGTTACATTTGTCCAAGAACCGTCAGACCGTCTGTATTTAGTAGCCCAACAGTGGTTGAATGTGAAATTAATCTCAACTATTATGAATTCTGTACACAAAGGTTATGTTGAACACATGTCAACGTCTACTTTCATGTAACGTAACAATTATAATTCTAAACCACAGTACTTTTGTATGAATTACTGCCATTGCCCGAGGCGCAAACCTCGTGTGAGTCATTCGAAATGTCAGATAGGAGAGCAGTGGTAGCCTAGTTGTAACTGGCCCGACTTACGAGTTGTAGGTGGTGGATTCGAACCCAGGCAGGTATTTGTGTCTTTATCCTTTAGTGGTCTCAATACGGTGGAGGAAAGCATCGTGAGGAAACCGGCATGAACCAAACAATTCGAATACATGTTACATCCACCAACCCGCACTGGACCTTTTTTAACCGACTTCAAAAAAAGGAGGAGGTTCTCAATTCGGTTTTATTATTTTTTTTTTTTTTATGAATGTGGGCAGTCATTAAATTGACGACACGGTTGGCGCAGTGGTTGAGCGATTAACTGCTGCGCACTATGTCGCGGGTTCGATTCCCGCACGGAACAAATATTTGTACGACCTGCAAGTATTTGTTACGAGTCTGGGTGTTTTTCTATCTATAATATGTATGTATTTACAAAAAAAAAATGTATATAAGTAGTTTATCAGCCATCTCGTTACCATAAGACAAGCATTAGGTTGCTTAGCTTGGGACGATATGGCGTTGTGTGAAATGTCCAAGGATATCATTATATTGATCAAATGACTCCTCCCGCTATGGGTGGAGCGTAATAGAGTGTCAGATTTTACTGACTGAAACCCATCCATGTTCCTTCCTTAGCCCTTTATGTTCCGGGGTAGCGGTAACCCTTTCGGACAATCCCGCTTAGACCCGCACTGGGCATGCGTTGTGGATTAAGGCGCATCTCTCGAAGAGAAGAGGTCTGTGGCCCAGCAGACGGCACATTATAGGCTTATTATGTATGCTGATTGCATCTCCTTCTGTGTAAAACTTCATTCAGTCAGATGTTGCTGCGGAAGGACATTTTCTCATAGTCACATTCTTCTGTCTCTTAAATCAACAAACCTTAAACTGCTTACACAAATTCGCCCACGAATACTAATGATTTAGATTAAACTCAAACATCAAACCGTTGTTTTACAAAACGAGTTTCGGATGCAGTTTGAATGCAGTTGACACGGCTGCAATAGAACTGCAAACTAACCGTGCAGTTCGATTGCACACGATTGCACGCCGACTGCAATTGAACTGCAATCGAACTGCACGTTTGGTTTGCAGTTCTATTGCAGTCGTGTCAACCGCATTCAAACTGCACTTGCAGCAATTTGCAGTTGGATTGCAGTTGAAATGCGGTCCGTCTGTCTAGAGCCTTAGTCTTCGAACCAGTTGTGGAATTTTGACTTTTATTCTGAACTCAGTAATGTTCTTAATACAAAATTCACAATTTAAACTCGGGTTTGACGATAGTTTTTTTAATTCGAATTTTAACAATGTCGAAATACAGTTCCAAATTAAAAAAATGGTTCGATGGTTTAAATCTGGGTCTAGAAATAAACCTTGTTTTGTAATAATGCCAAAAGCATTTATGTCAAATAAACCAATTACAGGCCCTTTTGAATTGTCAAGGGGTCGGTCAATCAGAAAGATGAAGCTAGTTGCCCATTCCAAAGCAGTAAGTACCCATGGAGAAGAACGGGCAAGAAAGTCCATGGAAACTCTTTTAAATCAAAATATGTTTACAAAAACTGGGAACTTAGATGTCCTAACAACCGTGCTACACTCTATTCGTAGCTCCTTACAGTTTGATATTATCACGAACATCAGCAATAATTTCCTGCCCAGCTCACAATATGACCCACACATATGCATGATATACATAGTTGCGACATGTTTTATAAAGTAGTTCTGCACATGCGACGCGATTGCTGTACACGTGTTTCTTACATACATTTTATTGCGGTATACTGTACATATAGACTAGCCGATCTATTGCCGCATAATATCTAAAGGATTACTTTGAACCCTGACAGAACAAAGATAGGGTTCAAAATGTAATTGTTAGTCAAGTGTAATAATACTTGATTCCTTTCAAAACTGCGTAGGTACTAACTATTCCTAAACTAGGATTTGGTGCCTCCAAAACACACTCATTTAACCAAAAATGGAAAATGCTTAAAATATAGTCTTTACTAAGAATTAAGAATCCATATTGTGACATATATGTAAGTCCTAAACAATCAATGCACAGAGGATTGCGTTGGGAGAGATAGGGCTAGCTTTATTCTGGGTGTAACCGAAAGGGTGATAAAAAGCTGTTCCCTACATTTCAATACCAAAAATGTATCTGAACAGCAGATTTTTTTTTTTGCGATTTTGGTGTTGGTCCCATAGTAAAAGTTGTTCAGTTTGGTGGTCTGTAGCATATGCTTTTGTATGTATATACCCTTTCGGTTACACCCTGTAGATTTACAATTAAGACTCATTTTTAATTGAGGAATGTGAGTTTGGGATAGCTTGATGTGCTGGCCTCTGTACAACGCCACAAGGTTCGGAACTAACGCCGCCTCTCTTCGTCGACATCTTGTTTTGTCAATGCAATTTCTGTGACAATTTCACAAACAACACTGTCATTCTGGCACCAATCGATTTTTATTTCTATAAGTAATTAATTATTGGTGCTAAGTAAAAGTGCTTATATTGGAATTTAAGGAACGCAAACGCCTAAACATTAAATGTAATGGCAACATTACAGACAACATTTTGACACTATGGTTCGTCTCTTGTCTATGACTCCCTTTTGATCTACAATCAATGGCGTGCTCCTCACTGTTAATAAATATTAAGTTATAATTATAATTCCTCTCTTTCACTTCAATTCAACAGTTTCCAATTAATACAGTCAGATACCGCCAACAAAATGCAGTTGAAGTTAAAGTATTCAAAATCATTGCAGAGAAAAATTCTCGCCAAAACAACATAGACCTAACGTTTCCCCCAAGAATCTGCAATGCTAACCCACTTCTAACTAATCGTGCTCGGGTAATGGTAGAGTGTTTAAAGATCTAGACACGGCCGAGCGACCATCTGGCTTGATGGACTTATTACCTGTCACTGAATTGCAATAAATGGACGTACAGCTATCTTCAGAACGGCGCGGCGGCGTTGATTCTAATGTGGGTAGTATTTGCAATGGTGTAACTTTAATTGGGTATCTCGTAAGTGACTAGTCGGGTTAGTTAAATGTCAGTGGCTTTAGCCTAGGTTTTTTCTCTTATTGCCAAACCGTATTAAGATTTTCCATAGTTTTAGACGGTATTGTTAACATAAGAGCATCATCCTTCTTCCAATTGCCCGAGAAAATGGATTTTTTGGCGATTTCAAAAGCACCTTTAGGGTTAGCTCTTCTTTCAATTCAAACAGCATTTATGTCATGTCTGCCTGCTACCTTGGTGAAACATTGGTCATTCAAAAACCTGTATTAATATCACCGTGAATACTTAAGCTGTCAATTATGTCTTAGCATCAGATGGAATGACAGCTCACTTCACCTTAATTTTACACGGTGACATTTTCACAGAATTTCTACTGTCGCTCAATTCTGTAGAAATCTCACCGTAAAAACCTTATAGGTGAATTGAGCGTGTCGTTACACCTTTTTTTTTTGTAAGGCTGGGAAATCATCCAATGACTGCTCCCGCTCTGGGAGGAGCGGAAGGGAGTGTCAGACTCTTACTGACTAAAACCCATCCATGTTCCTTCCGTAGCCCTTTATGTTCCGGGGTAGCGGTAACCCTTTCGGACAATCCCGCTTAGGGCCTATGCACACCACGTTTTTTAAACGCGCCGTCGACGCGCGTTTTGGGAACGCGCGTCGCCGGCGCGTTTTTATCCTGCAGAGCAGTTTGTTGTCGTTTGTATCGATACAAACGCGCGGCACCGGCGCGTCTGTATCGATACAAACGCGCGGCACCGGCGCGTCTGTATCGATTCAAACGCGCGACACCGATACGAGCGCTAGCGCGCGCGCCTTCCCTTTCCCCCGCAACGAGGAAAAGGGAAGTGTGAATCTACGCTAGTAGCAATCGAGCGCGTCTGTATCGCTACACACGCGCGTCTGTATCGCTACACACGCGCGTTTGCATCGCGTCTGTATCGCTACACAAGCGCGTCAGGTGTGCAAAGGTCTACAGGCTGCGTCTGACTTGCGTGCGTATCGCGTCTGTATCGCTACAAACGCGCGTCGACGGCGCGTTTAAAAAACGTGGTGTGCATAGGCCCTTAGTGTCGTTACACCTTAAGCTAGGGATTGACACTATTGACAGCTCACTTTAATCTCACTTCACCTCCGTTTTCACGGTGAAATTTTCACACAATAGCACTACAGTTCATGACATGATCACACTTTAATCAAAACGGTTCTTAATAAGAACATAACATTTACGGCACATTATCGATCTCTTCGGCTTCCATTAAACTAAGAAAACTGCGCCAAAATGGCGTCAGCCGACTACATACGTGCGTAGGCGCAACGAACGGCGTGAAATTATAAATTTCTTATATACCCACTAATGATAGGAGCATGCCTGCCATTGTGATGCTCTAATACGTTTCATATGAAAGCATTATTGGGGCTAGCGGTCATGATAATGTTCGATAGGTACGGCTAGCAACAAAAGTCGATTATCACGTCAGTTTTATTAGACACTAGCTGCTCTCACGCGGTTTCACTCTCTGCTAGGCTCCTATTGGTCGTAGCGTGTTGTTACATAGCCTATGGCCTTTCTCGGTAAATGGACTATCCAATACAAAAATAATTTTTCGTTTCGGACCAGTAGTTCCAGAGATTAACGCGTTCAAACAAACAAACTCTTCAGCTTTATAATAACTGATAGATATACAATATATATATATGTAGATATTTTTTTAGCCAATTTAAAACAAATATTAGAACTGAGATGTTAAATTCAGATAATTCAAACTCGTCCATATCGAATACTTTTGGTTCTATTTATCTATCTAGATTCTAGATCGAATTTACATCTAACAGTGATAATCTACTGCTGTTGCTGACCGTACCTGCCTTGTATTCGATGGATGCGCATGAAATCAAACACAGAGGTCACATCTCATGACCTGAAGGTGTAAGACTTTTTGGTAGGTTGATGTTCGGTCTGGTAAAAGGTATTTATAAGGAGGTTTGTCAATTTGATGGAATGTAGAAAATGTTGCATGATAGTAAAAGACTGGCTGGTTGGTCTAATGGTCGCGAGCGCCGATTGTAACAGACATGATCTTATAATAAATATCTATAATTCACTCCTCAATTTGTACGAATAATAACTGCCACGTATAATAATGAACTTTAAGCTGGGAATACCACTTGGAAGTCTATTCAAACCTCAACGTAAAGAGGCTTTACATAAGTTGGAAGGCTCTCCAAAGAGTTCGGAAAGCAGGACGCGGTAACTGGCAACTTCCTGACCACACCGCAGGCGTCCTTCCGCTCCTGAAGCCGTTAGTCTGCTATCCCATTCAATTGTTGATAAAAGTCCTCATCACTTTTAATAAAAAAAAAACACTGACTTTTTTTTTTATCTGGCAAAATTGTATTTTTAATCTATCCTTTTTTTTCGTGGTATGCAATTTTGTACGGCCAGTGCCATTTTTAATTTGAATGTCGAATACAGGGGCGGCAAATGTTTAATTTTGCACTACATAATTATGCTATACCATATATCAGGTATACTGTACACTGCATTAATTTGACTCACACTGTAGCAGAAAGAACTTGAGTTTTTTTTGCTTTGAATTTAAACATATTATGCTACAGTATGTACTACTATTCTCACCGTGAAAATGTAGGTGAAGTGAGTTTAAAAGTGAGCTGTCAATTGTGTCAAACTCTGGCATTAGAAGGAATGACAGCTAATTTCACCTAAGTTTTCACACAAACACTGCCACTATTTTTTGTGTTATTCTAAGCTCAGTGCCTTCATTACGCATACGTGTTCGTGGCAGTGTGTGGGTTAAAGAATCGACTGACAGTACACTAACATCTACGATGTAATCCTAAAAAGAACAATAATCTAATTGGCCATATTCAGGGATTACCTTTTGAGTCAAAACAATGAATACGCGACAAATAGGTGAGTTTGAGTGCAATTTGTCATGTTGTCATTGTCTTCTCGACTGTTGCGAAAACGAAAAGGATGTTTTTAAGTATGTATGAAGTTAATATGGTATTTTGTTTTAGGCAACCACTTTAACCAACACCCTATAGGGACGTTGACTAAATTTTTTTTTAGTCCGACAACTAGATTATCAAAAAATATTGGACACGTATTTTTTCTTTTTTTCACATAAACAAAAGATTACGACGATGCATTGTGTTAAAATATGGCATGGCGTCGCTTCGATTTTATGCTGAAATGTGTCGTATAATTTCTTAGTAGCAGCCCGAAGTCAGGATTCGGGCCCATGATATATAGTCAGACATAGCTTTTATTATTGAATTTCGCTAACAATGTCCGCCTTTATACATGTGCACTATGGCAGTTAATTCAGAACATAGTCCAGTAAATGGATCGACGTGTGCCGGCCAGGTGTCAGACGCGCGTTCAACTGACGTGCAACCGACCGTGGACTGTAGGGCCGCCATCTTTTTTGAAGTCTGTGGACAGAATTTTCGCTACGTTCGTTATTAGGTTGGTAACATTGATTTTTAATTCGGACGATGACAGACTTAATAATTTTAAATATTATGAAAAAAATATTTATGCATTTTTTTTATTATGTTTAGCGCTGTGCTGTTACCTCAAGAGTATATTTTTTCAAATGTTTGAACAAAAAAATTGTCAGTTAGCATTTGTGAATTTCTTGCATATTTTGCTTGTACGTAGGTAGATAAGTACATGTTTGTCAGTCTAGACCATAGTTTTTATTAAAAGCTTATTCTTCAAGTCTTGCATTACCAATGTCTTTTAAATACTGATTTGTGTAAATATATTCTAGGTGTTAGCGTTGTATCAACAATTTAACATGACCTAACACTTACCTATTTAAATATTCCGTACTAGCTTCGCCCGCGTGTATGTCGGAGACTATCCCACGGGAACGTAATACCGGGGTAAAATGTATCCCATGTTGTTAATCCAGGTTATGTGTAACATAACATCGCCTGTAATCTCCAAAGGATATGACAATACTCCTGTTATTTATCTCCTATTAGGCTATTACAATAAATACATGGCTAGCCTTTTTTGTTTTTTTATTGATGCGAAATCATCAAATGACTCCTCCCGCTCTGGGTGGAGCGGAAGAGAGTGTTAGACTCTTACTGACTAAAACCCATCCATGTTCCTTCCTTAGCTCTTTGTGTTTCGGGCAGCGGTAACCCTAGCTGGCTAGCCATTAATGCTACTGTGAATATCCGAATCAGGTTTTGATAATTTTAATTTTATATTGGTTTCGTTCCAAACTTGTCTCACACATCGCTCGAGACAGCCTCTAAGGTATTGTTTCCATTAAACCTACCGAGTGGGCAAAAAAACCTGTTAATTACACAAACTAGGTTTTTCATACTATGTTTGTATTGACTTTGTGTCCATCCATGACCGCTCAAACTGTGAAGAATAAAGTAATGTCAAGGACTTTTTACCTAGATCAATTACTCCGATAGCTTTGCTTCGTAAATTGATTCCAATTTTATTTATATAAAGAATGTTAACGTTTTAACAGAAGGTAGAAACGGAAGTATAATATACGGAACGGGTTGAAATGAGGTTCAAAAACAATTTTTGAAAAAGTTCGGGTAATATATTAATGAGAGAAAAAAAAATTGGCTTCTCAATTCATACCTATGTATTATTTTTGTGTTGTCCCCTTACTTATCTTATATATCTTAGTAGAAAATATACATTTAGGTAAAATAAGTTAAGCGGGTTTATCCAAAAGGGTTACCGCTACCCCGGAACATAAAGGGCTAAGGAAGAACATGGATGGGTTTTAGTCAGTAAGAGTCTAACACTCCCTTCCGCTCGACCCAAAGCGGGAGGAGTAATTTGATGATTATTGATTTCCCATCCTCACAAGAAAAAAAGGTAAAATAAGCAATTATAACAATTTGTTCAATGTTTCCAAAATTATAAGTTATCTTCTTCTTGAGCGAGTGTGGTCACCGTAATTCTTATGAGCGGCGGTTGCACAAACCCTTCACGGTGACCGAGTGTCTATGGGCAGAGCACGAAGATACGCGCTGCTTAAATAATAATAATTAGAGTAACTCAGTTTTTGGCCAAAATTATTGTGCGTTCCATTATTTTAAAACTGGAAAAAATTGGTTTAGTTTTTTATTACTTAATAAAGATTTATTTAGACTTCAAATTCGAAATTCGATTTCCACATGCTTTGATTGGCAGCAACAAGGTTTTAATGCAATAATTTAACCAACTTAAAAAATGGGCTTAGGACATTCTAAAAGTCATTTATATTTCTCGACTTGTAGATACATACGTATTGTAGGTAGGTAGGTAGTAGGTACCTACTTCTGAGTAATTGCATAAAAACTTCACGGTTGCTGATCACATTTAAAGGCAGGAGAAGATGTAGGTATTACACACAGTGTTGCCAATATACAATATTGTTGCAGAGAGTTTAAAGCTGTGCTAAGTAACTATTGTTTTGTTAACGTTATTGTTACTTGAAATACTTTAAGTTGGTGTTATGTAAATATAAAATGCCTTTACTTATGTAGTTTGAGAAAACAAAAGTGATAATAAAAACCCTATCGCAGTATCTTACGTTGACGGTAGAAATCATGTCTAAACTGACGCCATTTAGTTGAGAAATTTTTATGACAATTTATTAAATATACTTGCCGATGAATGTCCCTCTCCAGGGCAAAGGCCCAAAGCATTGATCACTGCGCTTGCTCCAAACGAATTGGCTTATAGTCACTACATAGAAAAAAGCAAAGTCGCTTTCCGCGTCTGTCCTAATGTCTGTATGTATGCTTAGATCTTTAAAACTACACAACGGATTTGGGATGCAGATTTTTTAATAGATAGAGTGATTCAAGAGGAAGGTTTATGTGTATAATTTGTCTACATATTATGCGGGCGAAGCCGCGGGTGGAAGCTAATATAAAATAAAGTCACCCCCCACCGTCCATCAGTAAGTACGCTTAACCTTTTGTATGCCGTAATTATAGGCACAATTAAAAACCACTGTGTCTCGCATAGATTCTGCGATCCGGCAGTCAATGGATTAAACAACGCATCGGATATCAATGCGGTTTTCGGCAATAGATAATTAGAGTGATTCAAGAGGAAGGTTTAAACGTATAGTTTAAAAAGCTTTCGCCCGCGTATCTAAATTGCACCCGTGCGAAGCCGGGATAGGTCGCTAGTCAACTAGTTAACTAAAATTTGAGGTTAGTCCGCCTTATTTGAAAGCATGTTAAGCCGTTGGTCACTGCTGTCATTCGTATATCTTTGACAGCCGTTACAGATTCAGAAGCCCTAAAAATTTTGAGTACCAGTTTTTCCAAGGGGTATAGTGTTACCCAGTAACATGTTATAAACTCGTATTTAGTAGCATCCGGTTAGAATGGAAGCAGGTTCCAATTCCAATATAATTCGGACAGGACTAGGCCGATTGATTTACCTTCCAAACATTGATTTGGTTTCTTAGGTTGGCAATATTAATTCCAATTGACTATTTAACACAGTCAAAAATAAAATACGGGGTAGGTCCCTAGTTAACTAGTTAACTTAAAGTCTAAGTTTCGTCAATGTTTCCCTTGACTGGTGTCAGTAATGTTTTACTTATTATATCCTTTCCGTATCGACGTCCCTTTTCATTAGCCTTGCTTCAAAATCATGCCACGGGTTCATAAACCGCTATCGTGCTTGTATTCAATTATCCACCTCGTATATTCCGCTAACCTCTCCAATGCTCCATTTCAAACAACGTTACACGATTAGCTACAGTCGAATTGGCGCGTGTTCTCCGGACGATCATAGAGATTAGTCTACACGATGAATCATCATAGACTTAGACACACTTGTGATACCCGACGCCACAGCACTCGAGTTTATTGGCAGAATGTTTGCGTCATGTGGTGCGGAGTGTTACAAATCTGTTATGTGCTTTACTGATTGATGGATAGTGCGCTGTTAAAAAAAAATGTTAGTGCAATAAAACGGTTTGTTTATGTTTCACTCCTTCCGGCACATGGAGTATGTGCTCGTTGATTTATTATGTCGTTTTATTATCTGCTGTCAATGCGTTTCTTAGTGTCTTTTGATGACCAAAGACCACCGTATCTTTTTACACAACTGTCGTTAAGCTGACCAGTTCCTATAACCAGCAACGAGTCGTCATTTTTGCTGTACACTAGCCATATAGTCCCCAAAACTGAGATTTTACCCGTAGCTATTATTTTTCTAAAACCATGCGGCAACCTAAGCATGCTGGTGCTATGCCCTAGAGACGACCAGGTCGAAAGGTTACCTACCAAATATTCATTTTTTCGGTTCGGGTTAACGAAATCCGTACATATTCTAGTTCTATGAAATATTAATTTAAAAAGTGCCATGGAAGCTGCGAAGTTGACTAACCAAACGCTCTGCCTGTTTCTGGTCAAATACACAATTGATTTTTTTGGCTAAAAATGTATACATGGAAATGCAAAATAGTATGGAAGTCAAACCTGTAAATTGAATATTAAAAAAAGTAATTGTTACGAGTAGTAGGGTTTGAGTCGGAACGAGTCTACTACAGAAAAAAATTGTTTTCAGTGTTTTTGTCCATTTGTCTGTTTGTCTGACTGTATGTTCGGGATGCAAACGCCTGAATGGCATATTCGTTCAGGTATTCATGAAATATGGCAAACAGATAGATTTAACCTTTAATTTCGGGTATTCCGTTCCTGTGGGGTATTTCCGTCATCCACGCCAGTGAAGCCGGGGACAAAAGCTAGAAGCTACCAATAGAAAGAAACAACAATTTCTATGTTTTAATAAACATAGAAATTGTTGTTTTGTTTTTATTTTTAAAATTTGTTGTTCTCACCTATACCTATAGTAACTTTGGAATTTATTTCATAACGTGCTTCGTACTGCAATACTGTACAAAAATTCAAATTACCTGTCGTGACAACCCGCAATAAAATATAACTCTAATAAATTGGCCGAAACAATTCAGCACGCTAGTTTTAAAGATAGCTGACCTAACTGTACTTATTTTGTTGTAATACTAAATAGATGTAAAAACTATTCCTTGTTTTGTTAAATTTGAGGTTATTTCGCCATATTTGAAAGCATATCTTTGACAGCCGTTACAGATTCAGAAGCCCTAAAAATTCTGACTACCAGTCTTTCCAAGGGGTATAGTGTAACATATTGTATGTCCAAGGATATTATTATTATTATGTTAAATACTCGTATTTAGTAGCATCCGGTTAAAATGGAAGCAGGTTCCAATATAGTTCGGCCGATTGATTGGCCTCCCAAACATTTGACTTGGTTTGATAGGTTGGCAATATCAATTCCAATTGACTATTTGACACGGTGAAAAATAAAATATGAAATCACATAGAAAAAAGCGTGTTAAAAAGACCGCTCCGCTCGTCCTAAAAACTTTCATCACCGTACAGAAATTAAATATTATGCGAAGATATAATTGTACAATTGCATGTTATGCTTACAAGTATTCCATTTGATTCTAAAAATCTGTGACGTCACATTGCTATATTTCATACAAATCACGTACTAATTCCGCATTTTGACAATTCATAATAAGTAACGTTATTGACTACCCTTTCAAATAACCAATTTCAATTTTTTCACAAGGAAGTGAATTAGTCCCTTGCAATTAAAACAGCTTTTAACGACACCAATTTCCGTTTATTACAAAAACGAGATTTTATGTAATTATCCAGTTATTACTCAGAAAGATATAGAAACCAGATATAACCGTGTATTAGCACGACAACATTATTAAACAGCCGAAACTGTCCGTTTCACGGGTTTCAATCGGTTTCATAATGCTTAGTTTGAATAATTATGAAATTCAATTAGCAAAATCGGCATTTTTATGTGTATGTATTACTTTTATTTCTTTGTTACTTTCTTGCAAAATTGACATATTTTTATACCAGGCATTGCATTTTGTATGACGTGCAAAATTCTTGAAGTAAATTGCTGACAGCAAGTTAGTACTTACTAGACAGTTGGTCTATATTTTTTTCCTGACCAAAGATAATATTAAAAATATTAAAATACTGCAAATATTTTTTTAATAAGTAGTTAAAGTTGCACAGTTCTAGAACAGCTTAATAGATTCAAATTTCATAAGTTTTTTTTTTAATTTGCAGTTCAGTATCAGATTGAATTTCGCTGGCTACCCTGACGTTTCCCGTATAAAAGTTTCAACGCTCGACTTACCACCGAGAGTCGAAAATCCAACAGCACTCATTCATTTAGATGTCGTGATTCGTTTAGTGGTACTGAATACGAACATAAACCTATCAAAAATGCTTCGTCAATCGATCACACTCCATCCACCAAGTTTTTTGCGGACCCCGTCAATATCCAATCATGTCCAGCCAAGTTCATTGTACCAGCAGATTGAATTCGCTGTGATTGCGTGATTTTCGATCCTCATGACTGAATGCGATGTTGGATTGTGAACCCTCGGCTTAGTGCTCAAAGTTGAGAATCAATTGGTCGTTTTTGTTAAACCTTTCATTTAAGGTGTCGTCTAATGCTAGTTAAAAGGGGCATTAGACTTTAAGGTCCTGAGTTTTCCAGGTCGGGCAAAGAGTTATTGGGTTTTTCCATCAGGAATTTTTCAGTAGCCGCTCGAAGTATGCTGCTCTATAACATGGGACTTACATAACTGGCACAATTTGGGATTATTAGGCCTAAGCCTGCTTAACCCTTCGGGGAAAAACAGGCGTGATATACATTGTATAATTATTTAGTATTCCATTCCAGGGGTCTCCAATCCTTTCTCTTCCTTGTTATGCGTTTTCATGCATGATTTCATCATTATCCTCATTACTTTAGCCAAAAGAAGTCAACTGCTGGGTAATGGCGTTCCCCGCCACTTCACCACGTTCATCGAACGCCTACGCTGGACAAACGCTGGTGTAAAAGAGCCCTAAACTCGTTGAATTAATTTTCAATTAGGTTAAACTCCACGTTCTTTCTCAAAAGTTCAACATTTTTTGCAGCGATCTAGCTCCGTCTGACTTTTAAGTAAGCACTTACTTCAGAGAAATTCATGAAAAGAGAAAAAAGTAGTCTGGTGCTGAGTCGTACAGTCGTCGCCGCCCCTCCCCTTCCGTCTGGCGTGCGCTTTGTAGCAGTTCTTTATTCACTGTAATATTTTTATCTAGGTTCATTAGAATTGCTAGTTTTTATCCTGCTGTGCATAATTATTCTGTTACTTTGAATTTTATTTTCTCTCATTCGCCTGGAGTTCGTTTTTCATTGATAGCTATATAAGGTACTAGCTTCTGCCCGCGATTTCGTCCGCGGAAAATTGCGATATACTGTAACTGTTTAGGCAGCGCATGCAAATAATTCTGTTTTCGGAGGTGTTTCTTTCCGACTTGCTAGACGAAAATTGCGATAGCTCGGCTAATATGTATGATATAAATATAATTTATAGCACTCAGGAATAATGTAGCTTTCTATCAGTGAATTTTTTTTTTAAATTGGATCATTAGTTCCGGAGATTACCCCCTACATACAAACTTACAAATTTTACCTCTTTAGAATATTATTATATATTATATTATATATTAGTATAAGGTATATCTGTTCCAACACGAAATATTTTCAGAGCAACATCTAACGGTGGTAAAGATTTCATAGAAAGGAAAAAAAGAATTATCTAAGGATATACTTATTATTTTAAAAACTTTTTTACAAAAAATAAAAAAAATAATTTTGATTTCGGAAGTCGGTGTCTTCGGTTTTGTATTTTAATTTTTTGCCACCGACTTCCGAAATCAAAATTATTTGTCACTTTGTAGTGTTTGTTTTGGAAGTCGGTTTTATTTTTTGTAAAAAAGTTTTTATTTTTCACTTTTTAGTTGTGGTGTGGTAGACAACCACCCCCTCCCCCCCAAAATTTTAATACCACTACCTGGTATGTAAATTACAGTGACAGGAACTTATTAGAACATCGTCCACATATATTAAGTAGGTTATTTTTGTTGATTTTTCAAAAACCGCTTATTCGATTTCGATAAAATTTTTATGGGACCATTTGGGAAGTATACCCTTTCCAACAAAAAAAGAATTATGCGCGAACAAACATAAAAAAAAAAAAAATACAAACATCCGAATTGAGAACCTCCTCCTTTTTGAAGTCGGTTAAAAAATGTAATAATTTCAAATTATTTGGCTTACATAAAAAATACTGGCTCCTTCTAATCTTTATATCCATTACGCTAAACTCTACGTTGTATTTACCAACTTCATTGAATGTAAGTAGAACTGTTCTGTAAGAATCTCACCGTGAAAATACAGGTGAAGTGTGTTTAAAGTGAGCTGTCAATAGTGTCAGCTCATTTCACCTAAGTTATCACGTTGAGTTTTTTACAGAATACACCGGCTCATATCTTCCAAGTGGTCATAATAATCACACGACCTCTTTTTTTGTCGATCTTCAATTGTCTTCACCAGCCATTAAGGCCACTTCCATTGATCTCCTTTCGGAAGCAGTTAACACGTCTCTCTATAAGTACAGACGCCACTACATCAATCTAACCAAACTGTCAAATGTTCCCAAATGAACATGAACTTTATTGTTTTGTAATAACGTTTAAAATCTATCAAAGGAATTAGACGGATTGAGGTAACTTGATGTGCTGGCCTCTGTACATACGCCAATACATCAAGCTATCCCAAACTGTCAAACATTCCCAATTGAACATGAACTTTATTGTTTTGTAATAAAGTTGAAAATCTATCGAAGGAATTTGATAGATTGTGGTAGCTTGATGTACTGGCCTCTGTACAAGAACGCAAATTGTTGCCACTTATAAAGTGTTATTGGCACGTATTGTAATACAATCAGTGTTGACAGCCATGAGAAAACCGCATGGAAATTGGTTCAGTGGCCCAGGGAACGTATTAAACTGACACGTTGCCGCGTTAGCTCTACAAATTGCTTCTCTTGTTGTTTAGGATTCCGTAGTTAAATGGGAAACACAGACCCTTTATAGTTTCATCATGTTCGATTGTCTGTTCGTCTGGAAATCAGGCAGCCATTTTACTTAGTTATAATATCGGTGAAAATTGGCAAGGTGTAGGTTTTCTGTGCACCGCTTAACGATGCAGTAGTAAAATTACAATTAAAAAATTATACTTTAAAGACCGGGAGGGTCTTCACTCTTGACCCCAGAGGAGTGCTCGCAATATGACTCAAAGGGGAGTTTTTTCATATAATATGAAAATACAATAAAACTATTTAGTTAAATATACTACCTCAAAGTTCATTATTGGGTCAATCAACTTTTATTTGTCCTGTAAGTACTATGTTTTGTCCCTGACCAATAATCGCAGATCTAAAGAAAATTAAGTGGTTTTTTTGGCATATATCGCATTTATCTTATTGTTAAGCAAACATACGAGTAAATTATGTTAAATAAATCACTATTAAACTGGAATTTTAATGGTTGTCCAGGTGACAAAACATCTGATGTAGTGTTTTTTTCTTTGTCCCCCAGTAGCTTAGTACAATGAAACATTACTTTATACAAAAAAAAACAATGTGGCAATTAATTACGCTTGTACTGTATAATTATATATTAATGTCTACTGATTCTAGCATATAGATTTTTGTTTGCTTTATAATTTTAACGAGTTTTTTTGCATGTTCATTTTGGTCCCTATTATATTTTATTATCCTGACGTCCATCGGACAACGGTAAAAAAGTTCCGAAAACAAAACATAGATGGCGTGATCAGTGCCTTGAGAACAAGTCGATCGATTTGGTTACAACACTCATCCAGCCGCCATTTTGATTTCATCTTTCCCGCGGCGTCAGTCGGCCGAGTGCGTTTTGAGAAAGTGGGTGGCTTTTTTGTGTGTCTACCGGACAACCAGCACAAAAACGTAAGTATTTGATATATCGTAATAAATTAAAGTGAAATATATTCTATTCAATCTATATTTTTAACTGCGCGTAAGACCTAATTCAAAATATCATTAGTTATTACCAGGAAGCGCAAAAACTGATAAATGTCACTCGGACAACCAGTCACTTGGACAACCAAAACAGTTGTCCGTGAGACATTTTGGATGTCCATAGGACAATAATGATAGAATCAGCATAAAGCAATACTTTTTCTTTCAATAATTAGTCACTGAAGAGCCTCTTACAAGGGCTAGAGTATTTATTATTGTTTAATATAAATGAGATGTATATTTTGACCAATTTGAACTTTCAACTTCTTGACGTGTGAAACACCGAGTCGAGGAACGATCCGATGTTCTCTGGTGATCTAATAGTTCTCTATTCTTAATTCTTTTTGTTATTATTTTTAGATAATGGGTTTGACGGAAAAAGAAAAATCAAGACGCTATAGAGAAAGACTTAAAGCAGAACCGGAGAAATTAGCTGAGCGAAAGAGAAAAAAAAGGGAAAGCTACCATAAGAATAAAAAACTAATATCAAGTATGCCGCCAGAAGATAAAGAAAACTGCAGAATTATCTGGAAGCTACGAAAACAGTCACAGAGAAATCGCCAAAAAGCTGTTAGGAATATAATTGAGAATACGCCGCAGAGTTACTTTTCTAAAATATGTGAAAAATGGAAAGCTATTTGTATTGAATGAGAAAGATAAATCCTATGTAGCATTCGAAGATATAATTAAAAAACTTCCAACCCCGGACATTGAACACAAAAGAGGCACTGACTATTATAAGTTTTCATGTGATATTAATGTTTTTTAGAAAATAGTTCATGTAGTTTAGTGTAACACCTATGGATCTCTTCTATGATTAAGAAATTTTGTTTTGAAGATTAATTTTTAAGTTTTGTATTTTACTGAACCCTTATGTGATACAAAGAGGTATTAGTCATTTATTAAGTATTTAATCTGATTAAAGAGGCTGTTAATGTTTCTAAGTTAATTAGTAAGAGTTTTCACGTTTATAGGTCTGTTCAAACATTTATTGTAATGTTGATTCTTTCGTAAAAAATATAATAAAACTGTTAATTATTGTATTATAGTTGTTTTTTTACATAACAAGAACTAATACAGGCGATTTCAATCCTAGTATCTCCTTTGGACTCCCGAGTATCCAGAGATGTGTCCAGTGGACATCCACTGGACAACCATTTTGTCCCTGTCTTCTAAAGACACATTATCGTCATTTTTACTTTAAAAAAACAGTAAGGTTTACAAAATTTTTAAATATGAATATGTAACAATTAAAAGTGAATTCATAAAGACTGTTATATCACGTATCCATTATTATTTTACAAGTTAAATGAATAGTTCGTTACATGTAAAGTTTGTCGTTGTCCAGGAGACAATATTATTGGGAATAACTTATAAATTAAAAGTCGCGTCATTTATTTATGGAAGATAAATTGAAATTCATCCTATATTAAGTGAGAATAAAGTAACGGTTTACAATTTGACTGAATTTCAAATAGTTTAGAAGTCTATTTAGTTAGTTGTCCAAGGGACTATCTTAACTAGAGTCGATGGATTTCGGAGCCAAATTTACTATTTTATTTAAATAAAATCGTTCTGCTATATGTGAATTCTTAAAATATAAATAATTATCTACACAAAAAATGTTAAAATATAAAAAAATCAAATAAAATTAAAAAAATAAAATTTATCATTCATGTACACTTAAAAGTTGATTGACCCTATTCGATTCTATGAAATTATATCAATCATTTCAAATGCGCATTCGAATGCTTCCAGTTACTTTCTATCCAACCAGGTAGATTCAACATAAGGTCGCATCTAGGCTCTACAGTACCAAAAAAGAAAAATATAATAATTCCATATAAGCGTATGGATTATTGGATTTCATAATTAATATATCTTCTTCTTCTAGTGGTTAGTGACTAACCTGGTGTCAGAGTTTTTATGCTGCCCATGGGCCTTAGGCTTAGCTTGACATGCTGTTGAGGAATATCTCTCAGGCATGCTGGTTTCCTCACGAGGTTTTCCTTCACCGATTTTTAAGCAAGTGATAAGATAATTATACAATACGCACATGAATCCGTAAAATCAGGGTTCGAACTCGAGACCTATGACTTGGCAGTCACACCACGAGGCTATCACTGCCTATTATCACGCTCCTGGCATACTGTAGGTAGCCGCTTGTATAATGTTCATAGTTCTACTAGCGGTGCATAAAGCACGGAGAATTGCCTCTGCGTGACGGTCGCTAATCCTAATTTGGTTGATCACCAAACCATGAAAATTGACGTCTGATTGGCTTAATTGCTTGTGACAATTAAGTTGTTATTTGTTTTTAAGGCCATATCAGTTCTTTATACTTTTTATTTATTTTAGTCAAATCTTCGAAGATTTTCATGTAAAGTGTTCTTATTTTTAAGAGGTTTTCTGGTGCCATAGGCCTATAGAACTTATTTCAGACTAGCTTTTGCTCGCGGCTTCTCCCGCGTGGATCCCACGGTAACGTACTACTGGGATCAAAAGTACCCTATGTGTTAATCCAGGTAAACAATGTATTAATCCCGTAATACATTGTTTTCATTTAACTTTACCGGTTTACGCGACCCAAGCTAGTAAAGCTCCCAGTTGGCATGACTTTTTCCGATATTATCAACAAACAGCGTTATAGGCCTGTTAGGGCCGAAGCCTGCCGGGTCAGCGGGATTGTCCGAAAGGGTTACCGCTACCCCGGAACATACCAGCTAAGGATGGAACATGGATGAGTTTTAGTCAGTAAGACTCTGACACTCCCTTCCGCTCCACCCAGAGCGAGAGGAGTCACTTGTAGATATAAAAAGCACTGTTAGTGAATAGGTATAACTTCCAGCCTACCCAGACTCTTCGTCCTAAGACAATATATCACGTTCCGTTGACATAGTTGTGTACATAATCTCAATATACCCGAATCAGAATCTCCCAATACACGGTGTCCTTGTCAATGGATGTTATGACAACATAGTCTGCTCCCTTGGCTGTCAGGTGCTGTCAGACGGCCATTTTGCGACGCGTGACTGTGTTAGCCCGGGCATTTCAGTAAGATTAAAGCTTAATTCATATCTGAGCTCCTTATTAATTAGAGACAGAGTTATACCTAATTATTGAAATTGAAACGGTTTACCAACAGTTGATTTGTCCATGGTCGATATTATCTTTAAAACATTAACATTTCATCCAAAGGGCTTTTAACCCACGAACGTTTTATCAACATCATCATATGAGCGTCAGTGCAAGCTTAACCAACAGAATATTTTGACCAATAACTTTTTCACCCAAAGAATAATTGGCCAACATACATTGGCTCTTTGAGGCTGGGATCAGTTTTGGAATAAATTATAGAAGACTAACTGTTGAAGGGGACTTTCTTTGCGTAAGAACTTTAAATACTGTTAGACCAGGGAGTTGGTTTGGAAAACATTTCTTAGTTCATCTCTACGCCCTGGTTTTTATATTTAAGGGTGGGAAATCATCCAATGACTTCTCCCTCTCTGGGTCGAGCGGAAGGGAGTGTCAGACTCTTACCTACTGATTAAAACCCATCCATGTTCCCAGCTTAGCCCTTTATGTTCCGGGGTAGCGGTAGCCCTTTCGGACAATCCCGCTTAAACATACACCGGGCTAGGTGAAACAAATAATTACCCTTCCGATTAATGGGCTACGAAAAATGTGACATGACCAATTATGGGCGAAAAATGCGGACCTATAAAAACTGTGATACTAAGTAATATTGTCTCACCCAATTTCGAAATGTCAAAACTATTCCTTTGCCCACAGAGTGTGAAGCCGAAGAACAGACATAACCAAAGAGGTACTTATTCCATTCATAGAATCGTTGTTTGTCATTGATTTCATTGTGCTAATGTCCAGAGCTAACCCACTTTTAGATGTCATTCAGCAGGCATTGTCTTTTACTCTGAATAGACGTCGTTATGTAGAACAAGACAATTTGTAAAGCGAATTAGGGACTTAGCAGACTAGCTGTCATTAATCACTGAGGGCCAACTTCACCAATGAAATTGGACGCGATCCGCACGTTTAAACCGCGTTAAAGAGCTGTCACTGTCATCATTTTTAGGTTATAATAACACTGACAGTTGTTGCAATTTCATTGGTGAAATTGGCCCTGAGTTGCTAATTGTCCCTACCCTGGTTATTAGTAAATTAGTTCACTAAAATAACATCGAATTGACTACAATATACAATTCAAGCCCCTGATTAGAACCGACCTAAAAATGACAACCGGTGAAGTCCGAAGCTCCGAACCAACGACCACTAGGCTAATGAGGCGGTCAAAAAGTAGTTCCTATTTCGAATTCAAACTTCAACTGTTCTATTTTTTTACAGTGTACTTTAAAGTGGCCAGTGTAATGTGCCTATTAAAACTATTTACTGCCTATTATTACTTTAATGACGTAATTTGTTGTCAGTGTCAAAATATTGTAGAATATTGTTGGAGCGATACCAGTAATTGCAGTGGGTTGTTTTATGATGATCCAAATTATTGTAGGTTAACGTGGCAATTCATCGCGGTCGTTTTGTCCGTTGAGGTTACGCAAGACTTTATTTCAGAGGTATTGTTTACTATTTAAAATGAGGTTGCTTCACAGTTTTAAGAGAAGAGTATCTAAGGTTGCTTTAAGAAGGCTATTGTCGCCCGATGTGCATAAATAACCTCATAACTTCTTTTGCTCATTTTATTATTTTGTATTCGTCTATGCGTCTATTTAAAGAGTCTAAAAATGTACTAATTAGCTGTTAAATCTACTATCGGTTCCTCGACTTTCAAATTGCAAAAAAAAGGCATTAAAATTTGAATTTCGAATTTCCTTATACTCAGTCCTTTAAAAGATACCCCATTTAAATGTCCACGCAATGAAGCCTAGAAGAGATCCCAGAAACCCAAAAGGCCACCCATTGTATCGTAT
This sequence comes from Hyppa rectilinea, assembly GCA_951799385.1. Lineage (NCBI taxonomy): Eukaryota > Metazoa > Arthropoda > Insecta > Lepidoptera > Noctuidae > Hyppa > Hyppa rectilinea. The sequence continues at coordinate 9,588,797 of OX637316.1, forward strand.
AATTTATTTTTTGTTATGTAATTTCTAAATCTAATGTAATTTCTAAAATAATCTAAATCTGGTGTAAAATAAAGTAGGTATAATTATGTAAATAAACAACTAAAAATATTATTGAACCCACTCCTTTCGCAATACATGGGTGTGGTCCATGTATTGCGAAAGGAGTGGGTTCAATAATATTTTTAGTTGTTTATTTACATAATTATACCTACTTTATTTTACATTACTACCAAACATACTGTCACTATAAATCAAAAACCTGTCAATTCTCTCGTCCTTCTGAACTGTGTACTACGTATTGAACTTTGCTTCTAATTTATAACAATAAAGATAAGTTGCATAGTTCAAGTCAGCTGCCATAACAATGACAATTTATTGAATGCCTTCCGATTGGTCCAAAGTCCTTCTCGATATAACTATGGCAGAAAGTCGCGAATGGGATTTATTTTCCGTGTATACTCAGTGAATCACAACCATTAATCGATTTTTTACCAAACTGTGGTAGTACGAGGTTTCAATCACGAATAGGGCTGGCCCTAATCTAGTTTGAACCGGTTTGAACCGGATTATCCGGTTTAAATGTGATTTGTTTGAGTGCAGTGCACCGAAATCTGATTAATTTTGCGTTTCACGTAATTCTGTACTTTAGCTACGTTGGGGAAAGTTTTCTGTTCGGTTTTGCGGCTTCAGCTTTGCGGCTGGGTTTGTGGGGTTTGTTAATAAAGTAGATCGTGTGTTTCATAAAGTATTGGACCTACCAGGTCGTTACAAATAATCGGTGATCATTTGAATGTAGTGGAGTACCTATGTAGCGTTATTAAGGGCCGATTTATCAATAGTCAGATATTTTTATCGCAAGAATAAATATATAACATTTTGACAGCTTTTGCATAGACAATAATTATGTCATACAGCAATTCTTTATTCTTCAGATAAAAGTTATTAAGCTATTGAAAAATTGGGCCTAAATTATTTAACAAACTACCACTAGTTTTATTAAAAATAAAAAAAACTTGCTACATGCATGTATATGAAAAGCTTTTGTTGTTTTTTAGGAGTTCTTTCCTGCCCCTGTCCTATAAATCTGGACTGCAATTTACCAGCCCTAATCACAGAGCGAATCAAAGCCCGGAGGCGTAACGAAGTTTTTACAAAACGTTTCCAACTCGTGGGTGCACTAAACGTGACTGCCGCTAATCGCAAAAAATATACAAAATGGACGCCGCTGTCATGGAAATGGCGGCAAAAAGGCGGTAAATATTATTGAGGTTATGTTTTCGGTAGTTTTTACTATCAAATATGGAGGACTGTGGGTAATTTAGGTAAATCAATATTTTTTTTAAGTGTGAGATAGTATTAGAAAGTTAAAATATATTACCGAATATGGTCACGATTTCGTACTTTTTGGACATTATTGTTTGTTGACACATTAAAATTTAGTTCAACATTGGAAAATTCTGCATGAAATATCTTTAAAATATCATCGTCTTCTGCGAAAAATTAACCAGACTATATGATGAGTGCATCAGTTTACCAAACCAAACAATGACCTCACGCGAAGTTGTTTAAAGACACGAAATCCATTTAGTAAACAATATATTTAGGTACAACTTCAATTATAGAACCTGTATATCTCATTTTCCTGTTAGTTTTCCAAGAAGCGTCGTTTTTCCTGCAATTCTTTACGTCAATACTCCTTGGTGTGGTTTATTAAGATAATGCAACGCCTTGTGCAGTGTTATATAATTCTTTGTTCTATAATGGTTGTAAGTAGACAAAAAAAAATAGCACTGACAGCCTAGTAGTGTTACCGTCGGCCAAGTCAGGTCTCGAGTTCAAACCCAAGGTCTCTGATTTTACGGATTCATGAGCGTACTGTATAATTATCACTTGCTCAAAAATCGGTGAAGGAAAAATTCATGAGGAAACCGGCATGTCTGAGACATATTTTTCAACAGCATGTCAAGCTAAGTCAGAGGCCCATGAAGAGTATAAAAACTCTGACACCAGGTTATTCACTAACCATACGAAAAGAAGAGTAGTAGTAGACATAATTAAAGAAGTTTGTTTGTTTTTTCCTTTTTAAGTCTAAACCACTGAACTGATCATCCTGCATCCTTTGCATATATGTTGTCAGGTGTAGACAACACTGCAGTGTCAGCTTTGACAAATATGGCGCCCCATAAATAATGAAATGAAATACATTCATTAGCGGCCAGTATGACGCCAAGTAAGACAAAAAGGAACAAGTTGGGGTAAAATATGCTATAATATGTCTAATGGGAGATGTAGAATAATAAGAACGTAACCATGAAGTTCTGTGAGGATTCAATATGAGTATCATAATGGAAACATGCTAACCTCAATGAAAAGCTTATCTCTCCCCTCCAATCAACCTGCCTAGCCTTTTTCCAACTATGTTGGGGTCGGCTTCCAGCCTAACCGGATGCAGCTGAATACCAGTATTTTACAACCCAGTTAGTTACTGGGTTATACGATACTCCTTGGTAAGACTGGCTGTCAGACTTTCGGGCTTCTGATTACCCGTAACGACTGTCAAAGATCTACGAATGACAGCCGGGACCAAGCTCAACGTGCTTTTCGAGTCACGGAGGAATCTCGAAATGTAAAGATGGTCACCCATCCACGGACCAACCCCGGCGAGCGTAGCTTAACCTGATGGATCGATCCGTGCGACTGTTATTACTTAGCCACGAGCTCCTCTCCCCTCCACCTCCTTTTTAAAAAGCTTAATCAAATCTCGTGTTATCTGAAACCGTTGTCAATTGACTAAAATACTACGAATCATATCCTATTGCCGATAAATTAGAATCAATTGATCAGGCAATTGAGATTCCGGGAGCTACGGCGGTACAACTGCTTTGTTCTGCCATTGTCTGTCTATCCATCATTTACGTTTAATCTGTCAAACAAATGAACATCAAAAACTGACAAGGCATCGCAACTGACAGCAAGGATTGTCGTATAAATATAGCATCACTATTCACTCCCGGGACATTGCCCTTTCATCATAATTATATGCTTTGCTTGTCCCAAGTGCTGGGTATTATTTGTTTAATGACAATGATGTTTAATTGCGAAAATTTGTTAAAAAAAAAAGACTTTTAAAGTTATGATTCAAAACTAGATGAGTACCTACTGTGTTTTCTAACTGATTAATTTCTAAAAATTTAATCCCTTAAGGGGGTCTAACGGGGGTTTAAAATTTGTAAGGAGAAATCATCTTTATTTCCACACGAAGTCGCAAGCAGAAGCTAGTCTTTTATAAGTTTAAAACTTTTACATAAAGGATTGAAGGCCAAAGTGGTTTTTGAAAAAATCTAAATCAAAGAATGTAATTGATAATAAATTCTCTTGTTAATACCACCTGAAGAACCATCTTATAATGCGATAACGTATGAGTGATCAATACCAGTATTCTCTAGCATTGACAGAATTTCCAATTTGAAAAACGTAAACTTAAGTTGTCAATAGTGACTCACCGTCCGATCAGCACCAGACCCGTGCCGTACGGCGCGTATATGTTCCACGCGCGCCTCAAAGAGATGTCAGCATATGAAGGGGCCCCTCAGGGCCAAGCCTGCCGGGTAAGCGGGATTGTCCGAAAGGGTTACCGCTACCCCGGAACATAAAGGGCTACGGAAGGAACATGGACGGGTTTTAGTCAGTAAGAGTCTGACACTCCCTTCCGCTCCACCCAGAGCGGGAGCAGTCATTGGATGATTTCCCAGACTTAAAAAAAAAAAAAAAAGTTGTCAATAGTGTCAAGTGCAATGACAGCATCAGATGGAATGCCAGCTCAAATAAGTTAATAATATTTTTTTCCGAATAAATCGGCATTTTCCAATCTACCAATCACATTGCATCCCTTAGCACCAAACTCTTTTCAATAGTCTATAAATAAACAGTACAATTTTAGTCCACAATCCAACATGTACTCTCCAATCAATTCAGCTCGTCGGTCACTGACCTACCGTAAGCAATGGCGGCTGTAAAGCGAACTAAAACATTTAACTATCAGTTCCCTATCTACGGGAGCCGAAATATCTGATCGTAAATAGCTTTGTTTCAGCTTATTTAGATTAGAAATACCGATGGTTGAGGTATAGTAATCACAACATTTTCAATTCCTAGTAATACCTAAATGGATTGATTATTTATTACCTACCATGAAAATGGTCAACACAAAATGACATGGATATTTTCTTTGTGAATTATTTAAATTATTATGGAAAAAGTGACCCACATATACTGTGAGGTCATATATATACACATAGGTTTTTGCGTTTGTTTTATTTATGGTTTGGCAGTTTGAGTACTTTACACAGCTTACCCAAGTGTCCTTGCTTTGGTATTGTTCTTCGAGTCGTTGAGCTCTGTCAAGTTGTGGCAAACGCTTGCACAAGACAAGTCCACTTCTTCTTTTCGTGTGGTTAGTGACTAACCACACGAAAAGTATAGGTATAGTAAGTATTAGTATTTATTTTATTTAAAAAATTGAACTTAAATTACTACACAATTGGGTATTTGACAGGGTAGTATTGTTATGGCATATTTAAATGTGACGTCACAGATTTTTTTAATCAAATGGAATACTTATTAACATTAATTCCAATTTTACAATTAGATCCTCGCAAAATATTTAAAATCTGTACTGTGATGGAAGTTTTTAAGGTGAGCGGTATTATTTGATATTTTATTTTAGACCGTGTCATGCATTTTTAGTGGACTGGCAGTATAGAAAATTATTAAATAGAAAGGTTCGAATTTTAAAAACTCTTTCCACGCTAGAGAGCAAAAAGCGATTTTGGGCTCAGATTTCGAATGACAAACAGACTCTTTCCGAGCCTGTGAGGTGAAAAAGAAATTGTGACCTCTTTGCTGGTTTCGGCCATTCTTCTCAATCTGAACTGATCGGGTTCAGTACCATTTATGAAATCAGCCCTAAGTCCATTACGCATCTTCGGCTATGCAAATAACAATATGACATAGCATAACACTGAAAGGCAATAAAGTATAGATAAAGACGGTTCCTATTTTCGTAACAGATGATATCATTTTGATTTATCGACATGAGCAGTGAACAAACTGCCTCGCATTGATTCGGGAATTAATTCTAACTGTACTTGGACGAGCGCCGCATTGTTGCGTTGTAATATGCCGCCCCATTTCTTTTCTGTGAGAGTGTAGTGTCCGATTATCGGAAAAATGGGGGCAACATCCCGACAATCTGTCGCCAAGCATTACCAGCCGTTTTGTACGGCGATGGTGAAGAGACCTAGATTTTTTTCTGTCAAAGTCAAATCATTTATTACCACCAATAAAACTCAACGCGATCAGCACACACATAAACCCTGTTCAAAGGCTGTAAAAAAATCATTGGTGAAATGGCTACTTAGATACATAACAAACAGTCTTGAACGTCAAAACTTAAAAGAAAATAGAATGAACTATAGTCGCCTCTCTCAAAAGGTAGTTTTGTATATAGAAGAAGGCAAGACACTCCAACATTTAAAAAAAAAAGTTTTTTTTTTAGCTCTATGGTTCCATTGGTGTTGCAAGTGACAATAATAACTGTTCATCATTAAAAAAAAAACAAATCTTGCTCTTTGGTCCCTTGGTCCGAAAACCACACCTCTGAACATGAACAAATTTTAAGCAAAACTTAAAAAGGTTATTTACATTAAAAAAAAAGTCATTTATGACGTAAAGAGTATTCACCCCAAACGTGCTGAAAATAAGCTTTACCACAGCTTTAAGGCACTCACATAACCAATCCAAAAACCAATAAAAAAAGATAAAAAAGCCGCTTGAATGGCATCAGATTATTCGTTCGAATCAAACTGTGGTGTACATAAGTACCGAGCGACCGGTTGCTATAGCAACTGCCTGGCAGATCGATACAGCGTAAACAACTTTGCATCCCAGCGACTCATTGAGGCTGGGATCAGTTGTGGAATAAATTATTTATAGAAGACTAACTGTTAAAGGGGACTTCCTTGCGTACCAACTTTAAATACTGTAAGACCAGGGAGTGGGTTTAGAACACATTTCTTAGTGCATCTCTACGCCTTATAGGCTTTTTTTTTGAGGGTGGGAAATCATCAAATGACCACTTCTGGATGGGGCGGAAGGGAGTGTCAGACTCTTACTGATTAAAACGCATCCATGTTCATTACTTAGGCCTTTATGTTCCGGGTAGCGGTATCCCTTTATCTTTATTTTATCCTTATATCTGCGCAACTGTCTTTTAAGGTCGGAAAATGTTGGATGTTATTCCATCAGTGTCATTTCCACCGCTGACCCAGTCTGTCATTTCTCTACTCTCCCTCCATCTTACGAATTTTCGATCAGGCCATGTGTCCTGAGTTTAATATTTACCCATCACAAAAAAGTGCACAACGCCGCTAAATAAGTTTTCACTCCAAAAAAAGTACCTTTTTACTTACTAGTATTATTGCCACATCATTGGACACACTTCGATCTCATTTAAAAATTTAAACTCTCATCATTTTAAAGACACTCTTTCCATCCATATCACTTATCGCATCTGAGTTTGGTAAAGTTACTTTGAAAACAAAATGCTTAAGATAATTCCGAATGAGATAATATAAGTGAACATCAAGTTTCGACACCAAGTGGGCGTGTGTGGGCAGGCCTGTGTGGAGTAATCTAACCGAATCTTGTACTCTCAGTTATCAAGGACAGCGGTATTTATTGGGTTAGTTAGTAACCGTATTTGGTTAACTAAATGGTAGTTCGATTTGGAAGCGGGAATGGCAAAGTTTCTTAGATGTTACGAAAATAGACAGAGCAAAGAAAAGAAAAGATGAACCGAAAGGGTATATACATACAAAAGGATATACTACAGAACACCAAACTGAACAACTTTTACTATGGGACCAACTCCGAAATCGTGAAAAAAAAATCAGTTGTTCCCTACATTTCTACGAGTCACGTGACCAAAAATGTATAGAACAGCTGTTTTTTTTTTGCGATTTTTTTTTTCACCCTCTATATAAAAATATCAGTGGGATTTGAAAAATGAGCTTGTTAAATGTTGATTTTCGTTTCATAAAATGGCGCGGCTTAAATCCTACTCCCGCCATAATGGCTGTTCATTTTAGAGAAAAACTTTTGTTAAAGCTTGTTAAAAGTTTTTTAATTAAATTTTAATCATTGGTACCACAGTCCACGCATCCACTGGGGCTAAGGGAGGCTGTGGAACTGAAATATTCTCTTTTTTATCAATGGATCATAATTAGAACATGGAGATTACTCATGTCTTTTTTTTTAGGCTGGGAAATCATCCAATGACTTCTCCCGCTCTGGGAGGAGCGGAAGGGAGTGTCTGACTCTTACTGATTAAAACCCATCCATGTACCTTCCTTAGCCCTCTATGTTCCGGGGTAGCGGAACCCTTTCGGACAATCCCGCTTACCCGGCAAGATTTATCATGTCTAAGTTACTATCCTTTGTCTTCCAATGTCATCCATCTACATCGTATCTATACTAATATTATAAAGCTGAAGAGTTTGTTTGTTTGAACGCGCTCATCTCTGGAACTACTGGTCCGATTTGAAAAAAGGCTATGGCTATGTAACATCATGCTACGATCAATAGGAGCCGAATAGCAGGTGAAGTCGCGCTAGAGCAGCTAGTTTTATATATTTTGCGTCTATATTTACACATAATCTAATTTCATCTTCTCATTGCTGATACAAATCAATATGTTGGACGATCCGTTGGGAATCTAATTTCTTTAGAATAATTTCTTCATCATTACTAAATAAATATAGGTCGAGTTAGACGCTATATTTCTTAACGGATCGAAGAAGCTTCAGTACTGGTTTCTTTGTCTTTTAAGTTCACTGATCCTCCATAGAAATAGGAGGATCCTCCGGGTGTTGTGTCTGGTGGGATACTGCCCGGCGATTGAAGTTGGGATGCTGAATATATGCTAGTCGCGCGGTAAACTTTGCTTGCGCGATGCAGGATTTTGCGTGTCGTCACTGACGCGTAATCTGTGGCGATGTCGATGCCGCTACATACCTTAAGAACAGTCGAGTACTTACCTAAATATACAGGTGAATTTTCCAAATGGGCGTGGATGGCCAAATCCGAAATTATTAGGCATAGCGAAAAATACTCAAAGGAGTCGAGGGCTCAATTTGATGAAAAACAATAACTGCATCATTGGATTCTTGACAAATCAACATTTCTAGCCAGACATCGAACACGTTAATTTTTTTAAAAAAAAACACTATTACACCATTTTATTGAATACATTCTATAAGTAATTGATGTACTAATTATGGTTTTATACAATTTTAGAAAAGTGACTTGCTAGTTTTGATTCATCGTAAGATATTAAATAAATAAATTACGTAAGTAGTAAAGTGTCCATAATATAAGTAACAATAATAATAATAAAAAGATCCTTGGACATTTCACACAACGCCATATATAGTCCCAAGCTAAGCAACTTAATGCTTGTATTATGTTAGGAAAACACCCAAATCCGGAACAAATACTTGCAGGTCGTACAAATATTTGCTCCGTGCGGGAATCGAACCCGCGACATGCTGCATGTACATGTAGGTATTATGTATATTTTCCGCGATTTTCCACGTATATACGTAATAAACTTTCACTATTGATCGCCGACAGGTCTCACATTGCATCGGATTATGTTAATACTACCTTTATGGAGAAGTTCGCATCTTACTGCCTATACTTTCCCTAATGCGCGGTTCTTTATACCCAAAAACGGTTCGTTTCACTCACCAGTATTAGTTTTTTTTTTTTGTAATGGCATCTCGCAGTTCAACCATAGGGTTGTCTACTGCTTAACCGGACTTGCCTGTGGATGCCACAAAAGAATTGCTGCCTCCAGGCAGGGCTAACAATATTAGTAGCGTTAGTCAAATATTAGGTACTACAAAGTATAAAACAAAGTCGCTTTCTCTGTCCCTATATCCCTATGTATCCTTAAATCTTTAAAACTACGCAACGGATTTTGATGCGGTTTTTTAATAGATAGAGTGATTCAAGAGGAAGGTTTATGTGTATAATTTGTCGACATACGGCGGGCGAAGCCGCGGGCGGAAGCCAGTTTATTTATAACACCTACTTACCACTAGGCCTCGTTGGTCTAGTGGTCGCAAGCGCTGCTGCTCAGATGAGGTCTTAAGTTCGATTGTCAGGTAGGGTAAAGTGTTATTGGGCTTTTATATGAGGAATTTATCAGTAGCAGCTCGGTTTAAGTGTGTTCCCGATTAATGGCAAAAGGCCCACTCCTTCTGATGGAGAGGAGGCTTGCGTCCCAGCTGTGGGAACATTGTATGTCTGTATCTTCTATTTCTGTGTAAATTTACAACAACAATCTTAGGCGACGACGATTAAGCGGGATTGTCCGAAAGGGTTACCGCTACCACGGAACTTAAAGAGCTATGGATAAGGGACATGGATGGGTTTTACTCATTAAGAGTCTGACACCCCTTCCGCTCCACCCAGAGCGGGAGAAGTCATTGGATGATTTACCAGCTTTAAAAAAAAAAGGCGATGACGATTCGATAATTTGACGGAAATGAATTCGTTTTCCGAATTTAAGGATGCGTCACGTTTGGACACTTTTTGTTACATGAAAAAGAAGAAGCATATTATGTAGTTCTCTCTGTCTCTCATACAAAATCACTCTAATATTCTTTATTATTTGGGAAGTTCTTTTTTCAAAGGCATCAGTCATCAGTCATCCTCGTTTTCTCTAACCACGTTAATTACAAAAAGGTCTCTGACATCTTATATTAGCTCAAGGAAAAATCAATTACGAACAAGAAACACTCAGCTGATGAGTCTTAAATATAAATTTTGTCGTTCTTTTTAAATCCTTGTTATATCGTTTTTATTTCCATTTAAACGAGTGTCGACTTAGTGTAAATAGAGTTTATTTCAGAATAGTATTGAAAAATGAAACTTTATAAACACATATAAACTTACGCCAGCCATTTAGGCAGAAATTAAAGAACGATCCTTAAATACAAGGAGTATGTATGTAAGAAGTTGCTTCGTTTGAACTATTATGTCCGGCGGTTGAAATTGTGCAAAAAAATACATTTCTTTACATATTTGCAAACTAAATCGCGAACGTAGTATAATTTATGGTCTTATACCCTCTTTTTTATATGCTCACACTTTCTGCAACACCTGAAACTGTTATTTAATAAATAGACAGCCTTTAAATTCTTGTATTGTATAATTGTTTAGCACATATATGTGAGTACTATGTACCTACTATAAAGCGACCATTTACTGGGACGTCTTTCATTGACTTGAATGTGCCCTGGCGGCTGGGAGTATGCTATGCTCACTTTAATGTCTCGCTGATGGTGGCGTGTGTGTTGGATCATTTAGCTCCGTTCAAAATGGTTGAGCTGAATGGTGCTAATACATATATGCGTCATGTTCGTGAACGGGCGCTGTCAGTAGGGACTGGTCATCTCTTAGCGGCTAAGGCGTGTTTTAATTTAATTTTTGAATAGTTTTTACATATTTTATATCGGATGCTTTTAACGTTCTGCATCGTTCTCACATGCATAATATTAATATGAACTATGTAACCAATATGTTGTATCCATATTTTGAAAAGAGTGTCCATGGAGTTTCTTGCCCGTTCTTCTTCATACGTACCTACTGCTTTGGAATGGGCAACTATTTCATCTCTCTGACTGACACGACACCTTGACAATTCAAAAGTACCTGTAATTGGTTTATTTGAAATGAATACTTTGAGTTTGAGTTTGATACCTTCTAATGCATTAAAATTAATAGAAACCAAGTTATATCGCCGATTAGTCGGTGACAGCGAGCAATGGAGTGCTCCGGACAAGTATTTACGTAAACCAAGTGTCTTTTCCGATCACTAACTCGCCATCTTGAGGTCTACTACAAGTTTAGGAACTTAACGAGTATTTTTAACGAGCTAGAATAGATGAACGATATATTTTATTATTTGTTTCAACTTTTCGTACAAGAAAATGGTACAAAGTCGGACTTGCTATCTCACAATTTTAACTTAATTCTCAAACAAAAAATTGTAAAGGTTCGTTCCCGTTTGTGGGATTGTATTTAATAATATATACTTATATTATACTAGCTTCCGCCCGCCGCTTCGCCCGCATAATATGTCGACAAATTATACATATAAACCCTCCTCTTGAATCACTCTATATATATAAAAAAACCGCATCAAAATCCGTTGCGTAGTTTTAAAGATTTAAGCATACATAGGGATTTAGGGACAGAAAAAGCGACTTTGTTTTATACTATGTAGTGATATATTACTAGCTTTTGCACACGACTTCGTTCGACGAGTTCGATTATAATATCCCAATATTCATACCCTATCCCCCCCCCCTTAGGGATACTTTTAAAACAATAAGTAGCCTATGTCCTTCCCCGGGATCCAATCTATCTCTCAGCCAAATTTTATAGAAATCCATTCAGCAGTTTAGGCGTGGTGACAGACAGTTTGTTTCGAATTTATAATATTAGTATGGATTAGGAACAACCCCCAATACCTGAAGAGGCTCTTGTTAGGCAGCTGGATCAAGGGCTTGATTCAGAAAGCGCTACTTCTGGACACGGCTCGCTTTGTTAGGAGGTTCCTCTTTTGGAACCCTCACTGCCGGTAGCTTGGACCCTATTCCCGATAACGGTGGGTGACTATTTTAAATGTTTTTGGTGTATTTTTTTATAAAAAATATTTAGAATTGTAATTTATAAGTACTTACCAATTTAAATTAAATAAAAATATAATAATAAAATACTTAAACACCCTTCCCACCTTTTTGTGGCATATTGCAGACCACATGTCTCTGTGTCGTGCAATTGGGTAGCTCTCTTTCCAAATGGGTATTTGAAAGGGTAGTCAGTAACGTTACTTTTTATGAACTGTCAAAACGCGTAATTTTAACGTGATTTGTATGAAATATAACAATGTGACGTCACAGATTTTTAGAATCAAATGGAATACTTATTAGTATTATATGCAATTTGACAATTACATCTTCGCACAATATTTAATTTAAAAAAATATAAATAAATAGGTGATTGAAGTTTTTAAGACAATCGGTCTTTTTCAATGTGATTTCATATTTTAATTTGTCAATTGCATGCCACTGAACTCGAATCTTCGGCCCCTCTTGTTCATAGAGGATTAGATTGATTTCAAACTTTTCAAAGCAGTCTACTTACCTTTTATTAAAAGATCACTTCAGCTTGAACTTTCTGCAAATCAAATTCGATCTATTTAACTCAATTCCGACTCAATAATGAACGATAAAAATTTCATTGTCTATTTTTAATTGAGATCAGAAAATATACGATTTTAAAATAATGACAGTTTATCTTGTCGGCCGCGTTGATCTAAACATGGCATAGACAATTCATATTGTTTTTTTTTAATTCGTTACTGGCGTGAACACTGACTTGTATATTTCACGCAAATTTTCTTCGTTTCAAATAAGAGGTAAAACTTCGAGATTAATCGCTGAACGATTTCGCGGAAACACTCGATTCGTTTCAGAAAACGTAATAGACAATAAAAAATCTACTTAATATAAAAAAAAACATCATTTCAAACAAACTTTTAATGAACTACAAAGTACTAAATACAATTTTAACATTTTGTTTATAGCTGGTATGGTTATCTTTTACAGTAAAAAGAACGTATACACCTAAAAATATAAATCAGCTATTCCCTACTTTTTGACGAGTTAATGCGAACATAATGTATAGAACAGCAGATTGTTCAGCAAGTGAAATTTGTTCATAATGATGAGAACAAAGACCCCTTAAAGTAATGCCCATGAATTCAATTTCACCCTGTAGATTGTTATGTGTGACTATAATCTATCTCTCTGCCAATTTCATCCAGATCCTTTGAGTAGTTTTTACGTGAAAGAGAAACAAACATCCATACATCCTGACAAACTTACACATTTGTTATTATTAAGTAGGATATCTTCAAGTAAAAACAGCAAACCCAATAAAATAAGAGGTGCTGGTCAAGGAAATTTAAAACAAACTTGCACGTTTATAATATTAGTCGGATAGTGTGATTGTTAATTCAAATAATACCAATCGAAAGTACCATAGTAGCCGTCTAGGAAGGTAGCAGGCAGTGCGACCGGTTCCCACGTTACACGTTATAATATATCTGGTCAGGCAAGCAGTTTGCATGCCTGTCCTATCCTAGTCACCAGCCCAGTGTGAATGTAACGACGCCATTCTTAACCAATGGCGTTGGCGGCGCGGCGCGGTGAAATTTTGGTAATTATTCGTAAGGATTAACAAGGCAGGCTTCGTAAACATTTAGGCCTACTTGTACTATTCAGCCCTAAACGAATTTATATCCCAGGTCACGCATGGTTTTATTGGATTTTTCTGTCTCAAGATTTCTCAAGTTTGCTTACTGCCTTTTTTTTGAGAGTGGGAAATCATCAACTGATCCCTCTCGCTGTGGGTGGAGCGGAAGGGAGTGTCAGACTCTTACTGACTAAAACCCATCCATGTTCCTTCCTTAGCCCTTTATGTTCCGGGGTAGCGGTAACCTTTCGGACAATCCCGCTTAATTGATTACTGCTTATACTTTCCGTAATGCGCGGTTCCGTATACCCAAAAACGGATCGTTTCACACACCTTTCTGCCTCATTGGTCTAGTCGCAAGCGCTGCTGCTCAGATGAAGTCTTGAGTTCGATTCCCAAGTGTAAAATTGCTTTTAATGCTAATAAATATTTCATTTGATTCTAAAAATCTGTAACGTCACTTTGTTATATTTCATACAAATCACGTACAAATACCGAGTTTTGACAATTCATAAAAAGTAACGTTTTTGACTTACCCTTTCAAATACCTACCCAATTGATATAAGCCGCAATAAGTATTAACCTGTAATATTTAGCAATAACAATCGACAAAATTAGGTCTCTTACCTTTGCACTTAGTATAATAAGTTAGCTATATTCAAATACACTTGTTCAAGCAAAGAGTCTTTCTCGTGATTCGATTTCTAAAACAAAAAAAAACCGTTAAAAATACGCCATCATGATAACATCATCCTTTTTTGTTCGTACGTAACACACGTAAGTTTGAAATAAGAATATAATTTAAAAGACAAGAATTAAAACCAGTTTTAAAATGAATGAGACTCCTTGGAGTTATCACGTTACAAGAAAGATATGAATGAAGCCGTATGAGCTCAAGTGGTGTGGATGTAAGCCAGATTTCCTGCCCTTATTGGATATGCACAGATTATATAACGGATTAAATAAATGTCAGCAAAGCGATCTATAAAGCGGCAGGATTATGTAGACTCTTTTGTTTTTTTTAAAGAGTATTCTAGTATAGGTCGAAACGTAGTGGTGACAAAATCAGTATTTAAAGCTGGCATCTTATTATATTGTAAAAGCAGTGATAGGTTGTATTCTCGATCCCCACTAGAAACAAAAATTCGAAGACATTTGACATCTACCAACCCGCCCTGGGCCCGCGTGATGACATTTGTCACGGACTTAGACAAAGAGGTTTATCGCACTTTCTATTACTCACAATCTAACAAATTGTGAAGGAAATTCGTATCCACTAAATAATCCACTGTTTATAAAAATCGTCTACTCAATCTTCGATCACTCGAGTACTCAATAATATAAATAACGCAATCAATATTGTTGAATTGTGAAAATGGCTGTGTGAGTGTGTTACGCAAGTACCCCGCTGAAACTGGAGAGTCATAATCGTAACATTAAAATATTCTGTTACTTATGTTTACCTTGAACAATATAATATTATAATCTTTTTGATTGATTGCTGCTGCTCGCGGTACCGCCCGCGTGTTCCTAAATCGTTTTCTAAAATAAAAGTTACTCCTTATAACATCAGCTACCGGTCAGTGAAAGTCCCGTCAAAATCGGTCGAGCCGTTTGGGAGATTAACCGGAACCAACAGACAGCCAGTCAGACAAAAATGTTTAAGATTTTTTATTATAAGTACCTACATTACTATTTATTACACTTTCCTATGCATTTAGTAAAAAGCTGTTATTTTGTCATTACAAACAGACACTTCAATTTTATTTATTTGAGTGTGTTAATACCTTTGCCATAATTTAAAAAATTACCATAGAACATTAGCCACAAAGACGGATAAGGGTATCATATCCGTTAGAGCTTTTGTCTTTCAACTTGCATATAAATAGCGGTAAATCTATAGTCTATGCTTATAAATTTAAATTGTCTGTGCATAACTCATTTGACGTTTATGAGGTGTTAAATATTTCTGAGAATGATTTTGTTGCTAAGCTACTTAATTTGAATAATTGGCTAGCCATTTTAGCAAGCGGGGCCATTTTAGAAACCCTGGCTACAGTAAGACTTAAGTTTTTTAAGACTTCGTTTTAAATTCCTCTTGAGTATTCCTGTATGGCTGTTGCACTATTTTAATTTTAGGAAGAGCTTCAATACGTAACATGTAGTTTTTTACAAAAAAATGCAATGATTTTGATGCAATTTTCACCTTCATTTGTATACTAACGCAAACACTGCCTCTATTTTTTGTCAGGTGCTATTCTAAGCTCAGTGCCATCAACACGCATACGTGTCGCCAAAATCCCTACTGAGTGTCTTCAACACGCATTGCAATGTATGGACAATAAACACATATTTGTGTTGAAGGCACTGAGCTTAGAGTGGATCAAAATGTATTGAGCACGTTTGTGTGTGCGGGGCACTGTGAGATAGAACAGAAAACACACAGCTGTGTACATGGCAGTGCATGGGCTAGAGTATTATTTCGGAAACTTTTGTGTAAAATACTTACATGAAAATTAAACTTACATGTAATAAAAAGTCAAGTCGTAAGAAATTCGCGATGTAGGGGCTGGTCGCTAGTCAATCTGTCTAGCCTTTTCCCAACTATGTTGGGGTCGGCTTCCAGTCTAACCGTATACCGCTGAATACCAGTATTTTAAATAGAGCGACTGCTTATCTGACCTCCACAACCCAGTCAGTAACTGTGTAATACAATAGCCCTTGATAAGACTGGCTGTCAGACTTTCGGGCTTCTGACTACCCATAACGACTGTCAAAGATCCACGAATGACAGTCGGGTTATCCGAGGCAAGGAGGAGTCTCGATATGTAAAGATGGTCACCCATCTACGGACCAACCCTGGCAGGCGTAGCTTAACCTGATGGATCGATCCGTGCGACTGTTATTACTTAGCTAGTATAGAATAAAAATACAAGTTCTTTTTGCTACTCTATATCTGGCCATGTATTATTTGTGTATCCGGTAGCCGGAAGTGCGGTCATTCATCTATTGCCTCTTTGATATCTATGCTGGTTTTTGTAAAAGTATAATATTTCTAAGTGTATTAACAAGGATTGTTTTGTGTTGGTAGTAAGTCGTTACGAAGTTTATTCATTGGTCCAGCTGTTTTCGTAGATCTTTGGCAGTCGTTACGGGTAGTCAGAAGCTTAAAAAAGACTGATAGCCAGTCTTACCAAACGATATCGTGTTACCAACAGTAAGTCAGTAACTGAGATGTCGAGGTCAGATAGGCAGTCGCTCCTTGTAAAATGCTGGTATTCAGCTGCATCCGGTTAGACTGGAAGCCGAGACTGAAATACTTTACTTTTTGTAAAGTATTTCATCACCACTGTTCTCAAAACGGTGACTGAAAAGTTGTGTGGAAATCAGTTGTCGTGGTATGGGCATGTTATGCGGAGGAATGAGGAAAATGTTGTCAGGAAAGTTGTGAGTATGAATGTGGATGGCTATACTAGTAGAGGGAGACCAAAGAAACGATGGATGGATTGTGTGAAAGATGATATGGCTTGAAAGGGAGTGACTCGAGATGACAACTAATAGAGAAGTATGGAAGAAGAAGACATGTTGCGCCGAGCACAAATAGATTGGGATAAGGGCAGGAGAATGATGATGTTCTCAAAACGGTAAAGGAAAACATCGTGAGGAACTGAGGAAACTCGAATGTCCTAGAACCAAAAATTCGAAGACATGTGACATCTACCAATCAACCCGCACTGGGCCCGCGTGATGGTTTATGGTCGGCTCCCTCTTACAGAGAGGAGGCGTGTGTGAAAAATTCCAAACTGTATAAGAGCACAATTTCCTGATACATGCTGTAGAAGGATTTATAGTTAAAAAATCACTAATTTCCTTACAGTCATTACTTCTAATGCGCATCGTGTAGCTGGACGGACATCCGGTTACCCATCTACCTACGATCCCCTTCGATTACTCACCGGGAGCCATTTGATACGGTAATGACATTGTTTTATGGCCTTGGAAGGATGGCAATGGCAGCGACGGCCATACTTGTCACTTTGTTTATTGTCATTTGTAGGCCATTGTCTTTGGATTGATACAATTGACTCTTTGACACGGTCAAAAATAAAATATGAAAACGACCGCTCGTCTCAAAAACTTCCATCACCGTACAGAAATTAATTATCATGCGAAGATATAATTGTAAAATTGCATTTGATGCTAAAAAGTATTCCATTTGATTCCAAAAATCTGTGACGTAACATTGTTATACATATTTCATACTAGCTTCCGCCCGCGACTTCGTACGCGGACCCTGTTGCTTATGCCAGCGACAACGGGGTCGCCATTTATGTTATTTTTTATCATTTTTCCCATTTACATCTTTTATCACACTGAGCTTTAGTTTTATTTCATTCCAACAACCACCAAAACATACAGTCCATTTGTCATCGTTTTCATTTTGGTAACCGCTTTATTATATTCCTCCTCTAGAGACCTAGAAGTCGATGCGTAGATACGCTTGGAACTCAAGCGTAATTCTCTTTCCGTGAACGTCTCTGACTCGCGAGACAATACATGACGTTCACGATCAGCGGTCAGTCGCGCATCATATTCTTCACTGGTCTCTAGAGACCTAATGAATACGCTGAGAACGCAGGCGTGCTTCGCGACCCGAAGAGGTTTCCACGGAGCGAGTTGCAGCCTAATGTTCTCGAACAACATCAAGTCTCTCCTGACGCTCTTCGGTAGATTCTTGGGATCTTATGATCCTCAATCTCTTAGCTCTCTTGGAACATTGGGAAAGATTTGACCTCTTTCTAGGCATGGTCATAGTTTTATTGTGAAGATACCTGATCAATAAAAATCTAAATTAAAATGACTGCTCCCCTGCGTTACCGGGTAGGCTACAGTGTCACGAAGATAAATGGAAAAGGAAATTAAACACTCAAACAACATAAGCCCGAAGGCATATTCATACGATAAACTAAAAAAATAAATAGGAGTTTTGGCGGTGATAGCTTTGATTTCCACATCAGATGTTTCTGATCTTCGATTTTTATAAGTCAACAGGAAATGCCCATCATATTGAACAACGAAGACGTCAAAGACGTCAAAGACTGTGAATATGTGTTATGTTGTAGCTAGGCTCTTGGAGTTCCACAACAGGTGTTCCAGATCTTCGATTTTTATAAGTCAACAGACAGTGCTCATCAGATTGAACAACTTGTGCTAAGACGTTATTCCTATATGTGTTATGGTGTAGCTAGGCTCTTGGAGTTCCACAACAGGTGTTCCAGATCTTCAATTTTTATACATCAACAGAGAGTGCTCATCAGGCTGAACAACTTTCGCTAAGACGTCATTCTTATATGTGTTATGGTGTAGCTAGGCTATTGGAGTTCCACAACAGGTGTTCCAGATCTTCGATTTTTATAAGTCAACAGGAAATGCCCATCAGACCGAACAACTTTTGCTAAGACGTCATTCCTATATATGTTACAGTGTAGCTGGGCTCTTGGAGTTCCACATCAGGTGTTCCAGATCTTCAAATTTATTCTCTCAGCAGAAAATGCTAATCACGCGGAACAATTTTTGCTAAGGTATCATTTTTGTATCTCTTATAGTTTAGCTGGTCTGTTGCGGTTCTGCATCAGGTGTTCAAGTATCCAAGATAAATTATAGCCTATATGTTGCCCAGACTTAATACCTATACAACAAAAAAAAACATTCCAATCCGTCCAGTAGTTCCGAAGATTAGCGTGTACAAACAAACAGACAAACAGACATACAGACAAACAGACAAAATTTTTTTTTTGGATTCATGCTCTATTACTGTTTCTAAACCCCCCTCAATAATTATTTTTTTAATATATTCAATGTACAGACACAGTTTTTTTACTGTTTTATTATATGTATAGATATATCACGTACAAATTCCGCGTTTTGACAATTCATAGAAAGTTACGCAATTGAAATTACCCTTTTAAATATATTTGAAAGGGTAATTTCAATAACGTTACTTTTATAACAATGTGACGTCTCAGATTTTGAGAATCAAATAGAATAAAATTTAAATTTAAATTTAAATGGAATACTTATTAGCATTAAATGCAATTTTACAATAATATCTTCGCATAATATTTAATTTCTGTACGGTGATTGCAGTTTTTAAGACGAGCAGTCTTTTTTCTATGTGATTTCATATTTTATTTTTGACAATTTTGACCGTTTAAATAGTCAATTCAAAATCGCGTTAAGTGAAGTTGACAAATTAACTTAATTCTTCCCAACTGTTCGCGCCAGACATAAAAACATCCGAGAAAATAACATGGCAGTGATTGATTATGTTTTCGTTCATTTTGGTACTCTATTTCTAGAAAAACAGAATCTCGTATAACGTAACAGAAGTTTTTTTAGGGCCAATTTCACCAAGCAATCGACAAATCTAAACACACGCTTAACTACTGTCAGACTCTAAGAATTTTAACAGTGGCAGCCTTGTGGCAGCTCTTGAACATGATTTTGACATGTATATCGCATTCAGTTTCATTAGTGAAATCAGCCCTTAGGCAATGGAGTTGGGCACAAAATGCTTTTTTGGTATCAGCTTCCTTGTGTATCTAATGGTCGCAAACACTACTACTGAGCATGAGGTCTTCGATTCCCAGGTCGGGCAAAGTTAAGCGGGATTGTCCGAAAGGGTTACCGCTACCCCGGAACATAAAGGGCTAAGGAAGGAACATGGATAGGTTTTAGTCAGTAAGAGTCTGACACTCCCTTCCGCTCCACCCAGAGCGGGAGAAGTCATTGGATGATTTCCCAGCCTTTAAAAAAAAAGGCAATGGAGTCGGGCACAAAATGCTTTATTGGTATCAGCTACCTTGTTTATCTAATGGTCGTAAACGCTATTGCTGAGCATGAGATCTTGGATTGGATTCCCAGGTCCGGTAAAGTATTATTCGTTTCTTTTACCAGGTTGATGACAATAGGGTCGCCCCCTATGACATGGGACTCCAACATAACAGGTCTATATCTGTCAAATTTCTTTAATAGTATTTCAACTTTATTGCAAAGACATAAGGTTCATTTTATTTGAGAAAATTTGACAGTTAGGGATAGCTTGATGTGCTGGCGTCTGTACTTGTTTAAGTAATGAAACCTCCACATAAAGAATCAGTTTAATATTTGGTTTCTTCGCTGGTTCCCCCTCACAAAGAATACTTGATGTCATAAATTGTAGCATTCTTGTCTTGCACAGCTTTTTGCTACACTCAAGATGATTACGTTTAGGTTTTAATCTTTTGAACGCCACAGCATCAAGGCACGCGCGTGCCCTCCACGCCAAGCTACAAATGTATTTCTTCATGTTATCACGAATATTCACGAATTTCCCAATATCCATGGTGTCTTTTAATTTGTTTCATGTCATTTAATACGTACGAGACCTTCAATTTTTAAGATATCGATATAAACACACAAAAGTAATGATTTAATCGTTTATTTCGTGTTATAGTGTACCGCATTGTCACATATTTGTGTTGTTTTCGTACAGGGCATGCGCTTGCTCGTCACGTATACGTGACAATGGCGTTTAAAAGGTCTAATACTTGAGTCCAGAGATTCTCAATCTATTTTATACTGCGACTCCCTTTTCATGTTGTAATATTTTTCGATCCCCTTTGCTAAAGAAATCTGCGTGTAGCTCTAGAACCTAGACAGGTCCTAGAGTGTAGAAACTAGATTCGTTAAATTAGTCCAGCTAGACGTAGGTAGACTATAGCTAGATGTCAGCGGGATTGTCCGAAAGGGTTACCGCTGCCCCGGTACACAAAGGGCTAAGGAACGAACATGGATGAGTTTTAGTCAGTAAGAGTCTGACAATCCTTTCCGCTCCACCCAGACCGGGGGGAGTCATTTAATGATTTCCCATTCTTAAAAAAAGACTATAGCTAGATAATATTATTAAAAAAAAAATAGACTCTTTTTGCGGGGCGGTGACGCGACAGGCGAGCTCACGGATTCGTTACCCCCCATGACAACTGTCACCCTTCCCGCACCGCGCAGCTACCTCAGGAACGGTCTTAGTTAAACAGTCCGGCTATGGTTTGTATTTACTATTTAAAAAAAATTGAGCATAAGTTCGCAAATCGGGGATGACGTTGTGAAATAGCTACCCTCATTTCTTTTTCTAAATTTATTTGTGATCAGTAGTTTGATTCGCACATCGGTTCGCAACGCCTTTGGGACAACGTCGCGGTGCCTCGGGACGTCGGGACGAGCAGCTAGGGAACTTGCTTTATTTAGTCCATTCTTTATAGAAATTCGAAAAAGTAGGGAAACTTTTGCCCTGCAGTGGGACACCTTTAATCTTCTTCTTCTTCGTGTGGTTAGTGACTAACCTGGTGTCAGAGTTTTAATGCTGCCCATGAGCCTCTGACTTAGCATCACATGCGGTTGAGAAATATCTCTCGGGCATGACGGTTTCCTAACGATGTTACCTTTAATAAAATGTAGGTAAAACGTACATTACCAGACCCTATTAAGTTCCCTTGAATAAATCAATTCATTGAAAACCTTTATGCTATTATAATTAAAAAATAATTTATCGCCTGGGTAAATGGCAGGCCCATACAATATATACCAAAACAGTTTATAGGTATGTGTACGCATAGACACCATGACAATAGACATCTCAAAAGTCGGTTAAAGACGTATGTCATCTTCAAATGCCAGAGTGCCAGTAACCTCAAGCCCAATTCGTAACTATGTGGCATATTCAGCTCTGAATGTATTCCGCTGTCACTTGGGAAACAATGGCTACCGAATGGCGGCGCCCGCGCACTGGCACTGAGCGCGCATGCCAGCTTGGAGATGTTTATCAAGACTGAAGAGATACTTGAAGTATTTAAATAAGGTTTTATAGGGATTTATAGCGACCTACCCTTGCTTCGCTCGGTTTTTGACAAAATATCGAGATGCATGTATTATTATTAGAATTAATATTAATGTAAGTACCTACACTGAATAAATTCTCTAAGTGATGGTGGAAACCGCATCAAAATCCGATTCGTAGTTTAGAAGAACAACGCGACCACACAGACAAACACGAATATACGTAATGCAAATCACCTGCTTTACTTTTATATAAAAGTCCATTGACCTTTACTTTTCCAGAAAATTTAAACTGCAATAAGGTCGAAAATGCTTGGCTGTCAGATAAACAAGCGGACCTTGTTGTTTTAAGATGATCGACCTCAGGTGGATAAACCAATCAAGTAAAGAGGTATGAGGATCAGGGTTTAAAGTTCACTCATCCTCCATAGAAAAGGAAAGATCCTCCGACCAGACGGGTACTGCGTCTGCTGGGCTACTGCAGACAATAAATTGACGTCGGGACGTTATCTATAACCTAGTCGCGCAGTAAACTCTACTGGCGCGATGCAGAATTTTTCTCGCATTACGTTTGCGTAGTTCGCTTGTGAAGATGTAGATGTCGCCACACAAGAAGTCTATAATACTCACTTTTTGAAAAGTCACTAAATATGAGTCAGCTAAGTAGTGTCTTATTGTAAAACAGATGTATTGTCGCAGTTATCATGTAAAGCCACACACATAAGATACTTAAAAGAGACACAATGTTTGTCGCGATGTGAACGAACGCAGAGGCGTTGCCGCAGTGAATAAATAATGCACTTCGTGTACACTCGCACGCAGCGCACATTGGTAGCTGATTGTTATCTTATAACAAAAAATATTTGTAAATAATCTTAGAAATATTCGTCCGAGACTGAAAATAGTATTGTTATTTTGTTTGAGATGATGGGTCGTTAAACAATTTAGTGTGACTGGACCAAATAAGTAATTTATCTATCGTTTTGGCAACTTTTATACCTATAAAAAGTTCGTGACCTGAAAAGCCATTTTTTTCAGCACATAGGGGAAGCGGTTGCACAAAGCAGAAAACATCGCTAAAGTTACCTTAGAGCTGAACTGATAATTCTGAAACTTTGCATATACGTTGTCAGGTGTACAGTAACGGACATTAGATACCTTTCATTCCGAAAAAAAGTACTATTCCCGAGGACAATAACAACAGATAATAGATGGCGCCACGTGTCTTTCGAATCGTGATTGAACTTTATTGTAATTCCAAACAGAATGCAACTCGAATTGATTGGAAAATTCTAAATAAAAGCTAATTTACAATAAAACAATAGCTAGTTATCAGGGTAAGTACTAGTTTCTAACAGAACGTACCCGTTTCATTTACATGTGAAGACGAGAATTAAAAAAGAAACAATCACTCCTTTCATGACACAACATCAAAGGACATCTTTTTAAACATCATCCAGACTGTATCCTATTCAACAAAGGACCACACAACATTTAAATAAACTAATCGGAAATATACTTAGAAGCGTACAGACATCAAGCCATCCCAAACTGTCTAAGATTCCCAATTGAACATGAACCTTATACTTTTGTAATAAAGCTGAAAATCTATTAAAGGAATTTGACAGATTGGGATACCTTGATATGCTGGCCTCTGTACCAGAATGATTGTTGTTCGGAACGGCCGGTAACCACCAAGTGTGTCTTTGGACACGGATTATAACACGTTGTTCTTCTGTCATTTGTTTCCTTTTACACTTTAAGTACACTGAATTAATGAGTGCATACCATTCTTTATGTTGTTAATGGGAAGTGTTGGTAAGTTTTTAACCCCTGACGAAAAAAAGAGAGGAATTTAACGTGTCTGTCTGTGGTACATACCGTAGCTCCCAAACGGATGAACCGATTTCCGTTTAGTTTCTTTTTGTGTCATAGATAATGTTATCCCGAATTTTCTTAGCTAGTTTCATAGAAATCTGTTGAGCCGTTTGAAGATCATCAGACTTTTTCTAGTTGATGAAGGGATCTGACTAACTTCCTTATGTCCAATCGATTCGAAATATTCGATAATGAAGGATATATTAATAATATAAAATATTAATTTAATATTGTGTCGGGGGATTTTTTGAATTATTAATTTTACTTTTATTTAGGTTATATATTTTGAAGATTCTTCTTTCTTTTTTATCATGCCGCGGTCAGTTCGATGATGGGTGCCCCGTTTATTATACATGTCGAGACCGTGCCGTGCCTCGGGAAGCCAATATCTCATACAACTGCATCACACAGCGAGAGTATCGAACGGTACTCTTGTGTCGTAACTCACGGCTTGTCAAAAGCCTCGCGACTCGCGACTGATTTCGGTCACGTTCGCAACGGGCGACAAAAAAACCTTTTTAAATGTCTTCTGGGGTCAAGTGAGAGCGATGGACCGGCCGATTGTTGTGATGATTTAATTTTAGAATACCTTTGCGGGTCTTGTCTATGGTTTTCGAAACCATAGAGTTCTTGAAATGGTTTTTATCAAAATTCAATCTAGAGTCGTAGACTTCAGAAATTCTTCACAGCTCGTGGTTTGTTTCGAATATTTTTTTTTTTTTTTGAGAGAAGCGCCAGGCACTCGCAATTAAAATTTTCTTACGTTTTTTTTGCAATTTGCAGGTTAGTGTCAGATTGTATGTTGATCAAAATATGATTCGCAACCGTAGCAAACATGTATTTACAGAATTATAATCTTAAAAATTACCAATAACAAACAACTTTTTTATCGTCAAAATGGCGATATGGGACAGATCACTAAACCGTCCGCCCTTCACCACTTCCTAATGCTTTAGCTAGGAAGAACTCGCCCAACAAACATCCCAGCAGCACAGCTGTCAGTTCAGTTAGAAGAACTTGATTCTATAAAACAGTAGACATTATTCAACCACGATGCAATTGATACTCACAACTTTACAAGTTCCCAAAGAATCCCATGTGGTGTTATTCCGATACAAACAGTAATAAAACTAATAAAAGCGCCGCAGTGTGGCGTCGTGTCGCCTGTACCCGTCCAGATATAACGTGCATCTGTGTCATAGTTTATGAACACCATCGGGACGTGAATTCATGGGATAGACTTCTTTGGGAATGCATTCTTTTACTGCTGTTCTTTTTTCTCCTCACTCGTTGAAGAATTTGCTGCAAAAACGATTAGGCAGTTTAGCTTTTTTAAGAACATCACTGTTAGCGGGGGCAGGGTGTTGTGGCGTCAGCGGGATTGTACGAAAGACACTGCTACCCCGGAAGGCCGGAACACGGGAAGGAAGGAACATGGATGGGTTTTACTCAGTAAAAGTCTGTCACTTCCTGCCGCTCCACCCACAGCGGGAGGAGTCATTTGATGATTTCCCATACTTAAAAAAAGGTTTTGTGGCAACCTGGGAGAGGTCTTTTTTTTGAGCTTGAAAAATCATCTAATGACCCCCGCCCTGTGTGGAGCGGAAGGGAGTGTCACACTCTTACTAACTGAAACCCATAAGCCTATACCCAGCAGTAGGCTATGATAGGCCGCGTCGATAAGTAGATATCTACACGGAATTTCTGTAATATGTCAGTAAACTGCGTGCAGGCGTTATTGTATGCACCTAACATTTTCTATCACTCCATTTTTTTTATTCGATCACTAGCTTCTGCCCGCGACTTCGTCCGCGGAAAATTGCGATATACTGTAATGTAACTGTTTAGGCAGCGCATGCAAATAATTCTGTTTTCGGAGGTATTTCTTTCCGACTTGCTAGACGAAAATTTCGATAGCTCGGCTTATATGTATGATATAAATATAATTTATAGCCTATAGCACTCAGGAATAATGTAGCTTTCTATCAGTGAAAAAATTTTTGAAATTGGATCATTAGTTCCGGAGATTACCCCCTACATACAAACTTACAAATTTTACCTCTTTATAATATTAGTATAGATTAGATTCTCTAGATCTAAGTATAGAATATTGCTCAATTTTGTAATTATCTCACTACACAGGGTGTGAAATAATGAAGGAAGGAAGGGAGTGTCACTTTACTGACTACCCATCCATGTTCCTTCCTTAGCCCTTTATGTTCCGCGGTAGCCGTAACCCTTTCGGACAATCCCGCTGATCACTACACCCAATGTAGTCATCATTACATGAACAATACCGAAGGCCCATCGAACTCAAATAATTATAACTCACGATGCGTTCCCAACTCCATAAATCGAAATAGAAATAGAAACTGTCCCACTATCGCAGTGCGTAATGGTCTCCCATTCACCCCGCGGATGACCGGGCGAGCGCCGATAACTGCTCAGAAATAGTATCGATTACATCCAGCAGCTTCCGTGTTGTGTGTCACAGATAATATATGCACTCGTGTGACGTTTGTCGTGATTTGTATTACATGCTACACTTATGTCTCTGTCGGCTTGCGTTGAATGTACAGAGCATTATCAGGTTAACCCAATCTGTCTCAAATGACAGAAGAACGAAGTGTTATAATCCGTTTTGCAAGTGTATTTTAACTTTAAAAGAAATACTTGGTGATTACCGATCGTTCCGAACAACAAACATTCTAGTACAGAGGCCAGCACATCAAACTATCCCAATCTTTCAAATTTCTTTGCTAGTTTTTTAACTTTATTACAAAAGCATGTAACCTAAGGTTCATGTTCAATTGTTCATGGAAAATTTGTCAGTTTTTGATAGTTTGATGTGCTGGCTTCTGTACTACACCGATAGTTGGTTAAGAAAAGGATGGGCTGCCAGTATTGTAAGACACATAATGCCGAATGCTTTTTTTACTTCTTTTCTCTGTGGCACTCAATACTGTAAGTAGTCGTCACGTTTCAGTCTCAAAAGGGGTCATTGACATTTTCTAAAATTATTAATTTTCTTTCAGTTTTTTTTGTAACTGTAAGAAACTCCGCTAATACGTCCCGTTATCTATCGTGATCTTCAACATGTTCCAATAACAAAAATCCGTACATAGTTCTTTGTTTGGATTTCTATGGAGAGATATTAGGGAAAGGGCAATGACCGTTAATGCCGCGCTAAAATTCTACAACTATAGAGTACAACGATATTTTTGGATCTGTCGCGTAGACCATTAAAAATTGAACATAGTATAAACATCTATTTCTTTGCGATTTCTATTTTTACTTAATTTTCAAACGAAATGTCGAAATTAATATTATTCTTTTCTTCTTTTACAGGTAAATAAGGCGAATTTCAAAGCAATTCAGATTGACAGGTATAATTTAATTACGTAAGAGGAAGTGGGTCTATATTTTATATGGCCAATTTAAGCTGAAGGGGAGATGGAATATCGGTCTTTGCTCTTCATAATTTAGGGCGCAATTAACACTTCGGACCTTAACTCAGTGTATATGCACCTCTGTGATTTAAATAATTGTAGTACATTACATAATTATTTCGTTTAACATAACACAATGTAAAGTGTTTCAATAAATTCTTAAAATAATCTAAAATATCTGATACTAGTTTCTGCCAGCGGCTTCGCCCGCGTGGAAGTCGGATTTTTTATCCAAAAACAATACCCCTTTTCATCCCCTTTAAGTTCGAATTCCCACAAACCCTTTTTGAGTTTGTTTATTTGTTTGTAAAAAAAAAATCAGCTATTCTCTACATGTCCCGTGACCAAAAATGTATAGAACAGCTGATTTTTTTTTGCGATTTCTGAGTTGTTCCCATAGTGAAAGTTGTTCAGTTTGGTGGTCTGTGGCATACGCTTTTGTATGTATATAGCCTTTCGGTTACCCCAGTATTTACGTGTTGGATTTTGGATCCTTCGTTAAACGATCTATTTCTGTTTAAACCGCGATCAAGATGACAAACAAATAAACAAACAGCGAAATAGTAACAGAAGTAACAAGTTAAAACGGTCATTTAACTATAATTACGTTAATGTAGCCTTGTTAACTATCCGTAATGAAGGCTAAAAGCTGATAATGAGGTAGACTGCAAAGGTTTTTAATTACCATAATAATCACTGACTGCACAAGGCATGCATGCTGCATGAGTACGTGATGTGATACCAAACAATCGATTTTTATCTCTTTAAAAATCGTCTTGTAAAAGATCGAAAAGTTGCATTTTTTTTTAAGTCGATAGTAACTAAAACAACAATCTGTTGGTTTTCAATTCCATTAACAAGTGTAGTTTGGCTACATTGGTTTAATCGAAAAACGCATATCTTATATTCTTTTTTAATTAAAAAAAAGTAAGTTAATTATAGGTACAGAGGCCAGCACATCAAGTTACCACAATCTGTCAAATTTCTTTGATAGTATTTCAACTTTATTGCAAAGACATAAGGTTCATTTTTAATTGAACAGTTAGGGATAGCTTGATGTGCTGGCGTCTGTACATTTAATCGATTTTAAATATTTAGAGTATTTATTATTAAAATCGATTTAAGAAAAATTAATTGATTGATAAATTGATCAATTAATTAAATTAATTTATAATAATCGATTATTTTTCACATCCCTGTGCATGAGGACCTGAGTTCGATTCCCAGATCGGGCAAAGTGTTATTGGAATTTTCTGTCAGAAACTTCTCAGTAGCAGCCCGGAGTCTGGATTCGTGACCAGTTGCCGGCAATAGGCTCGCCCCTATTACATGGGACTTAAAACATAGCTGGCGAAATGTGGGTGTACTGTACCTAGGTACACCTCTGCCCAACCATTCGAAGAAACAAAGCGTGATGTTGTTAAATGTGACCTACTATCTGGCGACTAAGGCTATGACAATATTATGTGGTTTCATTTACTGCCTATATGGTGGTCTCCATCATACGCCTAGCCTTTTCCCAACTATGTTGGGGTCGGCTTCCAGTCTAGCCGGATGCAGTTCAATACCAGTATCTTACATGGAGCGACTGCCTATCTGATCTCCACAACCCGGTCACTAACTGGGTAATACGATACCATGTAGCAAGACTGTCTGTCAGCCTTTCGGGCTTCTGACTACACGTAACGACTGTCAAAGATCCACGAATGACAGCCGGGCCCAACGGCTTAACGTGCTTTCCGCGGCACGGAGGAGTCTATGGAGATATGTAAAGATGGTCACCCATCCAAGGACCAACCTCGGCTAGCGTAGCTTAACCTGATGGATCGATCCGTGTGGCTGTTATTACTTAGCCGAGCTACTATAATAATTAATATTTATCTGGGATTTTATTTATCGTTTTTCCGCTTCCTCCGATCGTTAATTGGTCGCCTTTGTATTGCAAATTGGCTCTTATAGTCAAATTAATTTTTGACGGGATATTTTCCTTCTTTCAGAAAATACAGGGTGACGAATTGAATTCTCCTCTCGACTGATAAATGATTTTATCTTTCTAAGTAGGTTTATACAAACATTTTACATGCCAATCATGTTTTAATGAGGCCAGCGTTATTGTTAGTAACGTGGATAGTGACCAACCTGGTGTCAGTGTTTTTATGCTGCCCATAGGTCTCTGACTTAGCTTCACTAGCAAAATGTCTCTCAGATATGCTGTTCTCCTCAAATTTCGTGTGGTTAGTTTAAAAACACACGAAAATAAGAAAAGCCCTGTATTTCGGACATTCCCGCTTACACAAGAATATACGGTCGTCAGAATATACGCTCCCTAGAGATGTCCCTCCAATCTCACGTTAGCTATTTCGACACTTTGTAGTTCTAACTTGCGGTAGGTAAATATAATGATTTCCACCCGCTATTACAACTAATATAACATTAATTAAACAAGGAACATTAATGTTTTGAACAAACTTCAATTCCTTTGATGTTAGTTTGTTTAAAACATCATTATCAATCTGTCAGACTGTAGAGCGACGTGCGCCCGATATCACCGATAACACTGTATGCAGCTCTGATATTATTAACGAGTTTGAGCCAAAGGCGAAGGTATCCTCGGTCTGAGCTGGGGGCTTTACCGATTTAATTATGAAAGCTAGAGTGTCTGTTGTAAGCGGGATTGTCCGAAACGGTTACCGCTACCCCGGAACATCAAGGGCTAAGGAAGGAACATGGATGGGTTTTAGTCAGTAAGAGTCTGACACTCTCTTCCGCTCCACCCAGAGCGGGAGAAGTCATGGGATGATTTCCCACCCTCAAAAAAAAAATAAGGGTGGCTGTCGTTTGTTTATATACGTAGAATTACGAAACTATCTGCAAGAACTACTTCGTTTATGGTTTCCTAGCTTCTACGGCGGTTTAGCTCATGTGGAGGTCAGAAATGATTGCACCGTTAAATAAATAAAAATAAAAAATGGTACTCAAAACGTTGTTAAATAATGATTAGCGACTTTTTAACCATTCTATTTGACGTATAAACGTCTTAAATTTAAGCAACATCCATACTTAATATTAAAATTCGAAAGTAATCCTGTCTGTCTGTCTGTATGTTACCTTAACACGCCTAAACCACTGAACGGATTTCGATAAAATTTGGCAGAGAGACAGATTGCATCCCGGGGAGTCTTGCTTTTTGTCGCCTATGGCGTACGAAGTCGTGTACAAAAACCAGTTTTTATATAAAACTCACAAACAGAAAAAGTCATTAGGTGTCATCAGACACTTGGTTGCAAGGAGTTCCTTTCGCTATACTGAAACTATTTTGGTGTCGTAACACTTTTTCGTTACGTGACGAAAAAAAAATTTTACCCTATTTCCCAACTTAAACTACAACCCTAGAAATGAGAAATGTTGTTACGATTATAAATGTACAATAAACAATATTCCCACATTATATTATTATCTTAATTATTCTTCCAAGAAGTAATCACTAAATAATTAAAAGCAATAAATTCACTGAGATTTATATGCCACAGACTGTTCCATTGACAACAGATCAACGGTATATGCGTATGTTATTAATAATTTCATTTAATGGACTTATTAATTGATTTGCAGCGAGTACAGCAGTGGGATCGGATAAAAATAGGAATGTCACAGTATATCACTCATGACGTGACCTGTCCCGCTCTGGGTGGAGCGGAAGGGAGTGTCAGACTCTTACTGACTAAAACCCTTCCATGTTCTTTCCTTAGCCTTTTATGTTCCGGGGTAGCGGTAACACTTTCGAACCATCCCGTAGATGGTATAAATGTTAGACGGTCACCTATCCACGGACCAACACCGGCAACCGTAGCCAGAATCCACACGTGCGGCTGTTATTCTTTGCCACAAGGTCCTCCATTATCTACATAAACAATGTTTAGTAAATAATTACTATTCCGCGCACAAACATAAACTTACAGACGGTCGATACGTGAGAAATATATTTAATAGTAATGATAGTGTTTGTAAATATTTTATTATTTATCAACATATTATTCCTATAATAATATTTGGCTTATTGTAATGTTTCTAAAGACATACAGACTTCTAAAGACAAAGTATGGCATTTGAGCAGATAAACGCACTGTCTTTGCCTTAACTTCGACAAAAACCCCAATTCCTAAAAAGATGTATTGAAATGTAAAAGAGTGTCTATGGCGATTCTTGTCCGATTTCGTCCATATGGAGATACCTACTACGGTTTGGAATGGGCCACTAGCTTCATCTTTCTGACTGACCGACCCTATGGCAATTCAAAAGTGCTTGTTGGTTTATTGCTGTTTTCGCAAACAAGTTCGAAATGTCATGATTTCAAAAATCATTACATTTTCAGAGATGTATTGATGATTATTATGATTATACCTAATTATATTTTGTTTATGGTCACCAATTATATTTTGAGCAAGATACCTTTTTTTTTTTTTTAAGGCTGGGAAATCATCCAATGACTGCTCCCGCTCTGGGTGGAGCGGAAGGGAGTGTCAGACTCTTACTGACTAAAACCCATCCATGTTCCTTCCGTAGCCCTTTATGTTCCGGGGTAGCGACAATCCCGCTTACCCGGCAGGCTTGGCCCTGAGGGGCCCCTTCATTGAATATGCTGACATCTCTTTGAGGCGCGCGTGGAACATATACGCGCCGTACGGCACGGGTCTGGTGCTGATCGGACGGTGAGTCACCCATTACTCACCGCGCCTACGGTGGCCGGGAGTCGTCACGTGGCTCCCGACGCCCGGGGCGTCTCCTGCGGCGGCTGGGACGGGAGGACATTTCTCTCTCCCATCCCGCCACCTCCTTCGTGAGCATAACTTTTTCGCAGAAGGAGGTGACTGCCTCCCACTCCCTCTCGCCCCGGACCATGGCTTGCACCAGGGCCGGGCGTGAGAGGTCGCCGCCGCCGATCGCCTCTACGAGGACACGGCGGTGCTCCGCCCAAGCGGGGCAGGTTTACACCGTGTGCTCTACCGTGTCCTCTGGGCGATCCTCGCAGTGGTGACACCCGGGCGTTTCCTCCCGCCTGATGATGTGCAGGAACCTCCCGAAACATCCATGTCCGGTGAGGACCTGCGTCAGGCGGTAGGTGAGGGCGCCGTGACGCCTCTCTAGCCACTCCTCAAAGAGGGGCCTTACCGTGGCGTGCCCTAAGATACAACCTGACAATGACATGCAAATTGTCAAAACGCGAGATATTTCGAATTTCCTGGGCTATCTTTGCGCACCCGCCATACTGTCATTCGAGTAGAACAATTCTTGAGTTAGAGACTTAAGAATCATTGTTCTGTACAATCTAAATATGATGGAATAAAATGGCTTACTGATGCGTGCAAAACCACTCTTCCTTTCTACCCGTTGCAAAGAAAGGTTTTATGTTTCACTGGCCTTTTGTGGCACATTTCAGTTCATTCATGTGTACATAGCACTCACATAGGTTGTGACATGGCGATAGTCATTTTTATCACCTATATTACGTTATTTGACGATATTATATGTTAAATTTTGCATGCCAAAACTCATGCAGAATCGGTCGGCTTCCAGTCTGACCGGATGCAGCTCGGACCAGTACTTTACATGGAGCGACTACCTATCTGACCTCCACAACCCAGTGACTCGGTAATAGGTACCTACGCTATCCTTAGGTTAGATTTTCGGGTTTCTGACGACCCGTAACGACTGTCAAATATGCACACATGACAGCCAGGACCAACGGTTTAACGTGCTTTCCTAGACACGGAGGAGTCTTGGTATGAAAAGCTGGTCACCCATCCTCGGACCAACCCAGGCAAGCGTAGCTTAACCTGGTAGATCGACCCGTGCGGCTGTTATTACTTAGTCACGAGAGCTACCAAGAAAAATAAATGGTCCAAGATCATAACCGACAATAACTTATGGTTAATTTTAACTACCATCGTTTAACTGATTTAATGATTTTAACTACATTATTTCATGGTTTTGCTACGGCTTGTTATACTATGTAACGGTGCTCTACGGTTAAATCATTAACGTTGTGATGAAATTTTATGTTATGTCCGTGAAGAAGGCGCTTGGAACTATTACTTTAATGGTCCGTGGTTGATCATGAACTTTAGGTGAGCTCGCTAAAATAAAAAACCGGCCAAGCGCGAGTCGTACTCGCACACGCAGGGTTCCGTACCATCTTATATATAAAATTCACGTGTCACAATGTTAGTTACCATACTCCTTCGAAACGGCTTGACCGATTTTTATGAAATTTTATATGCATACTAGCTGTCCCTGCGAACTTCGTTCCGCCTTGTAATTTTTTTTTTAATTATTTTTTTTTAAAATCTAAACCATCCTCATAGCTGCTGTAACACACACAACAAATTTCATTAAAATCGGTCCAGCCGTTTAGGAGGAGTTCAGTGACATACACACGCACAGAAGAATTATATATATAAAGATTCAGCAGGTCTGAGAATCAGCTACTATCTATTTTTCATACCCCTAGGTAGGTAGGGTAGGTAGGGTAGGTAGGGTAGGTAGGGTTAGGTAGGGTAGGTAGGGTAGGTAGCGTAGGTAGGGTAGGTAGGGTAGGTCGTGTAGGTAGGTAGGGTAGGTAGGGTAGGTAGGGTAGGTAGGGTAGGTAGGGTAGGTAGGGTAGGTAGGGTAGGTAGGGTAGGTAGGGTAGGTAGGGTAGGTAGGGTAGGTAGGGTAGGTAGGGTAGGTAGGGTAGGTAGGGTAGGTAGGGTAGGTAGGGTAGGTAGGGTAGGTAGGGTAGGTAGGGTAGGTAGGGTAGGTAGGGTAGGTAGGGTAGGTAGGGTAGGTAGGGTAGGTAGGGTAGGTAGGGTAGGTAGGTAGGGTAGGTAGGTAGGGTAGGTAGGGTAGGTAGGGTAGGTAGGGTAGGTAGGGTAGGTAGGGTAGGTAGGGTAGGTAGGTAGGGTAGGTAGGTAGGGTAGGTAGGTAGGGTAGGTAAGTAGGGTAGGTAGGTAGGGTAGGTATCATAGTTAAGGCAGGACGACGTCTGCCGGGTCAGCTAGTAATTAATAAAAAAAGAGCAAAAAACATGTTTGTTGTATGGGAGCCCCCTTAAATATTTTTGTTTTTTAGTATTTGTTGTTATAGCGGCAACACAAATACATCATCTGTGAAAATTTCAACTGTCTAACTATCACTGTTTATGAGATATAGCCTGGTGACAGACGGACGGACAGCGGAGTCTTAATAGAGTTCTGTTTTAACCTTTGGGTAATAAAACCCGTATCTCTACGTTGAAGTCGTGGTGGGGCTTGCGCGCTCCTAAACTCTGGGTCTGACGGTAGAGTTTACTTCC
The DNA here is from genome assembly GCA_951799385.1 of Hyppa rectilinea. NCBI lineage: Eukaryota > Metazoa > Arthropoda > Insecta > Lepidoptera > Noctuidae > Hyppa > Hyppa rectilinea. The sequence goes on from OX637316.1 coordinate 9,623,717, forward strand.
ATGTTCTCCAATAGTCCTGCTGGGTTACCGTTACCCCGGAACACATAAGGCTAAGGAAGGAACATGGATGGGTTTTAGTCTGTAAGAATCTGACACTGCCTTCCGTTCCATTCACAGCGGGAAATGTCATTTGATGATTTCCTGGCTTAAAAAAAATCGATTTCGCGGGGTATCCATCAAAAACACGTATAACACAAAGGTCATCGGTTTTACGGTGAAGCTATAACAATTGACAATCAAAATATTGCAGGTTAGAACAACCCATTGACCATTCTATGTATTTATCAACTCCTCTAAGGTCAAAACTGAAATAAATGATACGGTTCCCTTTAAAATTTATTAAAAGCCGTCCATTAACCAAGATCATCGCGGTTTTGACCTTGCCACTAATTCAACCACCATGAAACTAACAAATGGTGTACAAATCGACCATGACATTACGTTGAATTCAATTAATAGGAAGTGCTGCCATCTCATAGCCTGTTTTGATAACTTTGTCTAAATTTTGACACTTAAATTGACAACTTATCCAATGGTTTTGGAAAAGCAATGAAACTCAGAACATAAAAATTCCATGTAAGTAATAGGGGACGAGCCTATTGCTATCAATGGTCAAAAATAAAATATGGAATCACATCGAAAAAAGACCATTCGTCTTACAAGCTTCTATCGCCGTACAGAAATTAAATATTATGCGAAGATATAATTGTAAAATTGCACTTAATGCTAATAATTATTCCATTTGAGTCTAAAAATCTGTGACGTCACATTGTTATACTTCGTAGAAATCACGTACAAATTCCTCGTTTTGACAGTTCATAAAAAGTAACGTTATTGACTACCCTTTCAAATACCCAATTCCATATGGAAAGACCCAATAACACTTTACCCAACCGCGGGATCGAACCCAACACATCGGAATCATGCCCAGCAGTAGCGCTTGCGACCACTAGACCAACAAGGCAGTCGAGACAGTCAGACGAGGCAGTCAGTGCAAAAGTGTAACGCAAATAACAATTAAATTGGAACACAAGTACTTATCTATTGTTACAAACTCGAACATTAGATGTAGGCGACAGATAAGAACAAGTGCTAAGATTATACTCACCTGTACATTATCGTATCACTTATTGTAATAATGAACATTTTTTTAAATTGGCATCGCGCAGTTCAATCTTAAGGTTGTCTACTGCTTAACTGGACAGACCTCGGCTTTGCCGGACCGCCGCCGTGGGATCTGGAGGCGATAGTCCTCGCGCGCCTGTTCGAGTGGCGCGCGGAGGTACTAAGCCGGGGGGAAACTCCGTTTCCGCAGCAAATTGCGGCGGAGCGGACGGACCTCAGGCGCGATCTCATGGCGGCCTGGAATCAGCGACTGTCGCAACCCAGCGCAGGGCACGCCACGATAGTGGCGGTAAGGCCCCTCTTTGAGGAGTGGCTAGAGAGGCGTCACGGCGCCCTCACCTTCCGCCTGACGCAGGTCCTCACCGGACATGGATGTTTCGGGAGGTTCCTGCACATCATCAGGCGGGAGGAAACGCCCGGGTGTCACCACTGCGAGGATCGCCCAGAGGACACGGTAGAGCACACGGTGCAAACCTGCCCCGCTTGGGCGGAGCACCGCCGTGTCCTCGTAGAGGCGATCGGCGGCGGCGACCTCTCGCGCCCGGCCCTGGTGCAAGCCATGGTCCGGGGCGAGAGGGAGTGGGAGGCAGTCACCTCCTTCTGCGAAAAAGTCATGCTCGCGAAGGAGGTGGCGGGATGGAGAGAGAAAGGTCCTCCCGTCCCAGCCGCCGCGGGAGACGCTCCGGGCGTCGGGAGCCACGTGACGACTCCCGGCCACCGTAGGCGCGGGCCTGCGGACGGTGAGTAATGGGTGACTCACCGTCCGATCAGAACCAGACCCGTGCCGTGCGACGCGTATATGTTCCACGCGCGCCTCAAAGAGATGTCAGCATATGAAGGGGCCCCTCAGGGCCAAGTCTGCCGGGTAAGCGGGATTGTCCGAAAGGGTTACCGCTACCCCGGAAAATAAAGGGCTACGGAAGGAACATGGATGGGTTTTAGTCAGTAAGAGTCTGACACTCCCTTCCGCTCCACCCAGAGCGGGAGCAGTCATTGGATGATTTCCCAGCCTTAAAAAAAAAATATAAAAAAAAAAAAAAAAAAAAAGGGTGTCGCTGGGGGAGGACAGCAAGGGACAAGCTGAGTCGGGCGTATTTAAGACTACAGGCTCAGCGATAACGCGGGCTGGCTCGAGTAAAGGTCGGGGCGGAGATGGGCAAGGACGTCGCGATGGGCCTCGACGGCGAGGATGGAAGGATGGCAATCGGTGCCTGTTGAGTTTCCTAAAAGTGACGGTTGCCGGGTTACTCTCTTGAAGGAGAGTAATAGCATCGTCGGGGGCTATGAGTAGTGGTAGCACAGGTTACATATAAACTACGATAACATGGCGCGCCCCTCCAAATTACTGTTTCAATGTTTGTAGTCACATCCTTACGGAAGGGTTTGTATTGTATGCAGTTGTAAGTATTCGTCTTCAGTAGCAGGCCGGCAGCAACATGCGTTGTGAGTCTTGGTGGCGCTTTGTCCGGCGGGCGGGCTATGTTATCCTAGTTCATCTCTACATTCGAGGGAAAGACGGAGTTCGGCGCCCTGACGAGCTCACAGTTACGAAGCTAAGTCCAAAATGGGGTTTGCACGATAACTTTGGCCTAGTGGATACACAAAGCGGATCTTACATTTGGGGGCTGATTTAGCTAGAAAAAGGGATTACTACGGCGATATTGTGAAAGCTTGTGATGATGTATACATACCCTTGTTTGGATGCTTTTTTAGTATTTTCTCCGACTACTTTATATTAGTACCGAATTGACTATTTGACACGTTCAGAAATAAAATATGAAATCATATAGAAAAAAGACCGATCTTCGGGTTCGAACCCAAGCAGGCGCTCTACTTTGTGTAAATAATTTATCATCACCACTGCTCTCAAAACGGTGAAGGAAAACATCGTGAGGAAACCAACATGTCCTAGAACCAAAAATTCGAAGATATGTGACATCTACCAACCCGCACTGGGGCCGCGTGGTGGATTATGGCCCACTCCGTCTCGAAGAGAGGAGGCATGCGTCCCAGCAGTGGGAACATTATAGGCTGATTATGTTATGTTTATGTATGTATGCGAAGATAATTATAATTGTAAAATTGCATTTAATGCTAACTAGCTTCCGCCCGCGGCTTCGCCCGCAAAGTATGTCGACAAATTATACACATAAAACTTCCTCTTGAATCACTCTATCTATTAACAAAAACCGCATCAAAATCCGTTGCGTAGTTGTAAAGATTTAAGCATACATAGGGATATAGGGACAGAGAAAGCGACTTTGTTTTATACTATGTAGTGATAAGTATTCCATATAGGTACCGTGTTTTGAAAAACTCATAAAAAGTAACGTTATTGACTACCCTTTTTCATACCCATTACCTTCCAAAACAAACAATACACTATGGATTAATTCTAGCTAAATCATTAACCTAAACATTTTGATCTACGCTCGTCATTTCGATGCACTAGTCACATACAAATAGGCTGTCTAGTTGGATCTCATGCTCGGGCGCACGCGCAACATTTCGCAATGTACCGTTACTGCGATGTGTGTTTGTGTGATATAATTTTAGTGTCTGTATGTGTTATATCGGGTAATGAATCTAGGTTTTACGGGTTGTTTATATAAGTGAGTGTAGAAATTATTTTTCGAAGCTACGTTTTTTACTGAAATGGAATTGACCTTCCAAAATTGGTTCTACGAGTATAGTTCGTGCTTTATAGCGTTCTAAATTTTAATGTTGTAGTAAACAGCCGTTGAAGATGTTACACTACTATGTTGTTTATCAGCAGGATGGACAGGATCTCGGCAGGATGGACTGGCGTAGTTATTGTTCTTCTTTCTTTCTTTTTCGTGTGGTTAGTGACTAACCTGGTGTCAGTGTTTAAGCTGCCCATGGGCCTCTGACTTAGCTTCACATGCTATTGAGAAAAAGTTACTGTTTAAACCAGAGGTTCCCAAACTTATTTTGTCTATTGCCCACTTTGAGCATAAATTATTTTTTAGCGCCCTATTTTTTCACCTACTTAAAAACCACTTTAGACTAGATGAAATTACAAATCTCCCCCCTAAGCCCTTTCCACAATGACCCCATTTTTTTTCTGGGTATCTTACTGTCCCTCTTAAGGCCTGCAGCGCCCACTAGGGAGCGTTATCGCCCACTTCGGGAAAGGTTGGTTTCAAATCAATCTGAACTCAGAAGAGGGGTTTTTTTAAGTTGAACAAGGAATTTGATCAGCCGGTCGGAGATCTCACTACGAAACCTAAGGTGAAGCATGTTGCATTCCACCTGATGCTAGGGATTGACACTATTGACAGCTCACTTCACTTAAGATTTCACGGTGAGATTATAACAGAATAGATCGACAGATAGAAACAAGGCACACGTTATTATAGGTTTACTTTTGTCAAATATATTTACATAAGTTAAATGTTTTTTTTTTTGTTTTTTTTTTGTACAGGCATCTTGCTTTTCAACCTAGCAGGTTTTCGTTTTCGAGCTGCTTGGCCGCACTTGCCTGTGGATGCCTCGATGCCTCTCTAAAATTAGGGCCCCAACCTGGGTTTAAAAACTTACACGCAGCCGTCGTTCATGCGGGATGGGAGAGAGAAAGGTCCTCCCGTCCCAGCCGCCGCGAGAGACACCCCGGGCGTCGGGAGCCACGTGACGATTCCCGGCCACCGTAGGCGCGGGCCTGTGGACGGTGAGTAATGGGTGACTCACCTTCCGATCAGGACCAGGCCCGTGCTGGACGGCGCGTATAATTATGTTCCACGCGCGCCTCAAAGAGATATCAGCATATGAAGGGGCCCCTTAGGTCCAAGCCTGCCGGGTAAACGAGATTGTCCGAAAGGGTTACCGCGCGCTACCCCGGAACATAAAGGGCTAAGGAAGGAACATGGATGGGTTTTAGTCAGTAAGAGTCTGACACTCCCTTCCGCTCGACCCAGAGCGGGAGAAGTCATTGGGTGATTTCCCAGCCTTAAAAAAAAAAGCCGTCGTTCATCATTCAGTCACGACTGAAAATAATTTGGGCGCTTTTATTTTAATTGTCATGTTTGACAGGTGCCCGGACCTGACGTCTCAGTGCTGCAGAAAACTTTAATTTCCATCAAAGGACTTACAAATAATGAACGTAGGTCCACTTTACTACAATCATTCTGATAGCTATAAATAGAGTAATTTATTGCCGGTCCCACACGCCGCCGACATCTACTTAGTTTTATAAATAGTTCCTCGTATACAATTGATATTTAAACGCACAGGAAACAAATACAATGCCTCTATTAACTAATGAATAGAGATATAATTGATATAGACGTCAGAATCCCACGCCGTATTATGCCTACCATCTATTAAAAATGAAGAATAATTATTTTAATATAGTCGATCTCTTAATTAGGTTTACAACCCTAATAAATTAAATACACAAAAATATATGTATCTTGGCTGCTCTTTTGTGTAGAACAGTCAAAAAATTATACAATGTTGTATTGCGTATACACACAGATATAGAATTCCAATATGAAACCATATAAGTATAGGTACTAATAGAGATTTAAAAAAAAATTGGTTTAAATGTCACTTACACGTCATTAGTCAAAATAATGTGATCTGAGCTACTTATTATTATGTCTATGGATCGACTTGTAGCCTTACCGTAAATCATATGTTAACTTATTGATACGAGTATGAGACTTCAACAACTTACTCACTAATCACTTGCTCAAAAATCCTCCTAATGATGGCGTTAATATTTGTAGTTTTTATAAATAATGATAATGATGTAATAAAAGTTGATTGTCTGTTTAAAATAAGTTAGTAAGTACATACTTAGATAGCCGATTTATAATAATCGCAGTGGATAATGTCATGTTTGCTTAAAAAATCAACAAAAATGTGTTTAACCTTTTTTAAAAAGTTAGAGCATAACCGCACGCGCGTGCCCTCCACGCCAAGCAACAAATTTATTTCTTACTAGCTTCTGCCCGCGACTTCGTACGCGGACCCTGTTGCTTATGCCAGCGACAACGGGGTCGCCATTTATGTTATTTTTTATCATTTCTCCCATTTAAATCTTTTATCACACTGAGCTTTAGTTTTATTTCATTCCAACAACCACCAAAACATACAGTCCATTTGTCATCGTTTTCATTTTGGCAACCGCATTATTATATTCCCCACTTGTCTCTAGAGACTTAGAAGTCAATGCGTAGATACGGTTGGAACTCAAGCACAATTCTCTATCCGTGAACGTCTCCGGCTCGCGAGACAATACATGACGTTCACGATCAGCGGTCTGTCGCACATCACGTGCCCCACTTGTCTCTAGAGACCTAGAAGTCGATACGTAGATACGCTTGGAACTCAAGCGTAATTCTCTTTCCGTGAACGTCTCTGACTCGCGAGACAATACATGACGTTCACGATCAGCGGTCAGTCGCGCATCATATTCTTCACTGGTCTCTAGAGACCTAATGAATACGCTGAGAACGCAGGCGTGCTTCGCGACCCGAAGAGGTTTCCACGGAGCGAGTTGCAGCCTAATGTTCTCGAACAACATCAAGTCTCTCCTGACGCTCTTCGGTAGATTCTTGGGATCTTATGATCCTCAATCTTTTAGCTCTCTTGGAACATAGGGAAAGATTTGACCTCTTTCTAGGCATGGTCATAGTTTTATTGTGAAGATACCTGATCAATAAAAATCTAAATTAAAATGACTGCTCCCCTGCGTTACCGGGTAGGCTACAGTGTCACGAAGATAAATGGAAAAGGAAATTAAACACTCAAACAACATAAGCCCGAAGGCATATTCATACGATAAAATAAAAAAATAAATAGGAGTTTTGGCCAGTAGAGTCAAATTTTCAATGATATACCATCGTCATCGAAAATCAGTCCTAAACTGTTACCGCCTTCACCGCGTGCAGGTACTCCCAGTTTATGTTATTTTATAATTACACAGTAAAATTAGTGATAGCTTTGATTTCCACATCAGATGTTTCTGATCTTCGATTTTTATAAGTCAACAGGAAATGCCCATCATATTGAACAACAAAGACGTCAAAGACGTCATTCCTATATGTGTTATGTTGTAGCTAGGCTCTTGGAGTTCCACAACAGGTGTTCCAGATCTTCGATTTTTATAAGTCAACAGAGAGTGCTCATCAGATTGAACAACTTGTGCTAAGACGTTATTCCTATATGTGTTATGGTGTAGCTAGGCTCTTGGAGTTCCACAACAGGTGTTCCAGATCTTCAATTTTTATACATCAACAGGAAATGCCCATCAGACCGAACAACTTTTGCTAAGACGTCATTCCTATATGTGTTATGGTGTAGCTAGGCTCTTGGAGTTCCACAACAGGTGTTCCAGATTTTCGATTTTTATAAGTCAACAGGAAATTCCCATCAAACCGAACAACTTTTGCTAAGACGTCATTCCTATATGTGTTATGGTGTAGCTAGGCTCTTGGAGTTCCACAACAGGTGTTCCAAAACTTCGATTTTTATAAGTCAACAGGAAATGCCCATCAGACCGAACAACTTTTGCTAAGACGTCATTCCTATATAATGTTATAGTGTAGCTAGGCTCTTGGAGTTCCACAACAGGTGTTCCAGATCTTCGATTTTTATAAGTCAACAGGAAATGCCCATCAGACCGAACAACTTTTGCTAAGACGTCATTCCTATATATGTTACAGTGTAGCTGGGCTCTTGGAGTTCCACATCAGGTGTTCCAGATCTTCAAATTTATTCTCTCAGCAGAAAATGCTAATCACGTGGAACAATTTTTGCTAAAGTATCATTTTTGTATCTCTTATAGTTTAGCTGGTCTGTTGCGGTTCTGCATCAGGTGTTCAAGTTTCCAAGATAAATTATAGCCTATATGTTGCCCAGACTTAATACCTATACAACAAAAAAAAAACATTCCAATCCGTCCAGTAGTTCCGAAGATTAGCGTGTACAAACAAACAGACAAACAGACATACAGACAAACAGACAAACAGACAAACAGACATACAGACAAACAGACAAATTTTTTTTTTGGATTCGTGCTCTATTACTGTTTCTAAACCCCCCTCAATTTTTTTTTTTTAATATATTCAATGTACAGACACAGTTTTTTTACTGTTTTATTATATGTATAGATTGTTATCATGCATTTCCATGGTGTCTTTTAATTTGTTTCATGTCATTAAATACGTACGAGAGCTTTAATTTTTAAGATATCTATATAAACACACAATAGTTATTTGTTATGCAAGGCTGGAAAGTTGATTTTTGGCGCGAGTACTTCTATTGAAACCTGAGCGTAACGAAGGTTTCAAAGGTACGAGACGCAGAAAAGCTTTGCTGCCGAGCGCAACACACAATTTTTCACCTCACTACAGCGAGGAAACTGCTAGGTGCAAGAAAACAGATGTTATATGTTGAGTTTTATTTTGTTCGAGCGTCTCAGATACATTGACTCATTTGAAGAAAATAACAGATACTTGGCAATGTATCTTATGAGTTACATAGAATATCTCCAAAATTAAATACCCTGTATTTTGTTCTATATCCTACTTGTCCTCTAAGGAGAATGAAAAAAAAAACTAATTTAATACAAATAACTAACTAATTTAATTTAATACATATTTATTTTTGCCAAGCAAAGGATTAAATAACATATTATATTAGTATTTATTTTATTTAAAAAATTAAACTTAAATTACAACACAATTGGGTATTTGACAGGGTAGTATTTTTATGGCATATTCAAATGTGACGTCACAGATTTTTTTAATCAAATGATTCCATTTGATTAAAAAAATCTAAAATTGGAATTAATGTTAATAAGTATTCACTTATTAACATTAATTCCAATTTTACAATTATATCCTGGCAAAATATTTAATTTCTGTACTGTGATATTCTGTGATGGAAGTTTTTAAGGAGAGCGGTATTATTTAATATTTTATTTTAGACCGTGTCATGCATTTTCAGTGGACTGGCAGTATAGAAAATTATTAAATAGAAAGGTTCGAATTTTAAAAACTCTTTCCACGCTAGAGAGCAAAAATCGATTTTCGGCTCAGATTTCGAATGACAAACAGACTCTTTCCGAGCCTGTGAGGTGAAAAAGTAATTATTTATTTCGTGTTGATAGTGTACCGCATTGTCATATATTTGTGTCGTTGTCATACAGGGCTAGCACCTGCTTGTTACGTATATGTGACAATGGCGTTCAAAACTTCAAAAGGTTATAAGCGCCCGCAACTTTTGCATTACTCGCGAAATTCATAAAAACACGAGTTTCGCCCTGAAATCGATACCACTTGAAACGGCAAGCGACTTATCATTATCTGTTGTCATAGCATTGAAAAGCCGATATTCCTGAAATGGGACACCTTTTGTTAATTAATAGAAATATGAAACTTGAAATTTTAACTAGAAAGAAGTAAAACAAAACAAAAACTTCGAGTTGCAAGAATAAACGTCCGATAGACAAATTAGTGTATTTATTTTAGGTCAATATTCTTAGTAAAACTCCCATAGCGTCTAGTTATTAGGCATCCCAAATTAAAAGTCATTAACACATTGAAGAATTTTGTCGTGCTAATAACTGGGAAAAAAAAAAAAGGTAGGTACTAATAAGAGTACTTAGAAAACCCTCATTATTGTACGGTCTTTAGAGCATTATTTTTGTTCACTAGATAAAATGATATTGCAAATTGACCATTCATTTATTAACGTTTTTGCGTCTGAAGTGAACGCACCGCTGCTCGTCGCTACTGATATTCTCGGTGGGCTTATTGAATCAATTGAGTTTTGTGTGCAATTTGAAAAAAGAATAATATGGTCTTTGTGGGTGCAGTAGTGATGTTCTAAATTTAAATTCAAATGCCATACAAGTAAACATTGTGATTTGTGTTTATGGACACTCGAATGAGCTTGGAAATAATGTAAGTATTCAAACTATTGTAATTCCCGCCGAAATCTTTTTAAAGATAGAGACTTAAATCTGCAGATTTAAGTCTCAATGATCTTCTAAAAGAATATCTATCTTCCATTCTGCAATTATTTTGTGTGGTGTGAAATATGTCTGACCCTAAATATCATATTAGACCGTTACCTCTAACTAATGACTTTATTATTCGTAGGAAGATATAGGAAAAATAGTGTGAAATTATGTTTTAAAATTACGATCTTTTCATAATATAACTCCAAGTACTTACTTTCTACAATTCGTTCCAATCAAAACAACGTGAATTAAAAAAAAAAGTAGTGTTCCACATTTGAAAATAATAAAATGGTGTGCAGTGCTCCACTTGCTAACTAGGTAATATTAACAACAAGTGCGATACTCAGTACTTTTCATTATGCTATAATGTGGACGTAAACACATTTACTTGCGTGGCTATGAAATAAGCTCGAAGTTATGAGCGGTAGCGGTAAAATGAGCGGGAATTAAAATATTTGGAAACGCCCCTTATATTTTAATTGGTTGGAGGAAAAAACGTATTATAATTAAATTTATGAAATAATCCTAAGCTCTAAACGTTTAAGTATATTAGAACTTGGCAAATTGCAAACCGTTTGGGTCAGTGAGTCGTCTTGTCTTTGGTGAATCCCTTTTAAATGTTTATTCCAAGAAATTAGTTTTTTCGTCCCTAACGATCCATAGAAAAGGAATGGCAAATTGGCACCATTTCAAAAAGTTATTTTATCGGCTAATGACTCGTTAGCCTTTGAAAGTTGGAACTTTTAAACTTCAATGTCAAATCTTTTTGGTCATTAGGTGATGAGCCAAACTGTACTTGGCTGATTTTCTTGTTCAAAAAGTTTCTTGATTTAAATCCACCTCTTTTCATAACAGAAACGGCTGCCGCGAAATGACGTGGATTCTATTTGTGTATCTATCAAGCCAGATACCTACATCCCAGATAGGATAGCTCCCTCTTATTTTCAGTGTTTATACCTAGTAAAAGACGGATAACAAAAGAGGTTAGCCTCTTTAGCAATGAAGATTTTATAAAGCAATGCGTCTAAAGTTATAATTTTTTTGATTCTAGAATTTGGTCCTTCATGCATCTCTAAAAGAAAATCATACAGAGTTGGAAATGTAAATTAGGTAGGTAGGCTTTCCGACAACGTCTTTGAATACGAGTAAAATCTGTTTTTTCGTCTAAATTAACAGCATACTTTATTAAACAAATTTCCTGACAAACATAGATTGTATTTTGTTTTTTTCTCTACCGCTGACTTCAAAGCCCAACCCACACGTTACGAACATCATACACTAAAGATTTTTATTTATTTATGCTAATTTCTTCACTAACATCCGACATTATTATCATATGGACCGTTAGGCCCTTCTTTTAATTTAAATCTCCGTTTTTATTGCTTGAGACAATATAAATAACTTTAGCTTTATGGAAATGGGTGATCTTGGATTTTAGTAACGATTTACTTTTAATGTCACACGTGTCTGAGGTAAAAATAAACTATCCAATGACGGCCCTATTAAATGTTCAATGAGGCGGACCAAAGATAAAATAGATTCATTTTATGTGTACCTAGAACAAAATAATAGCTGAGAAGAATGCTAATAGATAGAGATCTATGGAAGGATAGTACATGTGGCGGCATCTACATCGCCACATGCGAACTATTCATCACACTGACGTCATACAAAATCGTGCATCGCGCAAGCAGTGTTTACAGCGCGACTAGCAAATAGTCAAACGTCCCGACAGCAATAGTCAAACTACTACTGCTTATTTAGAGAGTTGTATCGATGAATTAAATGATTTTAATTCTATATACACATTTGTTACTGTCACGAATCCTACATATTTTGATCAAGACACTTGCGTTTTCACCTTATTCAATCGGGTGGGCCGCCGTCCCCTCCGGCGGCGATGGCTACTTAGCCATAACTTAAAAAAAAACTTTTAGAAGAAGTATATCTTTTGTTGGTAACAGTTTAGCATGACAATGAAAGTCGATAACTTACACAACATCGTTACGACTATACCTTGTAGTCGTGACATCTTGTTTGAAATTCTCATTTACGTAGTACATACGTTTGGGTCAAGGATGAAAGAATAAAATTTGAGTAGATAATCGTTTGTTTTATTATTTATCTATAGTCTATAATTCTATACTAATATAAAAGAGAACTGATTGTTTGCATTAAATAGGGTCCGAAACTACTAAACCAATTTGAAAAATTCTTTCACTGTTGGGAGGCGTCGCTATCCCCAGGTGACATAGGCTTTATTATATTTAAAAAAAAATTGGGCTCTTACTAAAACTCCAATAATATAACAATTTCTGACATCCACACGGGCGAAGCCGCGGGCAGAAGCTAGTTGCAAATAATATTCTCGAAGGTACAATGCATTGCGCCAGTTATGTTAAAGTCCCATGTAATAAGGGGCGAGCCTATTGCCATCAACCGGGCACAAATCCAGACTAGGAGCGGATCGGGCGAAGTGTTAATTGGATTTTTCTATCTGGAATGTCTCAATAGCAGCTCGGAGTCTGCGCATATAAAAGTTGTTAAAAAATTAACTGTAAGAATTTCGTAGGAGCGTTGTACTCATCGTTACGAACAATTTTTACTATGGGATGAACCCTGAAATAACGAAAAAAATTATAAGCTGTTCCATACATTTTATTGAGTTACGTGTGAATAAATGTAAGTATGGAACAGCTCATATTTTTTTAACACCTTTACATTACTTAAATACTTAATAACCAAGTATTTTTCAAAATATGTGTTTAGAACACATATTTTGAAAAATACTTGGTAAGCACTAAACATATGTATGCCTATACTTGTTACCTAATAAAACCAAATGACGCACAAGTATCCAGTAATTGTTAGCAATGATTACCGTTATGACGGCGCGCGCGCATCACGGCTGTGCGCTTGCGCAAGCCTCGACCACCGCAAACTACGGATCTAAGAACTAGTGCCCACATCTGCTGAATACACAAATTGTTGATTGTTTATATTTCCTTGACCAGCAACTATGTTATGTTAGCTGTTTTATTAATTGGGTTTGCTGTTTTACTTGAACCTATCCTACTTATCACTACATAGTCTAAAACAAAGTCGCTTTCTCTGTCCCTATATCCCTATGTATGCTTAAATCTTTAAGACTACGCAACGGATTTTGATGCGGTTTTTTTAATAGATAGAGTGATTGAAGAGGAAGGTTTATGTGTATAATTTGTCGACATATTATGCGGGTGAACCCGCGGGCGGAAGCTAGTATTCAAATAAACTTGCAAGTTTGTGAGGATGTATGGATGTTTGTTGCTCTTTCACGCAAAAACTACTGAACGGATCTAGATGAAATTTGGCACAGAGATAGATTATAGTCTAGAATAGTATATAGGATACTTTTTATTCCGGTGGCACGTTTCCGTGGGATAGTTTCCGCTATCGACGCGGGCGCAACCACTGACAGAAGCTAGTTACTTAATATTTATATTTATTCTTCTAAACTGGGGTTCTCAAGAATCACCATCCTCCTTCCTAATCGTGTCCCTCATCATCGGCTTATAGCAGTCCACTGCTGGACATAGGCCTCTTGAATTGCACGCCATTCAGCTCGATTCTCGGGTACTCATTCAGTACTATTTTAATATTGCTTCACATTGGGAAAGAGATGGAGCTATACTGCCTGTAAAGTGTCATCTCTTTCTCACACTAGTAGTAATAATAAAATAATACTGCCCTTTCAGGTGGTAGTATGCCCCCATCATGTTATTTGGTTTAACACATTCACTGCGTTACGGGAAGTATTTGGTTGTAATTGAGTTCTGCTCTGTGCGGCAGCTAGTTGTCCTTGTTTTGCGCTCCGTGCGGGGGTGATTTTTTCAAGTATTCATACAAGTAAAAAAGAGACGCATATATTTCCAGTGTCCTTGCTTGAAGTGTATTAAAATTTACGAATAAAAATGTACGGGAATTATTTTTTCGTAACGCACAGAAAGGTAATTATTTTACAATAGTGCGATACGGGAATTAATTGGCCGTATCCTAAACCCCGTACCGCACTGAACGTGCGCGCGCGCGGAGCTTCAGTTAGTCGTAGTGATGTGCCCATTTAATACGTTTTTACAGAACGCAATACTTTATATAAAAATAAAAATTACTTTAGTAAAAATTATATTCATAACTAAATTAGATCTCAATATATACTCAAAGTTCCTATTAGTCGTGATTATGCAGGATGTTATGTAAAGAATTATTAAAGCTTATCATTTTATGGTATGGTACCTGTACTGTTACTTTTTATTCGTTTTTTTTTTCAAATTATCGAGTAAAATAAATAACTGTGATAAATAAATTAGGGACTTTTTTTGTAATTCAGCTTTTTCAAGTACCTAAAATAAATAAGAATTTACTGTTTTAGTTAAAAAGTTAACATTAACATAGTTAATAACTTATTAGTTTTGTTAAAAATAGATTTCGTTGATTGTGTACCACCTGATTAAACAATAATAAATCTGAAACAAAAAAATATTTTACTTATGACACCCCATCCCTAGCAATATGACTGTTGTATGCGCCACGACAAGTATTTTCCCGTAAAATCAACCATTTCCAAAAATACCTGTAACTTTTAAGATATTGCTTAGAACCCCGTGCGACTGCAGCTGTGTATACACAAGGATGTAACCTATTGATTGGTATCAAAAGTAAAAACAATCAGCTGTGGTCTTTCCATGTCTCTGTGGAGGTTTGAAGTCAGGTCTAGGTACGGGAAAATAGACGTCGTAACGCATATCAGGCATTCTTGATACGGGAAGTATGTAAAAATCCTTTAGCAGTGCCATGACTCTATGCTTTATCCGCTTTCCACTTCTAACTGTCGTTTCTTTATTTAAAGACGGGTTATATCGATAGATACTGCCTCTATTACATAACGATATTCTTCCGACGATCAATGAAACGTCATTCATCTAAAACAGTTCTGTAGTTTAAGAGAAAATAACAAAAGAGCTCTGTATGTAGCTATACACCTCTTTATCTGTTCTGTGGTTATACACACAGATAAATATGTAAAGATCGTGTGATACGAAGGGCGATTAATTCCATTTTTAAAATTCATTGTCTATGAATATCTGTTCCATCTAAATGCATAAACACACGAGCGGTACGCGTCAACGGTACAGGCTCAACTTAATTTAGGTAATTTTGTGCTCCACTTTCTTAAACCAAACAAAAGTTTTTCTTAATTACTTCTAAATTCAACCTTTACTCCAAAAAGGTTAAATTATCAAACAAATACTCCATAATAATCCCTAAAGACTTGTAATCTCACTTACTGTGTGTAAACTTATTCAATTGAGTCAAGCGTGGCATTAGCCGCCTTTGTTTACTAAGAAGTTTCTCATAAACGCGGGTAATTTGTGAAGAAAAAACTAGATAGCCACTTTGTACCTACTTTCGTTTTCCCGTGACTGGTGGATAGTGACAACTTTCTATACTGCATGGTGTGGTGGATAAAGCTTTATTTTTATGCGAATTTAGTTCAGATTAACGTTTAGTATAATCTGGCTAAGTACTAACAACCGCACAGGTCGATCCCTCAGGTTAAGCCCGGCTTGCCGGGGTTGGCCGTGGATGGGTGACCATCTTTACATACCGAGACTCCTCCGTGCCTCAGAAAGCACGTTAAACTGTTGGTCCCGGCTGTCATTTGTGCATATTTGCCAGTCGTTAGAGGTCGTCAGAAGCCCGAAATCTGACAGCCAGTCTTACCAAGGGGTATCCTATTGCCTAGTTACTGGGTTGTGGAGGTCAGATAGGCAGTCGCTCCATGTAAAATACTGGTATTCAGCTGCATTCGGTTAGACTGGAAGCCGACCCCCAACATACACACATCAAAAGTGTCTAGGGATCAACATATATTTTTGCAATAACTTTTCTCTTGATTGATATTAATTTAAATTTTCTTTAAGGATTCATCAAATAAAGTGTTTTCGTTTGTCACAGTAACGATAAACCAAGTCACCTTTGCATTAATAAAGAAATTTGCCATTTTCCTAATAAAGGGATTTTTGACATTTGAACCACTAACATTAAAGTTCGAAAAAAAGACTGAAATAACAGTTTTCTTTAAAATTTTATTGGGTAACTTAAACAATTAATAATCCGTGTTTCTACCGCGAACACTAACAACACAAGAACATCGGTTTGGCATACTCAAAATGAGTTCATCCAAATCACGCTGTGGAATGGCCGCCCATGTTCGTTGCAACAACAAAAAAAGGTGTTATCAGTCGACTTTGGACACGTTACCGAAGCACTGGTACCGTGGCTGAGCGCCATGAAGGACGGTATCGCTGCACCACACGGAGACAAGACCGATACATTCAAATCTTAACTCGAAGAGCTCCAACAATAACCGCCATGATGTTAGCCGTGAGGCTTCATCACTCTTCAGGGAACTTAATTAGCGACCAAACAGTCAGAAACCGCTTGCATGAAGTGAACCTTCATTCCCGAAGACCGCTACGGGTACCACCTATAGCAATGCACAATCGTAGGATTCGATATCAATGGGCTCTTGAACACAGAAATTGGGCAGAAGAACAATGGCGTTTCGTGTGCTTTTCTGATGAGTCTCGTTTTGGTATGAGACCGGATACAAGACGTATACGACACTGGAGAACCCCTGGACGCCAACAGCGATTAAAATCCTGCCAGGAAGTCCATCCTTATAGTGGTGGAACCATCATGGTATGGGCGGGTATTTGGATCGGCGGAAGAACTGAGTTGATTTGGATCAGAGGCAACCTCAACGCTCAAATTTATGCTGAGACGATTGTATCTGACGTCATCGTTCCTCTACAAGTGCAAATCGGTCCCTTATTTCAGTTAATGCATGATAATGCACGACCGCACACCGCAAGAGTTGTAAGACAGACTCTCGCCGCAGCTAACATCAATGTCCTGCCCTGGCCTGCTCAGTCGCCAGACTTGAACCCGATTGAGCATGCATGGGATATGCTACAGAGAAGAGCTCTGCCGAATATGGAGGGTATCCAGTTGCAAGAAGACCTTTTTTTGTTGTTGCAACGAACATGGGCGGCCATTCCACAGCGTGATTTGGATGAACTCATTTTGAGTATGCCAAACCGATGTTCTTGTGTTGTTAGTGTTCGCGGTAGAAACACGGATTATTAATTGTTTAAGTTACCCAATAAAATTTTAAAGAAAACTGTTATTTCAGTCTTTTTTTCGAACTTTAATGTTAGTGGTTCAAATGTCAAAAATCCCTTTATTAGGAAAATGGCAAATTTCTTTATTAATGCAAAGGTGACTTGGTTTATCGTTACTGTGACAAACGAAAACACTTTATTTGATGAATCCTTAAAGAAAATTTAAATTAATATCAATCAAGAGAAAAGTTATTGCAAAAATATATGTTGATCCCTAGACACTTTTGATGTGTGTAGTTGGGAAAAGGCTAGGCAGATAGTGATAAGTAATAAAATTAGGGATATCTCGCAAATAATTTATTATAACCTAGGTATTGCTATCAGTTCGCTGCTGAACTTGCTAAGGACAAATTTTTCAATCGTCAGATAGGTTTTATTGCAAGAATAAATAAGGCAGTTTGACAACTTTTGAGAAATTATGTCAAACCGCCGTTCTCTTCTTCCTAGCGTGTCGATGGCAATCTCAATCTCGGCCCAGAATTCGGCTACGTGTTTGGCACCATTACTAGCGTCCATTAGTTCTGGTAACGTGCAGACGACAGGACACGATATAAGTGTCCCAGCGTTTGTGGAACAGCACCATATTTACACTCCAAGGCGGAGTTGTCTACGAATCCCCACCTAAGCAGGTTTTCCTTGCTTCGGCCAACCTGGGTCCAGAGTCTGTTTAAAGACCACGATGCAATGGCAATCCAAACCGCTATTTTTCTTCTTCAGATAGACAAGCGATTGAAAAATCAGCCCTAGAATTGAAAAAAAAATAAGCATCTATAACTCCCGAAATCAGTTGTTTTTAAATTTAGAAGCACAACCTCCTTGACATAACCGAAATTCTGATAAGACCTCTTTTGTTCAAAATCCTTTTTTTATTCCTTTTACGGCTAAAAGGACCTTTATTAAAACAAAAGAGTTCTAAATTCAAAAGTATTGTTTTAGGCAGTAATGAGGTAAGAGGTACCTACATTCCATATCATCATGATCACAGATCAGCAAAGAGTGATAATAACACAAACCTGGCTGCTCTGATAATGGAAGCCAAAGTTAATTGGAACTTACTGAAAAACCCGTTAAAAATTCAATTGCAACCGCGATCATATTAACGTGACCCAGCTATGGCGCACAATGACCTCATTATGACCGGTCAGTATTGTCATTCGGCTTAATAAAGCTTAATGTATGCACGGATATTATTCATCAATATTATGGCTAGCCTGAATTGCGGGACGTGGCCCGAATACCGGCCAATTGGGGCATTTGTGTTTATCTGTTTCAGTGGTACATCCACCCTGAAATTAACTCTTGTGGGCAAACTCGGAAGGCGTAGATAGTTTGCATAGTAGGCCATTATTTCAAGCTGTAAGTTTACACATTTAACGAATGGAGGGGAAGATATGAATGGTTGGATGGTGTGAGAAAATTGAATTAGGAAGTGAATATTATCAGATTATTTTGATGATAAAATTATAGAGAATGGGAGTTGAAAGCCTAATATGGCGCCGACCTTAAGCAACAAGTACTATACAGACTATATTAAAAAAAAACAACGCGGGCGAAGTCAGGGGAGATGTGCTAGTTTTACATACCTTGGTGTTAGCCTATATAACCTTCCTCAATAAATGGACTATCCAACTCAAAAAGAATTTTTCAATGCCTGAGATTAGCGTGTACAAACAAACAAACAAACTCTTCAGCAAGACTGTCTATAGGTAATTAGATACCGCCAATTTCAATTTGATGTGACAGCATTCGCGAGCAGTTTAACATTATTTCGCAAATCATGTTCTTTGCAGCCAGTCATTGAACGACCATAGACTATCAGTAACTCCTCTCTCTGTAGACATCACATGTAGTTTTCTCTGCTATTGTATTAGTCTTAACTTCTTAAGTATTACCGAACAGTAGGCAAGTAACTGTCGCGTCATTCAGTGAAAGTACTGAGTTCAAATATTTAACTTTATCACTGTCTATGACAAGTTATGTAAAGACTAAAGAGTTAAATTATCAGTAAAGAGATTTTGAACATGACGGTGAAGTTAATATGGCATAAGGAGAGTTGTGATTTATGACTGAGTTATTTTTTTTTAAGGATGGGAAATCATCTAATGACTTCTCCCGCTCTGGGTGGAGCGGAAGGGAGTGTCAGAATCTTACTGACTAAAACCCATCCATGTTCCTTCCTAAGCTCTGTATATTTTGCGGTAGCGGTAACCCTTTCGGAGAATCCCGCTGACATCTAGAGTCTAGCTCGACTATTTCAAGGAGTCTAGCATCTACACTCTAGGACCCGTCTAGGTTCTAGATCTACACGCAATGACGGGAGGTATGCGTTCTTCTTCACCTCATAACCTTCGAAACAGATTGACTTCATCAAACGCCGGGGAAGCTCGCAAAATTTGAATTTTCTTACGTTTTTTGCAATTTGCAAGTCACTGTCAGGTTGTAAGTGGATCAAAATATGATTGACGGCCGTAGCGAGTAAGTATGTATTTACAGAATTATAATAATTAGAATCACCAATATAACTCTATAACTTAGAATTAGCCTCAAATTTCATGGTTTCATGAAATAGTCATATCGTAATATGAGCTTACTAGGTTTTTATTGATGAATTTAATTATTACCTACAATTCTATAAATACGTACTTATTACGACCACGAATCTTATTTTTGTCAGCATACAACCTGATAATGACCTGCAAATCGCCACAGACATAAGAAAATTGAATTTAGCGGGCAACTTTCACCTTAACTTTTAAGCAGTGATAGCCTAGTGGTATGACCGTCAGACTGCAAAGTCTTAGGTCTCAAGTTCGAACTCAAGCCACGCACCTCTGACTTTAAGATTCAAGTGACTATTGTATTATCACTTGCTTGCCTGAGAGATATTTCTCAACAGCATGTGAAGCCAAGTCAGAGGCCCATGGGCAGCATAAAATCTCTGGCACCAGGTTTGTCACTAACCACACGAAAAGAAGAAGACCTAACTGTATTCTGTAGGCATATAAGGTTAGGTGTAATATTTTACACATGCTTAAAAACTAACAGCAAATCAAAATGGTCATTGCCAATATTGTTATCCAAATACAAAACGCTTTGCTTATTGGGACATTGTCAGACCAACTTTCAAATGGGTGATGATAAATTAATCAATATTTAAGTGAGTTATAACGGTGTCTACCAATTATGGGAACTTATTAATTACGAACTATTTTTTCTAATACAGTTTTTACAGTTTGTTGTTCTGGGATGGGTGGCCATCTTTACATATCAAGACTCCTCCGTGCCTCGGAAACCACGTTAAGCCGTTGGTCCCGGCATTCATTCGTAGATCTCTGACAGTCGTTACGGGTAGTCAGAAGCCTGAAAGTCTGACAGCCAGTCTACCAAGGGTATCGTATTCGCCAGTTACTGACTGGGTTGTGAAGGCCAGATAGGCAGTCGCTCCATGTAAAATACTGGTATTTAGCCTCGGGATAAGGCTAGATTGATGGTTTTTTATTAGGATACAAAGCTATTTTAAGACATGTTTATAGTTCTTTTTAATTGTTCGTTCTAATTTCTCACAAGTTCAGAGTTAAAAATACCTTTATGAGTTTGAGTTATCAAACATTCTTCTTCATTTCAGTCTTCAGTGAAGGAGAGTCTTTAACCTTGTGAACGCCAGAGCATAAACGCACGCGCGTGCTAACCACGCCAGGCTACAAATTTATTTCTTCTTGACCATGTGGACCGCATACCTTGAAGAAGCCCTCAATATTCTTATATCTTCCCTTCTTTGTTCCAGAAGCCAGTGATAGTAGCGGCGGTGACTCCTGTGCGCGGTACGAATGATGAGCGGCGCCGGCGGCGGCCCCTGCACCCCGCGCCTCCCCTGGCAGCCCCGCCCGAGACATGGCCGCCCTCTCCTGCTACCAACCCTGCAGGTCACACCTCGCACAGCCTGCTAGGTAAGACTCGAACGACCAGAAATATTATAGTCTTTTGTAACTCCTGCTTGAAGGACCAGATTGCTCTTCGCGATGGCTAGAAGAAAACATCTCCATCAAAGCGGAGACGATACGAGCGGAGAGGAGATGTTTTTAAACAACCAATAGAATTGTGTTATTGACACATCTCCGCTCCGCTCAGCATCAGTGTAAATCACTGTGCGGAGATGTGTAATATTTGTATGGCGCGATGGAAGTGGAGATGTGAGATGTGCGCGGACGACGCGCAGTGGAGACGAGAGATGTGAGCGGCGTGCAGTGAGTGCGCGTGCTGAGCATGCTAGATAGACCAATGAATATGATTGGTAGATATCAAACGCATCCATAGCAACGTAGCATAGCATATCTCTGCTGGATAGGCATCCTTAAGGTGAACGACCAGGGGTAAGCCGGATTGTTCAAAAGGGTTGCTAGCAATTTCGGAAATCTAACTAAGAGAGAACAAAGTTAGTGAGATTTTCATGGTTATAATTATGTAAATACAAATGTTTTTTAATGTCGCGAATCAAATTTTAATCAAGATAAAACCTGACAGTGATGAAATTGCAAAAAAACACAAGAAATTTTGTGTTTCGTGAGGTGACTACGCATTTGTCTTAAAGCACGTTTTAAAAGAAATTCAAGTATCAAGGTGACTACAGACATACGACACGACATTGCACAACCAGTGTATGCCAGTGATGCCAACTTGGGAGTTTTCTCCCTAAATTTAGGGAGAAAAAATCTATACAGAGAGTTTTCTTGGGAGAATATTTTTTTGGGGATATTTTTAAGAATAAAATTTGAATGGTGTTGTTTTTTAAATGGCACTACTCTCCATATTCCGTACTTGTATTCAACAAAAGTTAATAAAATAAAATGTTTTTTTTATAAACTTTTAGTTTTCAATGATATACTAGTGTCACAGTTGGGGACTTTTAGTAATTTGGGTTTTGAAATTGCTTTAGAGGGAAAGTTTTCAAACAGTTGGCAACACTGCAGTCGATTGCAGTAAGTACGCTAAGAACATGACACAACACTAACACGCCTTGCTGCGTAGAATGCAAAAACTATTTGGTTTACACAGATTAGCCATTTGAAAACATTCCAATGACATTGTGGAAAAAATCTAGATTAACGCAATTATTTCGACATTCTAACTATCCCATTGTTATCGTGCTTCGTCAACTGAAAAATTGTTTCGTCTGTGACAATTTCTGGGCCCAGTAAATGTATCCAGTAGCCTTAGTTGAATAGGTTTAGAAAGAAAATTTGACAGATTGTGGTAACTTGATGTGCTGGCCTCTGTACAAGCCAGCAGACCAAGTTACCCCAATCTGTCAAATTTCTTTGATAGTATTTCAACTTTATTGCAAAGACATAAGGTTCATTTTTAATTGAGAAAATTTAACAGTTAGAGATAGCTTGATGTGCTGGCGTCTGTACATAGCTTAAAAGTTGTATGCGCTTCAGTTATCTTCGGGGTTCTGAACTATTACGAACGGCGCACCATAGAGTAACACTCCATAGAGTCAACGCTTCTTAGTTTAAACTTCCGTTGTTTATGGAAATGCGACCTATCATTATGTACACTTGAGTGTGTAAACTTTTCTCTTGTCGGGTACCTAGATATCCCAGTCACAGATCGTCATTTGTCACTCAAAAGTTAAGTTGTTATAAAAAGGAAAGAATAGCATAGAATTGATTAATCTATCATTTTTTAATCATGCTAATACAAAATAGGGATGCACTTCTAAGTTCAACGGTTTTAACAGCTCTATATTAGAGCACATCATCGCGCGTTCGCATTTCCAAAGATAGACGATGACGTTACGATAAATGTGTAGAATCAAGTTCTTCCAACTAAACAGACAGCTGTGCTGCTGGGGGGTTTGTTGCGCCACTTCATCTTCCCAGCTAAAGCACTAGGAAGTGGTGAAGGCTGGGCGCTTTTGAGGGACTGTCTTATGTAACTTTAACCTTCAAAAAGTGCTGATTTTCAGCCTAGTTAGAATAAATGACTTTTGATTTTTTTTAGACAAACTGACGAAGATTTCCAGAGCATATACTTTTCCTTGGAGATTAAAGTCAAAGTCAAAGTAAAATCATTTATTTCAAAGAGGCAACAAGTAAGGCACTTTTGAACGTCAAAATGAACAAGAAATAGAAATGATTCTAGTCGCCCCTTCCAAAAGGTAGTTTCGTGTGGAGAAGAATGGTATGGAAATGATAGATCTAGGTAGGTCCTCTTCGTTTTACTGTAATAACTAAGCATAAAACTATATTTACAGGTGTCTAGACGACGACGAAGATCATCACCAATCAGTGAACTTCTCGCTCCGGCGGCAGCAGTTCATCGAGAGATGCCACGAGGCGCGGGGCCTGCGCCCCCGTGACACCATCCCCGAGGTGTCGGTCAAAAGGACCAGGGAAGAGCTGGCGAAGCATGCGTCGCAGGTCACCCCGCTAAACCGCCGGCTCAACGTGGAAGCCGGCTGGTCTAAGGTCGAGGAGGTGCGGAAGAAGTTTGAGGGAGCAGCCAATTGTCCGGCGTTTTCCAGGTCCTTTGAATCGCCGCCCAGGTAAGGCAATGACGTCTTGGGATATCTTATTCGCGTCTTGCGCTTGTAAAACTCAAACTCAAAGCATTTATATCAAATAAACCAATTACAGACACTTTTGAATTGTCAAAGGTTCGGTCGGGCAGAAAAATGAAGTTTGGTGCCGAGAAGAACGGGCAAGAAACGCCACGGACACTCTTTTAAACAATATATGGTTACAAATAAACACTGCTACTTGAAGTCAGGAGACAAAAGGCCCTTGAATTAGTGCAGGAATTGTAATTGAATTTTATTTCTTTTAAGTTATAATAATCAAAAAAACACGATCAAAAATTAAGCAATCAAAAAATATTGATTAAAAAGACATCATATTTTACTCCAAAAAAAGTGTCGTTACAACTTTTAGTCTTAATTTCCGTCCAGCCCCCTTTCGCAACGCGCGATAAGGAACTTCGTTCCAATAAATAAGGGTTTAAACAACTTTATTTTCTCATAAGAACATAGTGCACTTAAAGCGACAAGTTTCATACCAACCTCATAATAAAACCTTTTTTCTTAAGATTACAACCATAACTTTAACCCCATTATCAACCTTCTTTGTCCTATCAGCCCATTTTGCCAAAACTCACTCATCCAGGCAGACTTTTCAAATGATCACAGTTTCTCATCGCTCCCCAGGCGTCGTCTCGCAGACTCTTTGTTCGCGAGTTTCAAACTCCCGCGCAAGTCGAGGGACGGCATGGCGGCCCCGCGGTCTCTTGCGCAGCCGCAGCAGCAGAAACGGAAGTCTGCTGTGGAACTACTGGCAGAGACTAAGGCTTTCTATGTAAAGTCGGAAACTGTGCTGGACAGGAAGCAGGAGTTGCCGTTGAGGGTAAGTTGTTAATTTGGTTAATGAAGTCAGGTTGGGGAGAAAATTATTTGGAGTTAAGGAGAAGTTATCAAGGTCAAGTGTTGGTTCTCGTTGGTCCAGAATGGCCTGAGAACAACGAAGAACGCTCTCCCAGCTCTTTGTTGGTGTTGTTGGATGTTCTTAGACCGAATGTCGGGAATCGGATTCATGCTTTGATTTCTCAAGCGCGCATCGTCGCATGCGCGCTTCTCTTCGTGCGATAGGTGGAGCGATACCGCCCAACGGGCAGAGCTTGTTGAGCGGAGTTTGTTTTAGGCATCCTGATATACTTCGACACATTTCGTTTAGGATAATACCAACTTGCCTGCTTGAGCGGATCGTTGCCACAGTGGGCGTGTGAATTCGCCGGCCGAGAAGCATAAAGACCTCTCAATATGCCAGTGTGGCAAGCCAATTCTACATTGAGAAATTAAAACTTATAAATTCCACAAATTCGAATGATCTACTCACGCGCCTTCACTTCAGGGTATATATACAGGCTGGAATTTTGTAATGCCACCTGGAGGGAAAGTACTCTTAATACTGTAGATAGAAAATTTTACTCAAAGAAAACATTCCTATATTTTTGAATAGGAAGAAAACTGCATTCAAAGATTTCCAAAAAATCGCTTGCTACACCCGGGAATCGAACCAACTAAAGTCTGTAAAAATGTCATCCTGTACTTTTATTGCATTGATCGTTAGGATCAATAATTAAAAGGATGAAATCTCTCTATCAAACTTGATAACTTAAATGAAAAACCATAAAATCTGGACTTAAAAATTCAATGTTCTGTTTAGACATAAGTTAGTAATTAATAATTATCACTGAGGTCATTTATCCATCAAAATGACGAGTTAGTATTTAGATAAGACGATTTAAGATTGGTACAAACGGTACAATCAGATGGCCTACGAGATCACCAGATGTCAAGATTATAAGAGCTCAACGATTTATACGGTTATATTTATTGTCGTTTCAAAAGAATTCTTACGGCAAGAAGGTTCTTACAAAATGGGGCTAGTAAAAAAAACATCACACCATTCTCTAATACTTCATATTGCTTCACAGATGAGCAGTGGCCTTGGGCAGGCGATTGCTGCCGGGGGCTGCCACCTCGTCAGCTCCGGGACCTTGAACAATGATGCCTGCTGCAACCCCTGTAAGTATTCTTTGGTATTATATATTATAGAAAACACTATTCGTTGGAAACATGTATCGATGGTGAAGCTAAACTGAGCTGTCAATAGTGTCAATCTCTCCACCGTTTTAAGGGCAGTGGTGATGAAATAATTTAGGTACAGACGCTAGCACATCAAGCTATCTCCAACTGTCAAATTTTCGCAGTTGAAACTGAACCTTATACTTCACTACATAGTATTATTAACACGTTAGCTGCGGCACCAATTTTTGCAAACTTTCCGTTCCTGCGGCACGAGGTTTTATCGGCCCGCACCGTGACCAGACGTTAGGGCGATACGCGGTCTATTAGACCCCACCTCCTTTAACAGACTAAAAACCATTTTCTGGCGCGAAATCAAAGAAAATTGAAAAATTTGGTCCTTATCGATATAGACAGTGAATTGATGAACCCTAATCTACCGTCGCCCCGGGATCTGATAACTAGTTTAGGAATTATTGGCAAAACAAAATATGGGATCTTATACACCTCGTAACGCACTGAAATAGGGTAAATTTTCGCTAAGATTAGTGATGGGAAAAATAATATCGACGCAACGACGTTTATCTATTTTTGTGTGAAAATCTTAATGCGGTTCACAGAATAGAAAAAAAAGAAAACCAGAAGTAGAAAAGAAACTATCATATGTATTCTGCCTCGGGCTTTAAAAATTAACATACAATAACAATATTAGAACTAGAATTAACATAAAAAAATCAGTAACAATATAGTAATCAGTAGCACTCATAAACTTTTTTAAAACTTACCTGTTTTGGTTCTGTTTCTGGGTTTTTTAAAATTAACTTCTTCCGACATCGTTTAGACATGTTCGGCGATGTAAAAGGACGTGCTCTCCTATCGACGTGATGCACAACACTAGTCGCGGGAAGCTCGCGTTGGATGCGGTACGAGGTCCGGGTGGATATGGGACGTTTTAGCCTCGTCCCGCACTGCATTAAAATTATATTAATTCAGTGCGGTACGAGGCCTAAAACATCCGGTACCAAGGTAGGTATACCACCGAGTCCGGGACCATTAGCACGTCTCAAATATACATTTATCTCTTTTCTATACTGGACCAAACTAAAGCTATGCCCTTCGCACGACAGAGATGTTCACGTTTTTCCTTGCCGCACCACAAGGACGTTGCATGCGGGGTGATTTAGGCCTCGTTTCGCACTTAACGTGTTAAGCAAAGTCGCTTCCCGCGTCCTAATGTCTGTAGGTATGTATGCTTAGATCTTTAAAACTACACAACGGATTTTGATGCAGTTTTTTTTTAATAGATCGAGTGATTCAAGAGGAAGGTTTAAATGTATAATAACATGCAATTTCCGTCATCCACGCGGGCCAAGCCGCGGGCAGAAGCTAGTTTGATATAAAATAAAGTTGAAAAACTATCAAAGAAATGTGACAGATTGGGGTAACTGGATGTGCTGGCCTCTGAACACCAAGTAAAATGCTTGATTGGATTCGACCCTACGACCTACTACTACACGAAACTCGCGACCGTTACCACGGGGCCGCTACTCTCTCTAAGCTCACTCCATTATTTCCAGACGCGACAACTCGCAGCATGGGCCCCGCCCGCCGCGCAGTCAGCGCAGGCGAGGGGCTGCAGAACACACTGCGAAGACTGCTGGAGCATGCTGACAGCAGGGAGAATGTCTACTCGCCGCCTTTTGCTGTTTGTAAGTGCCAATTTTTAACAGAAGAAATTATTCTTTATGGATGGAACATGGATGGGTCGGCTATAGTTTGACACTCCCTTCCGCTTCACCCAGAACGGGAGGGGTCATTTTGCACCTTTAGAATGAAAACGACGTAACTCAAAAAAGGGACTTTTAGGGAAATAGCAAAACAAGTTTTGAAATTCTAACACCTACGTATTATTTCGTGATTATTTACGTCAGTGACTATGTTTGTGCTGCAAATCATAAAAAAGTAGTTTTACTCTTTATACGTATTACTGGTCATGACTATACTTCTTTTATACAACTCCTCGAGCTCTCCTTCTAAAGATAATATAGCTCGTGAACAGTGCTCCATTTTCTTCCACTACCCTGAAAATACACTGTGCAAGTTTCTAATCTCTACTTAAAGTCTTATTTCAAAAACAATAAAAAAATATTTAAATCAAAAGTCATTTATTCATTCATTCATTCATTCGTCAAAATTATATAAGTCAGTCCCCCAAAACGCCCGCTCTTCACCACTTCCTGGTGCTTTAGCTTCGAAGTGGCCCAACTTTCTTGCCTTAACTTTTAAATGATTTATTTCTAAATACCCATTCCTAAAATGTACAGAGGGACAGCACATCAGGTTACTCCAATCCGTGAAATTTCTTTGATAGATTTTCAACTTTATCACAAAAGTATAAGGTTCATGTTCAATAGGGAATATTTGAGAGTTTGGGATAGCTTGATGTGCTGGCGTATGTACAATTATCACCCTTGATAGCTTATATTAAAACCTAATATTTTCGCTAACAGGTACACTTTCAGCGCACAAAGTATACGCTGACACAAGACGGCTAAAAGACTCCTACCCAGAACGAGAAACCATTCCTCGCTCACAGCACAACTCTGGAACCTTCTCCGGTACCTTCTCGGGAACCTCCTCATCAGGAACCTCAGGGTCTAAAGCCCAGAAGTCAGATCCTGACCATAGAGAGAAGATGAACAGGCCCTTGAGCTTTGGTGACGCGAGGGTGTTCTTCCCGGAGTCTTTCGTGATACCTCGACAGAGGCCCAGTGAGGTGGTGATCAAAAGTGGATATTCTATGCGTGAGTTTATTGGTGTTTTATTTATTTATTTAATGACTTTGGAAGACTTGCAGCTAAATACAATGGTCATAGATAATAGTGTGATAATCTGATCTGATTTTGATAGAATTACTTTTTCTGGTCCACTGGTCCTTGGTTGTCGACCTTCCTATTATTCCAGAAATTGATCCTTCGACGAAAGAAACTGGTAAGATGATGATTTGTTATTTGTGAGTGGCACGACAACATACCACCAGAACGTGAAGTACAGTAAAATTAAAGTCTTTATTTGTAAATCAGGTGGAAAAAAGGGTTGTGTTGAGGTATACTTTATTTTGCTAATAAATAAATAATGTAGGTACTGAGAGCTTAAGTGAAACCTTGTGGAAATTAGAGCCTAACTGAAAATAACTGAAAGGATTCGACCCTTCAAAATAATAGTTTTTATAAGAGAAATGAAGGAGTCGGTCAGTAGCCGTGCTGCTGGACGCATGTATTCGTTATAAGCAATTTAATTCAATAGCTGCTGCCCCGTGTGTTTGTATAATATTTTGTAGGATAGAAATCTCTACAATACACTACAATAACTGTACCTCTGAGCTTCCTAAATGAAGGTCCGTCTGGCCTTCACAGTATATACAACATGGAAGGTCGGCCAAAGCTAATTGTATATGACGTAACCATAGCTAGTTCCCTTCGGCGTATAATAAATTAGGCCCAAAGACCCAGCAGTGGCTAATTCCGGGCTAAAATCTTTCCAGCGAGTTCCCACTCAAGTCCCGAGAACATGGAGCTCCCTGAGCCGGTAGTCAGTGGCTCGGACTCCCCTGCGGACCCCGTGGCCGCCATCAGTCCGCCAGCACAGTACGCACACTCTGCGCCACGGTACATCAGGTATGTTACACCATACGTTACACCACAACACCATACATACCACTATCCAGAAATATAACGCAATGGAGTCACCTCGAAGTAGCTTTTACGTCTACTAGCAGTCCTTATACATCGTGGATTGGGCCAGGCAGCGGGAGAATCTTAATCCTTTTCCACAAACCAAATTCTGCTTCCTTTTTAGGATTCCGTACCCAAAGGGGAAAACGGGAACGAAAAAAAAAACGGGACCCTATTACTAAGACTCCGCTGTCTGTCCGTCTATCAGACTGTATCTCATAAACCGTGATAGTTAGACAGTTGAAATTTCCACAGGTGATGTATTTCTGTTGCCGCTGTAAAAAAAATACAAAAAACAGAATAAAATAAATATTTCATTGGGCTCCCATACAACACGTGATTTTTTTGCCGTTTTTATAGAGACTCGCACTTGGCCGATATTTTTTTAAGCGTTTTTTTATTACAATAAATGGATCACTCTTTTTATCCGTCTGACACAGAGCTTTTTCTCAAGAACTACGATAGCTAGGTATTTGAATTTTGGCATACTGTTAGAGCTGGCTGACTCGCACAAAGATCGCCAGTCAACAAGAAGTTTTTTTTTTTGTTGTAATTTTTCGAAGTATTTCTTAATGAATAAGTGCGCAGTTGTATGTGCAGGTCCAACTCGCACTCGCAGCCCAGCATGCGAGAGGAAGACAGCGGCTGTCCCAACATCAACAGTCACAAGTCTCTCCCAGATCTCCACACGCAGACCAGGTGCTACCCTGAACAGTGAGTATTTATTTACTTATTCAAATTTCATTAATAAAACTTTTTTTTTTCTAGGGCTTACCTACTCCGTAAAACATACACAAAAAAAAATTTGTTGTCTGGAAAGTTAGTTTACGGACGATAGTTTAACGTGACAACGTCATAAAGCCAATCGAATCGGAAGAGAGATAGATGCGGCGCAAGCGTACAATAAGCATAACGGGACAATGAGCGTAACGGGACAACAAGTCATCCTTTTTTGCATACAGCCGGCGTTCATCGATTTATTAGACGTTGTCACATCAAAATTACATACAGTTTTTAAGTATAGTGAATTCGTCACTTACAGAAGTGCATAAGACTAGCAGAGCGCTGCACTTTTTGGCGCGTGGTCAAAATCGGACCTAACAGTGCCATCTGTTTTTTCATACATTTACAACAGTCAACGATTCGAGCGTTCAAACCATCCTTGTAGCAGTTCGGCCCTGGGGTAAAGCGAGAGAAGCTATCGCTCTAGGCTAGAGATTGGCAAAGGGTGCCAAAAATCCAAATTTGAAAAACAATTTCCAGCGCAGAATAAAAATTTTATGTTACCATGATGCCAGATCGGATTAGAAAAAAAATATAGATATTTCTAACGGCTCTTTTTCTCCATCCCCCAGCGTGAACGTGTCCCACCCCGACACGCTGGGCCGCTCGCCGCGCCGCCGCCGCCACTCCACGCACCAGCGCACCGCGTCGTGCTCCTCCAAGGGCACGCGCTCCAACCACTCCTCGCTCATGTCCTCGTGCGATGCCTTCTCGGAGCATCCCTCACCAGGAGAGGACAACTATCAGTCTTATAACAGGTAAACATGGTCCTTTTTCATCATCCAACCATTTCATTACAATGCTTCCTTATCCACTCCATTCGCTGCTGAAGGTCCCCTCCTGGGCGCGACTTACCTTGGCCAACCTGGAAGTCTTTAATCAGACTCCGGACTCACGTTGGCAGAAGCAATTAAAACCTACTCAGAGACGATCTATAGACAATTCCGCCTTGGAGTGTAAATGGGGTGCTGTTTCACAAACGATGAGACACTTAATATCGTGTCCTGTCGTATGCACGTTACAGGAACTGATGGACGCTAGTCATGGCGCCAAACACGTAGCCGAATTCTAGGCCGAGTGAGAGCATTTAGATTGCCATCGACACGCTAAGAAGAACATTCAGCTGTAGAACGTCCACTGCTGGACATAAGAATCGCCATAACTGGCAGTCCTGAGCGTAAACGCTAGCATACCCATGTTTTTAATGTGTTAAGCGCCGTGTTTCGAATTCCAGCAAGATCCTCATATGTTTTAACGCAGTATTACCGTTAAGATGCACCGAGTGGAGATAAACTACGATAACATGGCGCCCCCCCCCCCCAAATTACTGTTTCAAAGTTCGTAGTCACATCCTTACGAAAGAGTTTGTATGTAGTTGTAAGTATTCGTCTTCAGTAGCAGGCCGGCAGCGACATGCGTTGTGAGTCTTGGTGGCGCTTTGTGACATTCACATACATAATACTTTTAAACGTTATGACTGTTGGAAGGGTGGGCCATGTTATGCAAAAGTTTAAAAAAAAATACATTTAACAATGAATCTCTAATCTTATGGAAGTTAAATCATCAATAATGGACAGACATCTTCTGGTCACACTTGTTCTATCTTAGACTTCATATCCATCTCTTTCCATCAGCTTGGTTAGTATATTTTCCAGCCTTTTACACAAATCTTCATGATACCAATGTTTACTTATTTTAATACCTTTTGTAGTCGTTGCGGCTCATCCTTTGCGCGGGACTCTGGCGGTTCGAGCGGTCACTACACGCAACGCAGCGCGCCCGCGCAACACAATGCGCCGCATCAACACAGACGCACCGACTCCGGGTCCTCCACGCAACACGACCATGAACACGCCAGGTCAGCACTACATACACAAACGTCTACTTAATAAAAATCTTGAATTCATTCTTCCACTGGCAGGCAGCATAATCCGCTGTGTCTTGAAGCATGAAACAAAGAGTTCCTTATAAAACGAAAATTAGCACTGAGAAAGGAGTAAGAAGAAAGGACTTACGTTATAAATAAAATTCATGTTTGTAAAATATGTAACTATGATGCCGCTAATCCGGCTCGAAGGACCGAAATCCTAATTTTGACCTACATGACAAATAAAGATGGACTAATTTTATCAGTATAATAATTAAGCACCTAAAAAGTGTCACATAATCATTATTAAAATTTATAAAAACCCATATTTGCAGCAGCATGTCGCGGGTTCGATTCCCGTACGGAACAAATATTTGTACGACCTACAAGTATTTGTTCCGGGTCTGGGTGTTTTTCAATCTATAATATGTATGTATTTACAAAAAAAAATATGTATATAAGTAGTTTATCCGCCATCTCGTTACCATAACACAAGCATTAGGTTGCTTAGCTTGGGAATATATGGCGTTGTGTGAAATGTCCAAGGATATTATTATTATTATATTTAAACGTATTAATAATTTAGCCTAAAAGCCATGGGTTACCGTTGCTTCAACACATTTATATAATATTAATATGATTTATTCTTCAAATTTATAAATTATTAGTTGTAAAATATTTTCATGTAAATACATTCATGTATCTCCACAGCCGCTATAACTCCTACGTGTCGGAGTACGGCGCATCACTAGAGTGCTACGTGTCAGCCCCCCCACAGTTCCAGGACGGAGCCCCCGAGCCCCCCGCCCCGCCAGCCCCCGCAGCCCCCCCACAACACCACGCACATCATCATCATTATGCACATGCTCCTAGGGTTGGGATACACTTCCAGGTAATTAGCATTTAGAGCTGATTGATGATTCTTATGACTATAATTACACATACTTGCTATTCTACCGCGAATCATATTTTGATCAACATCCAACATGACACTTTCGTGTGGTTAGTGACTAACCAGGTGCCCATGGCCTTTGACTTAGCTTCACATGCTGTTGAGAAATATCTCTCAGAATGCTGGTTTCCCCACGATGTTTTTCTTCGCCGTTTTTTTAATCAAGTGATAATTACATATAAAATATGCAGGTCAGTCCTGCATATTTCGTAGTTCGCCAGCTACCCTGGAGCTTCCCTCTTATTGTCATGGCAACAGAGCCAACGACCCAAAGACTAAACTGACGGACAGAGTACTGTAGAGTCTGGGCGAAACCTTATGTGGAATCTAGGGCTGGTCGGTATATATAATAACTAACAGCATTCGACCTTTCAAAATGATGGAAAATTTTGATAGTTTTTATAAAAGAAATGAATAAGGACTCTGTCAGTAGCCGTGTTACCGCATGTATTCTTTAAAAGCAATATAATTCAATAGCTGCTGTCCCGTGAGTATCTATTTGTCGGGTAGTAATCCCTACAAAACAACACACTATACGAGCTCTACCTCTGAGAGCTCTCTAAGTGAAGGCCCATCAGGTCTTCACAGTACACATGAGAGAAACATTCTGGCTTCCGGTTCCAACAGTTCAGCTGTCACCGTGCAAGTAGCTGAAGACTTGATAATTCTAGAACTAATCCACCAAAAGATGTACCTTTTTGTAACCACTGCTCCTCCCACGCCCAGGCGAGCGCGCCCCCGCCGCAGTTCCAGGACGAGGCTCCCATGTACGACTACGGGGACTACGAGTGCACGTACAAGACGCCGCTCAAGTGCCTCAACGTGGGCCGCAAGGAGTATGCCAGGGAGTAT
This sequence comes from Hyppa rectilinea, assembly GCA_951799385.1. NCBI lineage: Eukaryota > Metazoa > Arthropoda > Insecta > Lepidoptera > Noctuidae > Hyppa > Hyppa rectilinea. The sequence continues at coordinate 9,657,829 of OX637316.1, forward strand.
ACTAGGTAAGATGATATTGATGTCACGATGGGCGCAGTGGTTAGATTCCCGATTCCCGCACGGAACAAATATTTGTACGACCTTTTTTTTTTTTTGATTGTGGGAAATCATCCAATGACTTCTTCCGCTCTGGGTGGAGCGGAAGCACAGAACAGATAAAAGAGGACCTCTTTCATCTGTTCTGTGAGCGGAAGGGAGTGTCAGACTCTTACTGACTAAAACCCATCCATGTTCCTTCCTTAGCACTTTATGTTCCGGGGTAGCGGTAACCATTTCGGACAATCCCACTTGAATACGTATACACTTACGCGATTATATAATCTTCTACTACATAACATTTTGAAACCCGCACTACTATGAATTTGTACAACCTGCAAGTATTTGTTCCGGGTCTAAAAAAAATGATATAAGTAGTTTATCAGCCATCTCGTTATCATAACACAAGCATTAGGTTGCTTAGCTTGGGACTATATGGCGTTGTGTAAAATGTCCCCGGATATTGTTATTATTATTGGGACTTTTGCTGGGATACCTTTAACCCATTAGATGTTTGCCTATTACGGCCTTTCCCAAAGGGGATGACAACGCCCCCTTGTGGGCGCTTCAGGCCTAAAGGGGGCAGTAAGAGACCCAGAAAAAAATGGGGGCGTTGTGTAGAGGCTTAGGGGGCGATTTGTAATTGATGGCGCTAAAAAATAATTTATTCTCAAAGTGGGTAGTAGACAAAATAAGTTTGGGTACCCCTGGCCTATTAGCAGCTTACAAGAGCTAAACGATTTTTACGGTTATATTCTTTGTGGTTTCGAGAGAATTTTTCTTATGAACCTATGGGGTTCATACGACATTTGAGAGGTTAAAGTGTAAGTGAAGTTTCAGCCAGATCAAAAGTTGGGGGAAAATTCTGTGGTGTCTGTTTTAAACCAATCTGCATTCAAATATTTTCGAAAATTCGCTTGTGACGCATGTCGGAAATAGAACCGACTAAAATCTCTAACAAAAATGATAAATTAAATAAAAGCATCATCATCTGCCTAGACTTTTCCCCACGATGTTGGGGTCGGCTCACATAAGTAAAAAAAAGATAGATTAAATAAACGCAAAACCATAAAATACTACCTTATTTTAATTGATCCAAATCGAGCGCTCAGCAATGGACTATATCAACAAAATTGCTTATTTATTCTGCAGATACCACGAGCCGAGCACAGAGGTGGTCAACAAACAGCCGCAGTACCAGGAGCTACGCATGAGACCGCGCGTTGATGATAAGCAGGAGTACGTCAACGCCACGCAGGTCAGTAACAAGAGAGAAATTTACAAAACTAAATTTCGTCGTTCTAAAGTGACTTTTCCCTTTTTTTATTTTTACATGTCAAGTTTTTGTTTCGGTAAAACAAAAAAAAAATAAACACAATTTTTTTTTTGATGTTATCATACCACCTCTCAGCAGTATTAATTTAATATACATAGCTTCACATTGAAAAAGAGATGGCGCTATACCACCTGCATACCTTTTTTTTGAGGGTGGGAAACCATTGAATGACTCCTCCCGCTCTGGGTGGAGCGGAAGGGAGTGTCAGACTCTTACTGACTAATACCCATCCATGTTCCTTCCTTAGCCCTTTATGTTCCGGGGTAGCGGTAACCCTTTCGGACAACCCCGCTTACCCGGCAGGCTTCGGCCCTAACAGGCCCCTTCAAATGCTGACATCTCTTTGAGGCATGCGTGGAACACGTACGCGTACCTCCTGTATAGCTGCATCTCTTTCTCACACTGAAGTAATACTGCTATAAGTGGTAGTAGTTGCCTCCCTAACTATATAGAAAGATAATTACAAAGATAATTCATCTTCTAGATATGCCAGCCATCTGAAGAGGTGACGTCACCGCTGGGCACGTTCAAGCGTCAGCGATGTCTGCGGTACAAGCAGCGGCGACCACGACCTATACTGCGCTCCAAATCTGATATCTCTGATAGGTAAGATACGCTACTTTCTTTTAGGACATCTCTGATAGGTAATATACGCTACTTCCTTTTATGACATCTCTGATTGGTAATTTACGCTACTGCCTTTTATGACATCTGTGATAGGTAAGATACACTACTTCCTTTTACGGATAGGTACAGCGAGCAAATTAAAGGCCTATTTTTGCCTATTTGAAATAAATGATTTGATTTTGACTTTAGTTGTTCAGGGGGCCAACCACCACGTCAGCCCAATTGACCGCTTAGTTTTATATCAATTGCCATGCCCCCAGCGCCCAGCTCAAAAATCGACAAATATGTACATCTCTTCGACGAACAGGGTCTTGCAACGACGTAAAAACGCACAATCAATAGCAATAAATTCTCAGTCGCATAAACACTACTCGGCGGCACGGGCCCGAAAACATCTGTCTAATTAATGCGACTGGGGTGGTTAAAAAGTCAAACAGCTGTTTTATTAAATTTTGTAAAAGAGAATCAAATAAATAATAAACAAACACATAAAATACTAATCCAAACCACCTTCCAGATACCGTCGCTCGGACGGGCGCAGTCCGGCCTCCGCCCCGTGCGAGGGCGAGGACTCCCCGGACAGCCCCTCGGAGGAGGCGTCCCGCCTGCAGGAGTTCTTCGAGCGGCTGGGCCTGGAGCCGCGCCAGTACGACGCGCTGGTGCGGGACGCGCCGCCTGAGAGTCCCGTGTTCTTCTCATCAGCTTCAACAGTGGACAGCAACCAGTTGGCTGCTACTGCTGATTATACGGTGAGGATGTAGGACAGGCCAGGAATGGCGGGATAAGCTGAGCTACTCTATATAAGATTGGTCTAAAATTGTAGTTGACAAGAGGAGATGGAGAGGCTTATGACCTTTTCTTTTTGAAGGGAGTGTATAATTTTGAAATGACTCCTCCCGCTCTGTGTGGAGCGGAAGGGAGTGTCAGACTCTTACTGACTAAAACCCATCCATGTTTCTTCCTTAGCCCTTTGTGTTCTGGGGCAGCTATGCCTTTTGGACAATCCCGCTGAGCAGGCTTTGGCCCTGCAGTGGAAAGGTGTAGTCTTAATAAAACTAATATTCTGAATAACCAATCTGTTTACGAAAGTCGACCAAAGACGACTTTCTTTGATCAGCTATACACCGGTATGCTAAAACTAGGGTAAAGCCAAGTAAGCGGGATTGTCCGAAAGGGTTACCGCTGCCCCGGAACATAAAGGGCTGATGAAGGAACATGGATGGGTTTTAGTCAGTAAGAGTTGGACACTCCCTTCCACTCCACCCAGAGCGGTAGGAGACATTGGATGATTTGCCACCCTCAAAAAAAAGTGAAAAGCCAAAAACTCAAAGTTATTCTATAGGAAAATTGGAAAATCTCCCATAAGTTATTAAAGGTATATTTTCTTGTTTCCTTGCAACTTGGAGGTTTCACGTTTCCAGGGTTTCACCAGATGTTTATCCACTCACTTATATTAATCAAAATATTCCAGGTGCAAGGCCCAGGTGTTCAAAAACCAATTTACCGCAACACAGAGCCCCCTAGCGTCGTAGAACGGAACGCACGCATAATAAAGTGGCTCTGTCAATGCCGGAAGACGCAGATGCCGCCACCACAGTGAACATCACTAGCACACATAGATAGCACCACCCCAAGGAAAGATTTAGATAGGTACAACACTAGTACACTAGATCGGCTTGACGTAGGAAAATTTTCAAAGATAATCCTGCTGTAGAAATGTTTGAAAACCCTGCTGAAGATGCTATATTATTTAATTAGATTTCAGGATAAAGGATGTAGAAAAAATCGATTTCATAATCGAGAATCGATTTCTGAAGATACGCTCAATGACTGACTTGTAATAATCGATTTAAGAATGAGTATGAAACGTCAAACAAAATACATACGTATATTCGATATTCACTACTCACAATCGAAATGTGAAGTACCTATATAGGATGCGAATAAATTTAAATTAAGCTACTCGACTACACAGTCACTCGACTAAACTGAATAATTGACTATCGAAATATTATTATACTTAACAAGAATGAGAGAACCAAATGTTGCTCATACGTCAATGTAAATGACGCTTAATTCTAATTCATAAAACTAAGACTAGATTTAGGCGATTCATAAAAGTTAGATTTCGATATTTAATGACTTCTTCGTTTATAAAATTAATGTCTTCGCAATGATAATAAATAAATAAGTTTTAATATTGAGATGATCTGGTCCAGATAACACAGGCTCTTAAACTCCACTTAAATATAAGAATCAGCGGGTCCATTCTGTTACAATCTCAGCGAGAAAACTCGAGATGAAGTGAGCTGTCATTCCACTTAATAATAGGTATTGACAGCGCACTTCACCGAAGTTTTCACAGACTAGACTGTCTGATGTGACTGTCAGTTATTGGTTCCAATGTCATTTTTAGCACATGAAACATTGCGGCGCGGCGTTGTCGTTGAAAGAAACTGCTCGATCTAGTTTATGGCAATTAAAATACTCTAGTTATGCAAATAACCATTGACGGTGGTAACCAATTTACCGGCAGAGCTAACTGCTTGACTGTCACTTACCGACACTATGACATAACAAAAGTAATTATTGGGAGTGAGAAAATCCTCTTGCGAAGTGGCAAGAAACCGATTCATGCAATATTGCGTACTGCGTTTATGACCCAAAATTGCATGCTTGAATCAAAATCAAGTGTTAAGCAACATATTCACTCCTACTACCTAAATTCATAGCCAATCTAATAGTACATTTGGGAAGGAATAATGCATAAAATATATGAGAAAGCTGTGGGTATCTGGACGAGTGACACGGCGACCAATCGCCGTCGACTGCTGGTATTTGATAACTAAGCGATACTAGTTCACTAGTCTATACTTTTCTTAGAATAAGCATCGACATAATATTCTAAAATTTAAAACTTTTAATAACGAGACTAAGTAATAGCATGGTTGGAATTTTAAGACACTGGACCTAACGAAATTAAGGGCCTGACTAAAACCCCAATGTATTTTTTTGCGTAGTATAGCAGTACGCTCAATTCAAACGTCTTGTTTTTTAATGAACTGTGTAGACTTAGAGAATGGACTGAGTGTTCCGTATTCAGCCGTGCAGTTACGAAAGGGCTAAAGGTAATGTGTTTTTTTTTGTTTATGGCATCTCGCATTTCAACCGTAGGGTTGTCTACTGCTTAACCGGGCATGCCTGTGGGGTTAACAAAACTAAACGCTAAGGGCACCCCCTGTGGGGTGCAGACCTCGGTTTAGGGCTTTGTTGGGGGAGAACAGCAAGGGACAAGCTGGATCGGGCGTAGGTAATGTGCGACTAGTAGTTGTCCCTTTAGTAATACTACAGGAATTGGCTGCCGCCGCTTTGTCTCTTTCTCTTTAGTGGTCTCTTTTGTGGGGCTAACGCTCAGTGTATTCTCTATGTGGTTCTTATTACTAATATTTCAACTTTACCATGACGTTTGTTACTGTTTAGTGATGTAGGCTGTCATCTGTCATTGTTACTAATCGATTACTTAGTCGATTTTTAACTGATGGAAATTAATCGATTAAGTTAATTGATGAAAATCCAACCATGTTTTATTATTTAGTTTCAACTAAGAATACTTAGGTACGTAAGAGTTTACCTATCTCTAATATTTTTGGTCAAAAGGCTATAAAAAGTTAAAAGTTTTGATTGTAAATAACACAACGTATTTTTGTCTGGACAACTACGTACAAGTCGTGAGCTTAGTAAAGAGAAAATTAAACTCTGGCTAAACTGAAGAAAATATCGTGGCACTGGCGCAACTCACAGTTGCGTGACTTCCTTTATTAAAACAATCGACAGATGCGCGCGTTGCGTGTCTCACGCGGTATTAGCTTCAGTGTTGCCAGAACTTAATTCGATAGTGTGACTATCCTACGGTTTCTACCGTTTTAATAGTTATGTATTTACCTACTTTATAACTAAAATACGTAAATTCTTTCACCAATGTTATTTGCTGTCTGGTTTTATTTCGATCAAATGGAAACCATGAACCCGGGCGTTAGTATGACACATCCGAAACTATACACTGAGAGTGAGACTGTCAAAAAGGTATCAGTGACAGGTAACGCTTGAACCGATTATTTTGTCTAGAATTCCGTGTGCTATATTGTTGAGTACGGGTACCGTACCTAGGGTGAACTTCACCATTGAAACTGAACGCAATTCGCGAAAAACCACGTTTAAGAGTTGTTAGCTTTATTATTTTTTAGGGAATATTGCCACTAACAGCTCTTGAACGCGTTTTAGATGTAGTCATCGCGTTCTGATCCATTGATGTTTGCACTTATTATTTATTATGACTACCTTAATCCAAACTAATTAATGCGAAAGCGAGTTTGTTTGTGTGTTTGTTACGCTTTCAAGCTAAAATGGCTGAACGGATTTCGATAAAATTTGACACATGGGTAGCCCGTGACCTGGGTCAGGACATAGGGTACTTTTTATCCCGATAATCCTACGGGATCGAGAATTTTTGTGAGAAAGAGGGCGCAGCTAGTGTGCGATAAACTATTAAGGCCTCATATTTGAGTCTGTTGATTCGTCTATAGGTAAATATATAATCAAATTATATTACTTTTCAATTGGCCTTTCATTTTTTTATTGTTGTTGAAGTTCTACTAACGTTTTAATTAAATGAATAGCTGAAATATACTTTGTGTGAATATGACAGCTAAGAATGATGGAAAGCGTCTAGCCCTGGTGCATACCTATGGGCAATGTATTTATCGCGGCGATTTTTTCGCACACAGGATTTTCATCGCTGTGCTTAGTGCTGAGAATCCAGCAGTAGGTATGTACGTTTTCTTGGCGCGTTCGGATGCGCTCTGTTATATACTGAGAGTTGAAAATACAGCGCGTGATTAAAATCGCTCTTGCGTACCTGGGCCTAGTTTAAAAATAAATTCTCACAGGTGCAGTAGAAACTAAATGAAATACGAAATATTTGTAAAAAAAATGTTCCTGTTATGGATTTGTCTTAAATGTTTTCAAGTCTGTATTTATCTATATTATTTATTTATTAATGTTATTCTATATAGTTAAGGCATAACCTTCCCGGTTTGGGAGCACAAAATGAATCAAAATATCTGATGCTGTATTTTTGTGCCAAAAGTGTTTACCTTTTTATCTATATGAGTATACAGTGTTAGGTTAAACGAAGGACATACTTTCAGGTTGTATAGTACTCATGAAAATCATCAATCAACTTTGTCCACCAACACTGACATAAAAAAATCTGCTGTTCCATACATTTTGATGAATTTTGCGAACATAAATGTACTGAACAGCTGATTTTTTTTCGTGATTTCACGGTTACTTCCATAGTCAAAGTTGTTCATTTTCATGACTATAGTTACCCCTGAAAGTGTGTCCCTAGTTTAACTCAAAAACACTGTATATTTTGACTTAAGTACCTACAGTGTTAGTGGATTTAGTTCATTTTTCAATAGTGGACTTAAAACTTTTCCAATATTTCAAATTAGTATGTTATACCGAAAACCTATGGAGCGATTCTGTAATGATCTCACCGTAAAAACTTAGGTGTAGTGAGCGTGAAGTGAGCTGTCATTCCACCTAATGCTAGGAATTGACACTATTGACAGCTCACTTTAAACGCACTTCACCTACGATAAAACGGTGATATTTAGGTACCTATACGGAATATCACAACTGTGCTGCGTTTCACGATGGAATGAATAAATCTTATATTTATGAGAAAATTAATAACTTTTATTGCCCCGACACAAGTCTTAGGCTATAATTACTTACACCTATTAGCAATATTGCATTTCATCGTAAAATGCCATAGAGGCCTAAACTATCATGGGTAGTAAACATAAAGTTTGACTTCTTCCAATATAATTATGGTCTTTATTTTACCATTGTGTTTGACAACTGCTTTGATTTGAATGACTCTAATGCCTGTTTACAGAAACACTAGGCGACACCTGAATATAATGCTTGTTTTACTGCACTGTTGGATTTTAATTCCCGGCGCTGAAAATATAGTGCAATTGTGTTAAAATCAAACCTTATAAACATAGGCGAAGTTAACTATAACTCATTAGATGTTTGCCTACTAGAAGCCGTTTGCTTATAAGAGCTCTACGAGCTAAACGGTTATATTTATTGTCGTTTCGAGAGAATTTTTCTTATGAACCTATGGGGTCCATGCGACACTTGAGGTGTTAAGTCAGCTGTCAGTAGTGAATCCCCTTAGTCAGGTGGAATGACAGCTCACTTCACCTTAGATCAAGGTGGGATTTTTACAGGATAGACTAACTGTATTTACGCGCTTAGATCAAAGTCTTTTTGCTTTCCTAAATAATCGTAGTTGTCAAACAAAATAAAAATGATATATTCAAAATGACTAAAGACAATATAATATGATCGAAATATTTTGTATGTCTTAAAGCATAATATTTAAATATAGTTCCAATAACGCAACAATTAAAGTATTTAATCGTTCATAGTAATATGTAAATAACCATTAGACTGGTCTAATCTCATTAGGTTAACATTAGAAGGTAAGAACTCATCGTTTCCCTTCCTTTCATACAGTTAATGTTGCTCATTTTAATCCGTTGTAGAATTTCTGGTTCATAAAAATTGTTGTTTCATTATTAACCAATCTTCATTGGTACTCCTTCGAGTAGATGTTCTGTGATAAATAAGAGAATCTAGATATTGGGTAGACATTTCCGTTTGACGTCACTGCCGTGTGATTTGTAACTTAACCCAGTCTTTGCCAAGCAGTGATAGCAGTTTTATATCTATACACCTAGCTGTAGTTAAACTAAATCTGCGGTTTTGTATGTTTTGGCTAGTATGAGCTCTTTACTACATTTAAATTTACAAAACGCCAGATATAATTACTAAAACTACCTGTCTAGAAATATAACTACTAGACTTTCAATTCGTGTAAAGTATGTACGGGCGCCAGCACATCAAGTTACACCAAACTGTGAAATGTCTCCAAATTATTTTAAACCTTACGTTGGTGAAAATAAATTTCAAAATCGATTGGAGAAAATTTGACAGATTGTGATAAGCTGATGTGCTGGCCTATACCTGTAATGAAAGCCAGTTGTAGCGCGCTCGCGCACTGCATACAATCCTATAATTGTTCAGATATTTCGCCCTACGTTACCTACGTTTGGTAGGACGTGCGCGTCCAATAGATCTCAACTGTTGTAATTAGGTCGTGCAAAATATCGGCCACCACTTGTATACCTAGATACTTTCTAAAGTTGATATTTAAAATGGCGGATTTCTGTTTCTTTTCGGTTCAAAAAGAGAAGCTTGTCTTGGTGTGATACCGTAATGTGTTTCACTATTCTAAGCGGGATACATTGACACTAGACTCCAAATAAAATATACTTTCCATTTCGCATTTACATACTTTTAATTAAAGATTAGTCGATTGTTTGCGATATCGATAGTCGATTCCTAATCGATATTCATCTATGACTTTGTTTTCTTCTGTGATGTGTAACATGAATAATTTCTTTGCGTTTGTTTCTTGACTAATAGTAGATAATTATGAAATAGAGTGAATAAGAATTTGTCGATTAAGGAATTTTACCTTCAATTTAATTATTCTGTATAGTTTTAAAATGTATCGAAAATGGTTAGCATTACAGTATTAGATAGTTTAGCATTCGATGCTTCCATTAACTGTGTAAATAAGATTTACGTAAATTGTTAGAAGTTTATCGTGAAGAAAGAATTATATTGTGGTCTGATATTCTGTTGTTTTATTTAATGCGCCATAAACCTGGTCCTTTAATTTTTAAATTGCAGTTTAACGAGAGTCGCGCCGGTGTACCCTCTTACTTTTGATTTTACAACGCAAAATTACTGAATTACCACTAGGTACTGACACTTTTGGTGGGAATGGTTCGAGTCAGTCCATACGTCAGTGTGAAGTGTGCCGGGCCAATGGAAGGTTCCAGTGAGTCGGGACCGGATGCCGCATAGTTCACGGTGAATCGGAACTGTCTGCGATGATGCAACATATGATGCTCCAGTGAGTGTAGAGTGATGCAGTGGTGCGGCGTTATGGCTGGCTGCTGCATCGATCAGGACAAAAGTGTCTCTGCTTCGTGCGTGAAAGTCATGAAAACAAATTACGGATCTACCTCTGGTGGTCCCAAAATGCTCTCGATTTGGTCTAAATAGGCATCCTAAATCAGTTGAATGTCAGTGATGACAAGCGTTTGGCTTTGAACAGCATGGAACCAAGGATTCAGAAGTAAGCTGAAATAGATAGAATAAGCACAAAAATTGCATTAAAATAATATACTGCTACTTTATTAAACATAAACATCTGAAATGTAAAATTTTCGCACATTTACTGAAGTATTGTTTTGAGTATTTTAATTAAAGATATAACAATCCTTTAATCATTTACAATGACTGTACATTGCGTCCAAACAGTTGGCGGTTTAATAATGGTATGACCAAAATTGTGCCAAACGGTCCCATATCAGTCTAGTCTTACCAAGGGGTATCGTATAATCAAGTTACCGACTGGGTTGTGGAGGTAAGATAGGCTGTCACTCCATGTAAAATACTGGTATTCCTCATATTAATTTTTATTGGTCCCCTAACACTAAAAGGAAATAACTGAAAAAGAAAGATTTTTATCCTAATCAAAGTTAAACGTGAACGCAACTTGTGAGTCTAAATAAATTGTTTCTGTACGCAGTTTGCAATGTCAGACACGTTTGACAAACCATTAGCTAGGGATGTGCTAGTGACTTCCCATCAGATCCCAATGTCGATGATAATAATGAATCGATTGACGACCAATTACGTTATTTATTTATATCTTAACATAAATAACCGGCAACATCTTTTCAATCATGTAGTATATTTTAAACTAGTAATAAAACTACTATAATGATCTTACTTACAAATAAATTCCCCACTAATGTTTTATTTATTCGTTTTTTATGGTCAATACAGTAAAACACGTACGCACATAGATACTACTTATTTTTTGAGTTTTTGCCTGAGAAAATAAACATAAAAAACGAATGAATACCTTTGATAATGTTTTCATCGACAGTACTTCATTCTAGAATCCATGTCGTGGTTTTAATAAAACGAATGAAGAAATCTCTACGACTAGTGACGTGTGACGTCAAAAACATGCTCAAATGACGTCATCTGAAACTGAAACTGACATTTCCTTGTTGTACTGTGTGTGTGTGAGCTATTTATATTTTTGCTTTCGAGTATGACGCATATCAACATAGACTACAATATTGCGCATCTGGAACTGAGTAAATAAATGAACAGTTTGCAAACGTGTTATTGTTGTTTGTGTTTTTAAATCCTGTGAAACAAGATAAAAATATACAAAGAGTTTTTTACCTAAGAACTCCAAAACTGTCTTGCATTGTGAAGTAAGTTGTGCAATAACACAGAGTAAAGTAATCCAGTTCACCAAAAGTGTCTCAATTTTCTCGTTAAAACAGTTACAAACTCTGTAGTTCCTCAATAACGTGTGTTTAATATAGTTTTTAGTAAAATTTGTGAGCAAAGCGCGGCTTTTGTCGTATAAACAATTTGATGATATTAGAAGAGCTCGAAGATTTCTTCGATATGGCTCCCAACAAACGTGGGAGACGAGGAATCAGCGATGCTGATGACGAAGACGAAGATTACCGACGGAAGAGGGACAGAAATAATGAGGTAAAGGTTTTATATTTTAGTAGGAAAAGTAAGATAGAAACAAACTTGAAACCTGCCTATGAACGCTCCATCTGGCTAAAACAGTATTATCTTAGTTTGGGTAAGATCATCTTTATTGCAAGTAGGTCAGGTATCTTGAAGCCATCGGCAAAGCCACCTGGCAGTTATGTTCCAATTTCTTGCACTAATCATATTCTTATTGTTTGTGCCTGAGATAAACCTGGGCTTAGAAATGGTATAAGAAATACATTTAATAGGACACTACTCTGACCATTTAATTTTGTACGTAACTTTAAAAAAAAAGGAACCCTTTAAATCACTATATCATTTTACAGTTACCATAGTTACTGCTATTTTTTTTGTATTTAATTTATTAGAACATGACTCAACATAATTCCAAAAATATAATGTTCTGCTTTTTATTGAATGGGTACTTCGAGGAATTACTCAATCTTGAGGAAAATAATGCACATAAATTTTATTATGAGCCCATAATATTCTGTCATTATTATATATTGTGTAAGAATTTTTTTTTATCTAGACATTTTTACATAAATAACTGCCAAATAATATCCTTATCTCTAACATATTACACTGAAGTTGTTAGAACTATTTCCTATAAAAATATTGTGCAATTTGTTGTGTATATTCCGTAATCATTATGCAATAGTTCTACTATAACTGTTTGCGTTACTATCATAGTATTGTTTATTTCAAAATGGCTCTGCAAGGCTTGTACAATCTCACAGTCTGCTTTAATTTTATTTTGTTTTTGTGATAATTCTGTAATAAGTAACAGTGATCATGTTGTTTTTACAATCATAACATATAGTAGTTATTATAAGTGTTGGTTTTCTTATCAAAAAATAATGGTAGATATAAATGTTAATTGTGTTTACGTCATTACTCAGTATTGTTTACAAAGACCTCAAGTGATGCAATACAATAATATATCTGTGCTCAGCAAAGTGTTCAAAGTGATAATAATCAATAATTTTAATCTTTACAGGCAGTGAAAAAGAGCAGATTCAAGACTAAACAGCGGACACAAGAAACATTCTCACGGGTTAACAAACTTAAACAAGAGAACCAAATGTTGGAGGAAAAAGTGAAAACATTAACAAAAGAACTGCAGTTTCTTAAAGAACTGTTCTTAGCCCACGCATCAAGTGCACCTAATGCAAAACTTGAAGGGATAGACCTGGACAAGCTGCTAGAAGATATACCAGAGGATAAGAAATAGTTGTTTAATTAAATTTATTCTATAGACTTGCCAGTAGTAGAGGTTGAGATAGCAAAATATTGTGAAAGTGATCACCAGAACAGCTAATTTCAGTGTTCTGAGGCTCAATTAAAAGAAATAAATAGCTATTATGTACTTGCGACTGTAAACAAGACGACTATACTTTATGCAATGACAAGACAAAATGTATACCTACGTCCATACACCTTATTTGATTTGTAAGTCATAACAATCAGTGATAAGATAACAAGTGCGTAGTGGCAATAAGCCACGATGATTGTATACTATGTATACTGACACTTATATATTGAATTAATCGGTTGCAGGACACTGAACAAGTCACAATAAACATTTTATTGTTATTACGTCTATGTTCAGTGTCGCACATATTCAAATTGTTTCATACACAGGTCATCATCAGCCTAGCCTTTTCCCAACTATGATGGGGTCGGCATCCAGTCTAATCGGATGCAGCTGAATACCAGTACATTAGTTGAAGCGACTGCCTATCTGAGTTCCACATCCCAGTTACTGGGATTATTCTGCGCATGTTTATACTGGGCATTCTACGAATTTAATTTGTATACATTCTTAAATAATAGAAGATTTAAGACTACAGAAGTGATACATTTGATTTATGTTTAAATTTCAGCAGAATGACCAATCACTACCTAATTAGTGTAAATATATTGAATGCTAGAGAAGTAGTGAATAAAAAATAATGTATGACTACACTAATTATTAAAGCAAAAGTTACTAGTTTGTCTTCATTTTTATTTATGTGAGGTGACAAGTAAATCACAAAGGATTTTAGATAAATACACCCCTAGTTGATAACAACATTAGTCTGTATTATTGTCACTGCATTTATAAAATGCATGTACAGAGGCTAGCACATTATGCTACCCCAATCTGTCAAATTTCTTTGACAGATTTTCAACTTTATCTGAGAAGAATAAGGTTCATTTTCAATTAGGAATATTTGACAGTTTGGGATAGCTTGATGAGTTGGCGTTTGTACACTGTTACAAGGATCTTTGTGTTGTGAAATGTATTGAAAAAAAGATGGCGTTAATTCCGATTTTAGCCACACATGTTTATGAACATTGTAGCGCTATAGGTCATCAGATATGATTTTAAAACTGACAATTGCGACTAAAGCATTTTGTAATGAATTAGGTAGTTCCTACGTACATTTTTCGGTTGTGTTAGGTTAAACGAGGAACATACTGTCAGGTTGTATAGTAGGTACTCATTGAAATCAACAACTATAGCCAGGGGACCAACTCTGAAATATAAAAAAAAACATCCGTCGTTCCATACATTTTGACGAACTATGCGAATATAAATGTACTGAACAACTGATTTTTTTCATGATGTCAGGTAAAGTTCCATAATCAAAGTTGTTCATTTTCATGCTATAGTACCCCCTGAAAGTATACCCTCGTTTAACCTGACATACTGTATATATATTTTTCTTTTATTTGGCATAAACCTTGTATTGTAATCATGTATTGTTTAAAAAACTGTTTCTGTGTAGTTACTGTTTGGTCAAAAAAAGCCTACAAACCTTAAGTAGAGCAAAATGCTAAATGTTGGTAATATTTGTAGTTCTTTACCATAACCTTAAGTAACCTAGTACAAAAGAAGCAATATATTACACTAATTTCTTGGATCAATTTTGATAAAATATGTGGTACCTACCTACAAACAATGTGTAGGCAATATTTTTTTTTGATTAACTTGATTAAATTGATACATAGTGATCAGTAATTCAATTACAACATAACAATTTATAAGAAAAAACGTGGTTTAATTCTCTTTGTATTTTGAGTGACAAATATAGAATTTAAGAAATTAGGTACTTACCTATACCAAAAAAATTAATGTTTACTTTTGAATTCTTATATTATTAAATGTAAATCGCACAAATATTTTAGAATAAAACCTTTGTGCAATGAAACTTTATACGGGATTATTTTTAATTGGTATTACGGATTTATTTGATGTTTCCAATATAGCTAGGTAACTGCATTAAGAAAACCACGAATGTTATTGTGCGACTTGACATTTTGAGCGCATAGCTTATTCTATAATGTAACTGCTTGTATTAACCTTTTGACCGCCACAGTCGTGTATAGACGACAAACCAAAATGTGCCGCCACGGTCGCGACTGGGTGACAGAATTTTAAACGTAAATAAATAATAATAATAATTTCGACCTCACTACTATTTTGTAGGTATTAAAGGATGAATTCGGAGCTTGGCGCTGAGGGCACGCTTTTTCATTTTTGACGTGGCGGTCAAAAGGTTAAACAGATGTGGAATTAAAAAAAAACATAATTATTCCGTGTTTATTGAAAGAAGGACTGATTCATATTAAAAAGTACTCTGTGGACTGATTGTTGAAAATTCAAAAGACTTCAGCCCCACTCCTCTGCGCATATTATCGCGTTGTTTTTTTATTAACACTAAGTACATATCAATACAGTGATACTACAAAATGATTGTATGAGTTTTTCTTTGTTTTAAATAGTACCTACTTATTGCATAGGTATCTGTTTAAGCGAATTAGCAGCTTTACATAATTTAAAGTTCTAAATGAAGTATCGGACAACTGTGGTAAAATAATCTTAAACAAACAATGAAACAGAAAATAAATTTTTACAAAACAATTTCTATCGTTTTAATCATGTAAATTACTGCCTCTCGAGCCTCACCTCCCACCGAATACATTTTATCCTTTTTTTTTTTTGAAATGGCATCTCGCAGTTCAACCAAAGGGTTGTCTACTGCTTAACCGGGCTTGCCTGTGGCTGCCACAAAAGAATTGTAGCCTCCAGCCAGGGCTTAATAAAAACTAAACCTAACTTACAAAACTGAGCGACTACACGCTAAGGGCACCCCCTGCGGGGTTCGGACCTCGGCTTAGGGCGTCGCTGGGGGGGGGCAGCAAGGGACAGCTGGATCGGGGGTTTTTAAAGCTACTGGCTCAGCGGCAACGCGGGCTGGCTCGAGCAAGGGTCGGGGGGATGAGAATGGACAGGGTCGTCGCGACGGGCCTCGACGGCGAGGACGGAACGACGGTTTGTGTCAGTGTGCTAATCTAATAGTGCTAGTAGCCTGGCTGCTGTCCTGGAGGAGAGTGGTGGCATCGTCGGGGGCAGTGAGTGTATGCCGTGGACGGCGAACCTTACTGATGCGGGACGGGGTGTATCGGGAGGCGGCCGCAATCAGGTGATTGCGGTGCTTAATGGCAGTGTCAAAGAAACGCTTCGAGAGGCGTTTCATGAATTGCTGAACTGTGGGGAGTTTAAAGTCTACATAAGGTCCATGTTACGGACGTAAAAAGAAGCTCCTGAGACCCTGCGGAGGAACCGGTTTTGGAGTGTCTGCATTCGATGCAGATACTTGGGTTTGGCGTGCGCGAAGACGACGCAAGCGTATGTCATGATGGGACGGATTACAGCCTTTATAGAGACGCAGTTTGAACCGGAGTGACAATTTGCTGCGTTCTGTAAGCATGAATTGGAGCCTACCGAGAGCGAAAGCGGCCCGCGAACGGACCTGCTTTATGTGCTCTGCGAAACTGAGGTGTTGGTCGAGAGTGACACCCAGGTACTTGGCATGCTTCGCCCAAGGGATCGGCTTGCCGTACATGGTGATCGGATTAGGGGGGATACATTTATCCATTCTAGTGCCAGTAAATATATTTATTCGGAAGATGGTGAAACAGGCCTTGCCTTCAAGCGCTCCAAATTTTTCCTTTAGTTGTTTTAATTTTTTACTTCTTAAATATGAGGTTTAGAGCAAAAGTCGCTTCCCGCGTCTGTCCTAATGTATGTATGCATAGATAGATCTTTAAAACTACACAACGGATTTTGATGCAGTTTTTTTTTAAATAGATAGAGTGATTCAAGAGGAAGGTTTAGGTGTATAATTTATTAAGGTTTGCGGACGACGTCGCGGGCAGGAAGCTAGTATATATATATAGATATATGTATCTAGTATATTATTATTACACTGGGTTAGAACAGGAATTCTGGTAATAATAGTAGTTTCAAATTTTGAGTTTATTAATAACTAGCTTCTGCCCGCGACTTCGTCCGCGGAAATTTTCTTGTTTTAACATTAAATATATCTTACGATACTCGGCAATACTGCAAATAATTCTGTTTTCGGAGGTATTTCTTTCCGACTTGCTAGACGAAAATTGCGATAGCTCGGCTAATATGTAAGTATGATATAAATATAATTTTATATAAATATAATATATTGAAATTGGATCATTAGTTCCGGAGATTACCCCCTACATACAAACTTACAAATTTGACCTCTATATAATATTAGTATAGATATCGTCTTGCTTTCAAACCTTAAATCTTTTATCGGGTATGTTGGTGTTACTCGATTATTTAAATATCAGCATTCGATTGTCGATACCAAAATAAATGGGACTTGTTGTAATCCCTATCAGCCATGACGTCATATTAATTCGACAGATCGAAAGCTGTCTTTGCCAATCAGTGAAAAGTTCCCACAGTATTGGGTACAAGAGGGAAAAATGGAATCGCTTTTAAAATCGAAGATCTTAATCACGACTATTTTAGCAAAAAAAAATTGAAATTCTATAGATTTATAATTTTAAACCCTTTGCAAAGTTAATAAGACATCCAAATAATTACGAGTAGCATACTAGCTTTTTGGGGACTCTGAAAATATACAATGGCAACATAAATGCGTGATATTTTTTGTACATTCTGTGAAATAATTATTTATTCCATTCACAATTACTTTTTCATTCAATCGAGTATCGCGCGTTTCGTTTTGTCAAATACATGAACATTCAGAACATTGTTTGATTTTTCTACAAAACTAACTAGTAACTCAAAACTATTGTATCAATACAGCAGTATCAATACAGCATCAGCATTTTAATTTGGTACGTAAATTTCAAAAGAATAATTTGATGTCGTGTTTCAACAACAAAATTGCGTCATAATTTCATGGAAACTTGTACTTCTCGTTTACTAAATTTACGTTTTCTTTTGTTTTATTGCAGGCGTGTGTTAAAAGTGATTTCCATTTATTATCCTAAACTTCTGCAAAGAGTTCGCGGCGTTAAGTCGTTAGTAATTTGATGACATTATTCGATTTGGAAGACTTCCTCGATATGCCTCCTGTGAAAAGAGGAAGACGAGGGGCCAGCGACGCCGATGAGGGAGACGACGACTACAGAAAAAAGAGGGAAAGAAACAATGAGGTATGTACTTGATAAAAATGTTAAACCATAAACAAAGTTAGCCAATAGCCATCATTTCACTGTTGAAGGAGGTTAATAATGTAGTAATAAAATTTTTATTTTTACACTTTGAAAAACATACATAAGTACACACACTGGATTTAATGCATATTGTACAATAGAGTCACATTATAGGGCGAACTGATTCCTCCTAAACTAGGCCACAAGCCTGTGTTTTAGGAATCAAAAGGAGGTTGCTTCTCTTTCATTAATTAGGCCAACAAATTTTAATCTTATGATGACAATCTTGTTGCTAGCCTAGTCCATTCTACGTTATTACTTATTTAGAATCTCGGATACTGTAATCAAACAGCCAAAATCATTGTCTCCTAATAATAAATCATTACAATAAACAACTGGAGTTGCTAACTTTCATTCAAGAATTAGAAATAACGTACTTTCTACGGTGGTGAATCATATTTTGATCAAGTTGTATAACTGACAGAGACCTGCAAATTGCAAAACAAAACTCTAGATTTTTAATTACATGGGCTATCCTGGCACTTCTCCCGTAAGTGCTGGTCAACCAACATAGTGCAATTTGACAGATTTAGGTCATATTTGAGCTTTGCAACAATTGCTGCATCAAGTTGCATGAATATTGCGCAATTGTTTACATCTTGTAATAATGATGCAATGATTGTAATATCGTAAACTTTAAAATTTCTTGACTTAAAGTTGTCTTTTATGAGAATTAAATTGATGCTGATGATAATTATGTAAAATATTATTTAAGTATTAATTATTCTAATAATCATGTTTACAATTATCATGGAATATACTCATGGCGTTGCTTGTTTTGAGATGATACAATTGTTGTAATTATCGTATCGAATCATCTACAATAGTATCGATTATTTATTTTCCAATAAGCAAATCCAAATTAGTAATATAATGTTGCAGCATAGACTCACTTATTCAATCCATCTGCCTGCCTTTTCCTAACAATGCCATCTTGTTACCATAACACAAGCATTAGGTTGCTTAGCTTGGGACTATATGGCGTTGTCTGAAATGTCCAAGGTCCATATGTCCTTTCTTTCTTTTTTCTTTCTCACAACCCAGTCACTGTGTAATACAATACCCCAAGGGGTATATCATCATCATTCTCCTGCCCTTATCCCAATTTATTTGGGGTCGGCGCAACATGTCTTCTTCTTCCATACTTCTCTATTAGGGGTTATCAATATAAGACTAGACTCTCTTATTCATCAAAGTTAATTCTGCATAAGGCTAGGTAGTTATTTACTTTTAAATAAATATATGGAATATTGTAATCAAACTGTAGCAGCAACAACATCGTCACATGCGAACCGCGCGTCACACTGACGTCACATATAATCCTGTATCGCCCAAGCAGAATTTACTGCACAACTAGTTTATATACAACATCCCTACATCAATCGTGAGGCAATAACCCACCAGACACATCCCCCATCTGGTTGAAAATTACTCCCTTTTCTATGGCTCAATTGTGTATTATTTTTTAGATTAACGTACAAGGGTAAATGAAGGATGAGTGACCTTTACAACCTATTCTTCATACCTACCATGAAAAAAGTTTAATAAAATTTTTACAATGGGATTAGGTAGTAGGTAGGAAATAGGTGTTTTACGTATGATTGTAAGGTAGAATCGGAAGGGGTAGGCAGAGAGATGTATAGCACAGTACATCTGCATTATTTTCATTGTCAGTGTAATTTTATGTGAAAATCTATTGATGGATTTTTTTTGGCGTTTGTTATTTAGAACTGTAGCTTAACTCTAACTTGTGGCTGAGTAAAAACAGCCGCACAGGTCGATCGATCAGGTTAAGCTACGCTTGCCGCGGTTGGTCCGTTTATGGGTGAGCATTCCTACATAACGCCGTGCCTCGGAAATCATGTTAAGCCGTTGGTTCCAGCTGTCATTCATGCATCTTTGACAGTTGTTCCGGGTCCTCAGAAACTCGAAAGTCTGACCAGTTTTACCGAAGGGATATTGAATTACCCAGTAACTGGGTCGTGGAGGTCAGATAGGTAGTTGCTCCATGTAACATACTGGTATTCAACTGCATCCGGCTAGACTGGAAGTAGACCCCAACATAGTTGGGAAAAGGCTAGGTAGATGATCATAACCTAACATTGTTTATTTTATTTTCAGGCAGTGAAAAAAAGCAGAGTGAAATCAAAACAGCAGACACAAGACACATTCTCTCGCGTCAAAAAGCTGAAAGAAGAGAACCAACAGCTTGAAGATACCACGAAAAGACTGACAAAAGAATTAGAATTATTGAAGGAGCTCTTCATCGCTACTGCAGGAAATAAAGCTGATCCCAAGTTCGAGGGTTTGGACCTTGAGAAGCTGTTGGCAGATACACCTGACAGCAAATAGCGTTCGCTATTCGGAGCATGAGGTTGTATATACAGAACAAAATGTGGAACTTTAAGCTAACACGACTGAAGACGGTGCCGTATGAGGGATGCGATACGGTCGGCAAATCAGTAGTATCACTTGCACTGCGAAACATAAAGGTGATATGAATGTCGAATTGTTACCGCCAATATGCGGTGGACACATCCCCGAAGTCGCTTGATCATGGTGTTGTAGTCACCGAACAAAAAACTTCAGTACTTGTCCAGTTTTATAGTGATTTCCTCAGTTTATTAAATTTAGTGTGTCAGTGAGTTAGTGGCTCTTATCTATTCTTAGTATGACGTCACCCAGGATTCCCCTAGCTATAAAAATGACATCATCTCTTCATGCAAAATACATCATATCCATACAGCCTATGGTTAATATTAGGTACAGTCCAACAACCTATTTGGTATATTGGCAGCTAACTTGCAACTACTTGTAAACATCTTAGATGATTGTCCTGAATAATCTATTCTTTTATATAACTCTCTAAATATACCTTAATGTTTAAATTTTATAACACACTCCATAAAAATGAATATTGGCAGTGTTTAGGAAAGATAAATATTTTTGTCCGTTTACTGAATAGCTGGGAAGGCTGGAAAATCATAAAATGACTCCTCTCACTCTGGGTGGAGCAGAAGAGTGTCAGACTCTTACAGACTAAAACCCATCCATGTTCCTTAGCCCACTATGCTCCGTGGTAGGGGTAACCCTTTCGGACAATCCTGCTGACTGTCTTGTTAGACTGTATGCTCTATTTTGCTAGTTATGATTATGTGCCACTTGGTTCTGGGACTTTGTCCATGTGAAAGTTCTTCTTTTTAATGTAAAATATATCTTATGACATTGCAATAATGTAGCTTATTAGTTAAGAATTTTTGGAGGAAGATGTTGTGTGTGTTGTGGTTGCCTTTTACAAACTTTTAGGGTTTGTACAAAAAAGGGCGATGCGACGCCGCATCGTACAATTCTGCGTATAAATTAAGGTAATTTTGTGATTAGCGAATTCGAATCGCGTGGCTTCGCAGTTTTATGTACAAGCCCTTTATAAAAAACAAACAATTTGACCTCCTTACATGTCTACCTAACCCCTCAGCAAAAGCAGGCGTGCTGTGACAATATAATTGTTGACCTGAATTTCTTTCATTTAAAAAATGCGTCTGTTGTACCTAGATTGTAAGAAAGTATGAGAATTGATAGAACTGTATGTTGGTTTGTTTTGTTAGAAATTATTATAATCTGTGATAGTTACGGCCATTGTCTCGAACGAAAACTATTGCAAAATTAATGTAACAAATTGTCTTATGGCCAATTCGGCGCAGACGCAGCCATGAGGCACACAATACTGTTTTAAGATTATGAAAGTGTGTTCAAAGTGTAGATTTGTTGTTGTGAAATTCAATTGGTGCGACACATTAATGAATTGTTTCTAGTGATTATAGTTTTTAACTCATTAAACTTTGTAGATAAATCATTTTATAATCATAAAATGACCAGAATTTTGATTTCGATGATCTTGAATATGAATTATGAACTATTCCAATAAGCTTCTTATTAAACTTATATGGAGCTAATTGGACATTTTGTACAGATTACGGATCAATTAACAGTTAAGATGGGTTTCATAGTAAAATAGCGAGCAAACGGGGTGTTAAAACAAAGGGGTTCCAAAAGCGGCGTGGCCAAGGTCAATATGTACCTTTTGGAGCAAACAGTTGTATGTCAAAAATGTTTTTTTTTGTAGTTCATTCAACTTATCACACCAGTATAAGCTTGACAATTTGTCACATTAATTATACGATTATTTTCGATTGAGTCACTGGTCTAAAAATCTAGTTCATATTCAATAGTGTACTATGACGTGAAAAATTATAAGCACAAACTATTTTTGTTGTTGTATAGAGTATAATAATGGGTGATTGTTATAGTATTATGATTTTTTGATAGATAGTCTTGGAATTTAATTGTTTAGCAAAAAAGTTGGTTGTTATCGCTTTTGATTGCTGGGCCACACCTGTTGTATAGACTATTCTTTTTTTTTTGTATTTTGTCAGTGACATAAAATCATTTTTTAAATGTAGTAGTACAAGGCAAATAATATTGTAAATAAAACATAAAAAACCTGATAATATTTTATTTTGTATTATGTAAAAATAGTATCTTAATATCTACAAAATTGTAATTAATATGTTCGGTTGTACTCACGAAGAAATCGTTATCCAAATCAGGCACATGACTAAACCAAAAGAAAAACATAAATACAAATTTTATATTATAATAATAATTACTATCTATGAATTTACAATCACAAATTTTAAAATATATTTGATACAATTTTATTAGTATTCAGTCGTTTCATTTTTAATAATTCCCTTGACTGCAATTGGAAAATAATTGAATATGAAGCACCAAGCATAAAATACAAGGTGCAGACGACAATTAATAAATTGTTATACCTAAAGCAATTCCCAGTCTATAAACGAAAATTCAATCAAGTAAATTCAAAAGTCCCATGTAATTGGGAACGAGCCTATTGCTATCAACCGGGCACAAATCCAGACTCTGGACTGCTACTGAGAATTTCTAAAAAAAAACCCCAATAAATACTCATCTGACCTGGAAATCAAACCCAGGGCCTTGTGCCGCAGTAGCACACTTGCGACCACTAGACCAATGAGACAGACAACACAAAGTTAATTGTAGAAATCACTTGCGATTTATTTAATCATTCCTAATTACTTCATATATTATTCTATACGTAAGTAAAATATTAAAAGATCACAGATAAACAAATCTAAGGAACTATTTATTATTAAAAATAATAAAAATCATTATTCTGTTAAATATCTGAATCTTTATAAAAAAAAATAAAAAATTACATTAGATATACCTTTTCCTAGGGAGTTTAAAGTAGTTTACAATAGATATACCTTTACATAGAGAGGTTTCAAGTATACAGGGTGGAAGGGACATCGACTCGAAGCCAGTTACCATGGAGTTGTTAGATGATTCTGAACCTCCATGCCTTGAAATTCGTCGTTTATAAGAAAAAAAATCAGCTGTTTCATGTCCCTTCTACCCTGTACAGTTACAATTTATTGTATTTATACAGTCATGGACTCGTGAGACTACACAAAGCTAAGCGGAGATTGCAGCCACCATCGGGCCACAGCGAATTGCATTTCATTATAATCGCAAATATCTCAAAAACTAGAGGTCCTAGGTGAAAAATGACGAAATTTTCACCCCCCCCCTTGTACAACACCCCCTAGGATGCTTGTCCATAGATTCAAGTATGACCTTCAATTGACCTTTACCTTGACCTTGACCTTCGCAAAGTGGATGGGTTGCAGCTGAATGAGTTGCCGAGAATCGAATCGAGCTGAATGGCGTGCAACTGGAAAGGTTTATGTCCAGCAGTGGACTGCTATGGGCTGATGATGATGATAATGACCTTGAACATGAGCTTTATCTTACATAAATTACGTCATAAAATGGATAACTTCAACTTCATGGAATCTACTTTATGTCGATGAAATGATGATTTGTGATTTTTACGGATTTGTGACCTCAACATGAAATTCGCTTAGGGATCCGTTCGTCCGTCTATTAGATCCTTCTGTCAAGACCCTTTTTCTCAGGAACGCGTGAAGGTATCATTTTGAAATCTTCTTCTTTTTGTGAGGTTAGTGACTAACCTGGTGTCTGAGTTTTAATGCTGCCCATGGGCCTCTGACTTAGCATCACAATATGCTGTTGAGAAATATCTCTCAGGCATGCCCGTTTCCTCACGATGTTTACCTTCACCGATTTTTTTTGTAATTAATACCAAATACGTAGGCCTACGGTCTCTTGGAGTTGAAGTCAACGCAATAAAAAATACGGCCATTTATGCGTCAATTTGGTACTCGCAAATAAATAAAAACCATCACTCAATGCTACTCTGCCCGTTGAGCTAGAATCATGAAATATGTCAAGAAGCAATTATTCACAGCATAAGTGAAGGAAAACGTCCGAAAATCGTTAATTTGTAGTTTATCACATAAACATTTTATTTGCGATTACAAACATACATTTGCAGTTGGAGAATTCTTCTTTCTTTTCGTGTGGTTAGTGACTAATCTGGTGTCTAGAGTTTTAATGCTGCCCGTGGAATTGACCGTGACGTATGGGAAAACTGTGCCTTGTCTGACACGCACTTAGTCGGTTTCTTTTATATTACAACTTGGTGCTTTAATAAATACATTATTAATCTTTTGAGCGCCACGGTCGGATATAGCCGACAAATGAAAACGTGCCCAACACGCCACAGTCGGCTAAAGCCGATAAGAAAAAGACATTTTACGTACAAAATAAATATACTAGAATTCGTGGCTTGGCGTGGGAGAGGACGCCGGAGCGTTAACGCTCTGGCGTTTACATAACTGAGGTGGGCCTTAACCCCTACTTCCACACGTTAATAACGCCGTCAGCAGCCGCGCTGACCAGATACGGCTTGGTCCCCTCCACCATGGTGAGGTCCGTGATAGGCGCCGTGTGGTAGAACGAGCGCGACTCCACGCTGCGGTATATATTGTCTTCGATTAGCGACGCGGGCGCAGAAGGATTTAGTTTGCAGCATTCTTGGATCACTGTGGTTCCGTCTATTATACGGCTCCTGTGAAAAAAAAGGTAATTTTAAGATAGAAACAATAATAATCAATTCATAATATTAAGTCGGTTTCCCAAAACATGAATTTCTAAGATCCGAAATTCGAAATATCGTACCTGTACTTGATAGCATTGGGCGTGTGTCGAAGCGCATCGTTGTGTGCATGCAGCAGTACGTAGGAGTCCTCAGGTTGCTCCAGGTTCCAGTAGCGCAGGCGCAGGTCGGAGCCGCCCGTCACCACGAACCGGTTGCCCTCTCGGGCGCCGCAGTAGATCGAGCTTATGTAGTGGGATGCCTGGAAGAGTATAAGGAAATATTGTTAGCAGCTATTGTTGAGGAGCTAGTAGCTAAGTAATAACAGCCGCACAGGGCAATCCATTAGGTTAAGCTACACTGACCGAGGTTGGCTGTGGATGGGTGACCATCTTAATATACCGATACTCCTCCGTGCCTCGGAAACCACGTTAAGCCATTGGTCATTTGTACATCTTTGACAATCGTTACGGGTCGTCAGAAGTTTGGAAATCTGACAGCCAGCCTTCCCTAGGGGTATCGTATTGTCCAGTTACTGGGTTGTGGAGGTCAGATAGGCAGTCGCTCCATGTTAAATACTGGTATTTAGCTGCATCCAGTTAGACTGGAAGCCGACCCCGACATAGTTGGGAAAAGGCCAGGCACATTGATTTTGTTAGCAGCTATTGTTAATATTACACATACACCTTTCAGAATCAATTATCAACAATAGACAGACACGAAAAGCGGCTTTTAATATGGAAACGCCGGTGTTACCACGAGATTCTAATTATCTTAGGTTTTTGCTATTTCCAGGGTGTCCGTTACCCTAGCAAAATCATGTCGAAAATTGCCATTTAAATCTTATAGATAATTAGTCGCCCCATTTCTGTAATTGTTGCGCACATTTTTAAATTTGTTGCACTTATAGTTTTTTAGTTATTTAACAAAAACATTTTCTGCTGGGGTAACGTTACTAACGTTACCGCAGCCAGACCTTTTTCTTTTTAATGGGAATATTGAAATAAATATTAGCTATATAATTAGTTGTCTAGACGAGGTAAATGTTGCACCTTATTTTGTATTTGTTCTTCCTTCGGCTGCGAAGTTATTCAAGATCCTGCTGGAGTAACGTTTCTGGTTTTGCTGGATCTCTGAAACGGGTAAGTGGATTCTTATCATCTTTTGTACATGACTTCTTAGGAATTAGTTCTAATTAGTTGTGTAATAATAAAACCAAAATAATGCACCGTTTAAAAGTTATTTAATTAAATATAAAAACCCTTTAATAGGTCCTACCACTCTGAATAATAGCTCTACAGACTTACTTTAAGCGATATTCTGTAGCTTGTAACTGCCTTCAAATGTATGTGAAGTTTCATTTGTGTACTGTAAATAATTTACAAATTATGATGATATTCAGTTCCCCACGTTCACGATCAAGATGCGCGCGGGGTTATTTGGTCACCGATAAGCCTGTATATGGATATATAAACTGAATGTTATAACAATAATTAGTTGCTTAGTTCAGTTTTATACCTGTAAAATTTCAGCGTCGTAAATACAATAATTAGCGAGATAATAAAATAAAAGTCATTAGGATGTGCAAGACTGCTGTAACCCGACCAAGTTTAATGGTTACAAAAAAGCGACTGCGTAGTACATTATGCTATCTTCTTAAATATGTAGGATAGTGTTACCAAGTTTAGTACTGATGAGTACACAAGTGTTAAAAAAATACATGTTTTTTAAATAATTTTTATTTATAGGTAAATAATCATTGCAATTGAACTATAAAATATTAATTGAACTTAAAAATAATCACAGATAAAAAATACAAATAGCAATTTTGCTTTTATGGTATTTTCCATTATTTTCTAAATGAATAATTTCAGTTTGCACTTTTTCTTTAAAAATATAGTATCGCTAAGGACGTGTTATCGACGATTCTTGGTAAGTATGTAGGTACAACAGGGAATATGCATGTAATTTTTTCTTCACTTAAAGCAATAAAATACAGTAGGTACTATAAACTCAAGAAAATTATTTAATAATAAATTCAAGTACCTACTGCATATCGCTCAAAAAACAGTTTTTAATTACTTGCATATTCCCTATTATGCACATAATAGATGCCTATGTAATAATAAGTAGCCGAAAGATAATAATAATAATGTTTTCATAGTACAGGATATTATAAAATGTATTTAACAGTGTACGCGTCTGTACTGAACTTATAAGGTATATTATACTAAACATTTTAGAAGATAGCATATTGTACTACGCGGTCGCTTTTTTGTAACCACTAAACTTGGTCGGGTTACACATGCTAATGACTTTTATTTTATTATCTCGTTAATTATTGTATATACGATGCTGAAATTTTACAGGTATAAAACTGAAGTAAGCAACTAATTATTGGTATAACATTCAGCTTAAATATCCACATGCAGGCTTATCGGTGGCCAAATAACTCCGCGCGCATCGTGACCGTGAACGTGGAGAACTGAATATCATCATAATTTGTTAATTACTTATAGTATACTAATGAAACTTCACATACATTTGAAGGCAGTTACAAGCTACAGGATATCGCTTAAAGTAAGTCTGTAGAGCTATTATTCAGAGTGGTAGGACCTATTAAAGGGTTTTTATATTTAATTAAATAACTTTTAAACGGTGCATTATTTTGGTTTTATTATTACACAACTAATTAGAACTAATTCCTAAGAAGTCATGTACAAAATATGATAAGAATCCGCTTACCCGTTTCAGAGATCCAGCAAAACCAGAAACGTTACTCCAGCAGGATCTTGAATAACTTCGCAGCTGAAGGAAGAACAAATTCAAAATAAGGTGCAACATTTACCTCGTCTAGACAACTAATTATATAGCTAATATTTATTTCAATATTCCCATTAAAAAGAAAAAGGTCTGGCTGCGGTAACGTTAGTAACGTTACCCCAGCAGAAAATGTTTTTGTTAAATAACTAAAAAACTATAAGTGCAACAAATTTAAAAATGTGCGCAACAATTACAGAAATGGTGTAACTAATTATCTATAAGATTTAAATGGCAATTTTCGACATGATTTTGCTAGGGTAACGGACACATTTCCAGGTCAGACTATTAGGTTTTATTTTGATCAAAAAAACATTCGCGGCCGAAGCACGACCTGCAAATTGCAAAAAAATCTATGAAAATTTGAATTTTGCGGGATACCTTGGCGTATTCCTACTTAAAAATGTTGGCCCCATACAAAATGTAGTCACGTGACATTTTATATATATTAAGAATTAAAAAAAACAACCGAATTTTTAATCATATCCTGTTAATTATGTTCCTATAACAAACTACTCATTCGCATTCGGGTCCTCACAAGTTTCGTTACGCCCTGTAGAATAGATTCCGAGTACTTACAGCAGGTGTATAGTGCAGGGGCTGCACACAGTTGGTGCTGGGCCACAGCGCATGCGTCCTCTGGGTCGACTCCAGGCTCCAGGCGGCTGCATCCCTGGCTCCGGCCGCCCATATACCGCCGCTACTTCCGCTGCCGACTATGCGACGAACTCGTTCCGCTGTAGAACAAATATACAGGTAAAAAAAATCAGCTGTTCTTTACATTTTGACGAGCATAATGTATGGAGCAGCTGATTTTTTATTCACGATTTCAGATTTGTTCCGTTAGTAAAAGTTGTTCATAATGATGAGTACAATCATGTTCATGAACGGGCGTCAGTAGGGACTGGTCACCTCTTAGCTGCCACGGCTCTTTTAAAATTGCAATTAATTTTGAATTGTTTTTTAAATCTTGTAATTATGGACGCTTTTTTTAAGTTCTGCATCGTTCTCACATGTATATTTCAAAATGACGGATATAACCCAGTTTTTGTAAACATATTTTGATTTAAAAGAGTGTCCATGGAGTTTTTTTCCTGTTCTTCTCCATAGGTACCTACTGCTTTAGAATGGGCAAACTCAAACTCAAACTCAAAGTATTTATTTAAAATAAACCAATTACAGGCACTTTTGAATTGTCAAGGTGTCGGTCAGTCCGAGAAATGAAGCTAGTTGCCCATTCCAAAGGAGTAGGTACCTATGGAGAAGAACGGGCAAGAAACTCCATGGACACTCTTTTAAACAAAACATGGTTGGTATGGGCAACCTAAAATTGCCTGTAATTGGTTTATTTAAAATAAGTGCTTTGAGTTTGAGTTTGAATGACCCCTTATAATGAATCAATGAATTCAAATTCGTATACGATTTTAAAGTAACATCTTCACCACTCAAACAGTCAAGCTCAGCTCAGTTCAGCTTGAGTCGACTCACTAAGTTGTAAAAAACGAAAAATAATGACTCAAGTCACTAAAACGAGAAAAAAAAATTCTAGCGGGTTACTTTGGCGTTTCTCCTTCACTAAATACTAATATTACTTGCAACTAGCTTCTGCCAGCGACTTCACCCGCATGTATTTCGAAAATTATCCAGGAAATGTGCTATTTTTTTGCTTGATTTTTAGTTTTGCGTGAAAGAGTAACACAATTCCATACATCCTGACACTGACTGAAACTTTCACGATTATAATATACTAGCTTCCGCCCGCGGCTTCGCCCGCAAAATATGTCGACAAATTATACACATAAACCTTCCTCTTCAATCACTCTATCTATTAAAAAATTCCGCATCAAAATCTGTTGCGTAGTTTTAAAGATTTAAGCATACATAGGGATATAGGGACAGAGAAAGCGACTTTGTTTTATACTATGTAGTGAAGTAGGATAATAGTCATGTCCTCACCGTTGGGATGCCTCACAGACGTGATCGGCAGGTGGAACCTCAGGTCCCACACGCAGATGGAGCCACTGGACGTGCCCACCGCGAGGTACCCGCACGGGTCCGCGTACAAACATGTGTAGACTCCTTGCTTTAAGTCGCCTTGGAGTTTCCATGCGTTGCCTAGAGAGGAAATTCATATAACAATGATTATCGAAGATATATGTAAAATAAATGCGTTTTTATCCTAGATATAGTAATAAATATTTGGGACAAGCTCCTGCTGCTGTCACGTCGCGGCTTGATCAACGTATCCTGGATATAGTAATAAATATTTGGGATAAGCTCCTGCTGCTGTCACGTCGCAGCTTGATCAACGAACGTAACTGTTCCGATTTCTAAATTGTAGCATTATTTCAGTGTTTATTCTTTGTAAACAGGAATTAAAACAGCTCTTCAATCCTTAGGGACTAAAAGTGTTTTGAATTTAGATATTGTTAACAAAAGTTCCAATCACACTCGTTGCGCTCAGGATTCTACTTTACTTTCTCAACTCTAAAAATAGTTGTTTAACCCATAAGAAACCAATCTACTATTTGGACGTTACAGAAATAAAGTAAGGCGTATTATTATATCTTATTATATTTAATAATACTTATTCTATCGCAATGTCTACCTGGAGCCCTCAAGTCCCACCCCACGATAGTGGCGAGTAGCGTGGCGTAGGATATGACGGCGCCGTGTGACGGTGCCGCCACGCAGACCGCGTCGTCACCGTCACCCTCCAGCTGACGACCTTGGGACAGGTTCATACGGGAGGATGTGCCGTCCACCCTGGACAAGAAAAAAAGGTAAGTTCACATGATAGCAGTGATTGGCACAAACCAGGATTAATAAATCTACCAGTCAATTTTGTAACAAACCTCATATATTTCAGTGTAGTTAAACTATGTCTTGCATATAAGCTAAATTGAACCTTATTACAATAGACTTACGTACCTTAATACAAAGACAGACTCTTGCGTGGCCGCTACCAGAGATTGTCCACCTTCACATGCTGCTATCGAGAGCACCGGGCCTGCATTCCTGTTATACATTGATTTTGATCTGCAAAAATTAAAATAATTTTATTAAAATTAATTAATTATTCTACTACAGGAAAGAGCTCCAGCGATAGTTTCGGCATTTTTCGACTGCTTAACCTGACTTGCCTGAGGATGCCTCAATAAATTAAAGCCTTCAGCCAGGGCTTATAAACCTTCCAACTACGCGACTATATTCTAAGGGTGGATAGATTATTTAGGAATTAATGTTCAGCGGGATTGTCCGAAAGGGTTACCGATACCGCGGAACATAAAGGGTGAACATGGATGGGTTTAAGTCAGTAAGTTTGACACTCCTTCTACTCCACCCAGAGCGGGAGCGGGAGGGGTACCATTTGATTGATATCCAACGCTCCAAAACAAAGCATAAGTTTGAAGCTACTGGGAAATCCTCCAATGACTTCTCCCGCTCTGGGTGGAGCGGAAGAGAGTGTCAGACTCTTACTGACTAAAACCCATCCATGTTCCTCCCGTAGCCCTTTATGTTCCGGGGTAGCGGTAACCCTTTCGGACAATCCCGCTTACCCGGCAGGCTTGACCCCTACATATGCTGACATCTCTTTGAGGCGCGCGTGGAACATATACGCGCCGTACGGCACGGGTCTGGTGCTGATCGGACGGTGAGTCACACATTACTCACCGTCCAGCGGTGTGAGCTGGCTCGCAAGCGTCGTGGTGATCAACGCTTGTGTTCCTGTGTCCGGTGTCTTTCCTTTACAAGGTCCCCCTTGTGGGGGGAGAATAATACCCAGATATAATTAACATACCTATTAATATGCGCCTGCGTGTGGAGCCTCGCTGCGTCCCACAAGCGAACTGTGCCGTCGTCCGAACATGATCCGAATAACGATCGGTGTGCCGGGAGAGTTACAAGTTGGTTCACACGGGCTCTGGGAATACGCAAAGGAATTATATAAATAAATAAAATAACGTAGTACGGTCACACCACTATAGACCAGGGTCGATAATTTTTAAAACTAAAAAAAATATATCCACCCATCCACTTCCAGGCCTCAGATCGCCCGTTGATTATTTTTCCTTTAATTTTATGTATATTCTCTTCTTTTTCCAATGTTTCATCCTACTATATTTTCTTTTATCTTTTTACTATTTTCAAAGGCTTCAGCACTGGTCTACTAGGCTATCACTGCTTCACAGAAATAGTGCGAAGACTAAAAAGGTTTAAAACCTTTTTACTTAGTCTAGTGCAGAGTAAATGAAGAGGAGTTCGTCGCTAAGTAATAACAGCCGCACGGTTCGATCAATCAGGTTAAGTTACGCTCGCCAGGGTTGGTCCGTGGATAGGTGATCTTTACATATCGAGACTCCTCCGTGCCTCGGAAAGCACGTTAAGCCGTTGGTCCCAGGCTGGACTTTTGACCGTCGTTACGGGTCGTAAGAAGCCCGAAAGTCTGACAGCGAGTATTACCCAGTAACTGGGTTGTGGAGGTCAGATAGGCAGTCGCTCCAAGTAAAATACTGGTATTCAGCTGCATCCGGTTAGACTGGAGGCCGACCCCAACATAGTTGAGAAAAGGATAAGCAGATTGTTTGATTTCATACTTACTTGTGTTCATGTAAATACGCCAGCAATTGATTCCCCGGGCGCCATCCATGTGGTGGCAAGATATCTTCATTATTGTCGAGCGGATCGTCATGACTCCTGAAAACAAACACATTGTTCACATTTCCTGTCGAAATAATTATTAACATAACACGTAACACAACATCACAGTCGGATATGAAGAAATTATTTTTTTGCATTTGATAGCCCTTTCTCGAAAAAGATTTTAGGGTAATTAGCATCACGCTAGGACCCTAAGGAGCCGAACAAAAAAGGAAAAAGTCAGAAATAAAGCTAAGTGAAAAGGAAGAAATACCGCGGGGGGGGTCTTGCATCGACACTGACGTGGTGCGTCAGTCGGTGGGTCTTCACGTGAATGAAGTCGCGGACAGAAGCTAGTAATTTTAATAATTTTTAATAGTTTCTTGTCCATTCTTCTCCATAGGTACCAACTGCTTTGGAATGGGCAACTAGTATCATCTTTCTGACTGACCGGCCCCTTGACAATTCTAAAGTGCCTGTATTTGGTTTATTTGAAATAAATACTTTGAGTTTGAGTTAAATATTATTCATGTACTTATACAAAACATTTTAAAAGAGTAACGGTAGAGTTTCATGCCCATTCTTCTCCATACGAAACTAACTTTTGGAACTTGCGACTCAATTCTATTTCTTGTTCATGTTGACGTTCAAAAGTGCCTTTCTTGTGCCTATTTGATGTAAATGATTTGCCTTTGACTTTGACACGTGAATGGAGTCGCGGACAGAAGGTAGTCATTTTAAACAATTGAACACATCAACTACCCCAATCTGTCAAATCGCATTGATAGTTTTTCAACTTTATTCCAAAAGCGTAAGGTCGATTTTCAATTGAGAAAATTTGACAGTTAGGGATAGCTTGATGTGCTAGCGTCTGCATATTACCTCAACGACTTCTGATATTTCTGCTGCATTCGTGAGGTCAGATCTCTCAGTTCTACACGACATGGAGCCATACTGTCTGCAAAGAATAGAACAATAGGGATGATACAGGGTAAGTTTTTTTTTTTTTTTTATCAAGTTCCTCACTCGGATGGTAAAAAAATATTAGACACATATTTTTTGCTTATCAGATTAATAAAAAATGACTGAGATAGAACGCATTAAAGTTGGGGAGTGGGGGCGCACTACGTCACAACTCAGTATAAAATCTACATAGGAGTGACGTCATGCCCCATTTTAACACAATGTATAAATACCATGAAGGTAAAACCAACCACCGTGGTATTAATGAATGCTACCTAGCCCTTTCTCATAGATACTATTGGCCAAAAATGCGAGAGCAAATTGCTAAGTACATAAATGAGTGTGATATATGCGGCCAGGCTAAATATGACCGGCATCCCATAAAACAGAAATTCACTATAGTTCCGCCGCCAACAAAACCATTTGATGTAGTCCATTTAGATTTATTTACCGCCCAAAATGAAAAGTATTTAACAATAATTGACGCGTTCTCGAAATATGCCCAGGCATACCATCTCAGAGACGGTACCGCTGTTAGCGTTGTTCAAGCCCTCTTAAAGTTCTGTTCTCATCATGGCGTCCCAGTATCCATAAGTACAGACCAAGGTCCTGAATTTACAAACCAACTTTTCACTGAATTCACCAAAGTTCATAAAATCCAACACCACAAAACTCTGGCCCATGCCCCTAAACGGAATGGTTGAACGACTCCATTCCACTCTATTAGAGCACTTGAGGATTTTTAGATTACAAAATCGTAGTGAACCAGTTGTCAATCTTATGACATACGCTATATTGGCGTATAACAGCAGCATACATAGTTTTACGAAATGCTGACCACTCGAAGTAATTACCGGGCATACGGATGAAATGAAACGGAAATGCCGACCCTCTAGATATAGACCTATCTGTGCATTTACTGCAAGATTACGTCTTAGAGCATCGGGACAAAATGTCTAAACTGTACGAGGCAATAAGTGAAACATCTTTACATCAGCGTACGCAATTGATTGAAAATAGAAATAAAGATAGGGAACCTGAAAAGGAGTATGAACCGGACCAACATGTATTCGTAAAAAACCCATTGGCTAGTAGACAAAAACTCGCGCCCCGTTTTACCCACGATACGGTGTTAGCAGACCTACCTATTCATATATACACTAGAAAGAACGTGGTCCCGTTGCCAAATCGCGTCTCAAGAGAACGGCTAACACTAAACAATTGTTACAGGATACTACTGATGATGTTTCTCCACCTGGCCCGAGCGGACGACATAATACTTGAACGTCTAGAAGATGGGCCCGGATTACTACCTTTAAACTAGGAGCAGCAAAGATAATATCACATTATCATTCTTTCCTCCTTTACATAGATTT
The DNA here is from genome assembly GCA_951799385.1 of Hyppa rectilinea. NCBI lineage: Eukaryota > Metazoa > Arthropoda > Insecta > Lepidoptera > Noctuidae > Hyppa > Hyppa rectilinea. The sequence goes on from OX637316.1 coordinate 9,692,993, forward strand.
AGACGATATCCAATCCAAGATTAATGTAGTTGCGTTACAGTTGAATGAGTTCAAACCTTTAGCTAACAATAGTACATTATCACTTTTCGATCCACATATTAGTTATCTCGCGGACAAGCTTAACCAGTTATCTTCTCAGCTAGAGAGTTTCAAGCCTAGTCGTAATAAGCGTGGACTTATCGACGGATTAGGATCTGTAATTAAGAGCATTTCTGGTAATTTAGATTACACAGACGCAGTAAAATACAATAATGCCATCCGAGTTTTACAAGGAAATGAAGAAAAGTTAACGTTCGAATTTAACAGTCATATAAGCCTAACTAAGGACTGGATGTTTAAACATTCTAGTATACTTGAAGAAATGTTAAACAATCAAAACTTAATTGCTAAAAAACTTAATTCTATAATAAAACAGGACGTATCTAAGCAAGATCTAGTTAGTTTCGCTCACTTAGCCCAACACCTATTAATCTTAAACGATAATATAGAATCACTATCAGACGACCTAAATAAGATAGAATACATGTTAGCCTTTATACGTGCATCAAGTGCTACCCATACCATGGTTAGTTTAGTTAATCTTAAAAGCATGTTAAGTAAGTTAAGATTATTGTACTCGAAGGATGAAATCATTGATATTGACCTTCGAGAATATTATAATGTTATTAGATTAGGTTCATATTATATCGATAACAGAATAGTTATAGTCATAAAATTGCCGATTGCCTCACCTGGAGTTTACACTCTCTATAAACTATCCATAGTCCCAACTAAAAATAACCTAGCCCTTATACCTACCTTACCCTACATAGCAATTCAGGGATCTTATTCTATGTACATAGAGACAGAATGTCCGAAGATGAATTCATGGTATCTCTGCGAAGAAAAGATTGGCTACAAGATTCTGGATAAACCAGACTGCATTCAACAGCTCATCACCAAACAGCATCTCAACTCCTGTACACTAACACCGGTCGTTCTGCACAAAGAAGCCCTAGAGCAACTAGATGACAGGCACTACACTCTGAACTTTCCTCAACCAACTAAGGTCCAAACATCCTGCGGACAAGAACAATTCCAAATGCTACAAGGGAGTTATCTGGCAACCATACCTCAAGATTGTATTATGAGAACGACTGAATTCACTATCGCCAACCTCAATGATCGGATTAAAGGACACGTACTGAAAATATTATCACCCAGCATTCATAATGTCTCTCTGAAAACTGAAGAATCATCGGTCCAACTTAACTCAATCAATCTTGAAAGCCTTCACGACAGTTACAAGAAAGTCTCCGTGCAACCTCCAATTAAACTTACGCCGATCACGAATAACAGTATCTACCATACCACCATACCTGTCTACCTACTACTATTAGGTGCAGGTGCACTTAGCATTGCCCTAATATATCGACGTTACTATGCGAGAAATAAAGATCAAAAGGCGATGCTACTGAGATGGAAGCTGCGCAAGACACGTACGCTCAAGTGGAACCTAGAAGGAGCTTACGCCCCGCCGAGATAAGAGTTGATCCGAATACTCTAACAGCAACATTTTCAACCGCTGTTAACAAATAGTTGCTGTTCTACGGGGGGAGGTGTTACACCACGATACTTACGCCACGATACAAGCTAGGAATCGCTGACGCTGGACACCAATTCTGCGCATCGCAACCGCGGTCGCCACCCACGAGGAGCCGACTCAGCGGAACGTGTATTCCCATCGCGCCACTTTTATTTCGCAATAATTTTCTCGACACCAAAAACTTTGTAATAAAACAAAAAGGATTCTTGGTACAACCATCGACCGATTATCACCTTGTTAGGCTATAATTCAATTGTAATTCTTTTATACAATAAATTGTTTTAAGTAAATTGGTTTTTTTTTGCATCCTCCGGCTCCAGATCTCTTATTTGACGTAATCTTTGGATTACGTAAATAAAAACAAAAAAATACGTGTCCAATATTTTTTAATATCTACGGACGGACAAAAAATTAATGTTGGTCATATAAATTGGGCCTATTGGGCCCGCTAGCAGCAAATTAATGTGTCTATAGATCGTTGTGTGTAGATTTGATTACCGTGTGCAATTGTCAAGCCATCAAATCTATTGTGTTCTTCACATTAAAGGGAAATTATGCTCAAAACACAAAAACAGACAAGTAAGCACGAAAGTCGACTTAGTTTTATTTATTTAATTGTACACTAATATATAGTAATATAATATAATATCCTTGGATATTTCACACAACGCCATATAGTCCCAAGCTAAGCAACCTAATGCTTGTGTTATGGTAACGAGATGGGTGATAAACTAATTATATACTTTATTTTTTGTAAATACATACATATTATAGACAGAAAAACACCCAGACTCGTAACAAATACTTGCAGGTCGTACAAATATTTGTTCCGAGCGGGTATCGAACCCGCGACATACTGCGCAGTAAATCGTTCAACCACTGCGCCAACAGTGTCGTCTTAGTAATAGTCAGTGTGTAGTGTATTTATCAGAATATTGTTTCAGAGGTCTTACAGTTTTAAAAGTTCATAATATTCAGCCGTTTCCGTCGTGGAAATACATTTTCAGGGTTTTGGTTAGTTTGGGTATAATATATAGTTAAATAAATCAAGATCACATGTCATTCAAATTGTGAATTAGTCAGTTATGGGAATGTTGAACATATTAAATAAAAATAAACAATAAATATTATAAAGACATTAACTTTGTTACTTCGGATTTAGTAGTATATCTTTAAAACTGCTCATCCGATTTCAAACATTATTTCACTGATAGCAAGCTATGCTATTGGCGCGTGCCATAGGATATGTTTTATGTTAAACCACAGAGATGAAGTCGCGGTCGAAAGCTAGTTTAAACTTTTGAACGCCAAAGCATAAACGCACGCGTGTGCCCTCCACGTCGCGTCGACCGAGCAATAAATTTATTTCTTCTTACTATCATGAACTTCCCAATATCCATGGTGTCTTTTTATTTGTTTCATGTCATTAAATACGTACGAGAGCTTCAATTTTTAAGATATCTATATAAACATACACAAAAGTAATGATTTAATTGATTATTTCGTGTTATAGTGTACCCGCATTGTCACATATTTGTGTCATTGGCGTACAGGGCATGCTTGTCACGTATTTGTGACAATGGCGTTCAGAAGGTTAAGGTATGAAGTCAGCATTTGTTCATGAAAATGGCTGGAACCCCTCACCAGTATGTAATGACAGAAAAAATAATATACAGGGTGGAAGGGACATCGATGCAAAGCCAGTTACCATGGATTCAATACATGATCCGACTTAAAATGCACTCAACCGGCCCGTTAGTTATGTCCACAAAAATGTATAATACATTGCCAAATGACATTCGAGAAGTAGAAAAAACAAATGTATTTATTAATCAATTGAAACAATTTCTGGAATCCAAGGCATACTACTCAGTTAAGGAGTTTATAGATGACAAATCGATTGCAAAATAAAATTATTCGCTCACGTTATAATATTAAATGAAGGAAACCAAATATAAAAATATAAATATATAAACAATAATATAATTTAATAATAATGAAACATAGTTCTAATAATTGCATAAAAATTATCTAGATTATTATAATACAATGAATAATTAAAATTATTAAGATATTTATTTATTAAACCTAATACACAGACCTAAGATTTAAAAAATATATACACATAATTATACATATCATACACATACAATAACATATAATAATATTATTGAATTGCTACTTAGCCCTCTTCCTCTCTCCTAATGTTGCTGTGCCCGACAGGGTCCATATTGGTTTATTATTTTGATTACACCATCTATGTAATACATATGGAATGCAATAAAGATTTGAGTATTGAGTATTGAGTATGATCATAATTACGTGTGCTAAATGAAGTACATGAGAGGATTGATATCTTTTCGTGCAATCCGAGTGAATTGAATAGGTCAAAAATAAAATATGAAATCAAATGGAAATAAGCCCGCTCGTCATAAAAACTTCTATCATCGTACAGAAATTAAATATTATGCGAACATATAATTGTTAAATTGCATTTAATGCTAATAAGTATTCCATTTGATTCTAAAATCTGTGACGTCACATTGTTATGTTTCCTACAAATCACGTACAAATAGCAGTGTTTTACCTAAAAATAAAACACATATTAAATACTTACCTTATTTGAAGCTTACTAGATTGAGAGTGGCACTACTGATTTCCGCTATATTTCCCTCTCTTTTGCTCCTTAGCTTGATTGTATCAACCTGTCTCTTTCGCTCATCCAATTTCCCCACCAGGTGGCGCTGCCAAATGTGGGCTTAGTCCCGGCAGTGAATCGCTGATCATTGTGTCGAAAATCTTCACCAGGTAGAGATTAAATGTAAGCTTCAAATAAGGTAAGTATTTAATATGTGTTTTATTTTTAGGTAAAACACTGCTATTAAACACTTGACCGTTATTTGAAGCTTACTAGATTGAGACGTGTTTGTTATCACCTGGTGGGAAATGACGCCAATGTGAACGGGGATATACTTAAGTTATTAATAAAACTAGATGTGCATAGAGAGAAATACACTATAATTGAAGATTATTCAATACATACTCATGTACATGAAGGGCAAACCATTATAATCAGTATTATATCGATTTATTCTATTCTCCGTTGAACTAAAGAACAATTTTTTTTTTTTTTTTTTTAAACTGTAATCCTTTAATAATCACAATCAAGAATATAGTGAAACATAGTAATATGTGGTATCTAGAATATTAAACAAATCTAACACTGATTTTTAAGTATTACATACTTTGAACAATAATTCCTTAATGACACCTTTATGTAAGTTTAATTAATAGGATTAAACGTTCTAGACACGTTACAACTAGAAATGGTTCGCGTACAGGGCATCACTTCTCTACAGTAATACCGGGTGAAGGTATTCTGTGATCGCCAATTTCCTCTAGAGAGTATTTCGTCTAAGGGATAGTTGTTAACCCAGTTCTTAGAAGCTACAGCAGACCTAAGACTACCAGGCGAAGCACTTACTCCTGCTTCTAACAAAAGAGATTTGACCCACCCCGCTATGACTGTACGAGAAGCGACCCTTGCTTTTCCTCTAAAATTAATAAACAGATTATTAAGACACCCTGACTGGCGTTTATCTTTTAATATATTTATAGTTCGTTTTACCCAGAGTACAGGGTCTAAATTCTCGTTGGCAGGATTAGGAGATAGTCTCCAGCCCGACTGTCTATAATCGGCGGTATCAGTTTTGGATCCAAATATTGGCCATAGGATCAGACAATTGTTATTTTCTGACAGGTGTTTTGAATCCACCGCTAGTAGAGTTAGATCATGAACTCTTCTGCCAGAACAAAGGAGTAACAAAGTTGCCGTATGTCTACAAGTAGCAAATACATTATTTGCGTCTACAGAACATCTTCCCATAAATTCGGCTAGTTGGTCGACGTCCCAGACTATTGATTTTTTTGCTACTGGGTTTTTTAAAGCAATAGACTTAAGCATATGAGTAACTAAAACGTGGGAGCTTAATTTGGCAGATTCGTCAGGGTTACTTAGCGTGCAGACCACAGATTTATGCAATAAGATAGTTTTATAGGCTAATCCCTCTATAAGACTTAAATCTGCAAGAAAACGAGCCAAGACTTGACCTGTAGGCTGGAAAGGATTTAATTTGTGCTTTTTTGTCCATGTGACCCACCTCTTCCATGCTACTTGATAAGTCTTTTGGGTTGATGGCCTCCAAGAGGATTTTAAGAGCTGTAACTGAGCTACATCCCATTCAACTAAGGTCTTGGACCACCCCCACATTTCCATACTTCTAACGTCATCTCCCGGACTCTTGGGGGTGGGAGGCCTGTCACAGTATCTATCAGCTGTGAATGCAGTTTCTGGATTGTGAATGGAGGTCCTACCGCACGAGCTTTTAGGTCTGCTCTCCAAAACACTCTTTCCCACTTCGGAACTACTATTAGAAAGACACCTGACGCGGAGTTGAGGTGAGCTAGAACCTTGGGCACTAGGTAAGGTGGAGGAAACACCCAAGCTAGTGGGTAAGTCCAGCTTTGGGAGAAGGCATCGTGGTACATTGCTTGATTGTCGTTCTGATCCAGTGATACATAATTCATCACGACTTTTGCCCGTTCTGACGCAAATAGATCTATCACTGGAACGCCGAACTTTTTGAACATTTTTTCCGTACACTGGGGTAAGAGATGCCACTCCGGAGGGAGGCGGTGACGAGATAGATGGTCTGCGTGACAGTTGTATTTTCCTGGAATATGTTGAATTTTCAGATTGATTTGGTATTGGTTTAGGATTTGAAAAATTTCTCTCGTAAGTTTCAGCAATGAAGGAGACCTGGTCCCCCCTTCGTTTCTCAAGAAGGCAACAACAGTCCTGTTGTCGCATTGAACCAGAACGGTGGACTTTGACATATTTGGACCTCGCTCTTCGAAGGCCTTTAGTATTGCAAGCATCTCCTTTTGATTGCAATGGAGCTGTTGCTCTTAATCTGTCCACGGTCCTGATAGTGCGTATCCATCGAGCTGAGCCCCCCAAGCTACGTCCGACGCGTCGGTGGTCAGGAAATGTGATGGTGGCGGGTTGTGAATCAAGGAGGCCCGATGACAATTTAGCAGCCACCAATTCAGGTCCTCCTTTACTTCTGTAGGTAAGGCTACACTGACACAGTGTTCTTTTAGTTTTTTGTTTAGGAACATAAGAGTGTCCCGAAAGTGAAGTCTGCCCATTGGTACCATGAAACTGGCAAAGTTTAGAAGTCCTACCAGGCTTTGTAGTGCTTTCATCGTCGTTATATTTTTGTGTAACAGATCCAGCACTTTTTCTCTGATTTTTGTGATCTTTTCTTGTGGTAGTGATCTTTCGTTTGTCCACGGATTCCATAGAACACCTAAAAATACCATATTTTTGCACGGAGTTATGACAGATTTTTGATAATTCGTCTGCCACCCCAAGTAATGTAGGCGATCTAATAGCATTTGGACGTGTACCTGCAGGACCTGATGGTCCTGGTGAACCACGCAAAAATCGTCTAAATAAACGAGTATTCGAATACCCTCCTTCCTTAGTGTCTGTGCTACCCAGTTTGTAAGAGTCGCGAAGACTTTGGGCGCTGTGCTGAGGCCAAAGGGAAGGCAGGTCATTTCTAGTAATTTTCCTCTGTAACTTAGACGTAGGAATCGCCTGTGTGACTGGTGTATTGGCAAATTGAAGTACGCCTGTGACAGGTCGACTTTGCAAAGCCAATCGTTTGGTTGGAGGAAGTCTGGGACACGAAACACATTTATGAGCTTGAATGGCTTCGTGTAAACATAATCGTTCAGATTCTTTAGGTTGAAAATAGGCCGGTTGGTGCCATCGGCTTTGGGGACCAGAAACATTGAGGAAAGGAAACTCGGAGAATGTGGAACTTCCTCTAGCACCTCTTGCATTATCATTTGCGATATGATAGTAGACATTGCCTCGGATACCTTCGTTTGAAATGGGCTTTGTGCATTGGGTATCACTAGAGGTGGTTTTTTGATGAAAGGTATGCGATAACCTTTTATTATGTGAAGAAGGGTTTTTGGTGCTTCGAGTTTCTTCCATCGATCGGCATAAAACTTTAACTGGCCCGCTCTGAAATCTGGTGTGTCACAACCTGCTTTTCTTTCCTCCTGGAGGATATTCCGAGGCTGAAGTTCGTTTCCGGTTATTTCTGCTCGTCTCTTGTTTGTTAGATTGTTGTTGAACTCCTCGCGACCGAAAGGGCCCATGATAGTTGTGGGTAGTTCCACGTGTTCCTTTATTGTTATTGCCGGTTCCCTGTGTGGGATGGCAATGGCCCGACCTCTGTGAGGCATGGTTGTGTGCACAGCCCTGCGAGGGCTGGAAGCATGGCATAGTGCAGCACGCTTGGCGGGCACCCTGCGAGGGTGCCCTGTAATAAGCTGACCCCTGCGGGGGGTAGCGAGTGGTCTTCTTAAATCCTACTTGCGAAGTAGGTTTAAAACCACTGGTTTTATTGGGTGGTAGAAAGGTCTTCTTAACACCTCCATTCTTTTCCAACGTTGATGACAGCAGCTCAGGACTAAAAACCAGCTGATTGGAAGGTGGAATTTTGCGTAACGCAGTCTTGAAAAGAGGGTCGCGAACGTAATTTATTATTCCATCTCTACGCATTTGAATTATTTCTGCGCGATGGCCGCAAATAAGTTGACTCATATCTGACGACACTTTATTATATTCCCCATCCGAAAATAATTCAGAAATTTTGTTATGCAATTGCTCGGGTGTCACACTACCTTTGACACGTGCCCAGGATAAAAGATCGGTCATGCTGGTTTGCATAACCTCTCGCTGTTTAAGGGCACAAAAGGTTAGAGCACCATAGGCTTTGTCAGCCAAGGCTAAATGTCTTATGGAATCATATGGTTTGATTTCTTCGTTGATCTCCAGTTCAGTAAAACCGGGGCTGTAGTTATATAACTTCTGCACTTCCGAATACCTAACCTCGCTCCATTCATTTTTATTGAAATGCTGAATATTATTTAGAGAATTGAGATAATTTTCAGGAGCTTTAGGAACAGGCGGTTCCTTTAATTTCACTTGCAAATCAAATTTGAATTGATGTGATTCGTTTGATTTTTCACCTACTACATCATAATCACACAAAGACCTGTAATCATTATTATCTAATAGGGAAATTTCGTCATTACTACCGTCTCCCTGCATCTCTGCTGAACGTGGAGGTGAACATGCAGAGTCTTTATCGCAATGAAAAACACGTTCTCGTAGCTCGCTAATTTCTTGAGTTAATTGATGCAATAACTCTGTTTTACGAGAATGGCGGCCCCCCTTCTTTTTTTTATAGTGCCGGCGACGTTTCTTTTTATTTGGCTTCGCTGATGACGAAGTGGAACAGCTAGAGGAACAGGACGAGGAACTAGAGGACGACTCGTTTGTCAGGCGTTCTCAACGCAATGTAGACCCCTTAGTTTGTAACCCCGATGGACCCGGAGCCTCCATCGTATTTATTGGATTACTTGCGCCCTCCATCCTATTTAAAACGAAAAACTTCGATTTTTTTAATTTAATTTAGATACCTATCTCGGTGTACTAACGTGTACGTAGCGATTAACATACACCCAAACTCAAAAACGAATCTATTGTAACATTAGCCTTTAGCCTTAAAGGCGCTTAATAAAAACAACATTTAATCATTGTGAAATCGTTATTTTATAAAAATAGTTCCTACAATTGTTAGAGCAAATGAGGGTAGTTTGAATTTCAATACAAGTTTCGCATTGCGAATATTATAAATCTGGCAAGAGCAAGTCGAACGGTAATACCGTTTATAATACAAACATATTTTAGCTTTTGCCCAAAAACATAGCGATCATGCATCGCATCACTGAAGGTTTTAAGCAATTTTATTTCTACTTACAGTTTTATTCGATGTGATGCACTTAATAATCACTTAAAACAATACAATATTATAAGTTTTAGAACAATTTAAACTAGTTGTCTCGACAACCTCTTTACACGCGGAAAAAGACGCCAATGATCAGCGATTCACTGCCGGGACTAAGCCCACATTTGGCAGCGCCACCTGGTGGGGAAATTGGATGAGCGAAAGAGACAGGTTGATACAATCAAGCTAAGGAGCAAAAGAGAGGGAAATATAGCGGAAATCAGTAGTGCCACTCTCAATCTAGTAAGCTTCAAATAACGGTCAAGTGTTTAATGCCGTGTTTTGACAGTTCGTAAAAAGTAACGTTATTGACTACCCTTTCAAATACCCAATTCGCAAGAGTATTCTTGAATTTCGTAAGTTACATTTAAATATTCCTTGTTGTTTGTTATTTATTTTAGGTTACGATTTTGCTATAATTTAGTTTAAGTAGATTTTTATGTATTATTAGTTGATATTTTTTACACCTGTGATATGTTAGTCACCCACCCACTATTGCATTAGGGTGACCTGTAAGGATAGTGGGTGAAAGATTAAATAAATAAATAAAATGATTCTGACCTTATGATGAGATTTCGGTTATAAAATAAAAGCTGTTTATTTCCCTTCCACCTTTTATGGTAAGTAAGTAATCCCCAGAATATTATGAAAGAAAAAAAACGAATACGAAGAAATACTAAGTGTTCCGTACCACCGTACAATATTTTAACACTACATAATATTTAAAATGAACTGGGTGAGAGTTGCCTAGAATCGAGCTGAATGGTGTGCAACTGTAGACTGTAGAGGCTAGGTCTAGCAGTGGACTGCTACAGGCTGATGATTATGATGAAGATTTAAAAGAACATTTTAGTTTTTTTTTAATTATTGTCGTTACAGCGTAACGAGTACGTAATGAGTATATAAGAGGAAGTCTGAAAGTGACACCGGTGATTGAAAAGTTGTGTGCAAATCGGTTGTCATGGTACGGGCATGTTATGCGGAGGAATGAGGAAAATGTTGTCAGGAAAGTTGTGAGTATGAATGTGGATGGGTATACAAGTAGAGGGAGTCCAAAGAAACGATGGATGGATTGTGTGAAAGATGATATGGCTAGAAAGGGAGTGACTATCGAGATGACGACTAATAGAGAAGTATGGAAGAAGAAGACATGTTGCGCCGATCCCAAATAAATTGGGATAAGGGCAGGAGAATGATGAATGATGATGTCGTTACAGCGTCAAATTTCATAATCTGTGAAAATTTCAACTGTCTTCCTATTACAGACATTACAATTCATCAGCTGCAGCCCGCTGACAGACGGACAGACGGACAACGTAGGCTTAGTACCCTTCAACATGATTGCCACCAAACAGCTCACATCGCTTCGGATCAAAACGGATTTAACCATCTTTAACCGATTTTAAACTGTGTACACAGTATTTAAAGTCTATATTACCAAACCGTACAATTTTCGGCTACCATCAAGCTGCTGTAGCTTGATTGTAGCCGAAAGTATGCTGCGATGCGCAATCGGCTCCATTCGCCTGTCGTCGTATCCGATCGGATTCTTAGCCATCAATACTATGACAGCTTCAACAATTTTCAAAAATTTGAAGACGTCATCTCGGTAAAATGAAGCTGTTTGACTAAAGGCTTGTACACAACACTGCAATGCGACGCCGCATCGTAAAATACTGCGAGCTCGTACTTGGTTATAACGGGTTTGTACATAAAATGTCAGCCATTTAAGAAAAAAGTTGTTCCTGTTTCTAGTTGAAAAGACCTATTACTCGATTGAAGACTTTTTAAATGACAAATTATGACAAAATTTAACTTTATTTGACATTCGTTATAATTACTTCAATTGACTATTACTATAATTCAATTACTTTATTTTATGCGGCTCATGACATTTTTCAATTGGTTCATTTCTTTTATCCTAGACTATATTAATTATGATAGTAAAAATAACCTGCTTACTAATATTATATTTGTATGCCGATTATTGGCCGAACATACAGATCAGCTAAAATGTATAAATAACACCTTTTTGTACTTATGTTCACAAACAAAGATTGATTTGATTTGATTTTAAAATGCGTTGCGACGTAATGCAAATTCGCAACTCACAAAATTACCTATTATAACAAGCGTCGACCTCGCAGAATTTTACGATGCTGCGTCTAATCGCAGTTTTGTGTAACGTACAAACCCAAAATAGGTAATTCTGTGATTTGTGAATTCACATCGCGTCGCATCGCATTTTATCGCGGATACGTTTGCAAGCGAGAGCGACGGTACGGAGCCGATCATAAGCGTCCACATTCTACCGGACGCGATCGGCTGTCGCCGCATACAATCTTATCCTTTCCGATCCGATACGATGCGAGCTGTTTGGCGAGAATCATCCTTTAGGCCGAAGCCTGCCGGGTAAGCGGGATTGTCCGAAAGGGTTACCGCTACCCCGGAACAAAAGGCCTAAGTAAGAAATATGGAAGGGTTTTAGTCAGTAAGAGTCTGACACTCCCATCCGCTCCACACAGAGCGGAAGGGGTCATTTGATGAATTCCCACCCTCACAACCACCCACCACCACGCTTAAAATTATGTACGAAGTTCACCATAAATACATACATTGCACATAGCTAGCGCTGTGTCCTAGTTGGGAATGATGCGGCGGTACGGACATCGCTTGAGACACTACACCACTACCCGACACCACTTGGGATTGAGTAACGCCCTCTGAAAATACCCAAAATACAATATAATAAGGTGTTAAAAAATTAACTCTAAGAATTTAGTGGGAGCATTGTACTCATCGTTACGAACAACTTTTACTATGGGATGAACCCTGAAATCACGAAAAAAATAAAACTGTTCCATACATTTATGTAACTCAATAAATTGTATGGAACAGCTCAATTTTTTTTCAGGGTTTATCTCATAATAAAAGTTGTTCGTAACGATGAGTACAATGCTCCTACGAAATTCTTAGAGTTAATTTTTTAAATTCTTATATAGTTTCTTATTTTGAAAAGAAATAAAATTGACACATGCATACATAATATAATATACTTGGACATTTCACACAGCGCCATAATATCGTCCCAAGCTAAGCAACCTAATGCTTGTGTTATGGTAACGAGATGGCTGATATACTACTTATATAATTTTTTTTTTTGTAAATACATACATATTATAGATAGACAAACACCCAGACTCGTAACAAATACATAACGACAATAAACAGATAACAAAAAAACAAAATAGATAAACATAAAATATAATCACGTAAACATAAACTACGATAACATGGCCCGCCCCTCCAAAATTCAGAACGTTTGAAATTATTTGTGAAAGTAATCACACTAATCATAAAGCGCCACCAAGACTCACAACGCATGTTGCTGCCGGCCTGCTACTGAAGACGAATACTTACAGCTACATACAAACTCTATCGTAAGGATGTGACTACAAACATTGAAACAGTAATTTGGAGGGGCGCGCCATGTTATTGTAGTTTATCTCTACAGTCAGTTATAATAGTAATTACATGACCAAATACCTGAAATGAATTTTATAATTGTTTTATATTTTTTTTAAACAACTGTATGAAACCTATCCAGAAGTATAAAAATACGAACACCTACGACAACATGGCGCGCCCCTCCAAATTACTGTTTCTATGTGTGTAGTCAAATTCTTACGAAAGAGTTTGTCTATGTAGTTGTAAGTATTCGTCTTCAGTAGCAGGCCGGCAGCAACATGCGTTGTGAGTCTTGGTGGCGCTTTGTGATTACTTTCGTGTGACTATTGAGCTGAATGGTGCTAATCCATGCGTCATATTCGTGAACGGGCGCTGTCAGTAGAGACTGGTCATCTCTTAGCGGCCATGGCTTGTTTTAATTTAATTTTTGAACTTTTTTTTATACATATTTTATATCGGATGCTTTCACCGTTCTGCATCGTTCTTACATGTATAATAATAATATGAATTATGTAACCAATATTTTGTAACCATATTTTGTTTAAAAGAATGTCCATGGAGTTTCTTGCCCGTTCTTCTCCGTAGGTACCTACTGCTTTGGAATGGGCAACTAGCTTCATCTTTCTGACTGACCGACCCTTGACAATTCAAAAGTGCCTGTAATTGGTTTATTTGAAATAAATACTTTGAGTTTGAGTTTTCACGAATACATACTTTCAAACGTTTTGTATTTTGGAGGGGCGGGTCGTGTTATCGTAGTTTATCTGTACAATACATACATTAATTTCTGTAATGTCTAGATTACCTCTTGTATGTTGTTCGTGTGACTGACCGAACATATGTTGCCATTCCGTGTTCATATGCGTCTCGTGTGATACCGACGTCTTGTGGGTACGTCTGGAAGATCACGACAAAATATAATCACTACATAATATAAATAAAGTCGCTTTCTCTGTCCCTATATCCCTATGTATGCTTAAATCTTTAAAACTACGCAACGGATTTTGATGCGGTTTTTTTTAATAGATAGAGTGATTGAAGAGGAAGGTTTATGTGTATAATTTGTCGACATATTTTGCGGGCGAAGACGCGGGCGGAAGCTAGTATTAAATAAAAGGGTTCCCTACCCAAAGGGTAAACCCGGATCCTATTACTAAGAATCCGCTGTCCGTCCGTCTATCTGTCTGTCACCAGGCTGTATCTCATGAACCGTGATAGTAAGGCAGTTGAAATTTTCACAGATGATGTATTTCTATTGCCGCTATATCAACAAATTCTAAAAAACAGAATAAAATAAATATTTAAGGGAGCTCCCATACAACAAACGTGATTTTTTTGCCCTTATAAGGACTCCCGCCGGCAGTGGGTGGACGAAAGATCGCGCGACGGTACGCCACGCTCGCGAACCGCTCGTAAAGTTTTAGTTTGTTTTGCCATTTACCTGTTTGTGCCGTGTATACTGTTTATTTTACCCTTATTATATACTTTTTACTGTTAACGTGCAATCGAACTCATTTAATATACCCAAAACACAGCCCTGAGAAAATAACTTTCCTACAAGTTATAACAAGGGCAAAAAAATCACGTTTGTTGTATGGGAGCTCCCTTAAATATTTATTTTATATATAGTGGGAACATTCGTGCGCGAGTGCGACTCGCACTTGGTCGGTTTTTTATGTAGACATCCTAGCTAGGTCCCGCCTAGCTTCAATGATTTATGAGTTCTAGATATAATATAACGCCTTGTTTCCCCGATGGGTTAGATAGAGGTACCCATAGTAAGTAGAGACTGTCAAATTTCCCCAATTGAAAATGAACCTTATGCTTTTGTAATTAAGTTGAAAAACTAGCTACCAAAGAAAGCTGACAGATTTGTGTAACCTGATGTGCTGGCGTTTATACAATACTAGTTGTTTATTCATCTGTCAACGCCCTCTATTGGGAGGTGGCTGAAACTTAAACCGACCGGAGTGCGCATGCGGTGTAGACGGTGGCGCCTCCTAGGCGGGGGCGGGCGGATGAAGTATCAGCAAAGTGAAGTTGGTTTTCTATAGGACTTGTTAAAAAAAATATGGCTGAATAACGAACGTTACAAAGCAAATGTGTCCTGTAAAACCATATGATAAAACTGAATTATATTGCTGATTTATAGGAAAAAAAGCCGTTGTCACTCATTCCACGCTCGTCGCATGAATATACGAGTGCCACATTCAAAAAATCTCCCAGGGCTACAGAGGAGCCCTAACACTAGTTCTAGATATATATAATGTACTGTAAAACGGGATGAATAGGCATATAGACTATCTGCGTCAGTGCGGTTTCACCCGCTGCTCGGCTCCTATTGGTCGTAGCGTGATGTTACATAGCTATAGCCTTCCTCGATAAATTGACTATCCAATACAAAAATAATTTTTCAATTCGGACCTACTGGTCCAGAGATTAGCGCGTTCAAACAAACAATAGTAGTATAGATTTTAACGTTGAAATAATATATTTGGATGCCAACAGGGACACTCAATCGTTCAATATAATACAGTAAACATATTAGAGCCTTTTTTGACTACAAACTGTATTATTTCACTGTTAAAATCCCTTTTATAATTTTGTCTCGATTCACCCCTGCATTCCTATTCATCCCGTTTTAAGGTATGTGTAATTGCCTCAAAGAGATGTCAGCATATGAAGGGGCCCCTCAGGGCCAAGCCTGCCGGGTAAGCGGGATTGTCCGAAAGGGTTACCGCTACCCCGGAACATAAAGGGCTACGGAAGGAACATGGATGGGTTTTAGTCAGTAAGAGTCTGACACTCCCTTCCGCTCCACCCAGAGCGGGAGCAGTCATTGGATGATTTCCCAGCCTTAAAAAAAAAAAAAAAAAAAAGGTATGTGTAATTGACTAACCTATTTTGTGTAGAAGTATATAGTTTGTCAACATGCTGCATGGCGTCCGTAGCGCCGATGTCCAGCTGTACGGCGCGCGATATACTTGTGTGCTGCAGGTTCAGACGACCTGGAGCTTCCGTTATGTGCTGGAAATGTAAAACAGTTTTTGTAAGTCCCAAGTTAAGGTCCCATTAACCTTTTGAACGCCAGACCATAAACGCATGCGAGTGCCCGCCACGCTAAGCTACAAATTTATTTCTTCTTTTTATCATGAATTTTTCAATATCTATGGTGGCTTTTAATTTGTTTCATGTCATTAAATACGTACGAGAGCTTCAATTTTTAAGATATCTATATAAAAACACAAAAGTAATGATTTAATTGTTTATTTCGTGTTATAGTGTACCCGCATTGTCACATATTTGTGTCGTTGGTGTATGCTTGTGCAGGACATGCGCTTGCTTGTCACGTATGTGACAATGGCGTTCAAAAGGTAAAAATAGATGGACAAATTATAACACAGCGTTCAGAACGTCTAACAAAAGATATCCAAGCAAAGAAAAAAACTGATTAGTGATTATAAAAAAATCAGAATTCATAAAAATGTTAAAAATTTAACAATACATTTGTCATATTACGTGTGTTACTAAGTGGAATAAGACCAAAGAAATGATGGATGGATTGTGTGAAAGTGAAAGATGATATGGCTAGAAAGGGAGTGACTACCGAGATGACGACTAATAGAGAAGTATGGAAGAAGAAGACATGTTGCGCCGAGCACAAATAAATTGGGATAAGGGCAGGAGAATGATGATATTATGTGTGTTACCAACCTGTGTGGATGACCCTTGGATTTTGATCAAATGCGCACTCATTGCCAACAGCTGATTTTCTACATGCTCCGTCATACCTGTAATAAGTTTGTATAGATTAGCTAAATACTTAGAACCACCTCTTTGGTCTAGTTCTGAGAACGGGTTTTTTTTTTGGATGGTGAGAAATCATCAAATGACTGCTCCTGCTCTGGGTGGAGCGGAAAGGTGTGTCGGACTCTTACTAAGTAAAACCCATCCATGTTCTTTGCTTAGTCCTTTATGTGCCGGGGTAGCGGTAACCTTTTCGGACCTAGGATGCTCTAAGCAGAGCATGACGTCCTGGGTTCGATTCCCGAGCCGAGCAAAGTGTTATTGGGTTTTATCGTCTGAAATTTCTCAGTAGCAGCCCGGAGTCTGATTTGTGCCCGGTTGATGGTAATAGGTTACCTACCTATGACATGGGGCTTAACACGTTGAGCGCCAACGCGGTCACCGGTGATCGCGAACTATAGTTTTTCTATTGTGTCTGCTGCGTGGCAGTCAATGCCTTAAATATATATCGTGCGAAACGTTGATGTACTATAGGTCCCTCTGCCTGTTCCTTTGGGGTTTACAGGCGTGATGTCTGTCATTCATAGATCTTTGACAGTCGTTACGGGTAGTCAGAAGCCCGAAAGTCTGACAACCAGCCTTACCAAGAGGTATCGTATTTACTCAGTTACTGGCTGGGTTGTGGAGGTCAGATAGGCAGTCGCTGCATGTGAAATACTGGTATTCAGCTGCATCCGGTCAGACTAGAAGACGACCTCAACATAGTTGGGAAAAGGCTAGGCAGATTGATTGAGTATAAAACAAAGTCGCTCAGTCAGTCGACGACACGGTTGGCGCAGTGGTTAAGCGATTGACTGCTGCGCGCTATGTCGCGGGTTCGATTCCCGCACGGAACAAATATTTGTACGACCTGCAAGTATATGTTACGAGTCTGGGTGTTTTTCTATCTATAACATGTATGTATTTACAAAAAAAAAATGTATATAAGTAGTATATCAGCCATCTCGTTACTATAACACAAGCATTAGGTTGCTTAGCTTGGGACGATATGGCGCTGTGTGAAATGTCCAAGGATATTATTATTATCTGTCCCTCTGCACGTTAAGATTTTTTAAACTACGCAACGGATTTTATGACGAAGAAAGCAAGAAGAATGCTTACCATCAGACGCGAGCCTTCTGAATAAGTTTCTAAGTTGCTGCCCCATGTCGGAGTACTGCGGGACGGTCCCTTGTTTTACCTTAAAAATAATAAAGCATTGATACAGGGGAAATTTTGCAAAAAAATATATAAGTATATTCGTGTTCAGTAGCAGGCCGGCAGCGACATGCGTTGTGAGTCTTGGTGGCGCTTTGTAATTACTTTCACAAATACTTCCAAACGTTTTGTATTTTGAAGAAGCGCGCCATGTTATCGTAGTTTATTTCTACACTAACATTCTTCTAATATGACTACATAGTATAAAACAAAGTCGCTTTCTCTGTCCCTATATCCCTATGTATGCTTAAATCTTTAAAACTACGCAACGGATTTTGATGCGGTTTTTTTTAATAGATAGAGTGATTGAAGAGGAAGGTTTATGTGTATAATTTGTCGACATATTATGCGGGCGAAGCCGCGGGCGGAAGCTAGTTATATATAAATGTGAAAGTTTATGAAGATGTTTGTTAATCAATCACGTAAAACGTACTCTATGGATTTGGTTGAAATAGGCACACAGATAGTTAATATCCTAGGCCAGGGGTTCCCAAACTTATTTTACTGCCCACTTTGAGAATAAATAATTTTTTAAGCGCCCGCATTTTTCTTGAAAACCACTACCTAGATGAAATTACGAATCGCCCCCTAAGCCTTTACACAACGCCGCCATTTTCTTTTTCTGGGTCTCTTACTGCTCTTTAGGCCTGCAGCACACACAAGGGGACGTTATCGCTCACTTAGGGAAAGGCCGTCCTAGACTAAGGGTGTGTTTCCATTGAAGCGGAGCTGGGCGGAGCGGTACAGGTATCGAGCAATCACAATGGTTGAAATCCTCATCGCTTCATTAGTCTCGGATGTGATTGGACGATTCCTGCACATCTCCGCTCCGCTCCGCCCATGTCTGCTTCAGTGGAAACGCACCCTTACACAGGATTCACTTTTTATCCCGGTAGTACAGAGGCCAGCACATCAAGTTACGACAATCTGTCAAATTTATTTGATAGTATTTCAACTTTATTGCAAAGACATAGGTTCATTTTTAATTGGGAAAATGTGACAGTTAGGGATAGCTTGATGTGCTGGCGTCTGTACGTTTCTGTGGGTTAGGTTCATGACATCTACGCGGGCAAAGCCTATTATGTAATAAATCCAGTATACCTTGAGTCTAGTATTTCTTCTCTCTCGTAAGGTGTGCACCAGTCTATCCACGTCTCCGTGACGCAGCACAGCATCCAGCACCTTACGTGGGATCGGCTCCGCTAAGCTCTCTAACAGCAGTTCTGCTCTTTCCACCTGAATAATACAGAAAGAGATTATGTCAGTAAATTTTAAAAAAAGGAGAAAAAAAAATTTTTTCCTTGATGGGTAATCATTAAATGACTCCTCCCGCTCTGGGTGGAGCGGAATGGGGTGTCAGACTCTTACTGACTAAAACCCATCCATGTTCCTTCCTCAGCTCTTTGTGTTAAGTTTGAGTTTGAATTTAATTTTTGAGAATGTGCAAACAGCACTCTTTCATACATGCCCTAGTATGGCCCATGGCCCATTGGCTCTAGTGGGTCCCTGTTGCAAAAAAAAAACTTTTTCTTTCTTATTCTAAATTTCAAGTTAATAGCATTTGTAGTTCTTGATATATCCACTTGTGACAGACGGACCAACCAACAGACACACTGAGTCGTAACCTTTTTACCATTTTGGTCCGGAAACTAAAAAACACATTATATAATAGTTACCTGTATTAGTTTGTGCTTGAGGTGCGGCCACACTAATGGCAGTATCTTGCAGTTCACGTCAATAGGATTCAGTAGGCTCGACACACACGACACCAAGCCACATACTTCGTGACGAATCTAAAACATAACATCACACAGTAAGGACTGGTCATCTCTCGTTTTAATTAATTTTTTGAACTGGTTTAAATATTTTATATCGGATGCTTTTAACGTTCTGCATCGTTCTCACATGTATAATAATAATATGAATTATGTAACCAATATTTTGTAACCATATTTTTTTTAAAAGAGTGTCCATGGAGTTTCTTGCCCGTTCTTCTCCATAGGTACCAACTGCTTTGGAATGTGCAATTAGCTTCATCTTTCTGACTGACCGACCCTTGACAATTCAAAAGCGCCCGTAATTCGTTCATTTGAAATAACTACTTTGAGTTTGAGTTTGACACCTTCATTCCCCGAACAATAAGGCAGAGGTGTAGGGAATGTAGGGATAAACAACGATAACATAGCCCGCCCCTCCAAAATTCAAAACGTTTGAAAGTATTAGTGAAAGTAATCACAAAGCGCCACCAAGACTCACAACGCATGTTGCTGCCGGCCTGCTACTGAAGACGTATACTTACAACCAAGGAACATATTTACTCTATACAACTACATACAAACTCTTTCGTAAGGATGTGACTACGAACTTTGAAACAGTTTTTTGGAGGGGCGCGCCATGTTATCGTAGTTTATCTCTACATATTATACACCCATATTTCGCCAGTTATGTTTAAGTCCCATGTAATAAGGGGCGAAGTTTTTGTCATCAACCGGGCACAAATCCAAACTCCGGGCTGCTACTAAGGAATTCCAGATGGAAAAACCCAATAACACTTTGCCTTATCTGGGAATCGAACCCAGAACCTCGCGCACTCTAAAAACAGAAATAATATAGGCGTAAGAGATGAATTTTAGAAGTTCCTAAAGTTCAGAACAAAACTTCACATGCCATTACAGCATAATAATTGAGTTATACACTAACAGAAGCAAAAGCCGTTTGTCTGTCTGTATTTATGTTCCGAATTGGCGCAAAAACGGCTGAACGAATTTAAATGAAAGGAGAATGACCAAAAATGTATGGAGCTTGGTCCAAATGTCCACCACTAACGAGACCTATGTAATAAAATAGTCTACTAAATACTTAGTCATTATAACCAGACCGCGACCAAAAATATGCAGTCGGTAAAAAGTTATGACTGAGTGAAGTCATATTTTTTACCTTTTAATGCGAAAAATATCGTAAATATCATACTGCCCATTGGAATTTTGAACTTATCTACGTATGTCGTGTCATGCCGCTTGGTGTACCATGTTGGGTTCTCGCTAAAATAGACTTTGGTCAAAGGCCCGGAAGAAATAAAACGCAAGAATGCTACCCAATAGTTTTATTCGTGTCTTACTAAAACTCACAAGTTATTTAAATAAATAGTCAAGTAAAACTAAATTATAATATTAATATTTTTCACATAGTCGTTACTTTTTACTGACAGCTTATTTTTTTTTTGTGTCATACTGAAAGTTAGTCTCTATTTAGTGGACTATAAGTCAACACAGGTCTCGTTAGTGGTGGATATTTGGACCACTTTTGTTCATTCTCCTTTGGCACACAGATAGTTTATAACCTGGATTAATACATAGGATAATTTTAATCCCGGTTGTACGATCCTATGCGACATTTTCCGACATCCACGACGGTGTTGACACGGATAAAAGCTGTTAAACGAAGAAGTAAACTTACCCATAAGTTTGGATGTGCGAGGAACACAGCACTCTCGGCCACAAGGTCACACAGTGCTTGCTTGGGCAATAACCCTAGCTCTGCCAAGTTGGTTGTAGCTCTTAGAGCCTTCGCTATTATCCACTCCGACTGGTCCGTGAGGCCCTGAAAGTAAAAAGTCAATATGAAGGAACATATTGTGTTCTTCAAAGGGGTATCCATTAATTATAACACAATCGGCCTATTGTGACGAGGAGCTCGTGGCTAAGTAATAAGAGCCGCACAGGTCAATCCATCAGGTTAAGCTACGCTTGCCGGGGTCGGCCGTGGATGGGTGACCATCTTTACATAACGAGACTCTTCCGTGTCTCGGAAAGCACGTTAGTCCTAGCTGTCATTTGTGAATCTTTGACAGTCGTTACGGTCGCCAGAAGCCCGAAAATCTGACAGCCAGTCTTACCAAGGGGTATCGTATTATACAGTGACTGGGTTGTGGAGGTCAGATAGGCAGTTGTTCCATGTTAAATACTAGTATTCAGCTGCATCCGGTTAGACTGAAAACCGACCCCAAAATAGTTGGGAAAAGGCTAGGCAGACAAGACAGGCGAGACACAAGCCATGCCAGCCACAGGATGTCACATATCTTCGATTTTTTTTGGTTATAGAAATGCCGATTTCCTCACGATGTTTTCCTTAACCGTTTTGAGAGCAGTGGTAATGAAACTCAATGCACAAAAAAAAGTGCCTTGTCTGGGTTCTAACCCAGGTTCTATAACTCGGAAGTTACTGGATTGCGAGAGGTCAGATAGGAATTAGCTCGATTTAAAATACTGCAATTCAGCTGCATCCGGTTAGACTGGAAGCCGACCCAAAAAGGCTACGCAGATGATGATGGTCAGATTCAGTGAAGTAGAAATGAGGTAGATGGCGGATAGTTAGGTATAGCTTTTAACCTACCTGTTGTAGTAAGGGCACCAGTATAGGCGCAGCATGGTGGCCGACATAGGCCGCCACGCCCACCACGCGCTCAAAGAAACATCCTCGTAGAGCTGCCTCTTCCTTGTCGTTCAGAAACGTCACCATGTGAGATAGGATTACGTCGTTAGCTGTAATAGGGATATTATTCCTTAAAATATGGTTAACCATCAAAATGTCGAGCGTCAATCACAAGAACTGACAGGTTACTAGCGCCCTTGACCTTGACCTTGAACACGCCCTTTAGGACTACTTGCTTTACCTTTTGAACGCCAAAGCATAAACGCACGCGCGTGATGCCCTCCACGTCAAGCTACAAATTT
Organism: Hyppa rectilinea; assembly: GCA_951799385.1. Classification (NCBI taxonomy): domain Eukaryota; kingdom Metazoa; phylum Arthropoda; class Insecta; order Lepidoptera; family Noctuidae; genus Hyppa; species Hyppa rectilinea. Next base: position 9,715,717 of record OX637316.1, read on the forward strand.
ATTTCTTCTTGTTATCATGAATTTCCCAATATCCATGGTGTCTATTAATTTGTTTCATGTCATTAAATACGTATGAGAGCTTCAATTTTTAAGATATCTATATGCACACACACAAAAGTAATTACTAATTTGTTTATTTCGTGTCGACATCGTACCGCAATGTCACATATTTGTGTCGTTCATGGCGTACAGGGCATGCGCTTGCTAGTCACGTATAAGTGACAATGGCGTTCAAAAGGTTAAACCCCGATTTCTCGTGACTTTATTATGAAATTGATATTCATATAAGTTTCATACGCAAATTACTTTTAACTAGATGTATACAGTCAACGCCAATTACTTTTAACTAGATTTGTACATATAGAAGCTTGTAATTAGCTAATTATACTATCTAGGAATGACTTTTAATTGAGTTAATAGTCTCTAACTTACTTTAGCATTTAAAATATTAGTTATGATAGTTTAACTAATACTATAAACGCCAAAGTAAGTTTGTTTGTTACCCTTTCACGACTTAACAACTGAATCGATCATCCTGAAATTTTGCATATACGTTGTTAGGTGTACAGAAACGAACATAGGGTACATTTCATCCTGAAAAAAGTAAATCAAATCAAATCAAATCATTTTATTTGCCTGAAACATGGTTACACAATAAAAATTTCCTATGATAACAGATGGCGCCACGTGTCTTTCGAATTTTGATTGAATTATTTGTCAAACTTTTAATTAATGCGAGCGGGCCGCTGGCTAAAGCTACTAAATAAACAAATAAAAGCTAGGGTTAACGCTACCCCGGAACATAAAGGGCTAAGGAAGGAACATGGATGGGTTTTAGTCAGTATAAGTCTGACACTCCCTTCCGCTCCCACCCAGAGCGGGAGGTGTCATTTGATGATTTCCCACCCTCAAACAACTACAGCCGTATTCTAATGTCAACTGCGTAAGTGAGACTCTACGTTCATACTATACATGTTTATTGGATTTCATATACGATTCCATCTCACACAATGCTCTACGAAGATTATAGTCAGGCAAGGGCGGATCTAAGATTTTTTTTTGGGGGGCGGACGTGCAAAAACGTCAACAACAATTGACAATTTGAAACGGTCAACAATACAATATGAAATCACATAGAAAAAAGACCGCTCGTCTTAAAAACTTCCATCGCCGTACAGAAATTAAATATTATGCGAAGATGTAAAATTGCATTTAATGCTAATAAGTATTCCATTTAATTCTAAAAACCTCTGACGTCACATTGTTATATTTCATACAAATCACGTACAAATTCTGCGTTTTGACAGTTCATAAAAAGCAACGTTATTGACTACCCTTTCAAATACCCAATTTGGTTTGCTTCTAAGTATGTACTGTGAGCCCCCCCCCCCCCTCCTTAAATCCGCCCTTGCAGTCAGGGAAATGAATTATTAAGCAAATCGACACCCCTAAATCAATTTACACACTATCTTATTATTTACCACCTATAAATATCAAAGAAACAATTATTTGCGATTCAAATATACGGTCAATTTATGTTGGTCATGTCAATTTGCTTAATAGCATTACATTTAAAACTATGAAGCTCCGGACATAGCAACAGGCTAACTCAGAAATGGGAGTGAAACAAGTTACACACGTAGAGATAAACTACGATAACATGGCGCGCCCCTCCGAATTACTGTTTCAATGTTTGTAGTCACATCCTTACGAAAGAGTTTGTATGTAGTTGTAAGTATTCGTCTTCAGTAGCAGGCCGGCAGCGACATGCGTTGTGAGTCTTGGTGGCGCTTTGTGATTACTTTCACAAATACTTTCGAACGTTTTATCTTTTGGAGGGGCGCGCCATGTTATCGTAGTTTATCTCTACGTACTTAAAGTTTTTATGGCACTGAATATTATGAAGCTTTAGTAAATTAATTAACGAATGTGATAATGAGAATAGACCATTAAATAAACCTTACCCGTTTCTGTAATTTTGAAAAAGAAAAAAGTCCAGATTATAATTTGACTCGAATGAATTGGAGACTTTTTAGTAAATAAAAAAAAACGCATTATTATTTCCCTTGTAAAATGTTCTAAATTTATATCTGTTGTTTGCATAGGGTAGATATAAACATAATTAAGGGCCGATTTTTCAGTCGCTTGATAACTTTTATCTGAAGAATAAAAAAGCAGTAATAGCCTAGTGGTGTGACCGTCGGACTGCCAAGTCATAGGGCTCGAATTCGAACCCAAGGCATGCACCTCTGACTTTTCGGATACATGTGCGTATTGTATAATTATCACTTGCTTAGAAAACGGCGAAGGAAAACATCATGATATTTCTCAACAGCATGTGAAGCTAAGTCAGAGGCCCATGGGCTACATAAAAACTCTGACACCAGGTTAGTCACCACACGAAAAGAAGAAGAGGGGTCATTTGCCGGGATCACGGATCACTGCACAAAGTAGGCGAATTGATTTTATTATTTTGTTAGAATTTTTTTTTCACCTTGCGATTTAATATGACCTTTCAACATTTGTATGACTAATGGGCACTAACCCTACTTGTGTGTTAAATTAATGTCACCATTGTAGCGCCACGTTCTAGACGTTTGCTTTAACAATCTATAACCAGGTTAGTCACATGTACAAGAAAGAAAGAATTTGAAGAATAAAATGGCGATTTGACATGTTTTCAAAGCTGTCAATCCGCCATATTTATGCCTCCAATAAAACTTAACTGACGATTGAAAAATCAGCCCAAGGAGAATTTTATTATATTCTAATATATTTTACATTATCAGTCAATAAAGTTCCCACTGCTATGACAGGCCTCCTTTCGGTGAGAGCTAGTGGGCCGTAATCGACCACGCGGGCCCAGTGCGGGCTGGTGGATGTCACATGTCATCGAATATTTGTATGTTGTTGAGACCGCTGCTCTCAACATCGCCGCGCGCCAGCGGCAGTGAACGAGAGGTGCGGGGCAGAGGGGAGTCAGCCGGCCGACGGCCGAGCGCGGGCCCCGCACCACACGACAGTCAGCTGTAGCACGCCTCCACGCACGGCTGCGCTTGCGCGTTTTCTTAGCGTCTATTCATTTGTCTTTTATTAGTTCCAACCGACCGTTGTAATTTAACTCTCATATCATAATATACATGTTATACAGTCCACTACACGTTTCATTTGCTCCACCACCGCCTATCGTCGCGATCAATCTTGGTGTGGTTCCAGGACATGCCCGTTTCCTCACGATGTTTTCCTTCACCGTTTTGAGAGCAGTGGTGACGAAATTATTTACACAAAATAAAGCCTGGGTTTGAGTCCACGACCCTCGTAAGTCGAGGCCGATACCACTAGGCTACCACTAATATCCTATTAAAATTTACTCGCAAACACTGCCACTATTATTTTGTCAAGTGCTATTCTAAGCTCAGTGCCTTCAACACGCATACGTGTCTCCAAAATCCCTACCGAGTGCCTTCAACAAGCATTGCAATAAATAAATAATAACATCCTTGGACATTTCACACAACGCCATATCGTCCCAAGCTAAGCAACCTAATGCTTGTGTTATGGTAACGAGATGGCTGATAAACTACTTATATACATTTTTTTTTGTAAATACATACATATTATACATAGGAAAACACCCAGACCCGAAACAAATACTTGCAGGTCGTACAAATATTTGTTCCGTGCGGGAATCGAACCCGCGACATGCTGCGCAGCAGTCAATCGCAATGTATGGACAATAAACACATATTTGTGTTGAAGGCATTGAGCTTAGAATGGATCATAATGTATTGAGCATGTATGTGTGTGCGGGGCACTGTGAGATAGAACAGAAAACACACCGCTGTGTTCATGGCAGCGTATGGGTTAATAAATATATAACCACTTACCCTTTTGTTTCCCGAAGAATATACAGAGCTTTGTGATGCCATTTTCTACTAGGGCACGTTTGACTACCGCTTGTGAATCAGTCAGTAAGTACGATACTGTGGAGCGTACCTGTCACAAACAAAAACCATAATCTATGATAAAGGTCGGCGCAAACAATTGAAAAATTACCCATTCAAAACTATACTGATACCATTGGAAACCCAACTTTAGGTACTTAAGCATAAGGTAGAAATTTGTATAAAGAAATACACCGTGGATCAGTAACATGCCATAAACAAAACACATTTCTAAAACAATGCTCAAATTCACACTTACACACTAAGATTCATCTACTCTCAGGACGAATTCCACCAATGAAACTTAACGCGAACAGCATTTCTGAACCACGTTCAACAGATTTTTTTTTAATGTGGGAAATCGTCCGGAAGGGAGTGTCTCTTACTGACTAAAACCCATGTTCCTTCCTTAGCCCTTTATGTTCCGGGGTAGCGGTAACCCTTTCGGACAATCCCGCTTACCCGGCAGGCTTGGCCCTGAGGGGCCCCTTCATATGCTGACATCTCTTTGAGGCGCGCGTGGAACATATACGCGCCGTCCGGCACGGGCCTGGTGCTGATCGGACGGTGAGCTATCCATTACTCACCGCCCGCAGGCCCGCTCCTTTTTTGTATGTACAGAGGCCAGCACATCAAGTTACCACGATCTGTCAAACTTCTTTGATAGTATTTCAACTTTATTGCAAAGACATAAGGTTCATTTTTAATTGAGAAAATTTGACAGTTAGGGATAGCTTGATGTGCTGGCGTCTGTACCTATTGCTGTTGGCGTACCTAATAAATAAATACACATACCATTTCATGCAGCGCTGACAGCTCTGTCTCGTAGTTGATATTGGCAGCTTCCTTATCCACCATGTTCTGGGTTTGGTCCAGGAAACGTACCGCTGTCTCCGCCAGCTTCGCTGTAACATAACATGGTTCTTGTACTCCGCGAAGGGTTTTGTAGAAGTGTACCTAATATACAACCACATTCCGCCAGTTATGTTTAAGTCCCATGTAATAAGGGGCGAGCATATTGCCGGCAACTGGGCACAAATCCATATTGACAGAATTGCCAGACCGACACTATCACATTTATATTTATAAAGGCAAACGTTTTTGAGTGAGCGTGATGAGTGTCTAAGTTTGTCACGTCTTCACGCTCAAACGGCTGACCGGATCTGGACGAATCTTGGCACAGAGGTAGTGTATGGCCTGGATTATACTACATAGGATTTCCGTACCCTTGGGTCAATTTCCGACATCCATGCGGGCGAAACCGCAGCAATTAGTAATACCATGAAATACGCAATAACTCAGGAACAAACCCTTTCGGACAATCCCGCTTAACAAATCGCAGTCTAACGGTGAACAAAATAAATCATTGGTAACAAAAGAAAAATCCACTTGAATTACCGATATTATTAGCATAGGCAATCCGCACGGGCACACTAGGGTCCGTGGCCCGCGGCGCCAGCTCCGGCAGGATGTACTCCGGGAACACGTTGCAGTCGGCCTTGGGGAGCGAGCGCACCAGGGCCACGGCGCGCGCGCACGTCGCCACCGCGCATGCGCGCACGCGGGAGACGCTGTCGTGGGATAGCTGGATCTGTTGAGTGAAAGAGAAATCCCAACTGAGAATATACGGTTAAATCGCAAAAAAAAATTCAGCTGTTCTTTGTGGTCACGTGACTCGGCGAAATGTAGGGAACAGCACGATTTCGGAGTTGGTCCCATAGTAAAAGTTGTTTAGTTTGGTGATCTGTAGCATATCCTTTCGGTTACACTCGGTATTTGATTGAATTTTAGTATCGAAATCATAATCAAAAGTAGATCATGTATTCCAACTAAGCTGAAAATCAGCACTTTTTGAACGTCAAAATTACATAAGAGAGTTGCCCAAAACTCCCACCCTTCACCACTGTCTCGTGCTTTAGCTGAGAAGAAGTGGGGCAACCAACTCAGAAATTCGTCATTGGTCGTCTGTTTGTTCATGCTAATCTTCCAAACGCCTGGATCGATTTCAATGGGACTTTCACTGACCCACAGCTGATGTTATAGGCAGTGACATAGGCATTATTATTTTAGAAAAAGAATAAGAGACCACGCGGCCAAAGCTGGGAGAAGCTAGTAATTATCTATATTAATATTATTAAGAGGAAAGATTTGATTTTTTGTTTGTTTGAAATGAATAGACTCCGAAACTACTGGACCGATTTAAAAAATTCTTTCACCGTTGGAAAGCTTAGTTTTATAGGAGTAACATAGGCCTTTTTATCCCGGGAAAAATAACGGGTCCCACGGGAAAGACCACGGGAGCGAAGCCGCGGGCAAAGTGCTAGTAATTAAATAATTTGACTTACAATATAAGGCAAAATCCGATCCAAAATGGTCTCCGAGCTAGAATTCTCACACAACAGCTGCAAGATCTCCAAGCTATACAACTTCGACGTACAATGATGCAGCCCCCTGATACATGACGTCACTAATGACGTAATCAATATCAAGCCTTCACTATCAGGCCCCATATCTCTTCTCTCCGGTGCCTTATCATCATCCTCATCAAAATCTGTCGTATTGACCTTCAAAACTTTGAATTTGTCTTTTAATTTATCTATGTTGTCTATGGTATGGTGGTCTGTGGTTTCTTCGACTAAGTCTTGGTAGTTTTTGGCGTCTGATGGTTGCGTAAAGATTTTGATGATGTTCCGTACGTCTTGGTGAATGCGGAGTATCTTTTCGTCGGGAGGTAGTATGGGCTGGGCGGAGAATATAAGCATATACGATTGTAGGAACGAGTAGAAGTATTCTGGGAATAATCTGAAACAAAAATTATTTAATTAATTTATGAAAAGGGTTTGCCAAAGAGCTATGAGCGCAGCGTTTTGGGCGTTAAACGAACTGACCGAATAAGAAATACCACGCTGCTCTCCAAAACTGGGATCCTTGACGATGGCAAAACGGCTGCCAAGCTAAAATAAGATTGAGCGGGACACGTTAGCCGCATGCATAGTGACCGCTGGGCAATAGTCGCCACAAGGTGTGTCCCTGAGGATGGACGGCGCCGTCGAGGCCAGCCCAGGAAGAGGTGGCGAGACAACCTATACGCATATATACCGCAAAGGATGGATCGAGGTGGCTCAAGAGAAAGATGTCTGGAAGGTTTTGGGGGAGGCCTTTGCTCAGCAGTGGGACAGTGTAAGCTAAATAATAATAAAAAAAGTTTATGCAAAAGTAAAAAAAAAAATACCGTAAAAAGATATTTTTTTATACTTACAGTTACAGACAAATCAGTATATACAACGTGGAGACGACAATCAATCTGCCTAGCCTTTTCCCAAATATGTTGGGGTCGGCTTCCAGTCTAACTGGATGCAGCTGAATACCAGTATTTTACAACGAGCGACTGCCTATCTGACCTCCAGAACCCAGTAACTAGGTAATACGATACCCCTTAGTAAGACTGGCTGTCAGATTTTCGGGCTTCTGACGACCCATAACGACTGTCAAAGATGCCTAAATGACAGCCGGGCCCAACGGCTTAACGTGCTTTTCGAGGCACGGAGGAGACTCGGTATGTAAAGATGGTTACCCATCCACGGCCAACCCCGGCAAGCGTAGCTTAACCTGATGGATCGACCTGTGCGACTGATATTACTTAGCCACAAGCTCCTCCTCTTATATTTAATATAAATTCAATCAAATATATCTAACAGCTAAGTCACTATAGCTAGTCAAAGTTTAGCAAAATCCACAATGGGCCCGTCACTACAATTAACCTACTTTGTTAGAAAAAAATCACTGTTTTATTTTCAATGACAGAATTTATTTAATAGGAAAAATTCTCTACTCACTTCCCCCTAGCCTCATCAAGATACAGCTCCGCAGTCCTCCTGTCCCTGGGGTTCCTTTCAGTCATGGAGTGAAGGAGGGTCTTCAGCTGCGTTTCTTCAGTCGTCAACGTCATCGTGAGGGGCCGGTCTTCGCCGTTGCGGTAGGCCAATAGACCGGGCAGGTCCAGGGCAGGCGTGCCGTCGTTCCAAAGTTCCAGGAGGGCACAGCTGAGGGGGGAGGTAATACCTAGTTTAGGCGATTTACACACGGCACCGCGCTCCGCCGCGGTAGGCGGTGAAGCGGATCTCATGTCGCATTGGTCTCTGAGAAATCCGTTGATGCCTTTTTTTTTTTTAAGTCTGGGATATCATCCAATGACTGCTCCCGCTCTGGGTGGAGCGGAAGGGAGTGTCAGACTCTTACTGACTAAAACCCATCCATGTTCCTTCCGTAGCCCTTTATGTTCCGGGGTAGCGGTAACCCTTTCGGACAATCCCGCTTACCCGGCAGGCTTGGCCCTGAGGGGCCCCTTCATATGCTGACATCTCTTTGAGGCGCGCGTGGAACATATACGCGCCGTACGGCACGGGTCTGGTGCTGATCGGACGGTGAGTCACCCATTACTCACCGTCCGCAGGCCCGCGCCTACGGTGGCCGGGAGTCGTCACGTGGCTCCCGACACCCGGGGCGTCTCCTGTCCGTTGATGCCTAACACACGTACACCGCCCAACCGCGCTGTTGAGCGTAGCGTTAGTTTTATAGATATAGTACTGTTTTATTTTAGTTGGATATTTAAAGCTCCGACACAATGTTTATTTGCTAGCTTTTGCCCGCTGCTGTGCGCGTGGGGACCGGAAATTATCCCACGGTAACGTAATAGTTTGTTTGTGCAAAATAAACATTTTTCTTTCTTATTGTTTACTTCTATGATAAAAGTATCCTATTTATTTTAACTTTTCCCACATAATAAAGGTACAGAGGCCAGCACATCAAGTTACCACAATCTGTCAAATTTCTTTACTAGTATTTCAACTTTATTGCAAAGACATAAGGTTCTTTTTTAATTGAGAAAATTTTACAGTTAGGGATAGCTTGATGTGCTGGCGTCTGTACTAAGTCAGACTTAATGGGTTAGGCATTCGCTACCAGTCACCCAAGGGTGGTGAAGAGATAAGATGGCAGGTGCTTTAAATAGTAGGAACATACAAAACATTAAGAATTTAGAGATATAGGGACAGAGAAAGTAGCTTTCTCTGTCCCTATATCCCTATGTATGCTTTAATCTTTAAAACTACGCAACGGATTTTGATGCGGTTTTTTTTAATAGATAGAGTGATTCAAGAGGAAGGTTTATGTGTATAATTTGTTGACATATTTTGCGGGCGAAGCCGCGGGCGGAAGCTAGTTATGAATAAAACTATGTATCATGGTCTACCCGTGTGGCATATTTCATCCAAATCCGTTCCAAATCCAAAACGATTGAAAGCGCTAAGAAAAAGAGCAGGGATAGCTTAGTGGTGTGGCCGTCGGACTGCCACTGTCATAGGTCTCGAGTTCGAACCCAAGGCACGCACCTCTGAATTTTCGGACGCATGTGCGTATTGTATAATTATCGCCTGCTTAAAAAACAGTGAAGGAAAACATTGTGAGGGAACCCGCGTGCTTCAGAGATATTTCTTAACAGCGTGTGAAGCTAAGTCAGAGGACCATGGGCAGCATAAAAAACTCTGACACCAGGTTAGTCACTTACCACGAAATAGAAAGAAAGATAGAAGTAAAACGTACGAAAATATTAATAACGTTGCCTTTCTTAATTATAAGATTCCAGCGCCACTTACCCAGCCGAAAATATATCCATACTAGGTACCAGTTCGCCAACTTTACAGGGGGATTCACTCAGCAACAGACCGCCCATTTTGTCATCACCCTGTATAATGTAATTATTATGCTATAGTTTGATACTAAAACTTAAACGGTTTCGACACCTTTTGTTTTAAGGACGGAAATTTTTCAAATGTCTCCTACAGCTCTGGGTGGAGCGGAAGATAGAGTCAGACTCTTACTGACTAATAAAATCCCATCCATGTTCCTTCCCGCTCTGGGTGGAAGTGGAAGGCAGTATCAGACTCTTACTGACTAAAACTCACCCAAGTTTCTGCCTTAACCCTTTTTGATTCGGAGGCGAGGCGATTTCGAGGAGGAGGTAACCCTTTCTGACAATCCCACTGACCCGGCAGGCATCGGCCCTAATCGGGCCCTTTCTATGATGCTGTGTTTTCTGTGCCTTAACCTTCGCGAAACAAATTTCTTTCTTACTTAAAGACTTACCGCAGGCCTATTAAGCGGGTCTGGTGCCCTCACGAATCTCTCTGGAGCCACATAGCAGAGCCTTCTGCGGGACGTGTCGAAGAAGTAGCTAAAATCGGCCGGGTTGTCATCAGGTAGGAAGGTTGGCTTGAACGACGCTATATCCGTGAGCAGCACCCACAGCCAGGAGGTCACCATTACGTTTTCTAACTGGAAGATGAGCAATAAACTATAGAGAGGCTATCATTAGTATGATAGCCTAGGGTGGTATAAATATAGTTATTTAAGCCACCGAGAGAGTGCGATCCTAACACCTGTCGATTGAACGCTATTAGGAACGAATAAGGTTTAAATTCGTACAACACGAATTCTTTCGTACTGATAGGAACGTATTCTTTCATCGATCGGAGGGTAGCACATTTCCGCACACCGCGCTAAAAGCACGCCATTTAACACGTTGAGGGACACTGAACGTCTATAGACGTAAGTAATAATAACAATAAAACTTCTATTGTGTCTCGTTCAGTGTCCTTTAATGGGTTAAGTATTGCCGCTTTATAGTTTTTATGGGCAACCGTCTACTAAAGATTTAAATGTGGCGGTTTCTTAAAACGCTAGTGAGTCAGGACCAACTAGCACAGCTTCGAAGCTGTCTTAAGTAAGACTTTACCAATGTTCTGCTAGATCTGTACATAGTATAAAACAAAGTCGCTTCCCGCCGTCTAACCCTCTTTACGTTTAGATCTTTTAAACTACGGATTTTACTGCGGTTTTCATCAATAGATAAAGTGATTCAAGAGGAAGGTTTATAAGTATAGCTAGCTGTTTGCTATTATTCATATATGTTTAGCTAGCTGTCGCCCGCGACTTCGCCCGCGCGATAGTATTCACATTGCACCAGTGAGAAGCCGGGGCGAGTCGCTAGTACATACTAAACAAAAGTGCTGTAACTATTGAAATATGAAGGGAAAAGACAATAATTTCATTTTTTTTTAAAGGAGCAGCAAGCAGATCCATAGGGTTTTTACCAAAAAGAGGAGGATATCATAATTATGTGGCCTCCCGGTCTGGGTGCAGCGGAAGGGAGTATAAGACTCTTACTGACTAAAACCCATCCATGTTCCTTCGTTAGCCCTTTATGTTCCAGGGTAGCAGTAACCCTTTCGAACAAACCCACTGACCAAAAAGAGGCTGAGATATTCACAAACTTTCCCAAAACTAGAGTAAAGTTATCTAGGTCATGAGAATTTTTCCAACAAAAATGAAATACAGAAAACTTAGATTCTCACCTTTATATCACCATGACATATCCCAAGTTTGTGCATGCGGTGTAGTGCGTACAGCACTTGGAAGGTGATCCATTTCTTCTCAAGCGTGGTGAGGAACGGGCGAGTGGACATGCGGTCGTAAACGCTGCATTTGCAGTACTCACGCATTAGGAGACCTGCTTTGTCTGTGAGCTATAAGAGGAGAAAAAACTATAAGTACATACATATTCAAATAATTTGAGATATCTTTAATCCCGGGATGAAAATATGAAAAAAAAAATCGTTACTCAAAAAAAAGGAGCTCGTAATAATAGCCGCACGGATCAAGATGGCAGGTTAAGCTACGCTTGCCGGGGTTAATCCGTGGATGAGTGACCATCTTTACCTATCGAGACTCCTCCGTGCCTAGGAAAGCATGTTAAGCCGTTGGTCGCGGCTGTAACTCGGGGGTCTTTGACAGTCGTTACGGGTAGTCGGAATCCCGAAAATCTGACAGCCAGTCCTACCAAGAGGTATTGTATCACCCAGTTACTGACTGGAGGTCTGATCGGCAGTCACTCCATGTAAAATACTGGTATTCAGCTGCATCCGGTTAGACTGTAAGCTGACCCCAGCATAGTTTGGAAAAGGCTAGGCAGATTTTCTTTTTAATTTTATATTGTTGGCATGAAATGTCATCCAAGAAAAGTTAAAATTATTATAACACCAAACTTCGCTGTTGTTATTTTGCTTCATCTATTTTGTTAATTAATTTATGTACAGTCAACAGCAAAAGTAGATGATCAAAATCAGAAACTCAATACTAGTGAACGGAGTTCGCGTCAGAACTGTGTGGCGTCGGAGTGATTCAAAAGTATATGATTGTAAATTATACCAAACATTTAGTACTAGTACGGCTGTCATATATTCGTGATCAGTTATAACTCCAAAAGTTATAAACACAATTCGCATCAGTACTAAGAAGTAAAAAAAAATTTCAAAACTAGTGAACAGTCCACGATTGTTACTTGGAAAGCAATAAAGATATTGAGTATTGAGTACAGTTGAAATCAAAAATTATTATTAAAAATCATATAATTTAAAAACTTTACTATATTAATTGTTTTTTTTTGTAACTTCTGTCAAATGTTCAAAAGTAGCTGATGTGATACAAAACGATAATTCAATAAATATTATTATCTTTGTATGTTCGCGAATTTATGTCAATGTTCAAAAGTAGCTATACAGTAGCGGCTACAGTATATTAAAAACGGAAGGTAGATTGATATTTTTATCTCTAGTCTAGTCTATTGACACTGCTTGCAATGTTCTAAAGTAGCTGATGCGATACAAAATCATAACTGAAGCCGACTGGGCAAAAGCAATTATTGAGTCTTCATGATTCATGATTACGTGGCCTCAGTTTCATCATTTAATTTTTGATTTCAACTGTACTCAATACTCAATATCTTTATTGCTTTCCAAGTAACAATCGTGGACTGTTTGGTATAATTTACAATCATATACTTTTGAATCACTCCGACGCCACACAGTTCTGACGCGAACTCCGTTCACTAGTATTTAGTTTCTGTTTTTGATCATCTACTTTTGCTGTTGACTGTACAAATAATAAATTCTGTTAGCAATTAACAAAGTATTTAGTAATTAACATAGTGGCATTTATGTACAGACACCAGAACATTAAGCTGTCCCAAACTGATAAATTTTGATTTTGAACTTAACAATCAACTCATTTATAGAAATACAGTTTGATAAGACTGATGAACTGGCGGCTTTATTTAATTATTTTTTATGTCTCCTGGTGGTACATAGTATAGACCAACTTTTTTTTATATAACAATTAACTGTACAATTTTCCCTTATGTTCGCATAATGAATAAATGACTTTGAATTTCAACTTACAACCTGGCTTGAACAATATAGTAAGGGGTTTTACACGTAATATTTTAAAAAAACCTTGTACTAGACATTGGAATAGGCAGAGTATATTTAACTAAACTAACAAGAAAGTAATTGACATAGAGTGGTTAATACCGCCTTCTGAAATACCATTATGGTATTCAAAGTGTGAAATGTGAGTGTACCCACCATATGTACATCTCTGCCTTACCTTTTGGGGAAACATGGCATTATGATATATGTTAAATTAATTATTGTGTGATACAGAATTAGCAATATCTTAAACCTTAGGATGACAATGTCCTTTTTTTCTATGGTGGGGAAATTATCAAATGACTCCTCCCCCTCTGGATGGAGCGGAAAGGTGTGTCAGAATCTTTCTGACTAAAACCTATCCATGTTCCTTCCTTAGCCCTTTATGTTCCAGGTAGCGGTAACCCTTTTGGACAGTCTCACAGACTCGGCAGGCTGAGTCCCTAACAGACCTCTACCCATATGTGTCCTGACTAGCATTCTAGGATTTTAGAGGGACTATTTCTATGTTACTCACTTCCTTGAAATTTAGGTATATACAGAAAACTGCCACCAATATCCCTAATATTTTCTATTCCATAGAAAGTATTATTTGTATAGATATTTTGATATCTGCAACTTACAATAACCCTCTGGAACGGCAAACAATTGAATGCCGAAGCCAGTTGCTCCTTTATCTTCAGTATCCTCTCCTTGTGCTCGGCTAATGGTAGTGACGGATCATGGACCGCAAACACCTTCACCACTACTAGACCTTCACGGGATCTGGCGCGAGCTACCTTCAGGAAACGGGTTGAGCCAAGACTGGAAGGATAATGTTTGTAAAATTAATTTTTTTTTACTTTTTGAGTAAAATGGGTTAACCGTAGGTATTTATGACAGCAGAGATGTAAAGATAAAATAAATAGGGCTTGCTGTGACTCATAAATACTAATAATTATATTTTAATTTTAAGGAAAGAAGTTTTGAGGTTACCAAAGAGTTTTATTAAATTTTTAAACATGACATTAAAAATATTATATACGCCGTGTATCTTGTACACCATTCTTTATCAAAATATATCAATATTGACATTCTGATACATCTATGAATTTTATAATTGAATCTTACCTCTGATCGAACGACAAGTCTACATGGTCGCTCAGGTAATGTTCTACAGGATATATCTGCGATGGAGCGACACCCACAAGCTGGTTCCCCATTGTGTAATGTTAAATTTTGCAAGAAATTGCGTTCAACACATTTCCTTCTCAAAGATAACTTATTTATTTTCGTCCCAATGGATGTATAGCTTTGGAAAGTTCAAGAGCACTTCTATATCTTTCGCGTTAATTACTATAAGAATAACTGCTATTTATTTACGTTAAATAACTAGCGACAAACTGAACGTATGTATTCAAAACAAAGCAGAAATTTGCAATTTTTGACAAGTGCCTACCAATCAATCAAAACGTAACTTTGACAAATGATAGTACGTTCAAAAACGCATATTAGAAAAAAAGGGAAATAACGTAGAAAAGTGTGTTTGTTTATATAAACATTTCTCCACATCTTTCGATCAATCCTGTATCAACCTGATTTCGTTAATTTGTCTTGCCTTCTTTGAATTGACTCTATCTGAGAGTTTAAAAACTCTTTCGGTTTTGGTGTTTTTCTCAATCTGTCAAAATTCATAGAGTAAAATGACAACACAACTCATCAAATCTGCTGTCATTTTAGGTCTATGGTTTCTCTTTCCTTCAACAAACAAGCATTCCACCCATTTTCATTGAATTTGATATCGTTTGCTAATAATATTTCAAAGAAATGTCTTCAAAAAGTGAAAAAGATCGAGCCAAACAGATCCAGGACAGATGTCAGAACATATTGATGCAGATGTTGAAGGATGAGGACAATAAATATTGCGTTGATTGCGACGCTAAAGGTACGCGGATTTTTTCTTTTTTTGGTTGCTAATATTTCGATGTATCTTCTGGAATGCACTTGTATTGAGGTCATAAAAATCTTAGATGTATATTTCTTCACAGCTTGATTTAGTTTCGTGATTATAATTGAGGTCCTTGAACTCAATTTTTAACATCAAAATTATTCAAATGACTCACAATATCTCGCAAGAACTGCCTTGCTATCGCTTCAAAATTCCTATTCTAGTTGCTACCGTGCTCTCGCTTTGTTAGTATAAATAATTAACATTAAACCAAGAAGGCTGCAAGTATTTGATAAACAGTTTGTTCTTGGTTGAATGATTTATAGGAATGTTTAAAATAGTCAATTATTCAGTGTAAACAGCTGCTTCAATTTATTGCAAACATACTTAGCTCTCCCAGTCTTCTTTTCAAGACATTTAACCTTAGTAAAATTAACAAAATCACTGTTTCAATACCATGTCATTTAGTGTCTTTGCTTATGGATTAAAGTAATCGTCGAATTTCGTCACATTTCAAAATGTTTTTTTTTACTAAATACAATTTTTATTGAAAGACCCAAGTATACTGATATTCTGCCTCAGAAAGCCAACCTCTATGGTTAGGAAAATCCTTTGCCTGGTCTGTTCTTTCATATAAAAATTGCATGATGACATTCTTTTCAGACCGCACATAATTGTTACTAATCACTTATAATTTATGATTGTAGATAATATTTTACACTTATACTTTTATGTAGGGCATTGTATAGCTAAATAAACATAAAAAGCGGTTGACATAGCAATGATTGAATATACTCTGGGCCTGAAAATACATGTGTGTAATATTGGCAGTATTTTTTTTTATAATCAATCACTCAATCTGCCAAGCCTTATTCCAACTATGTTGGGGTCTGCTTCAGTCTAACCGGATGCAGCTGAATACCAGTATTTTACATGGAGCAACTTCTATTTACAGATATTTAGTATCATAGTATGTACAGACGCCAGCAGCACATCAAGCTATCCCTATCAAATTTTCTCAATTAAAAATGAACCTTATGTCTTTGCAATAAAGTTCAAATAATAGCAAAGAAATTTGACAGATTGTGGTAACTTGATGTGCTGGCCTCTGTATATACTATTGACACAATTTGGTTAATTTTAAATACCTACTCGTCTTCTGGTTAGACTAGTAGCTGACCCCAACATATTTTGAAAATGTTGGGGAAGACTCTAGATTGTTTATTATAAACTTGCAATGGCATGTGATCAGACTTCCTTAGTAATTATTTATATTAATAATGTATCCATTAGGAAATCAAGGCATGATTATGTTATGTTATTAATATTCTATGGTGTTCATTATCATAGACAGATCTATTAATGGATGACATGTTTATGTATTGAATTGTCATAGTTTATAACAAAAGTATTGTCCAAAGATGTTGAGCATAATGAGCATAATATCTTTCAGTTGCAAATAATATAATTGGTATGTCACTAAGAAACATTTAAATAAGAATAATGAAAAGTTTGGGAATGAAACCATACTATATCAATTTAAAGTTAACAGTTTAACCTTTATAATGATACCATTTTTATTATTCTTAACTAGTTATTAAGTACCTACTCAAGATTGGGTGGAATTAATTCCAAGTGATTCCATACTTATACCCGTGAGTGTAAATCTTTATTCAACAAAATAATAAACAGGTAAACTCAATTATTCTCTAATTTCCACTTCTTATCAATATGACATGGCTTTTAATGGCAAATGTCGAACATTGATATTTTTATCAGAAACTCCTGATATGTTATCTACAACATTTAAGACCAGTTGATTACATAATTAACTGTTAAATCTTATTTCCTGGAAATATATGTTTATTGGTAGTTGGCTAAGGCTAAATTTAAGGTGAATGCGCAGGGTGGCCCGCGTAATTTAAATTTTCTCCATTGCTCGTTGACAAACCTTGAGTTTGGACTTCTGGATGTCAGTCAAAGACCAAGTTAGTGCACCATAGCTTAAGACCGGATGAATGCACATGTCCACGCACCTGCGTTTCAGTGCCATAGGCAACTCACCCTTAAATAGTTACTTCAAGGGTTTGTAATTTTAAACGAAATTGTTTGAAAGGGTTACCGCTACCCTGGAACATAAAGGGCTAAGGAAGGAACATGGATGGGTTTTAGTCAGTAAGAGTCTGACACTCCCTTCCGCTCCACCCAGAGTGGGAGGAGTCATTTGATGATTTCTCACTAGCAAAAAAAAGGGCTTGTAATTTAATAACTCAAAATCCCTAAATTCATTAAGTAACGAAATCTACTGAAATAACTAAACCCTCTTTTAAATAGTATGTAAACATTTAATTAATAACCTTGCATTAATTAATAGCATGGACAACAGGAAGTCTGCCAATATAATTTACCTTCTACATCATCATCGTTATTTGGAATGTCAATGTTACTGGAAACAATTCGCGTAATGTATTTGAGTGGTTTACGTTAAGGCTATAATTATGTTATTAAAAGTATCACATACTAACGACTCGCCCTGGCTTCGCACAAATATATCTTATAGTTTAGTCAGTATGGCTAAGTAATAACACCCGCACGGATTGATCCTTCAGGTTAAGCTATACTTGCCGGGGTTTGTCTGTGGATGGGTGACCATCTATAGATATCGAGACTTAAGCCGTTGGTCCCGGCTGTCATTCGTAGATCTATGACAGTCGTTACGGGTAGTCAGAAGCCCGAAAGTCGGTTGTGGAAGTCAGATAGGCAGTCGCTCCATGTAAAATATTGGTATTCAGCTGCATCCGGTTAGACTGGAAGCCGACCCTAACATAGTTGGGAAAAGGTTAGACAGAAGCAAGCTAGTCAAAGATTGGTAAAACATAGTCGGCCCATCACTACTGTTTGGTTTGTTTGAAAAATCACTTAATTTGGATGTTAGTATTTATTTGATAGTTCCAAAATACTCCTATGTGTTGCCAGTGTTTATATTTATGGTCTTCTCTACATTGTATACAGATAGGTAACACCATTTTTTTATGGTGGGATTCATCAAGTGACCCCTCCCGCTCTGGGTGGAGCGGAGGGAGTGTCAGACCCTTACTGACTAAAACCCATCCATGTTCCTTCCTTAGCCCTTTATGTTGCGGGGTAGCGGTAACCCTTTCGGACAATCCCGCTGGGCAATTCCTTCATGCTGACATGTCTTTGAGACTCGCATGGAACAGGACCGATAGATAACACCATGTATTGTCTTTTTCCCAGGTCCCCGCTGGGCGTCATGGAACCTGGGCATATTTCTGTGCATCAGGTGCGCTGGGATCCACCGTAACCTGGGTGTCCACATCTCTAAAGTGAAGAGTGTCAATCTCGACTCATGGACACCGGAACAAGTCGTAAGTGCAATACTTTGTGATGGGTAAAATAGATTTTATGAAAGACATCTGCCAGCGGCGTCGTCCTAGTGTATATAGGTAATTATGAAACGGGAACCGTACATTTTTCCGGGAAACAAAGCAGTACATTAAGGTTTTTATGCAACTCCCTCTCGTGAAGTGAAATAAGGGGTGGAAGTTTGTATGTAAAGCAGGAAAGAAAGGATTTTATGAAACTCCCCTCGTGGAGGGGTGAAATAGGCGGTGGAAGTTTGTATGAAAAATTTCAAAATGGTCGCGGGCAGCTGCAAGTTTTAATATAATCTATACATTTTATAAATGAAAGACGGGTTTCATGCCTGTGTTACCGCGTTTTACTTTATCACTTAATTTCACAGACTGATTTCATATAAGGTGAATGCTCCAACCAGCCCGCGAAATTCCTCCCGTATGTAGTTACAGAATTATAATCATCAAAATCATTAATACAACCCTCCGAGCTCATAAAGGTTCCGGAATGACTTTGACCTTGTAAAAAGTCATTTTTACACCTTTATGAGCTCGGAGGGTTGTATTAATGATTTTGATGATTATAATTCTGTAACTACATACGTCTTACAGCCGCGAATCAAATGTTCATCAACATACAACCTATCACTGGCCTGCAAATTGCAAAAAACTTAAGAAAATTTGAATTTCGCGGGCTACCCTGGAACATCAACCATAAGTAAATAATTTATTCCAGTAGATTTTTGCGTATAATACCATATACGCTTGGATGTCGGAAATTATTCCACGGGAACGTACCTACTAATCTACTAACGGAATAAAAAGTTAAATATCGTATTTGTTCATCCACGTTACAGTCTAACACCGTTCCAAATTTCATCCAGATCCATTCAGTAGTTTTCGCGTGGAAAAGTAACAAACATACAAACACACACACACACTCACAAACTTTCGCTTTTATAATATTAGTGTGATGAAGAAATCTCGACTTGAGTCGTAGAGATCGTGCGAAGCAGAGGTCGCTAGCACATATTCACCTCAAAAATGTGTATCATCACTACATAGTACAAAGCAAAGTCGCTTCCTGCGTCCTAATGTCTGTATGTATGTTTAGGTCTTTAAAACTGCACAACGGATTTTGATGCAGTTTTTTTTAATAGATAGAGTGATTCAAGAGGAACGTTTATATGTATAATAACATGCTTAACACGTTGAACGCCAACGCGGTCACCGTGTGTCCGACAAACAATAGTTTTTCTATTGTGTCTGCTGCGTGGCAGTCAATGACTTAATATATTGGAGAACCACTGATAATTTCAAGATTTCTAATGCGAAGTCGTAAATAAAAACATTTGTTTGCGCTTACATTGGAAAAACGTCACAATAAGTAAAATGCAAAAAATAAATTAGTAAAAATGTAGAATATGAATTTAGATATTCTAAAGATAGCAGAAAATCGTCACAATATAGGGAAAGGGGAATTGTTATACTACGAATTTAACGCGTGCGAAGCCGCGGGCAAAAGCTTGTACAGACGCCAGCACAGCAAGCTATCCCTAACTGTCAAAATTTCTCAATTAAAAATGAACCTTATGTCTTTGCAATAAAGTTGAAATACTATCAAAGAAATTTGACAGATTGTGGTAACTTGATGTGCTGGCCCTCTGTACATTAATAAAGGGCACCCGAGGGGCCAATGTTTTCATGAAAATAATTACAAAGAAAGAAGCCATAGAGTTTATTTTTAAGTAAACGACCACGTGTTCCGTTTATTGACGTCACTTTGCCAAGTACCTACTTTATTGTTATAAGTCACGCTATCTGGAAGGGTACTTTAAGGTGAATGCGCTGGGTTAGTCCGCGACGCGACGTTCAAAATTTCTTTCATTTCATGTTGATCTTGATTAATCTTTCTTTAATTATGGACGCTTGTTACGTTCTGCATCGTTCTCGCATGTGTAATTTCAACATGAATAATGTAAGTAACCCGATTTTGGCCAAGACTGACTGACTCTTTTTTTTTTTGAGGGTGGAAAATCTTCAAATGACTCAGAAGTGAGTGAGTGATGAAGGAAGTGTCAGAATGTTACTGACTTAAACCCATCCATGTTCCTTCCTTAGCCCTTTATGTTCCGGGGTAGCAGTAACCCTTTCGGACAATCCGGCTTATCCGGCAGGCGCGGCCCTAACGGGCCATTAACGGGCAATTAAAGACACTTTTGAATTCTCAAGAGGTCGGTCAGTCAGGAAGTTGAAGCTAGTCGTAAAAACTCTGACACCAAGTTAGTCACTAAACACACGGAAGGGAGGTTGATTTTAATTCTACAAATACATTTGTTACCATCGCCAATCGTATTTTGATCAACATACAACCTGACACTGACATGTCTTTTGTAAGAAACGTAAGAAAATTACACTGGCGGGCTACTCCAGAACCCTTGATTACTATGTACGACACAACGTCACTTATATCGCGATAACATCGTATCAGGGTAACTCGAACATGTGAATATGGCCAGTGACCGCTGGAAATAAAAAGAGTAATAGGAGATTGGCGTTAATACCATGTTTGGAAGATTGTAGGTGATTGAAATGATATACAGTGTTTTAGGTTAAACGAGGGACATACTTTCAGGGGTTACTATACTCATGAAAATAAACAACTTTAACTATGGAACTATACCTGAAATCATGAAAAAAAAAACCAGCTGTTCAGTACATTTATGTTCGCATAATTCGTCAAAATGTATGGTAGTCAGAAGCCCGAAAGTCTGACAGTAAGTCTTACCAAGAGGTATTGTATTACCCAGTTACTGGGTTGTGGAGGTCAGATAGGCAGTCGCTCCATGTAAAATACTGGTATTCAGCTGCATCCTGTTAGACTGGAAGCCGACTCCAACATAGTTGGGGAAAGGCTAGGCAGATCGATTGAGATCTTTTAAGACACTGTGCCAGCATTTCTAGCTGACTGTTCCCCAAGAAAAAATGCCGAAACCAAGTCAGAGGTCATGGTCTCTTTTAAAATCCGAACATTATATTATAAAGAATTTATATAAGTAACAATGCTGGGCCATGGCTGTAACTTATATAAAATCACACTTAATTTAAAAAAATATCATCAGAAGAAAGTGCCATCACAGTTTCGAGTATTCCTGTCCCAACAGAGCATACAGTCAATCATCGTGTACCTGAAACCTACCAACAATACCTTCCCATCGTTCCAGGTATCTCTCCAGCAAATGGGCAACTCGCGCGCCCGCGCAGTGTACGAGGCGAACTTACCCGATTCCTTCCGAAGGCCGCAGAACGACTCTTCGCTAGAAGCCTTCATCAGAGCTAAGTATGAGCAGAAGAAGTACATTGCTAAGGAGTGGGTGCCGCCTGCGCTGCCTAAGGTTAACTGGTAAGTTAATTGAAGCTTGTATTTAATAAATAAGTTCCAAAAATTTTGTGATACGTAAAACTTGCATAATTAGGATAGAATAGAAATGTACCCGATATCGCTTAGTTGTAGCCATTTGGTGCGAAACAACTTTTAGCGGACCTCATATTTGTCAACTTAACCAGTTGTATTTCAATTAGATATTTGAAAGGGTAGTCAATAACGTTACTTTTTAATAATAATCCATTTATTTGTAAGAATATTGTAGTACATAGTTGTTAATTTTATCTTAAAATCCATTATATTCTACCGTTTCCGGCGTACAAATAATAAAATGCATTGTCCATTTAGGGAAATTAATAAGAGTAAAAAATAAATGTCATTGAAGTTACAATAATAATTATGTCATAGTTGAGTGATTAAATACAGAGGTCATTATTTGTTAGAAATTATGAAATAGCAATAGAATAAGAATTGTCAAAACGCGGAATTTGTACGTGACTTGTATGTGACATCATAGATTTTTAGAATCAAGTATTGAAAGCAATTTTACAATTATGTGTCCGCATAATATTTAATTTCTGTACGGTGATGGAAGTTTTTAAGACGAGCGGTCTTTTTTCTGTGTCTTTTCCTATTTTATTTTTGACCGTTTCAAATAGTCAATTAAGATTTGACCTCCTGTGAACCCAGTCGCACGCTACCGCTATTCAGCTGCATCGGGTTAGACTGGAACCTGACTAGAACATATGTGGGCAACGGCAAGGCAGATGATCATGAAGTACCATGCGAATGAAAACAGTAATACTAATTTTAAACACAAAAATAGATCATTAGAGAGGAAAAATAATCGGAGTAGGTAAAATCATGAAAAACACGTTAAGCCGTTGGTCTTGGCTGTCATTCGAAGGTCTTTCGACAGTTGTTACGGGTAGTCAGAAGTCTGACAACCAGTCTTAATGGGGTATCTTATTACGCAGTAACTGGGTTGTGGACCTCAGGTAGGCAGTCGCTCCATGTAAAATACTGGTTTGTTTTCTTTTGACCTTTTGAGGTCTAGTATTTTTATTCTGGGTGCATCGTCTTCACATATAATTTTATAATCGTTGTAAAGAGTGGAGTTTCTCACCCATTCTTCTCCATACGAAACTAACTTTTGGAAGGGGCGACTAGAATCAGTTCTATTTCATTTTGACGTTCAAAAGTGCCTTTCTTGTGCCTATTTGAAATAAATGATTTGACTTTGACTTGATTCAGCTGCTTGTTAGGCTAGCAGTCGACCCAACATAGTGACACACGACAGTTGTTCACCTGCCAGTTGAAACTATGATGATGGATTTTGAACCCTCTTCTTTATGTCTATATGGCTCAAAATAGAATATTGAGAAAAAGTAAATGTTTTGCTATATTATCATGTTAACGTACTGTTTCAGGGACAAAGAGATTGACGAAGAAATAGAGAGACAGAAAAGGAAAAAGAAATCCAACACCTCAGGCGTGGGGCCCCTGCCAGCACCCACCACCAGTGACAAGAAATACAACGTAAGTGTTGCCATCAGCGGGATTGTCCGAAAGGGTTACCGCTACCCCGGCACATAAAGGGCTAAGGAAGGATCATGGATGGGTTTTCGTCAGTTAGAGTCTGACACTCCTTCCGCTCCACCCAGAGTCTTCTTCTTTTTCGTGTGATTAGTGACTTGAATTTATTATTAAATAATTTTCTTGAGTTTATAGTACCTACTGTATTTTATTGCTTTAAGTGAAGAAAAAATTACATGCATATTCCCTGTTGTACATACTTACCAAGAATCGTCGATAACACGTCCTTAGCGATATTATATTTTTAAAGAAAAAGTGCAAACTGAAATTATTCATTTTTATGCCGACTAACCTTTTTATGCCGCCCATGGGCCTCTGCCTTAGCTTCACATGCTGTTGAGAAATATCTTTCATACATGCCGGTTTCTTCACGATGTTTTCCTTCACCGATTTAAAGCAAATGATAATTATACAATACGCACATGAATAAGTAAAATCAGAGGTGCGTGCCTGGGGCTCGAACTCGAGATCTATGACTTGGCAGTCCGACGGTCACACCACTAGGCTATCACTGCTGATCATTTGCGGGGTCATTTGATGATTTCCCAACTTCAAAAAAAAAAAAAAGTATATTTTATACTGTGTAAATGAAGAGAATTAGCTGCCCTGTTTGTCTCGTGGTCGCCATGACGGGTAAGCATGAGGTCCTGGCTTCGATTCTCAAGTCAGGCAGTGTTATTGGGTTTACCATTAGGAACAGACCGGAGTTTGGAATTTGACGGGATATCCCGGCGTGCCCCTTCTTATTGTTTTTCGTTCAATTGTTTTTGTATATAACAACTACCTTCTACCAGCGGCTCGTCCGCGTGGATGTCGGATTTTACATACAAACAAAATACCCCCTTTTCACCCCATTTAAGATTGAATTTCCAAAAACCCCTCCTAGATTATAAAAGGAAGCCGTGTGCAAAATTGCACGTTCCTAGTTCCAGTAGTTTTGGCTGTGCGTTGATATGTCAGTTTTTCCGTTTTCATTAGGTATAGATATATGTAAAGAAAGCATTTTTATCAACAAAATGTAACACAAAAATCATCCGTTTTCAGAAATCTGACGTCATCCCCAGCATTCCGAAACCAAAATCGTCAGTTAGCCCAAAATTGGGCAGGAACACTCCACCCACACAGCCGGACCTCAGCAAGACGTCAAACGGAGCCGCAGACCTCCTCGGCCTCGACACGAGCACCAAACCGGACCCCAAACCAGCCAACGACGACATATTCTCCAGCTTCTTCTCCGCACCGTCAGAAAAACCTGCAGAAACGAGACCCGAAGACTTGAAACCGGACCTCAAAACAGAAGAGGAGAACTTCTTCAAGCAAGCCGCACCAACGGAGAAAGAAAAATCAAAGTTAACAAAGGACAGTATATTAGCTCTGTACAGTCAAACTCCAGCAACTAATTTAGCCAATCAATTCAATCCTGTACAGCCGGTCCAACCCGTGCAACCAGCATTCACATTCGGCAACGTGTTCCCACACCAACAAGGCTTCAGCAACATGGTGCAACAGCCCGCGCAACAAAACGGTATGCAGTTCAATCAATTCCCCATGCCCAACCAGTTCCAGCAACCGTTCGGAGGGCCGGTACAGCAACCGTTGCAGAGTCAACCGTTTCAGAGTAATCAGTTCTTCAATCAGCCTCAACAGCCGCTCGCGCAACAGTTTAATAGTTTGAACTTAGGACAAAGTTTTCCGAACGCGTTCGCGCAACCTAATGCGAACGTTGCTAGCAACACGACATGGCAGTAGATATGTGTTGGTTTTTAGTTTTTTTATTTACCGCGGATGTATTTTGTATGTAAGAAAGCTTGTGCAGTCATGTAGTGATTGTTTTGTTTACAGTACTATTTATTAATACTGCCGGAAAACCTTTCATATTCAAAAAAGAAAGCGTTTTTTTTCTAACCCTCCCCTGATGCCATAGAAATAGTTTTGCCATAGTTAAGAACTTATTACCTCATGTTCTTTATATTTTTAATTAGCGAAGAAATTTTTTTGACTCAAATCTATATACTAATGATAAAGCTGTTTGTTTGAACGCGCCTATCTCTGGAACGCCCAGTTGGATTTGGAAAATTCTTTTGGCGTTTGATAGCCCAATTTTTGAGGAAGGTTATAGGCTAACATCACTCTAGGACTCTTAGGAGCCAAGTTAAATTATAAGGAGAAGAACGCTAAGCGAAAACGAAATAAAAGCGCGGACGGTCGCGGTGGGTCGGGGTTCGAAATTTCATGCAAAGAAGCAGGCAGGAACTAGTAACTATATAAGGGAGCTATACTCTTTAAGCAGTCTCTTCTGACAGTAGAGTCTTCAAAGGAAATGACACTGACAGGGGGGCCTAGACAAGTGTCAATCGCTCCGTGTCGATTCAATTTCGAAAATTGTCGATCGAACATTTCGTTATCTCAACGATTCGGATTGTCAAGAAAGTCACTTGTCAACGCATTTGTATGGAAATATTGAACGAGTTTCGTTACACAATTTGACATTGTCTGTCACTTAGCGATCGAAAACGATTGATCATGACATGTGATATGTCGAAAGCTTATGCCAATTCCATACATTCGGATTTATCTAATTTCGTTATCGTTAATGAAAATTTAACTTTGGTCCCAGAATCTCAAAAAGACTCATTGTAGGCCCCCAGTTAATTTGGCTTGACACTATTTCCTGTCACCTGTCATAACTGTTAAATTACAAGTGCAAGACAGAGACGGGTGATTACATATGTAAGCCAAAGCTTGTTTAAGTGACGATGACGTTTATAAATCTCGGGCTAGTGTCAAATGTTAAGAAGTGGTTTTTAAATGCCGAATTCTGAAGTGTTTTTGGGTCGACGAAAAAATTACTAGTAAATCAATTTGCCTAAGCTTTTTACCAACTATGTTGGGGTCGGCTTCCAGTCTAACCGGATGCAGCTGAATACCTGTATTTTACATGGAGCGACTGCCTATCTGACCTCCGCAACCCAGTCACTAACTGGGTATTACGATACTCCTTTGATAAGACTGGCTGTCAGACTTTCGGGCTTCTGACTACCCGTAACGACTGTCAAAGATCCACAAATGACAGCCGGGACCAACGGCTTAACGTGCTTTCCGAGGCACGGAGGAGTCTAGAAATTTAAGATGGTCACCCATCTACGGATCAACCCCGGCAAGCGTAGCATAACCTGATGGATCGATCCATGCGGCTGTTGTTACTGAGCCACGAGCTCCTACTCCTCTCTCCTAAAATTACTAGTAAATATTTAAATAAATTGATCTCTAGAACTAGGTATACTTAACAACACTACATGGCTCTAAAGCTAAATACATCTGCGCGGGAGTTGATAACACGTGTAGATAAGTTAGCGTGAGCGATGGCTCGATCGGCTTCTTAAGCAGTTTGTTCCTATTTATAATGCTCGGATCACTGTGGAGGTTGCACTCAGTAAGTATTGTCGTGGTGATTTTGTTTTTTTTTTTTTTCTTTTCACACGGTAGCTGTGGTGCTATCTGTAAAAATCTCAACGTGAAAACGTAGGTGACTGGTGAAGTGAGTTCAAAGTGAGCTGTCAATCCTTAGTAGTAAGTAAAAGGACAGCTCACTTCTTTTTAGTTTTCACGCTAATTTTTTTACAGAATCGACCGACTGGCCCCTATTAAAAAAAAAACATGGTTATTTGAAGCCTACCATGTGACGGTGTGGTGGCCCAGTCTTAATGCCCGTGACCTACAAGTTGTGAATCGTAGATTCAGACGGGCGGCGCGTATATGTTCCACGCGCGCCTCAAAGACATGTCAGCATATGAAGGGGCCCCTCAGGGCCAAGCCTGCCGGGTAAGCGGGATTGTCCGAAAGGGTTACCGCTACCCCGGAACATAAAGGGCTAAGGAAGGAACATGGATGGGTTTTAGTCGGTAAGAGTCTGACACTCCCTTTCGCTCCACCCAGAGCGGGAGAAGTCATTGGATGATTTTCCAGCCTTAAAAAAAAATTCGAACCTCGTCAGGCGCTGTACGTATACTTTGTGCAATTTTAATATTACCTCAGTGTGCGAAAGAGATGAAGCTATACTTAAGTGGTAGAACTCCATCTCTTTCCAATGTGAAGTAATATTAAATTATGCTGCTTTATGAGGTGCTGGTTGGCTGTACCCACATAATATAATCTTTTTCGGTTTCAAAGTACTTTAAAAATACTGATTTATTAACTTCACAGATTTTTCCAATCCATTCATTTAAAAAAAGAAAACAAAAAAAAACAAAAGCAAATCGCACCGACTCTATTGTGTGTAGCCTCTCACACTGTTTGAAAGCTTGGGGCTTCGGAATAAGTGGAGCAACGGTGAAGTACTTAGTAGTATTATTTCCATAAATAGTATGGGTATGAACAACAAACATTTTTTCCAATATAAAAAGGAGAAAGGACAAAAAAAATTGTCATCATCCGGAATGGGGAGATTCTTTATACTCTGTTTTTTTTTAATGTTTGAAGACTATGGTTTCCACTTTTTCTGAAGCTATGACGGTCGATGCACACATAGTCAGTTGTATCTTTATGTTAGGGCAGGCTCACATGATAGAGATAAACTACAGTAACATGGTTCGCCCCTTAGAGGATTTAACCTATAAATGCTCTAAGGGTTCGCCCCTCCAAAATTCATAAAGTTTGAAAGTATTTGTGAAAGTAATCACAAAGCGCCACCAAGACTCACAACGCATGTCGCTGCCGGCCTGCTACTGAAGACTAATACTTACAACTACATACAAACTCCTTCGTAAGGATGTGACTACAAACATTGAAACAGTAACTTGGAGGGGCGCGCCATGTTATTGTAGATTATCTCTACTGACACTGCACAACTGATTGTTGGAAAGCATAGTTCAACATAAGTTTGGTCTAAGTGTGAAATTCCTTTGACAACATTCTCGGATGTGTGGAATAATGGACACGCGCCAGTTCTAAGCAAATGAAATTATATCTTATGAAATATAAAATAGGGTTAAAAATGCCAAAATACAGTTTATATTTTTACAATAATAATAGAGAAACATGTGTGCAAAGACCTAGTTATTTCAAGCTGTGTTCAGTAACGTGCGTTTTGGCTAAATCGTCAAAAGCTGAATTAAAAAGCCCTCTAGTGATGGGCCATTGTTTGTAGATAATTTTATCCTCATATACAAACTATTTGTTAATTTCAATAAGTTTTAAGTATTATAGGGAATAGTAAATTAACGTTTTGATATTATGAAGCCGAAAATGCCTGAAAACAGCTTGAAATAACCAACCAAGCTTAGTCTTAAAATTCGACCTACAATTATGTAAATCTGATGATATTTTAATTATTTTTATTTTCATTGAATAAATTATACTTAAATATATATTGTGTACCCTAAAAATGTTTACACTTTGATAATTTAGCACTTTTTTTAACACTAATTTAAATATTTATGCACAGATAATAATTTGTGTTTGTGTATCGTAATTCGCAGTAATTTTAAGTAGATTTTTTTTTTGCGAAACGCGAAAACGTTCTATCCCGACAAAATAATATTTAAAAAATATATTTGAAATACACTAACAAAAAGTTTATAGATATTTTATTTTTATATTTTATTGAATCATAGAAATACAAAAAGAATTACATAATATTATATTAATTATTTAATCGTCATAAAAAGATTTCGGGACGTTTGTAACTCGAAAATTGGTGCGTGTTCAACGTTTAATATTTTTTATTTATAGAAGATAAAATGTTAAATAAATCTGATAACCGTTTTCTCTAAATTGTAAAGTTTCTATAATATAACTATTTACAAATAGGAAGCCATTCCCATCTCATGCTTTTTAGGCATTTTTTTAGGTGTTGCCAAGGTTTAAAAGTATTACTTTTTTAATTACTTGTATTTTAGTTAATAAAGAGTATGTACTGCAGTACCCGGCCATAGTTATAGCCCATCGAGTTTTAGTGGTTTGCTTTGTAGAGCGCCGTCTATATTACAATTGGCGCAGTAGGTATATAACTTTTTAGGCACCAAATGTAGAGCCTATGTTCCGATCCGCAATGATTCATCGGTCGTATTGTAATGATAAACTACGATAACATGGCCCGCCCCTTCGAAATTCAAAACGATTGAAAGTAATTGCAAAGCGCCACCAAGACTCACAACGCATGTTGCTGCCGGCCTGCTACTGAAGACTAATACTTACAACTACATACAAACTCTTTCGTAAGGATGTGACTACAAACATTGAGACAGTAATTTGGAGGGGCGCGCTATGATATGGTAGTTTTGTCTCTACACGTGTGATATTCTTTTTCTAAAGCTCTGATGTGTCATTATAACGCTTGGGTACTGTAAATAAATTCCGGCTGTGCACGAAAAAGTTTTGTCATAAAAGACTGATTTCTCGTGCGTCGTTCCTTTGGAACAGGGTCATATCGTATTGCGTAGATGAGTAATAATTTGTCAATTTATTTCTATTATGATAGAGTGAACCAACTGTCATAACCTGAGTTTCTTTCAAAATGACTACTTGAAAAGCTTAGAGCTGCCGAATAAAGCAATCGATTCAGAATTCGAATTATAGTGAACTAGCTGCATGGAACGTGCTACCGGGATACATCCTATGTGTTAATCCAGGTCATAAACTATCTGTGCCAAGTTTCACCCAGATCCGTTCAACCGTGAAGAAGTGACAAACACACACACACAACACACACACACTCACAAACTTACGCCTTTATAATATTAGTGTGATGTATTTCGAGACGAAACATCGATCATTACAATTTAAACCTTTTGTGAATATGCAGAAAAGTCACATGACGCGTGCTTATTATTTGGTAAAAAATGTTAACGGAATGAGGGTTATTAAACCCTTAGCAATTTGCTCTCTTTCTTTTCGAATTTTGAAAGAAACACAGGCAATTTTGGGCCTATAATTTATTATGAAATTACGATTTCATTTCGTTTAAATCACTGCTCATTCCAATGTCAGTTTCGCGCCAAATTCATTACAGCGCATGAACTTTTATAGATGCAAATGCGTCATGTCATGCGTCATACATAAATGATGAATTTAAAAA
Source organism: Hyppa rectilinea (assembly GCA_951799385.1). Taxonomy (NCBI): domain Eukaryota; kingdom Metazoa; phylum Arthropoda; class Insecta; order Lepidoptera; family Noctuidae; genus Hyppa; species Hyppa rectilinea. Next base: position 9,746,344 of record OX637316.1, read on the forward strand.
CAGAACATTGTATGCGTCAACGATGATGAATGCAACACACGATCATTTTGATGGAACAAAATGAAAGTTGGTATTCATAGGGCAGCCCGATTTGCACGGCACTAAATACAAGATGTCGACAGTACTTTTATTTATATTTAGTCAAATATCTATAAATGTGATGCTTACGGAGTAGTAAGTCGATGGAGATTCCTTCCGGAAGATTCCTACACACCCAATCCTAAATGTATGAGTACCTAATACTCCATTTACTCAATACTCGGTAATCTAGATCCGTTCTGTGAAATGTCTGTAGGAACAGATACAAGAAATAAAGCGGTACTTAATGTACGACACAAAAAACCGCGAGATGTCAACGCTCCCAAAAAAATTGCTAGTGCATATTCATATGTGTGAATGACACGTGCACTCCATTACTTACTACTCTGTGCTGACCATAGAATGCCCTATTTGTACTGATTATAGACATAGAGAATGGGCTGACCGTTTTGTATTCAGTTGTGTTGTGAACACAGACCAGAAAGTAAAAGAGACAAAGCGAACTTGCGCCCAGTCTTTAGCACTACAAATAATAGCCGCACAGTCGCTCCGTCTCTTTCTAAACAATGGTCAGTTTTGTGAGGCTAACGCTCAGTCCAATTCTCTTTGTCTATGGTACAGATAACCTGTATTATTTTAGATCGTCATTCCTAAAATCCACTTTGATGTATTTAGTTGAAATATAAAAATGTGATTCTTTAATAAGTGAATATGTAATATAGTAAAAGTAACGGGCGGTTAGTCATATTGGCTGAATGTAGCCCTGATTGAGCCTGTATTTCGTTTACATACCTAAATAAATATAATGCCAATAGAAATATTTTTTATTTAACTGCAAATCTCGACCTACTAGTGCCTACAACGTTTACGAAGAAGTAAGTTAGGGTTGCTATACAGTAATCCGCATAGCCGGGCGGTAAAATCGAATATAAATATCTAGAATAAATGAATGTTCGGGGAAAATAGCGCTCGGGTTTCGCCAGGCCGAGCAACAGCAGGATGGCTTTAATCGAACCGGGCGGTTAAATCGAATATATGCAGATGAATGTTCGGGAATCACAAACCCGAACAATCGACGAACCCACGACACTAATGAACTAACCGATCGGCACAAGCCGATTGAAACCAATTGCTTCGGGTCGGCTTTGTTGTTCGACAAATACT